>CM059222.1:23810089-24417589 GCA_030347435.1 Clarias fuscus | reverse complement strand
CACAGGTTGTTGTGGTTATTTTTTGGAGATATTAGCATGCTCAAAAGGCACACAGGTTGTGTGGTGCACGTCGGTGGCGATGGCACAGAAGGATAAGTGCCTGCTTATCGTTGCTTGCAATTATATTTCATATATTATCTTTAGTAGCATTCAAAATGTACTTCATAACTTCATTAACATGATCATCTATCTTTACTTTGGTTAACAGCACAGTTGTGTTTACCCACAGTGTCATTTGACAAACGACTAACCTTTAGTATCTTTGCTTCTCCTCTAACAAAGAAGAAAGTGTTACAGCTGTGCTTTAGTCTTCAGGCTTGATCAGCTCTTGCACCTCACTTCCCATTTCAGTTCTCCTTAAGAATATCACATTTTGAAGCTGACAATATATTAGACTATGTGCTTTACATTTTGTAGAACACTGGCTAGCTGTGTTGTGTGGTCATATTACTGTAGCTAACTACACTGCAATCAGAAACATTGAATTGATCATTTTCTGTTTCCATCACCTTCATGCTTGATTTTTTTCAATTTTTTATTTATTAATATAATATTAAATGTTGTTTATGAGTGAGAAAAAAAAATATTTTTTGTTATAGGAGTAAACAGGGGTTTTGTTTAAATTTGTGTAATTAAACTGCATAGAAATAACTAAAATACAGTAAACAATTACTTTTTGCCTTTTAATGCATTTCAATTCAAAGGTATTTCATGTATCACAGTGGAGTTTGTCAATAAATCAAGCACAAACAAACATGGTCACATATCACTCTGCTGACAGCGAATCAACAGACATTTGCCAGATGGTCTATCCATGTATCTTTTCATATAAAATCATTTTATTAGTCTGTTTTTTTTTTTTTTTTACTGTAAATAATGGATTGAACCAGAGAGTGAACCATCTGTTTACTTTCAGTCATTTTGGGTTAACCTTTAATCATCTTGTACGGTATAAAGTTATTGATTTTAAAAGACTGCACTGACATATACCGCAGTCTACTATTGATCTGCGGCAAATTGCTCATCTCTCTCTCTTTCTCTTTCTCTCTCTCATTTCTGCTGAGGAACTCAAACCCTGTCCATGTTTTAAAATTGGATGCCTGTAGTAGCCTTCACTGTTGGGATAATTTGTTAAACAGTGCTACAAAAACCACCAAGTGCTGTTCAAAATACAGACTTGTGTTTTTCACCAAGTAAGTCAAGTCAAGTCAAGTCGCATAGGCTTTTATTGTCATTTCAACCAAAAACAGTTTAGTTCAAAGTGAAACAAAGCAGCATTCTTCGTGGACCAACGTACTACATACAACAAAAATTACAAACATAAATAAAAACAACAACTAAATAGCTAACTAATACATAGATGAATAGATATTAACAGATGAAACAAATTAACATTATATACTTATAAAAATAAATAAATAATAAAAAAACCTATGTACTATGCAAAAAGACAAAATAAAGTTCATGTGCAAAAGTGCGAACATTGTGCAGAAGCAATTAAAAGTGTTCCTGTCTATGGTGCTGTGATGTTTCTGTCCATGGTGCTGAACTGAATAAAAGACTTGTGGTATTGCTGTCCCTGGTTCCGAACTAAATAAAAGACTCACAGTCTATCCACGGTGCTGTGGTGTTTCTGACCATAGTGCTGAAAAATAAAAAGGTGAAGCATTGTGGTGGGAATGTCCATTGGGATTAACTAAATTTCAGGTCAGTGTCATTTTGTAAGGGTAAGGCTAAATTGTAACTTGGTTGAGGAACACCTGCTATGTTCAACAAGCCAAGTTGAAACCTAAACATGGACAAACAATAAATATGTTTTGCATATTTACCTGCATTTGTATAGATAAACACAAGATAGGCTGCTGGACTATATTGAAGTTTAGACATTCATTGAAAAAATATGGACTGAACATGCAACACAGCAACAGCAGCATACGATAGCATGTAACTTGAAATCACATTATTGATACTTAAAATGTAAATGACAACCTTAAGCTGATATGGTGATATTTTACGCTGAGGTTGCACTTTCAGTAGTTTTCTGTTTGTAACCATTGCACTATCACAGTATAAACAATATGCTGTGCTGTTTCTGTCAATGGGGTTAAAAGACACCCAGAGGTGGGCATGCTGTCCAAGTTATAACTGTAATTTAGAGCCTAACACTGCTGGTGATGGGCTGGTGGTTTAAATATTGACTACTTGTGTGTGTGTGTGTGTGTGTGTGTGTGTGTGTGTGTGTGTGTGTGTGTGTGTGTGTGTGTGTGTGTGTGTGTGTGTGTGGAGTTTGGAGTTTGGAGTTTGCATGTTCTTTTCATGCTTTGTGGCTTTTCTCTGGGCACCTGGTTTTCTACAACGGTCCAAAGACATGTGGTCTAGGTTGGTTGCTTGATTTAGAAACTGTACAGTAGATGGGTGACTGAGTTGACCTCCAATCCAAATTCAAAGATCATTTCTCACACACACACAATCGTACACATTATGGTATGCAGTGAAATGCTTATACAACTGTTTGTGATGTAAAAATGAAAGATAGAATAGAACTGCAATAGGGAAAAATCCACTAAAAGAAAAGCAAAACTTTAAATTGTTAAAAAGTAACCAAAAAAAAAAAAAAAAAAGCAACATGTTGAAAAAAACCTAGTCAGGGGTAGCTCAGTGGTTAAGGCATTGGACTGCAGTTTGAAAGGTCCCAGGTTCAAATCCTATGACCACGATGTTGTCCCTGTTGGGCCCTTGGGGATGTGCAGAATGTGCAATATAGTAATATCGCTGGCATAGGCTCCAGCCCCCACCTCAAGCAACCCTATACAGGATATTCCCTATGGATTAATTCTCTGGGGAAATTCTCTTTTTTTAAAGGTGTTTCATTACAATATTTAGTTATGGCATGAGGCACAGTAAAGAAAACTAAAGTACATACAAGAATAGTAACCACATTCCATAACCACTTAATCCTGGTCAAGTGGATTTACAATCAGTGGGTGCAAGAAGAGTGGATTTACAAATAGAAGGGAAGTCCATTGTTTATTATTATTCATAAGCATGCATACACTTATTTATACCTGGAGGCAAGGTAATGTGGCTGGTCTACCAGCTTAAATGTTTTGGGACAGAAGGAAGAACTAGAAAACAATGAAGAACCAGAGCTTAAGATTGAATTTTTTTTTTCTATAATACACTTATGCATACATATACATTACTATAAGCATGAATCAGTGGTATCAGTTTTTAACATATTGATGTTATTTCCAATTTGTGCAATTTGGTGTGTAACATGGTGAAATAGTGGTTAGCACTGTGGCTTCACATCTACAGAGTCATAAGTTTCAGCCCCACTTTTTTTTGTTCAAGGTCTTTGCATTTCTCATTATGCTTAGTTGTTCCCTCTTTGTACTCAATTTTTTTCCCCCACAGTCCAAAGACATGCAAAGCATGTGAGTCTGCATGCTTGTGCCCCAATCTACAGTAAAGTCTACCTGCCCCGGGATAGGCTCCAGGTGATCCTGTACAGAATACTTTGTGTAGAGAATGAGTGAAAGTAATTAATTTGGTGTGTAAGTTGTTGGGTGGAAACTGCTTATTAATTTGGACTTCAAAAAATAAAAGGATGTGAGCAGAAAAAAAACATAATCTCTTCATTCTACCTTCTCAATTAGGGCTTGTTAGTTCTTGTGCATAAAGTAGCCCTTTGCTTTCCTGCAGTGATTAAGGACACTGTGTTATTTCCTTTTTTTTTTATTGTACGTCTGTTCTTTGCTTTTTTACAGATAGCACTTTAGCAAGGGTAATTGTCATTTTAATACACTTTTAATGTGTGAACTGCCTCTTCATTTTTGGTATTTGAATTATTTTTGAAAAATTAGCATCTCTGAATCCCTGATGGATTTGATTAACTTTGTTGTTTAGGATAATCTTAAGTGTTAAGAATACTCAGTAGAAACTGCACTATTTACTTTTACAGGTTGGAGGAGTTCTAAATAGATGTATTTTTTACTATTTTATTATTATTGTCATTTTAAATGTATTCATACTAAAGTCTAATAATGTAAAAAGCTGTTTGTGGTTTTTAAATTCTTTTCTTAAAGCACAAGAAATATTAAACATATTAACATTTTCTTCCTGGAACCCTGGAGTTCTTAATAATAATAATAATAATAATAATAATAATAATAATAATAATAATAATAATAATTATTATTATTATTATTATTATTATTATTATTATTATTATTATTATTATTATTATTGTTGTTGTTGTTGTTGTTTTTATTATTATTATTGAGTGTTCGAAATAATCTATTTTAAATAGTCATTCAAAATTCAAAGAACTTTATTAATCCCAGAGGGAAATTGCTTCTACTTGCTTACAGTCATTTACAAGAGGAAAGGAAAAGAGTAATAAATAAATTAGACAAACAAAAAAAAACCCTTAGTTGCACACTAAACATAATTCTATATACAGATATTGCACATGTGAGACAGACATCTCATATGTCGGGTCATGTTCTCTCTCTCTCTCTCTCTCTCTCTCTCTCTCTCTCTCTCTCTCTCTCTCTCTCTCTCTCTTGTTTTCTCTTTCTCACTCGTACCCTTCACCCGCCCTTACACAAATTCCACCATGTCATGTGTCTTGCTCTGGGCCAGAGACGTACAGTGGAACTACTGAAGCCAGAGGTTTTTTTCATTAAGGCAAAGTGAAAAACTAAGGCAGTTTGACCTTCATGCTTTCTGCAGTTTGACGTTGCATTATCATTGAGTAATTTTCTGTGCTCTCTTATTCTGCTTACTTTGCAAATTTCACACTAGTGCACAAAACATTGTTCTAATCTATTAAAATATACATGAAGTACAGTATACAGTATGGGTATCCTGGGCACTGGATTATATTTTAATAATACTTTTTGTCGACTTCCCTGCTGAGTAACAATGTCTTTTGTACACTTGTGTCTGTCTACTCACAATCAAAACTCAAAGAAGGATTGGTGTATAATAGATATACAGTACACACTATCTACAGTTCTCAGACTGCCTCTGTCTGTATGATGTACTATCCCCTTTTGACGAGCTATGAGCAGAGTCTCATCAGCTTTCTATGGTAGATAAGGTAGATAAGTACTACAGTAAATGCTAATTAAGTCCCTGGCACAATAACTGGATAATAAATGCCATGCTATGTGAAGACGGAGGAGTTGGCTACAAAAAGTCAAGTCAAGTCAACTATAATTAGGTAACGAATAAAATATGATGAGATGTTTTGTTATAAGTAAATAATCAGTAACAAAGTAATGTGATATCTGCTGTTGTAAAGAGATGATTTTTTTTTTATCACATTAGCTTGCCAATTATTATATTTTTATTGACAAAACATATTGTTTACACATATTATATGGTCAAGGTCTGGTTAAATTTGTTTATATTCACTGATAACCCAATAAATGTTATTATTATTATATATATATTTCTTGTAATCAAGCAGCTTGAGTAATTATCACTTAAAAAAAAGAAACAAATGGGGTCATTGCATTCCATGATGCGTATAAGATGCAATTGCTAGCTATATTTACATTTTTTTTAAGTTTAACAAACTTAAACTTATCAAGTTATTATTATAATACTTACCGAGGCCCACACCCCTGCAGCAGCTTTGTGAATTATGATTGGCCAATTCACTTATAGGACATGTGCAGGTTTGTTTGCTGAAGGTGACCAAAAAAAAGTACAGTTTTCTTTTTTATTTCCGCACAGTATATTTTGGTTTTTCTTTGATTTTTTTTTTTCTCATTGGACAAGTCCCTTTTTGCTGCCTGGGACTTATCTACAGTAACATGCAGTTGGGAAAAAAAGGCATTTGCTCAGACTATGGTAATCAACATCTGACTGCAGTTAAGAGGATGCAATTTTCTCTCTAGGTATGTTTTAAGTGAAAGAGAAAATGTCACTCTGGCAAAAAGTAAGAATATACTGTACTGAAATGTCAAGGGTAAAAAAAAAACCCTCACTTTGGTCATTTTATTAAAAAAAACAGTTTATTACATTTACATTTCCCCATTTCTTATGTTTATTATATAAACTACATACATTATATTTTAAAACTGGATTTACATCTGGTATTTTACAAAGAGCCTTATGACATTAGCATATCTGTTTCTTTGTTTCTGTTTCAATAAAGTAATAAAAAGTGCTGAATTGTGTGATAATTCAAACACAAAAAAGCAAATGCATGTGAATTGCTTAAGAAATTTTTTTATTCTTTTTTTAGTAGAAATAGCATGGTAATTGACTTGGATGTATTTAATGACTATATATATATATATATATATATATATATATATATATATATATATATATATATATACACTAAACACTCATAAAAGGGTTATGATGTTGTGATGGAGGAGTGGAAGAGGATTCCAGTGGCAACCTGTGAAGCTCTGGTGAACTCCATGGCCAAGAGAATTCAAGCCGTGCTGGAAAATGATGGTGGCCACACAAAATATTGACATTTCACATTTTCACTAAGGGGTGTACTCACTTTTGTTGCCAGGGGTTCAGCTATTATTGACTGTAATTTTAGTTATTTTGAGGGGACAATAAATGTACACTGCTATACAAACTTTACACTGACTACTTTTCATTGTGTCAAAAAGTCATTTATGCAGTGTTGTCCTATGAAAAGATATAACTAAATATTTGCAGAGATGTGAGGGGTGTACTCACTTTTGTGACATACTGTATATATATATATAAATAATTGTGTTGCAGCAGCAGGTTACACAAATAGTAATAAGTAGAAGATAAAAGGGAGGGTGGAAGAATGTTTTTGTAACTTTTATTAATTAATATAGAATAGCAGAAGCTGTATAGAATAAAAACTAAGTGCAAATGACTGATTCAAAACAAGAAAGAAAAAAAAAAGATGAAATGGACCGCTCATTCATTTCAAACAACGGATGTGATCCTTGCAAAAATCTGCTTGGGGGGAGCAGTTAGTCAGCTGTATTTGTTGAGGTCTAGAAGAAGAAAGAAAGCAAAACACCTCACTTTAGCTGTTTTAGCAGATATTCCAGGCACTGCTATGAAATCCCTACACTGCTGGTGCTGACTAATGATGTCAGCACCCTACCCAAGCACAGAGGCAAAACGTTGCATGAATTCAATTGCTATTGATAAGTACAATCAGTTTATCCAGTTTCCTAGGAAGACAGAATTCAGCTTGTCAATTTATCAAGAAATGGCAAAGCTTTTGCACGTGTCTAAGATTTTAAAGTTAGAAATAAACACTGTTACTGTATATTCAACTCATTTATTTATTCTTTCAGTGAAAACCTACCTGGGATGATATGAGCAAGAAACTTTGAAAAGGAGTGTGTGCTATACAGTTAAAAAAATGTAAATGTGTAACCAGGAAATTCATGATAGTTTTAACATAAAGTCTGTTACAGGGATTTAAGTTGCTGTTCCTGACACCCAAAGTAGGTTTGACTTTCTATTCATTTAGCAATCCTTCAGATGAGCTAATGAAGTAGCACATAGAAAATACAATGCCAGGACCACAGACAGATAGACTAACAAAGCTTTCCTCCTTTCATTTTTGAATGACACTGACACATTGAGGTTTACAGATCTATGTGTTTTTTTTGTTTGTTTGTTTGTTTTTTTGATAGAACCTCAATACCTCCCGGCAACCCAAGTTCTGGATTTGACATGATCCCATAGACTGAGAGACCTGAGGTTCTTTTGCTGTATCTCTCACTCTCTCTCTCTCTCTTTGAGAAAATCTCAAGTATAGACTCAGTGTTTCACACCAACTTCGGCACTGCTCATCCCCTCGCTACACCATGTTGTGTGTGTGTGAGGGACAGAAAGAAAGAAAGATGCTGAGTGAATGGAAAGAGTTTAAGTTCTAATATAATTGATTGTATGCCCCATGCCCCTTTGCCTTCATTTTTGCTAACAACTTCTTTTATTGCCTTTAAAACTGTTACTGTGGCTGTACAGCTTTTTTAAAAATTCATTTATTTAATGATTTCCCAACACAGACATGCTGATTAAAACAAATTATGAATATATATATATATATATATATATATATATATATATATATATATATATATATATATATATATATATATATATATATATATATTATATTATATTATTATATATAATTTATATTCAGTGAGCACATCTGCAATGTATGTAGGTCCTAGTCCATTGAGTGATTTATAAACGAGTAAAAGTACCTTAAAATGTATCCTGAATGTTACAGGAAGCCAGTGTATGGACCTGAGGATGGATGTGATGTGCTCCGATTTTCTGGTTCTAGTCAGAATTCTGGCAGCAGCGTTCTGGATGAGCTGTAGCTGTCTAATGGTTTTCTTGGGAAGGCCGGTGAGGAGACCATCACAATAATTCACCCTGCTGGTGATAAAGTCATGGACAAGTTTCTCCAAGTTGTGATTGGAAACAAAGCATCTAATTCTTGCAATGTTTTTGTATGCTGATTTAGTTACTGCTTGAAACTACTGAAACTAAGGTCTGTCTCCAGAATCACCCCAAGATTTTTTTACTCGATTTTTAGTTGTTTGACTCCTAGAGTGAAGGTATGCATTCACTTTCAGAGCTTCATCTTTGTTTCCAAATGCAATGACTTTCTCCTTGTTTAACCGAAGAAAATTTTGGCACATCCAACTGTTAATTTCATCAATGCATTGGCAGAGGGAGTCTATGGGGCTATAATCATTTGGAGATAAGGCTAGGTAAAGCTGAGTATCATCAGCATAGCTGTGATAGGCAATTTGGTTCTCTCTCATTATCTGACTTAGTGGGAGCATACTGTATACAGACTAAACAGGAGCGGTGCAAGAATTGAGCCTTGTGGGACTCCGCATGTCATGGATGTCCACTTAGACTTATGCTCTCCTATACTAACATAATAACCTCTCCCTTCTAAGTATGACCTAAACCATTTGAGTACCATCCCAGAAAGCCTGACCCATTTTTTCCAGTCTTTCTATTAGTATGTTATGATCGACAGTGTCAAACGCAGCGCTAAGATCTAGCAGTACCAACACTGATATTTTGCCAGAGTCAGAATTTCAACGAATATCATTTATTACCTTTATGAGCGCTGTCTCTGTACTGTGATGCGCTCGGAAGCCAGATTGAAAACTGTCCAGGTATCCATTTGAGTTTGAGTGGTTGTTCACCTGATAAAAGACAACCTTTTCAATAATCTTGCCTATAAAAGGTTTGCCTATTGGTCTGTAGTTATTTAAGGTGGAATTAAAAAGATTATTCTTTTTCAGAAGTGGCATATAACAACTGCAGTTTTCAGAGAGTTTGGAAAAGTCCCAGAAACAAGTGAGGTGTTCACCACTTCTAAAAGATCTGTTTCCAAACAATTTAACACACTTTTGAGAAAAGATGTGGGAAGTGTGTCAAGGTCGCAGGTTGACGATTTGAGGTGCTTTACTGTTTCTTCCAAGATTTTGCTGTCGATCGCTTGAAAGACAGACATAGTAACTGTTTCTTGAGGTTATGTTTGAGTTTTTTCTGATCTCTTCACAACTTGATGTGCTAATAGCCCTTCTAATATTACTGATTTTCTCAGAGAAGAATGAAGCAAACTCATTGCATTTGCTTTCAGAGAGAATTTCAATGGGAATCTGACTTGGTGGGTTTGTCAGTCTCTCAACAGTAGCAAAAAGAGTGCGAGTGTTGTTTAAGTTGCTGTTTATAATGCTTGAGACGAAGGTCTGTCTAGCTGTGGCGAGTTCCACACTGAAAGCACGAAGGCTGTCTTTATAGATGCTATAGTGAATTTCAAGTTTCGTCTTCCGCCACATCCGCTCAGCAGCAACCTCATTTCCACGCTCGTCTGTTCCAAACACTCAGCATTCAGTATCATCAGCATACCAGTGCGTATTACCAGCACCTGTTTCTCACTGGTTCATGCCTTAATTTCGTTGTGTTTAATTATTTCTTTATTTGCTTGAATGATTCATACCTCACTGCAAGGCTTAGCAACAACAACAAGAAAAAAAAAAAAAATCCAAAAATAAGAAAGGGAAAAAAGTGCATCAGGAAGCCTGGAGACTTATTCCTCAAGACTACATTAAAAATACAAGAAAAAAAAAAAAATTAGTCTCTGTATCATGCCTGTAACTTCTGCTCTCTTATCACACTTGCAAGTCACATGGTAATGCAGCACAGGTATTTTCAAAACGGGAATGCTGTGGATTATTTACGCTAGCGAGAATACAGAACTGTTGTGCATTTTAGAACATTGCCCACCGTGACTGCGTGACTTGCCAGGCTGATCCCTTTTTCTTTCAAGTTTCAAGTGTCTAGTAAGTCTGCTCTTGTGATGTGAAACTCATAAACTTGAGGAATGAAGTGTGCAAAATTTTTAAAGATATGGTAAAAAACAAAAAACAAAAAGAGCAGCAGGCCATATGACTATATAAACATGCAATGTACTGTATGTTTATGACGTTTAAAATACTAAAATGACAGAGATAGAGGTAATGACATTGTGCTACACCATCAGTTCTTACATAACAGATCAGCTACTTAGTTTGCTCACTTTTTAAAGCTCCACAGCAAATATGCAGCATTTCACGCTCTACATTTGATTCCCCGACTTACATGATTACCCACCGCTCTCTCTGGGAGATGTAACTGCTGGCATTCCTGGCTGGCAGCCACGCTTCCTTAACAGTGTATTGATTAGATCCATTCTGCTTTGCTTGGACTCTCACTTTATACCTCTCTCAGTTTCTATTTACATATAGTTAAGTATTAGTTGCTCATTTCAAATCTGCTTTCTCCCTGATGTGATACTTTCTGTGTATGACCCTTGTTCTATTGCCGTAGTTTTTTGTTGTTGTTTACTTCGTATTCAGTTCATCTCTTCAGTTTAAACATTTGCCCCTCATCTGGGATTTGCCCTTTGCCTTGGGTTTTTTTCTTAGCCTGATGCTTCCCAAAACAATGAGCGCGAACGTTTTGATTTACATTGGGCATACACCCTTATCCAGAGCGACTTCCATTTTTATCTCATTTTACCTCTGAGATGTTGAGGGTTAAGGGCCTCGCTCAGCAGCGGCAAACTTGGTGGTCATGGGGTTTGAACCCAGGCCCTTCCGAACCATTGCCAGTACAATGCCTTAACTACTGAGCTACCCCTGACCACTAAGCATTTGATTGCGATATGCCAGGTTCATGCAGAGCAAACTGTTGATTTAACCAAGTTCATTTGAGTCCATCCATAGAGATAAAAACACTGTATTTAACTCTCTGGGTTTTAATTCAAAACCGTGAATTTCGCTGTGCACTACACTTTAGCTTCAGTGAAAATCGTGGAATTTTGAAAGCAGCTCTGAAGTCATTCCACATCCCCCCCCCCCCGTTCGAGTTACTGAGAAACGAGAAAGAGGGAAAAAAAAGCGTCTTAACATGTAGCAAGCTCTGGAAGAGCGCGTCTAAATTTCAAGCTGATTCTTTAGTTAAATAAGAAATGATAATGCACCGCTGCACAAACGAGATTGAAAAATGGAATAATACAGAACTTTATGCGTAGTCGTAGAGGACACACCTTTCTCTCTATACTCATTTTGAGCCCGGAGACAGATATAATGCTGCTTTGTGCAAATCTGACATCAATTGCTTGAGTAGGTTTGAGAGAAGAAAAAAAAATGAAAAGAAAATGCGTCACAGACAGTGTTTTTTTTTTTTTTTTTTTTTAGATTAGACACAAGTCAGCGAGAACAAATCCATTAAATTGAACCGTGCAGAGACATTTTATTTAAAGATTTCCGAGAGGATCACTTTGCTGACATTATTTCAGAAATAGCAATAAGTGTTGATACCGTATATTAGTCTGGACGTGTCATATATCATTGGATTAGCTTTTCGTCCGCAGTACGTTTTAGCCAGCGCACAGATACAGAAACAGCTTCTAATAAATGTAGATTAAAGACAATCGCAGAAGATTGCAGAACTGTTAAGTCCTCTCTAAACGGGTGCATTAGAAATGTGGCATACGTACCAAATTGAGTTTTGGTAGCTACAGTAGCTGCCATTCTGGTTTTATTAGCAATTTTATGTTCGTTTTAAATTGTAGGCGTTTAACTTTTTACAGCTGCTCTTTTCGTGACATGTGACATCCAAGTATGATCTCATATAAAATCATATTCACATGATACTGGATAATTAATGAACCAGTAAGGTTTTTTTTTTTTTGCTTTTTCACTCCTCTTTTTTATAGAGGACGAGGGTGGTTTCGCAGAATTTATATATAAAAAATCCAGGGATGGAGAACAAACAGGCGGGGAGAGAAGGAACAGGTGGTCATTAAAAGACACAATGAAAATGGAAGTGATGGAAGCAAATACAGCATACCAAAAGGAGGAAATGGGGCTAATTAAACTGACAGATGTAGAGACAAATGCCATTAAGGCAGCTTGCATGGGCCGGGTGGAAGGAAGGATGGAAGAGAAATCAGGAAAGAAAGCTCTGTGTGGTTAAGGGGAATATATCAGGGGGGAAAAAAAAAAATCAAGAATGCATTTCAGGGTTTGATTAAGAAATAGAACAATTCCAGACCTATTCCTAACATAAACGTATGTTTTGGCAGGAAAAAAGTAGGTTAACTATGCATATTGAGGCCAATGTTGAATAGACAATCACAACACTATTGAGTAATTAATGCTATCCTTCCTTAAAGGAGTGTAAATGATGATAAATGAGCTCCAGGTGTCCCAATCTGCACCACTTTTAGGATTATGCAATTTGGGTAGGAAAAGAGGCAGATGAAGTGACGCATCATGCCTAGAGCCTACCGTACAAGTCTGTCGAGGTTATGTCCGTTATGATCTGGGGTTGCGTCTGTTGTTTAGGTCTAGGATCAGTTCAGAAATGAGATCTGCTGATCACCAGAATATACTGAATGACTAGATTTTTCACTGATGGCACAGGAAAGTTCTAAGATGACAATGCCAGGACTCATCAGACTCAAATTGTGAAAAGAGAAGATTCAGGGAGCTTCATGGCATCATGGATTGGCCACTTCAGAGTCCAGACCTTAGCTCCAATCAGAATCTTACTTTCTGACTGTCCCATCATCAATACACGATCTTGGAGTGAAATCTACAGTATGCAACCCTGGATCGGAGTAAATGTTGTAACATCGCATAAGCTTCGAACTGTCAATCATCTTCATTTACTGCATGAAGGGCCTGATAGTTCCACATCACAACACCAGACATGCATCAGGTTATATAATTACGCAACCATGTTAGAAGAACTAATATGGATTTCAAACAACAAGAATGTCTGGCATTCGGACTTTGGAGCTCTGTTTCAGGGTAAAAAAAAAAAAAAAAAAAAAAACGCCCGAGGCACTGCTACAAAGCGCTACGATCATTTTGCCTACGTCAGATGTACAGTATGGGAGAAATTATATTTTCACTGATTTAAAAAAAAAATAAAAAATCTGGAGTACATCAAGTTGATAATATTAAACCTATATTCGTAGTAATTTTTGTTTTTATTTTGCTTTATCTAGTAAAAAGGCACATTATTCATGATTTAGATATAAAAAGGAAACATTTCAGCCATTTCACTTCACATGAGTTTTTTGGAGTATCTCATTCCCCCCTCATCTATACATCATGCATCGTCTCATCTGTACTGTACAAATCACCTTATCCTAACTCAAAATCCACATAACTTTTAATACACATTCCTATCGAAGTCACTTCCCAACACTATATGGATCCCAAAAGCAAACATGTCTAGAAACAGGTGAAACAGGTAAACATGTCTATGTACTGTAAGGTGAGAATCTAAAATGCAAACCTGAAATGTGATAGTCAGCTGATAACCAGGAAAGCAGAAGTGGTGATATGACCTGGGAGTACAATGTGTGAAAATAAATGCCTTATTGATACTCAAACCACAACATATTCTAATCAAAAATTAAATCTCAGCACAGGAACTAAGAGGTGTGTGCATATGTGCGTACAGTATGTGCGTATGTGTGTATGTGCGTATGTGTGTGCATGAACAGACTAATAGGTGGCACATAAATTCCCAGCTACCTAATGTAGATGAATGTCGGCTGCAAGCTGCTAATCATTTTTCTGCTTATCTCCTTTTTTCATGCTCTCTTACCCATCAAATGCCTTCTCTCCAGGTGAGTACATACATTCGTTTTTCTTAATAAACAGCTCGAACTAAACTAAATTCATTTCAATTCAATTCAAATGCAAAAAAACCATAAACAAGGTTGTGTTACAGTACACACACACACACACACACACACACACACCATACACACTCAGGGACACATGCACTCATATAGTACATTCAGCATATAACATGACAGGGGGTGCACAGTCAGAAGACATTAGAAGGAGTGCTTTCACTTGATACTTTTACAGCCGGCGTCTGTGCTGATTTGTGGGAGTCGGTGATTCTGTCAGTCACAAATAACACACTGTTTATGAGAGCTTTCTGAAACTGCGCCAGCCTCTACTGCTGTTTATGGGTCATTTATATGTGTGTGTGTGTGGGGGGGGGGGGACGAAGGAAGCCGGATTTCTTTTTGTTGGATCATGATTCACTGTGTCACAACCCGTTCCTAATTTATTGGAGAGCTTTTTTTTTTTTATTAATCATATCGCAAAAAAACAAAAAAAAAAAACATTGTAATCTTGAATAGCTTTTTTCTCCAATAAAGAGATTGTTCATAGTTCCCTGAGTAATCTGTTCACAGTAACACTTTTGAATTGGTAAAGTCTTCCAGGC
Organism: Clarias fuscus; assembly: GCA_030347435.1. NCBI lineage: Eukaryota > Metazoa > Chordata > Actinopteri > Siluriformes > Clariidae > Clarias > Clarias fuscus. The sequence continues at coordinate 24,402,772 of CM059222.1, read as the reverse complement.
ATGAATAGATTTTTATTAAAATCATACCAAAATAATGAATAATAATAATAAAAAAATTTTAAAAAATGCTGCGAGTTCACTCACATTTAAATAATAGTAATGAAGTTATGGCACAAACCTCCCTCATTCCCCTGAAACATGAACGCATAAAACTAGAGACAGCACCATTTTCCCAGCCGACTAAAACGGAAGCGGCGTAATTAAATACCTACGAATACATATACTTGCATTAACCGTCCTGAGGAACACTCCATGTAAATTCACTGGCTTGATATTGTGCTACATTATTGTATTGCACCGTATTATTAGGTAATGTCGGTCCAATATGTAAAACTCTAAATGCACAGGGAGCAAACAGCAGGCGCTCAATGTTACACAGATGTAATCTAAGTTTGTGAGATGCAATAATAAAGTTGAGGTTTCGGTTATCATTATTGTTTCAGTTCCCAGGGGCCTTAGAGTTGTGTGCGTGGGTGAAAAGGGAATAATCCTATTTTCAAAATGTATTATTGCTTTTACAGCCATCCAGAGAGATGGATATAAAATGCTCAGTTTCCCTAAGTGAGTTTGACTTACAAACCAAAGTCTTGGATTTTATGGTGGACAATCAGGCACACACTTTTATTTCATAGATAACATGTACAGTATAGTAGTGAATACGGGACATCAGTCAACAATCAGGAGTGGAAGCTAAATAAATAAATGAATATCAATTTCAGATATTAACATTAATATCTGTACCTTACTTATAGTATTTTTATTAGTGGATACTTAAAAAAAAAAAAAAAAAACTTTTACTCCACTACAACACATATCTGTACTTTCTACTTCACTACATTTTGCATGCGTTTGCATTATATAAGTCAAGTCAAGTCAATTTTATTTATATAGCGCTTTTAACAATTGACCTTGTCGCAAAGCAGCTTTACACAATCAAAAGAATCAAGGTTGTATGAGATGTGAATGTTTATGAATCAAAATGATAAGATTGTCCCTGGTGAGCAAGCCGAGGGCGACGGTGGCAAGGAAAAACTCCCTGAGATGGTAATAGGAAGAAACCTTGAGAGGAACCAGACTCAACAGGGAACCCATCCTCATCTGGGTGATAATGGATAGCAGGGATTGATCAGCATAATAATGTGCAAGACTGGAAGTTTAGTATAACAGGAGATGTGTTAAAATTAAAATTAAAAGGAGTCCAGTTTGTTCCTGGAGGCTCAGGTAGACTGTAGACTGAGATTCCAGTCCTGAACTATCGAGTGACTGAAGTCAGAGGTCCCCAGAGAACAGCTGTCAGGATCAATCGATGACAGGACAGTCTTCATGGAAACCATCCCCAGCCACCACATGAATCCAGGCAGACCACACGGGGCATCCATGCGATGAGATCTCCAACCAGAAGCAGGACTCCAGGATGGGTTAGACGGCTCCAGAGGGCAGAGGGGACCTGAGGGCTCCCTGTGATGTAAAGCAACCAATCACCTCACCGTCAACAAACCTGAGTGATCAGTGAGAGTGGGGAGGACAGCATCTAAACATACCAGTTCACCAGAATACTCTACGTCCATGAGTCCCCCAGATCTGCTCCTTTACCTAAGGTTAATCTATTTACAAAAATGCTTGGCTAAATAAATAGGTTTTTAGCCTAGACTTAAACACTGAGACTGTGTCTGAGTCCCGAACATTAATAGGAAGACTATTCCATAACTTTGGGGCTTTGTAAGAAAAAGCTCTGCCCCCTGCTGTAGTTTTAATAATACGTGGTACTGACAGGCGGCCCTGAATCCTTTGATCGAAGTAGGTGTGGCGGATCGTAAGACACTAGCAGTTCACTCAAATACTGTGGCGCGAGACCATTTAGTGCTTTAAATGTCAAAAGTAGTATCTTAAAATCGATGCGAAATTTCACATGGAGCCAATGCAGTGTAGATAAGATAGGGGTGATGTGCTCGTATCTTCTGGTTTTAGTGAGGACTCTCGCTGCTGCATTCTGTACTAACTGAAGCTTGTTTATACACCTAGTTGAACAACCAGACAGTAAGGCGTTACAATAGTTCAACTAGAGAACTAGTTTTTATGCATCATTTAGTGAACATACATATAACCGCAGTGTAACGTTGCCATCTTAGAGTCTTTTACTATTACGTTAGGGCCACTGTAAGCTAATCCAAGCACAATTCATTTGATACTTAAATAAATTTGTACTCACTCATCTATACCACTTTATCCTGTATTTAGTGTTACAGGGGCCTGCATCGTCTCCCAGGAGACTTAGGGCATGAGGCAGGGTACACCCTGGACAGGGTGCCAATACATTACAGAGCATACATACACTATGGGCAATTTGGGAACGCCAATTAGCCTAATCTGCAAGTCTTTGGACTTTGGAAGGAAATCCACCAAGTACAGGGAGAACAAGCAAACGGGAATCGAGCCTGGCCAACCACAACATCACCGCTTCTTTTTGTACTTTAATATTTAAATACCAATGTAAATGGAAGACTTCTACTTCTACTGAGGCATAGGAGATCTCTACTTTTACTCAAATACAGGTTTTGTGTACATTGCCCACTACTATGTATATACAACAACAACAAAATAATCTCCACCAGCCAATTAAAATTAACTTTCAATGGAACGTCCTCCATCCCCATGTATTAGACAACGGGCAGGGGTTTAGTTATGCCTATCAACATTGAAAAAAAAGGTACAATAGAATACCAGTAAGGTTCTACAGTACAGCTTTTTTATTAATGACAATATTGCTGGAAAAAAGAAAGAAAAAGTGTTTTAACAGACAGGTTTTGTGAGACGGTTGAGGATCAGTGTGCAGGAGGATTTATTAACAGAGCTGAAAGAGAAAGTCCAAACGCAGAGGTGTAAATTCAGTCAAGGGTCAAATACTGAGAAACACAATTTAATCAAACAGAGGGCAAATCCAAGAGAGTGCTCGATAGGCAAGACAAGAGTCAGCACATGGGAATCGCAGTCAGAGTAAAACTCTCTGGAATTGCCAAGATGTATGGTAAGGCTTGTGCTAACTTTCCACACACTGCTGCTAGGAGGTAACTGGAGCCTGGTGAGCTAAAGCTTCTCAACCTTGGTGTACTCTCTGTTTAACAAGTCTGACCTGTGTCAGTGTCAGTTGTTTGAGCTTGTGATTGCATGAGTTTGTTTCCAAACTCAGACTGTTTCCATGGCCATTCCAGCAGCCTCCACATTCTCTATAGTCTGTGCAAGGCAATGAAACAAGACCTGGAAACTTTGAGACGCACAACTAAACAGGAGAAAGCATTCAAGCCCAGAGCAGAAGCTAAACAAGGTGGCAACTCTTCTTCATCAATAATGCATCAAGCCGACGGAAAACAAAGAACTGTCTCTTACAGTGGCGCAAAAGAGTGTGGAATTTAAACAGATGAATGAAAGATGAAAATCACTTCTGCTTTTTGCCAATGTCCCTAATTACTTGGATACATAAAGAACATAATGAGGAAAGAAGAACGGTTAATATGCGTACACCCACATAGCACCCAGATAGATCGCTTCCACCTTGCTTGTGTCTAATTAAGAGTGAAAATGCTCTACAGAATTGTTTAATCCGGTAATCGAAAATAGTGCTTTTCAGAAGTGATTATTGCGAACCCTTATTTAGCGTTATTGTGATCCTCTGGCAGCTAAAGGTGATGTCTCCCAAGAATAAACGTGAGGCAGCTTGGCAAACATGGTTTGTTGATGATTTCTGGTGAACTATAACTTAGAACTTAGACTTCCTGGAACTTTGATACTCCTGATACTTTAAGAAATGAAACTTATTAAAGCAGATCGAGTGTGTGGGCGAGTGTGTAAATAAATAACCGGTAACTTGTGCCATCAGTGTCTTTTGGAGTAAACATTTTTAATTAAATGATGCTGTACTTGTTATACCATCTGCAATTATACAAACACACACACACACATACTGTGCACATACTGTACTTGCTTGTGTGGAGCTTCTATTAACTGGGGCTGCCTTAATGCAAAAAATTCCTTGGATCCTGAAAAGAAGGGCATGGATTCTGCGTGGACATGTACGCGACACCCTCACTGCATGGGTCAGGTTCTGTATATTTTAGAGTTGCAGTCTTAAAATGAAACAACAACTGGACTGTATGTGACTGTGTTCATTTCAGTTTTTACAACTTACTGTACATTTGGAATATTCACCCAAACAAATACGTGAAATAGGGCCTGGTGTAACCAGCCGAACCACGTACATGCTCTCCAACAGCTCCATGTCAGGCAGCAGGGGCGTAGACAGAACTCTGGGCTCTATAGATAAGCAATCATCTTCCTCCTTCCAGAGGTACGAGGGCCTTGACCCTTGGTAATTCAGTCCCTCAAGTTCTCTTTGATACCCCGATAAAAATGGTTCCAGGTTTGATTACCGCCTCGAGTCTCACAGTCCAAAGACATGCTGGTGGAATGAATGGGTGCGAGTACTGTATGGGTGTGTGCTCTGCAATGGATTGGCCCCCTGTCCAGGGTGTCCCCCACCTTGTGCCTGGGATAGGCGCCGGGCCCCTGGCGACCATGTATATAGGATAAAGTGGTATAGAAAATGAGTAATTGAGTGAGAAATTGGAAGTGTGGCATGAGATCGAATGAAGATGAGTGAGTAATTACACCTAAATCTAAACCTAGCTTAACCAAAAGAAACCTTGGGGAAAAAATTTACACAAACACAAACACGTGCATACTTAGAGAGAGACAAACAAGGTGTTAATCCTTTGGTTATTCTGAGCAAAAGTTTGACTATGGACAAAAGTGAGAGAGGACCTGTGTAGGCTTGAAGAGCATTTATTTTTCTCCATTCTTACCTCAGAGTGCTGAGGGTATGTTTCTTCAAATTGTCTGTGTCAATTTCGTTACGGCATTTAATGTTTCCACTTTTGACAATTGCAACAGATTCTGGTCGATGGGCTTCGTAAAGCCTGACCCATGGAGAATAAAGTTTGGTTTCAGTGTCAACTTTTCTAATTTCTGAGAATGGCATTGTTTTTCATTAAAAAGTTTCATCTGTCTGTGTGGTTGCTTCACTTCACGCATGACTACACATCTGAACATAGCGACGGTGAGCACAGTAACCGCGGTAGCAACCGGTTACATCATAGGACTCGGAAGGCTCCACTAAGCTGACCTTGATGAGGCTGATAGAAATGGTATTTTTATTTCATTATGTCGAAATGGGTGGCACGGTGGTGTAGTGGTTAGCACTGTCGCCTTGCACCGCCAGGGGCCGGGTTCGATCCCCGGCCAGGCTCGATTCCCGTCTCTGTGTGTATGGAGTTTGCATGTTCTCCCCGTGCTTGGTGGGTTTCCTCCGGGTACTCCGGTTTCCTCCCACAGTACAAAGACATGTAGGTTAGGCTAATTGTTGTTCCCAAATTGCCCGTAGTGTGTGAATGAATGAGTGTGTGTGTCTGTGCCCTGCGATGGATTGGCACTCTGTCCAGGGTGTACCCTGCTAAGTCTCCTGGGATAGGCTCCAGGCCCCCCGTGACCCTGAATACAGGATTAAGCGATATAGATGATGAGTGAGTGAGTTATGTCAAAGGGATTCTGCGAGAGTAGTCTGCCAGTTGGCGACACCTGCTATATACAGTAGTTTATTTTTATTATCATTATTATTTATTTATTTATTTATGTAGTGTTGCATCTATACTTTTTATTTCCTTGCTTCCTGATTTCATGCATGGATATGCAATTATTTTAAGTTAAAGCAGCCAGTCAGTGCATGTCTGAGAAGGAAAATGAACTATCTTTAATTTTCTACTTCCCTGGTCGTAACTATTTCTGCTGTCAAGTGCCCATTGATTCTTTGATTTTGCAACATAAATTTGACTTATTAGAAACAGAAGTTCTTTTTAATTTGGAAATCAACAACATGCAGACTGTCATACCATGATAATTGATAGTGCAAGATCATTTGCCTTCCCACTCAATCACGTAGCAGGTGTTTGAAATCAAAAGCAAAGGTGGCTGCAGACAGCACTCAAATTGAAAGCAGCACTGTGACAGCCAGCACTGATGGCTACAAATGGCCTCGTTCAAACCAAATGTTAAATCTAATGTAGATCCACAAATTCACGAATGGTTTTAGCATTTACTACAAAGAAAGAAAATATACAAGATTCCCAACAGATACAGGAGTAATAGTTTTTCACCTAGGGTATTTCTATGCTCACTCAAGTGCAGGATCTGTGTACTTGGTGCATCACTGCTCGTTGATATTCAAAGCCTTATTCATACTGTACAACGTCATACAAGAAGTCATGCTTTGACACTGAGAGAGACAAACTTGGTCCATGCTAGAGACGCTGGACAATCATGTGCATCTGTGCCCTTGTGAGCTTATGCCGTCAGCAGATTGAGACACTGCAGTGGATTAACATGGATTTAAGCACATGCTGTCTAGGTGCTGTAATGTGACAGTGGTTGGAAAATGACACAATCATACTTAGTCATGGTTATGGTCATGGTGGTGCAAGAGGGGCAAAACAAATCTCAGCAGCACGCAGTGTAACATGTCAGGTAAAACCATTCTCAGTAGACCTGCATTAAGGTTTCTTTATTTCATTATCACTTCTGTTTTTAATGGCCACATCCAAAGCGATGACACCCGTCCAGATGGTAGTAATGCAGTTTCGTGTGTTTTAAATGCTGATTATTAAAAGATCATTACAGTGTTTCCCTCAGGTCTGAAGTAAACTTGTAGTGGTAGCCAGCAGAATGGGTTGGCAGAAAAGTGGCCTGCAAACAACAAATGCATTTAATCTTTAACCGAATGTGTTGATTTATTTCATGAATGTCTATTCATTTGACATTTCAGAGCTCCAATCTAAAAATCCTCCTCTTTATCTACCAATATGTAAAGAGCAAGATGAAAAAAAAAATAATAATAATAATGACTAAACACGCTTTGGTGTACAAACATGGCAGATTGTCAGAGCACATACAGTAGCCCTTAAAACTCAGAGCATTATTTATTCATTTTTTGCATTAGGTTTTAATAGAGTGAAATACAGTAGAACCTTGGATTGCGAGTAACGTGGTTTACGAGTGCTCCGCAAGACGAGCAAAGATTTTTAATACATTTTTAATTGGAAACCGAGCGAAAGTATTAGTTTACGAGCGCCGAGTATCATGTATCACGCATGCGACTCTTATTTTGACACCGAGCGGCAAGTGATCACACCTGAGCCAATGATTTTTCTCTCTCTTGCGCTTGGGTAATCATCTCCTCTGCTGGGTCTTAGAGCTCGTCTCTTACCGGTATAATCAACATCTCCCCCTCCCTCCTATGTGTGTGCGTGCCACACACACACACACACACACACACACACACACACACACACACACACACACACACACACACACACACTCTCCCTCACCATTACTCATGTTTGCTATGTGTGTGCCAAATGCGCGTAATTTGACACCGACACACGCACACACACTCTCACCGGCTGCACACGCACGCTTTATTTACACAGAAAACTCTGCTCTGTCGCAATTCTTTTCAAAGGTAAGCTGGTTCATTTGTTATTTTTTATTTCATACTTTACAGCAGTGATTCCTACAGCATGTGCTCACGCGAGTGTCATTAGAGAGATTTCTTTTTTTTCCCCCGTTAAAACAGTGTTTGCATTGTGTATGTTAGTTGTGGCGAGGTAAAAGAAGAAGAAGAAGAAAAATAATAATAATATTTTAAAAGAATCAATGCATTAACTGTGTAGTGAAAACAATCTTTAAAAGAATTAAAAGTTACACAAGTGATGAAAACCCACTCCGTCAGCAAACTTACATTTTATATCATGATATAATATACAGTACAGACCAAAAAGGACACCCCTTCTCAATCTGCGAGTTTTCTTTATTGTGTTCTTTATTGTGTTCTTTATTGTGTTCTTTAGCCCAAACGCGTCTCTTCTGCTTGTTGCCTGTCCTTAGCAGTGGTTTCCTAGCAGATATTCTACCATGAAGGCCTGATTCACACAGTCTCCTCTTAACAGTTGTTCTAGAGATGTGTCTGCTGCTAGAACTCTGTGTGGCATTGACCTGCTCTCTGATCTGAGCTGCTGTTAACCTGCGATTTCTGAGGCTGGTGACTCGGATGAACTTATCCTCCGCAGCAGAGGCGACTCTCGGTCTTCCTTTCCCGGGGCGGTCCGCATGTGAGCCAGTTTCTTTGTAGCGCTTGATGGTTTTTGTGACAGCACTTGGGGACACTTTCAAAGTTTTCCAAATTTTTCAGACTGACTGACCTTCATTTCTTATGAAGTGATGATGGCCGCTCGTTTTTCTTTACTTAGCTGCTTTTTTCTTGCCATAATACAAATTCAAACTCTTTGAATGAGAAGGTGTGTCCAAACCCTTGGTCTGTACTGTATAATAATATGCATATTTTGTGAATTCTACATTTTTGCTACACCATTCCCATATTGAGGTATCAGTAAAATGTACTCACGTTAAAAGTACTGTAACTTGGATTCAACATGACATAGCCGAAAAATATAAAACTCACAGTTTGATGTCTGAGCACTCCTCCGTCAACACACAGCAGCGGCATATTCTGTATAAGCAGTTTTTTTGTTGTTGTTGTTTTACTTTTTAAATTGGTCATTGACCAATGCTGTGTTGCCAGCAGGGATCCGTGCAGTTTAAGTTTTAAGTGTTCATTTTCCTGTTTTTTTTTTTTTTTTTTTCACTGTGTGAAAGTGCGTTTCTCTTCAGAGCGTGAGCGACAGTCAGGACATACTGTACTTCTTATTCTTTTTATGGCAGCTGGAATCCATTGCATTTACTGCCTCTCAGCACACCGCTTTAGCAGTAGCAGAATGAACAGCTACAGGAGCGGTAGCGCGAGACGGAACTGTCCTCCACTAGTTAATAGATCTCAGATGGCATCATTCTCCCAGACAGACTTAAAGCGGGCAAATACACTTGACTCGGCTGTCAATAAACTTGTGCTGCCCACCCAAGTATAATCTACAGTATTTGTGGGATACAGTGCATTAAAACACCCCCTGAACACACACATACTACTTTATTGTTACACAAGATTTCCAGCTGCAAGTCCCCTGGAATACATGTCCCTATTAGCTTTGCACATCTGGATCCTGATCTTATCACAACACACTGTACTGCATAATTCAAGATTGTAACAGTACAACAGGAACAGATGACCTGGTGGTGAATATTTATTAATAGGCACAGATACTGTAATAATGTCAGATATACAGTACAGATAATGAGTGTTCGAGAATGTGTATTAAAAATGGATAAGCATAATGTTTTAATCCCAGAGTTAAAATTCAAATGACAACTGGCTCTGAACAGTACAGTAGTTCCTGCTGAACTTTGCATTTCCTGCCAAAATTGTACCCCGATTCCATAAAGCTCGTGACTGTTTTAACGGAGCTTCTGCAGTAACGAAAGTGCTCTGCAATCAAAGTGTTTTGTACAAGAAAAATGAATTTATCTATTTAAAAACATGTGCAATCAGTACGGCAGGTGGTCTAAAATTGCCTCTCAGTAAAAAAAAAAAAAAAAAAAAAATCTAGTTTTGATTCATGTGCCATCAGTGTTTTTTTTTTTCCTTTTCTTTTTTTAATGGTTAGAAGAGTTTACATTGTAGCACACTGCTAATTCAATTCAAACCTATTACTCAAAAAAAAAAGAGCAATTGACACATTACAGAAGAGAGAAATCACTAACTAGGTCTATGCAACTGGTAAACCATCAAACCATTTATAAGTGACTCCGAACACCCCCATTCCCCACCCCCCCCCCCCCCCCCCCAAACCCCTGTTTCTAACTTCCCAGTCAGTTGCATAAAAATGCAGCGGTACTGGAATGTTTGTAATTTTCATAAAATAGATAAGTTGAATTATCTGTAGGGTTTTTGAAAGCCACCCTCATGTACATATTGGAAAAAAAAAAAAAAAAAAAAAAACATGCTATGAATTCAGCATAGTTACTGAAAGGCCCAGAAGGGTATTTTATTCATAATGGTGGAGGAGAGCAAGGTGTTAGCTGGGTCAGACGTGCCAGGAAAGCAAAAGGTCTCATGGGTGCATGCTCTTCGTGGAAAATCTGCTCAGGATGTCAGGATGATGCAGTAACAGGCAAGGGCAGAGTTTATCATCAGTCAGAGATAATGTGAAAGAAAGAGAGAGAGAGAGAGAGAGAGAGAGAGAGAGAGAGAGAGAGAGAAAGGAAACTCGGTGATGCCCAGTTACTACTTTCACATTTTTTTTACTATGGAGTACTATGAACTCCTAAATCATAAACAGCTTTGGGTCACATGGCTCAGTAAGTTCTTGGGCCACATAAGCGTGTCAAGCTGACCTGTAGTGATCCACAGTTGGCTGGCTTGATCTCACTCATTCGCTTATCGTCTATACCGCTTTATCCTGTATATAGGGTGTGGGAGGGTCTGAAGTCTATCCCAGGAGACTTACTGTAGAATACACCCTGGACGGGGGGCCAACCCATCACAGGGCACACACATGCGCTCATTCACACACTACAGGAAATATGGGATTGACAGTTAAGCTAATCTGTATGTGTTTGGACTGTGGGAGAAAACCGGAGCACTGAGAAGGAAACCCACCAAAGCACAGGGAGAAGATGCAAACTTCATGCACACAGACCCAAGGAAGAAATCAAACCCAAAATCTGGACGTGCAAGGTGACAGTACTCAAGCTGGCTTAAGTTGTGTGTGTGTGTGTGTTTGTTTTTAACATGCTCAGCAAGTTTACAGGAGAGCTACATAAACTGCCAATTACAGTTACAGACAGTGTTGAGGCACCATGTCACATGATGATCTTGAGTGTCAGGATTTCTGTCATTCTTGTAAATAACTCTGATAACTTGTGCAGGATATCATGATAACAGAATCCGTTCCATTTCATTATTGTATTATCGCCTCATCTCTGAGTGCCAGTCTCTGTAGATCCTTGCAGTGCTTCCTAGAGCTACTTTTTAAATAATCTGCATCATCTGTGCCTTTACCATACCAAATTATGAGCTTTTTTAAAAATGTTTTTCCATGGCCCCACCTTGCCTTTTACACTTCATTGCTACACCATGGCTGATCATGCATGGCAAGCCACGACTTTGAAACCCTAGCAATCTGTAGCAAAACTCTTGACAGTGTGAAAAAAAAAAAACTTGACAGGATGTGATAGCGAAAGTATACGTTTGAGAATGAGAGAAATGGTTAAAAAAGAGAGAGATAGATGTACTGTAATCAAAATAAGTAAGTAGAAATAAGGGCAACACAGTACTGTACAGAACATGAGACCAAATTATGAGAAATAATCAAACATAAAAAAAAGCTTTAATACTAACACCTAATTCTACATCACTGCACTTTAACTAAAAAAAAAAAAAAAAAAAAGCATTCATAATGATTTATTAAAACTTTTTTTAAGGTTAATTTCCCACCATATGTCATTAATATGTTGCACTGTCCCCATTTCCTGAGTAACATCACAAGCTGTGTATTTGCTGTGTATATTATTTTAACAAGTTAACACAGGACTCAGAGCTTCCCAAAGGTGTGTGTTAATGTCCCAGCAGAATGAACTACTGCTGAGCCCCGCCTTGATACAGAACTTCAAAGGTGTGTGGAGCGGAGCAGCAATTTTCTTATATGAGGTCACATTGAAGGGGAACAAACTTGCTTGTTTAAGCCCTGGCTACTACACAAATAATTTATAAAAAGGACAAAAAGGAAAGATTTTTCCCTCATGTTTTCTTTTTTTATTATTATGAATATTATTATGAATAGTATTATTATTATTATTATTATTATTATTATTATTATTATTATTGATGTTTTTGTTGTTGTTGTTGTGGTTGTTACTATTATTTTTATTATTATTGCTATTATTGTTATTATTAGTACTACTACTACACACTGGAAAATTATCTAAACGTATAAAAATGACAAAGAAGTGAATTTTGCATAATAGCTTTAAGATTGAGAAAAATATTAAAGATGGCCTGGCGATTAAACAACTATTTATAGTTGCTAGAACATAAAAATTTGTCAAAATAACTTAATTTTATTATTATTGTTATTATTAGTAGTAGTAGTACTACTGGATTGGATTCGATTTTACTCCATTGTTTTTGTTATAATGTCCGGTGTGTGTGTGTGTGTGTGTGTGTGTGTGTGTGTGTGTGTGTGTGTGTGTGTGTGTGTGTGTGCGTGCGTGTGTGTGTGTGTGTGTGTGTGTGTGTGTTTGTGTGTGTGTGTGTGTGTGTGTGTGTGTTTGTGTGTGGGTGGGTGTGTGTGAACAATTCATAAAAGTCTAATAAATTATAAATCTACCTAGACAGTATTGTTTGTCATTTGTTTACATGATAAAAAGCAAATGTTGATGTTTAAGATTAAGTGTTTATAATTGAAATTTGTAAACAAGGTTTAGTGTGTGTGTGTGTCTGTTTTACAGCTATTTCCTTGAAAAGTCTGATAATAGATTAATTATTTACATAAACAATGTTTTTTTAGTATGATTTTATTTAGTTTTGTTATTAATTATATAACTTTTTATTGCATTTGTTGAAGAAAAAGTGTTTTTATAATTTTAGTCTAAAAATAAGGTTTAATCAGTGTGTGTGTGTGTGTGAGACAACAATTTATTTTTTAAAAAATCTATTGGATTTTCAATTCATTTAATAGTTCATTTAATTGTGTGTGTATTTTATAAATTATATGACACACACTATGTTTAAAAATATGTTAATATATTTTTCATATTTTATGAAATTTTAGACTTTCGATTTTGCTGACTAACAGAACACAGTTCTGAAAATAATAATAAAAAATAATAAAATAAAATAAAAAAACTTTCACTATATATTTCCTGCTACACTAATGAACTTATGCCAGCATTTCACTCGTGCCTGGATACCATCATGGTGGAAAGTGTTCTCAGTACACCGGAGACGTGATCGGACTGCCTGCTTCGTATTCGAAACCCTGGCCACCCAAGAACTCCTTTAATGATCCAAACATGTGGAAATGGCTTGGAGTGAGGTCAGGGCTGTATGGGGTATGCGGCAATAACTCCTGTAATGTGCAAGTGGTGTTGGTGAACAGATGTGTGTTCAGTTTCTATAGACAGATGGGTCTTTTTACACAAGTTGGCAACAAGTAATCCATTCATTTTCAATGATGATGCATTCCACTCGCTGAATACCCACAGGTTTAAAGTCTTCTATACTGTAAATATCAATTAGTTATACATTTTCATTCAAAATAAATTATCCCAGTTGGACTTGCACGCCCCTTGTACTGTACATTAAACAATCATAAGCCTTGGCAAATTGCTGCAGGTGCAAAGAAACCTCAAGACTCTTGGGAAAATGTCAAGGCATATCCCACTATCCTGCTGTGGATAACTTTTCTTGCCCTGTTGTGGGTTCTGCCTTGTAATCTAACTGTGATGCTCTAATTAACTGTAGACACCCGGATCACCACAAGGTCATTGCGTGAAGGGTGTTACTGTGGCTGAAATGCCAGTTGGTTTTACTCCAGCGTACTTACAAGTCTCTGATGTGAACAGAATAAATTAACTTTGAATGCCATTGTAAAATTGGAAATAAGTGATAAAATCGTTTGGTTGTCTGTGGTTTCCATGGTAACAGTTCTTCATTAGACCACAAGGAACTTAAACAATCCTGCAACTTTACACATTTGAAGAAAAAAAAAAGAAGAAGAAGAAGAAGAAATTAAATAAACTACATGTTCTTTGCAAAAGTATACCAAAACTGGATTTTGCTAATTGCCCAAAAGTTTAGTACATGGAGGGGCAATATGCAGTATAATCAGATAACCACACTTCTTTGCTCACTTTCTACACAATCCTAGGACCCAAGATGTGCTTTAAATTGTCCCCTTTTTTTTTCATGGCCAAAATTACCATAAAACATTTTCCACATTTAGTACATCTGTCTTTGAGAGAGCAAGTGAGAGTGTGAAAATGAGTGTAGATTCATCGCAAGTGACGATAGTGCACATGAGTGATTTAAACTCTCAGTCGTGTGCGAGTCTCTTCCTTTGTCTCTCTCTCTCTCTCTCTCTCTCTCTCTCTCTCTCTCTCTCACCCACTCGTCTCTCTTTGATCAAGATGCAGTTGAGCCTCATCATTACCACGGTGCCATGCTGAGTTCACTCCAGCTCTACTACTTACATAAATTTACATCGCTGTAAATGTATCATTAGTTGAGTCACATTCCGAGATCCTGCTTGCTTAAACTCTGTTCGTGTAAGTCGCGGTACTGGAGACTCAACAAGCACCCCGGCGGTTCGGTGTGTGGGTGTGCTGAGGCAAACTTTCAAACTTTCCTGGCACATTTGGAAGCTTTGTGGGTTCTTATTTTCTGTTTTACGAAGTTTAATTAGAAAAAGAAAGCGGAACAGCTGTACATCTGCTCGTTCATTTAATTACCCAATTAACCCAGCATGCAAGACACAGATACAAAACCTACTGCTATGTTCACACCAAACACAGGAATAGACGAAAATGTGTTCTCTCATGTTTTGACCTTGGCTCAGGCTCAGTTTTTATTACAAACCACCTTTGGCCATTTCCAGTTTTTTTGGTGAGATCGGATTTGCAGGTCATGCCAGTTCACATTTCTGACTGTGTAATTTTTATCTGACTCTAGTGTCAGAATAGGCACATCAATACGTCTTTTTTTGCTCTGTCTGGGATAAAACACATCATGTTTGTCCGACCGCTCATTCGTTGCTGATCTAAAACCATAAACAGGCCTGAAGAAAGGCTGATCTGCACCAGATGGGGTAAGAAAATTGGAATTGAGCCACTTAAGCCTGGTCATGCGGCCATAAAACGTGTTTCTTGCAACATACAGTCGGTCTGAAAATGCACTGCAGAGTCTAAACTGATTTTATTGACTTTAATTCTCAGACACCTATATTGATTTAGACTGACTTCTCAATATGACCATGAAGGGTAACCGATTCGGATGTCATTGTGCATTGATTATGTTTATATTAACCTATTCAAGTTTTATGTCCCATGTATCATCTTTTTCTTCCCTCAAAGTAGTCTGAAGCATAGACCTTGAAGCTTTTACTTCACACCAGATAGCTGTGGAAAGAGATTGGTGTACAAACTGTACTGTATGTACTGCATTACGGCTATTAAAAAAAACCTCTATCGAGAACATCTATAATAAAGTGGTCAGGTTAGACCCATTGAATTCATTATGGTAGAATCTAGGGTGGGGCTAATACTTTTTCCCAACCATTAAAGAAAGATAGAGAAAAAAAAAAAAAGAAAGACTTCATGTTAGTCCCTGTATTTGCTTTTTTTTTTTTTTTTCTTCTTCATTTTTGCACTGCCTGTGCGCCATTAGTGTTGCTGGGCCTTATATCGAACATAAGATTTGAACTGGTCTTTGAAGAAAATGTGTCCGTGCTCAAAGTTGTTTGTAAACACCTTATCAATGAGCTTATGAAATATGAAAGGGGCGTTCAAGTCAAACTGGAACCTTCATCCCAGCGTTTCACTAGTGCTTGGATATCATCAAGGTAGAAGCGTTTTTTTTTTTTTTTTTTTTTTTTTTCCAGTATGCCAGACTGCCTGCTTCACATCTAAAATTCTGGCCTCCTAAGAACTATTTTAATGACTTTCTTTTAACGGATAAAACGGCTTGGTTTAAAAACCCAAGGCATTCTGTGTGTGTGTGCAAAACAATGCACAACCTCATATTGCTCAATGCATGCATTTAGATGGACAGCTTTGTACTGTAAATACAGTAAGTTGTATGTCTGTGCAAATAAAATGCTTTTTATTCATTCACTCAGTCACTCATCGTCTATATCGCTTTATTTAGGGCATAAGGCAGGGTACACCCTGGACAGAGTGACTTCAAAGAGACAGAGCACGCATGCACACATTCATTTTACACACTATGGGGAATTTGGGAACACCAATTAGCCTAATCTGCATATCTTTGGACGGTGGGAGGAAACCAGAGTCCAAAGAGGCATGTGGAGAACATGCAAACTCCATGCACACAGAGACGGGAATCGAACCCAGACCCTGGAGGTGCATGGCGCCTGCTTTTTATTCACCTTATTTTTTAAATTTTTTAAACACCTGTCTTGGGTTTATGATCAGGTTTTATGTTGTTGCATTTGCAAAATTATTAAGATTATATTGTAAATGCCTCCCAAAAACATAATATCGTATTCTAGTCCCATCCCTTCTGACCGTACACCATACCCATACACTTCATGGTGCTGACAGTTTACATTAATGGTTGTTTTCTGGTTTTGTCTATAGGATATCATTCCTTCGTGATGCTTTATTTATTTTTAATTTTGTGTTTCAGTCACTATTCTGCCACTGTCTACTTTTATACCCAGTTCTGTCCAGCCAAAGCAGAGCACAGTACCTCCTATACCATAAGACTGTTTTCTTCCTGTTGCTTAGAACCAAAGACAGGGGGGCGATGTAGCAATGCACCGCCTTTGTGTTTAACGACATGATACTTATGGTCAACTGTAATGTGATTCATTAAGGGGCAGTTCATTAAATGAGATGAAAGGAGACCATCAGACCAAAAGGATTTCTGTTATTTCTTTATTTATCTTTCTCCCAACTTTTGTCCACTAGTTACCCGATCAATACCATTACATCATCGGACTCCGCTTCTTCCCTCCACCCCTCTTGCTATCCACCTTTTTAATCTTGTGGTTGTAAATCTGACGTGGGATGGATCGTTAGCACGTAAACATTATAGACACATGCATAACGTTTACACTCACTTATGAATTTAATAAAATTTTTAAATCCAATCTCAATTCTTTCTGAATAAAATTCATAGATTGTTGTACACACGTGGACAAAATTGTTGGTACCCTTATGTCAATGAAAGAAAAACTCACAATGGTCACAGAAATAACTTTAATCTGACAAAAGTAATAATAAATAAGAATTCTCTGAATGTTAACCAATGAAAGTCAGACATTGCTTTTCAACCATGCTTCAACAGAATTATTTAAAAAAATAAACTCATGGAACAGGCCTGGACAAAAATGAACTTAATAGTTTGTTGCACAACCTTTTGAGGCAATCACTGCAATCAAACGATTCCTGTAACTGTCAATGAGACTTCTGCACCTCTCTGCAGGTATTTTGGCCCACTCCCCATGAGCAATCCAGTTGTTCCAGTTGTTTCCGGTTTGAAGGGTGCCTTTTCCAGACAGCATGTTTCAGCTCCTTCCAAAGATCCTCAATAGGATTGAGGTCAGGGCTCATAGAAGGCCACTTTAGAATAGTCCAATGTTTTCCTCTTAGCCATTCTTGGGTGTTTTTAGCTGTGTGTTTTGGGTCATTGTCCTGTTGCAAGACCCATGACCTGTGACTGAGACCCAGCTTTCTGACACTGGCCAGCACATTTCTCTCTAGAATCCCTTGATAGTCTTGAGATTCCATTATACCCTGCACAGATTCAAGACACCCTGTGCCAGATGCAGCAAAGCAGCCCCAGAACATAACAGAGCCTCCTCCATGTTTCACAGTAGGGACAGTGTTCTTTTCTTGATATGCTTCAAGTATAATTAGCAAAATTTGCCTTGGCAAAAAGTTTCATTTTTGTCTCATATGTCCATAGGACATTCTCCCAGAAGCTTTGTGGCTTGTCAACATGTAGTTTGGCATATTCCAGTCTGGCTTTTTTATGATTTGTTTTCAACAATGGTGTCCTCCTTGGTTCAAGTTCAAGTAGGCTTTTATTGTCATTTCAACCATATACAGTTCAGTACACAGTGAAACGTTCCTCCAGGACCAACGTGCTACATACATGCAACGACATAAATTAACAACACAACGCAGATTTTTACATTTTTAAGTTAACCTAAAAAACTATCAATTTCTATACAAAAAAGAGACAACAAAGACAGCAGACAACAGACAACAAAGTGCACGTGCAAATGTGCAAACGAAGAGCTACATGACAACACAACAACGTAACACGTTACAGTTAAGAAATACCTTTTTAGTGATAAGGTATGGGTTGAGGTAGTGGAGAGAGCAGCAAGTAAACAATTTACATTGTGTTCAAAAATATTGTGTGCAAATCGCAAAGTGAAATAAAATATTGTGCAAATATTGCAAAGAGCAGTTCAGATAGGTAGGTATGAACAAATTAAGGTGGTTGTAAATCAGTGTGATTGTGCATATGTGTGTTTATCAGTTCAGTCCCGATGTTATTTAGTTCGTCTGTTTTAGTGATTTGTGTGTGTGTGTGTGTGTGTGTGTGTGTGTGTGTGTGTGTGTGTGTGTGTGTGTGTGTGTGTGCACACGTGTGTGTTTCTCAGTCCAGCGGAGAGTGATCGCTCCGTGTCCTCCTGAAGTCAACAATCATCTCTTTTGTCTTATCGATGTTCAGAGACAGGTTGTTGTCTGTACACCAGTCCGTTAGCCTCTGCACTTCCTCTCTGTACGCCGACTCGTCGTTCTTGCTGATGAGACCCACCACAGTCGTGTCATCAGCAAACTTGATGATATGATTGGAGCTGTGTGTCGCTACACAATCATGAGTCAGCAGTGTGAACAGCAGGGGACTGAGCACGCAGCCCTGGGGGGCCCCAGTGCTCAGTGTGGTGGTGCTGGAAGTATAGTTCCCGATCCGCACTGCCTGAGGTCTTTCAGTCAGGAAGTCCAGGATTCAGTTACAGAGGGAGGTGTTCAGTCCCAACAGGCTCAGCTTCCCGATCAGTTGTTGGGGGATGATTGTATTGAATGCTGAACTGAAATCTATGTACAGCATTCTGACGTAAGTGTCCTTCTTGTCCAGGTGCGTCAGTGCCAGGTGGAGTGTGGTGGAGATGGCGTCGTCCGTCGAACGGTTTGGACGATACGCAAACTGCAGGGGGTCCAGTGAGGGAGGCAGCAGGGTCTTGATATGTCTCATGACGAGCCGCTCGAAGCACTTCCTGTTGATGGGTGTGAGTGCAACAGGGCAGTAGTCATTGAGACAGGACACAGAAGACTTCTTCGGCACGGGGACGATGGTGGTAGACTTGAAGCATGTGGGGACGACGGCGCTGCTCAGAGAGATGTTGAAGATGTCGGTGAGAACATCTGCCAGCTGTTCTGCACATTCTCTGAGCACTCTGCCTGGGATGTTGTCTGGTCCAGCAGCTTTACGAGGGTTGACTCTTTGCAGAGTTTTCCTCACATCAGCCGTGGTGAGACACAGCACCTGGTCGTTTGGAGGAGGGATAGTCTTCCTCGATGTCATGTCGTTCTGTATGTCGAACCGTGCATAGAAGCTGTTCAGCGCATTCGGAAGGGAACCGTCACTGTCACAGGCAGGTGATGAAGTCCTGTAGTTGGTGATGGCTTGTATATCCTGCCACATGCGCCGTGTGTCACCGCTGTCTCTGAAGTGATTGTGGATTAGCTGGGCGTGTGCACGCTTCGCCTCTCTGATGGCCTGGGACAGTTTGGCCCTTGGTGTTCTTAGGGCCGCCTTGTCTCCCGTTCTGAAGGCAGAGTCTCTGGTCTTCAGAAGTGCACGTACCTCCGCAGTGATCCACGGTTTCTGGTTGGGTCGTGAGATGATGTTCTTGGAGACAGTGACGTTGTCGGTGCACTTGTTGATGTAGCTGGTCACTGATGACGTGTACTCCTCCAAGTCAGTGTAGTCGCCGTAAGTCGCAGCGTCCCTAAACATGTTCCAGTCAGTGTTCTCGAAACAGTCCTGAAGAGCAGAGATGGCTCCTGCTGGCCAGGTTTTAATTTGCTTCAGAACCGGTTTTGAACGCCTGACGAGTGGTCTTTATGCTGGAATTAGCATAAAAGAGATGTGGTCTGAGTAGCCAAAGTGGGGGCGGGGCTCTGCCCGATATGCGCCGGGGATGTTTGTGTAAACAAGATCTAGCATGTTTTCCCCTCTCGTTGCAAAGTCCACATACTGATGGAATTTAGGAAGCACTGACTTGAGATGTGCATGGTTGAAATCGCCAGCAACAATAAACAGTCCATCTGGGTGTGTGTTCTGCAGATTACTGATCTTAGCATACAGTTCACAGAGCGCTTCCTTAGCATTAGCACTTGGTGGAATGTACACTCCGATAATGAAAACAGTGGTGAATTCCCGCGGTAAATAAAAAGGTCTACATCTAACAGTCACAATCTCCAGCAACGATGAGCAAAAGCTAGAAACTAGCACAGAGTTCTTGCACCATTTCGTGTTGATGTAAACACACAAGCCGCCGCCGCGAGTCTTACCGCACAGAGCTGCGTTTCTCTCGGCGCGAAACGAGGCTAGTCCGTCTAGTTGAATGGCGGCGTCCGGTAAAATCGCTGAGCCATGTCTCCGTGAAAACAAAGAGACAGCAGTCCCTCACCTCACGCTGTGTAGCCTGCTGAAGTCGGATGTAGTCCAGTTTATTGTCCAGAGAGCAGACGTTTGATAAGATGATGGACGGAAGAGCCGGCCGGCTAGGGTTTGTTTTTAGCCTAGCACAGACTCCCGCCCGCTTGCCGCGCTTCCGCTTCCTCGCGCATCGCTTCCTCGCGCACCGCTTATGATGTCCCCTCCTCCGGCTACCGGCATCAGGCAATGCCGAGAACTGGTTCCCGAAGCAAGCCGAGGTAGCGTAGCTTCTCGCGCAGCTCATCTTGAATTCAATTTACCGGTTTATTGAGTTGCAAAAGTGTCTGGGGGTGGTAAGTACGAACACCGTTTGCGCCGATGTCCATATACTGGGTAAAATAAACGCTCTACAACACTAAGTAAACAAAGTAGCACCATTTTGGCTCCGGAGCGGCTGCTGCGTGCTACTGCCACGCCGCCATCTCCGTCGTCTCGACGTCGAACGACACTGATGTTCCTTGAGCATGAAGTTCACCTTGGATCTCTTTAGAAGTCTTTCTGGGCTCTTTTGTTACGATTCAGATTATCTGTCCCTTTGATTTGTCATCAATTTTCCTCCTGCGGCCACGTCCAGCGAGGTTGGCTACAGTCCCATGGATCTTAAATTTCTGAATAATATGTGCAACTGTAGTCACAGGAACATCTAGCTGCTTGGAAATGGTTTTATAGCCTTTACCTTTAACATGCTTGTCTATAATTTTCTTTTGAATCTCCTGAGACAACTCTTTCCTTCGCTTCCTCTGGTCCATGTTGAGTGTGATACATACCATGTCACCAAACAACACAGTGACTACCTGGAGCCCTATATATAGGCCCACTGACTGATTACAAGATTGTAGACACCTGTGATGCTAATTAGTGGACACACCTTGAATTAACATGTCCCTTTGGTCACATTATTTTCAGTATTTTCTAAGGGTACCATCATTTTTGTCCAGGCCTGTTCCATGAGTTTTTTTTTTTTTTTTAATAATTCTGTTGAAGCATGGTTGAAAAGCAATGTCTGACTTTCATTGGTTAACATTCATAGAATTTTTAAAAATTATTTCTCTTGTCAGATTAAAGTTATTTATGTGACCATTGTGAGTTTTTCTTTCATTGACCGAAGGGTACCAACAATTTTGTCCACGTCTGTATGTATTGAAATCGTTCCCACATTGCTCTAAACCTGCACGCCATAATAAAACTAAAGTCAAAGCTATGCTTTTGTGAAAAATAAACTTTAAAACCAACTATTTTTCCACTGTGGAGTTGAAGCAACAAGGTCAGATCAAGGACGAATGCAAATGCATTTTCTCCCACTTTTACCTTCACTCTGTGCTAAAAGAAGAATGGGAGGCGAAGCTCTTGTCAGATTTGTACAGTAATTTCAAGTCTTTATTATTTGTTGCATTTCTCTTTTTTCTTGGCCTCAGTTTGGCTTAAATGGTTTAGGATCTAGATGTGCTTCTGGCGCCACCGTTTCAACCATTGCAGCCTCGCTAAGCATACTCGTCTAAAAGGTTAAAAGCCAAATGGTGGTTATATTTTGTCATGGAATAGACTTTCCTGACAGTTTCCATTATTGCTGGTGGCTTTTTAAAGCATTTTTCTTTTTCAATACATGCAATATTGTTCAAATCTTTTTTATACTTAATTTTACTGTTGTTTTCACCTTGGGACCATTTCTAATTAGCACGTCAATCATATATGAAAATGTGTGATCTGTAAGTAGCCATTATTTTTTCACAGCACGACAAATCTCTTTTAAGAAAGCCAGGAGGAAGTAGAGTGAGACAAACTGTGCTGTTTTCCTGGTATTTTTTTTTTCCCCTTTTCATTTCTTTAATCATAGTTTTTCATGAATTGGTGCCAAGTTACTCACAGCATCCTTTATTTCTGGATGACATTCTTGGCAACTAATAATAATACCTTCATAGTTATCAAAATTTTAATTACTTTCACAATGCAAGTTTGATCAGTAATAGAGTTTCATCGAGGGCAAAACCATGTGCACATCAATGGGCTTTCATTGTCAGTTGGCAAGGTTGTGCCTTTAGGCGCTGATTAACCTCTAAGCTAGTCCTTTCACATGATGCAAAATTAGCTGTCTTTAATGATGTTGTTAAGCTTGCCCTGGCCTTTCCACAGACTGATAGGAATTTCTAAAAGCCTCACGTCATATATAGCGGTCAGTAATTAGCATGTGAAAGATCTTCAGCTTGTTTAAAAAAAAAAAAAAGAATAATTATCGAACCTCAGGGGTCTCAGTGCAGGTGTTGCTTCTTTCCAAATCAGACTGTCATTATGATTAAGACACGCACATGTCTTTGATATGCAACTAATCAGGGTCTCAGGTGGTAATGAACTTGGCAAAAGGTTGCACACCTGGGGCTAAATAAACAACGGACTCTTAGGTTTGTTGTTATTTGTATGCATTTTATTCTACTGGTTGAATATGATATCATTATATCGAAATTATATTAGTTGCATATAAATAGATTGATAGAAAGAGAGAGTGTTGCTCGGATGCAAGTTTTTATTCACTTACTAGTACTCCCGTTATACATGACATACTGTATGAACAAATGAGAGAAACTTTTTATTTATTTTTAAATAAAGCATGAGTATTGCAATTGGATATAGGATGCTTTGTGCATGGTTCATTTGAAGCTGTTGAAAGGGTGTTAAAACAAGTGTTTCAACAAGCACAAATGCCAAAATATTACATTGAAATCGCTTTTGTTATATCAGATTGAATTTTGTGTGATTTCGCAAAAAACTCTCACAGTTTTGTCTCAGTGGATACATCAGCATGCTTTAATTGTGATTTTGAGCTGAGTCACTGGCAGCTTATTAGAACAAGGAGAAGGGTGTTGCACAAAACAATGTTTAATCACGAAAATTGTTTAAGAACATAAAAAACATTGAAAAGTTTTCAAAAAACAAAATAAAAAAAAACTTTACAGCATCATCTGCCTCCTTTTCTAACAGCTTTAGTTTCACTTTGGTAGTTTTCACTGTATAATGTCGATTCATGCATCATATATATATATATATATATATATATAAAATATGCAACATTTTTCAAGTCATTTTTCTTGGCTACAACATTCTCCAAAAATCCAACAAGCACATTTAGCTCACTTGCACAAGATGACATTCTGTCCAGCCAGTAATTTTGCTCCACTCATCATGTGACAGAAAGAAGGCATGCGATTGGCTTATTAAGGCACATTGTGGTTTGCTACTGTATGTAACATGACTGTTGGCTAAAATATTTTTTATAAAATTTTTATTAAAAAAAAAAAAAAAAAAACTTGTATGGCAGAGGAACAAAACTTGCCGGAATGCGTAAGAGTCTGGAAATGTTGGTGTTTATCGAGTTTTGCAATGAAAATGTCCAAATGCCAATTTGTGTTCTGATTTTTTTTTTTTATTAACTGCAGCCTAAACGTACCATATACCTAGGCTGAATAATATATTTACAATAACTATGCTTTAATTGTGAGTCAAAAATTATTAGCTTCTAATTATATGATTGCTAATAAATAAATTAAGAATTAGTTTCATATTAGATGTTCACCGCACATTCATATGTCACATACTGACAACATTTAGAGAGAGTCATTGGTTTACAATATTATTAACAATAAAATAGATAGATTACTTTTTAATTAAACTTTTATTTTACATTCATTTGCTGTGTAGCATTTCTTATAGCTGGTGTGTTTTTTTTTTTTTTTACCACAGCTATTAAGTATATGAATAGCACATGCAAAAGCGTAATTTACATATCTTAGCTTTGTATATGTCAGGCTTTCTTTATAAATCACCTGCAAAATGTCCCATTAAATATCGGGCTAATTTATCCCACTGCACCTATAAAATCTGCCTTTTTATTTGGACTGTTAGTAAATCAGAGACTGAGGGTACATAAGATCAGTTAAACGTGATAGGCATTCACCACAGATTTGTACATTGTGGAGTAGTACATGACCCTGGTTTATATTAAGCAAACATGTAGAAAGAGGTATAAGTTATACGTAAGATTGTTTCACCGCGTCATAAAAACTGCAGAAGGAATCCATTACAGGGTTTCTTTCAAGTCTGCTGTCGAGATTTTAATTAGTTAACATCAATCCAGGATCGTCATATTTTTATCATTTCTAATTATGTGACAGACTTAGGGTTGGGCTTGGAGTAATCGAGATATAGTGAGACATAATGGGCTTGTCTGTGAGAAAGGCATCCATCTTATTTCCTCCTTTGTGACCTTATTTAAGAAGACGAGCATTACTCTGATGAGTGAAATTGCAGGAGAGGTGAGCGAATTTCTTTTAAATGATTGAAGATTTTAGGTTTGGCAAGCTCGCCAATTAATTAAGATGTTTCAGGAACAGCGAACATGCCAAAATCTCTTGTCAGATCATTATTTTATTGTAGTGAAAGATGTGATCTGAAAAGTGTTGCGGCTTTTCACTCCACAGTGATGAAAGATTAGTATGTAGCTCTTGAGTTTAGAAGAAACTGTTGAACCACTGGTGCAAAAGTGAAGAGTTAATGATGGAAAGCTCGACAATTTGTCCATTAATACAGTTTCAAGGCTGATTGCACTGGGGTTGCCGTAAAGCATGATCAAAAAGACTTCACAGCACAACCACTAGTACGGTATGTACACACTTGACCATCACTTCCATATGTAAAGATTCATTCCCTTGTTGCTTTCATAATAACCTCCACTCTTTAAGGAAGGCTTTCTACTAGATTTCAGAAAGTGGCAGGGTGGATTTGAGTTCAAGAGAATCGCCAAGGACATGCAGTCGATGTCAGACAAGTAAACTTGGGAGTTCATACCAAAGGTTGAGGTTAGGGATCTGTGCAGTCAACACTCAAGGTCTTCCACACCAATCCTGGCAAACTCTGTTTTTATGGAGATGACCTTATGCACAGGGGGATTGCCATGCTGGAACAGGTTTGGACTTCTTAGTTCCACTGAAGGGAAATTTAAATGCTACAGCATACTACAAAGGCTTTCTAGACAAGGGTAGGCAAGTTCAATCCTAGAGAGCTGCAGAGTTCAGCTTGCAGGATTGCAGCTCTCTAGTTCTAGACACCTGTGTGCATTCAACTTTGTGGCATTTTGGGAAAGAACCTAATATGGGTGTGATAGTAAATGATAAAAAAGGGGTGTATTGGACTTACAATAAAAGCATGCCAGCAAAAGTTGTGCTTGATCATTAGTAGGCCACATGACCACAGCATGTATGTACTTTATAGAAGGCTGTACCTGTGCTTTGAACTTACTGTATCAACTAAATTCAAACTCCTGAATGTATTGCTTCTCTGGTAAACACATTTATATTTAATTGCTTTTTTCTCCTATTAAACACACATCTGGGTTGTCTTTATGTCGAAGAAAAAGTGCAAATCTTTTTTTCGCCAAAGGATATCAGAGGATCTTTTATACCTGGCCAGTGGATGTTTTTGTGTAAGTTTTGCTATAAGATTGACCACAGTGATATTTCCTCAGGCTAATAAATGGGATTAAAACATCAGTATGAATGGGGCAGTGGTGCCTCAGACACCCAGGCTCTTGGGTGACACCTGTGGGTCACCACTGTAGAAGAAACTGTTGAACCACTGGTGCAAAAGTGAAGAGTTAATGATTGAAATCTTGACAATTTGCCCATTAATACAGTTTCAAGGCTGATTGCACTGGGGTTGCTGTAAAGCATAATCAAAACGACTTCACAGCACAACCACTAGTGGTCTAGGATGTGATGGTACAACATGTGATGGCGAGACATATACAGTACTTTAAATAATAATAATAATAATAATAATAATAATAATAATAGTCTTAAATTTTATACTAGGATACTTTTTGTGGTTTGTCCCCCCATTACTGAGAGCCAAAAGGATCACTTAGAAAAACCCATGGAGAATGTTCATTATACTGTTATATTGAGAGGTCCTGAAAACCATTGCATCTCGATTCCTGAAACTGAAACTCAACTATAAAGACCTCTCCTGCAAATGTGTGATAAAACCATTCAATTTAATTCCTTGTAGTGATCAGTGACATAGAGCATGGAGAAATTAATACAATAATATTTATTTGCATGAGATATCGAGATGACTGCTTTTTTGCTATGAGTAAGCAATCATGCGAGAGTCACAGTTGGTGTTGTGTTCAGGGTCTAGACTACTTCTCATCATAAGAGGGGGTCATTAAAAATTCAAATACAAATGCAGCCCACTCTCTCTTTGATCATGCTCATGCTTTAAGAGGAGTCGTGATTTTTTTTTTCTTTCCAGTATCTGCAGCATTTAACCCTCCTGTTATCCCCAGCAATTTATACCTCCAGAAAATTATTATAAT
The DNA here is from genome assembly GCA_030347435.1 of Clarias fuscus. NCBI lineage: Eukaryota > Metazoa > Chordata > Actinopteri > Siluriformes > Clariidae > Clarias > Clarias fuscus. The sequence continues at coordinate 24,375,932 of CM059222.1, read as the reverse complement.
CAAAATAGTTATCCAAGTTTATGATTCAGCTACTTTATGCTTTATGCTTTACGCTTTAGACTACGTAAATAACCCTTTAAATAAGATGTAAACTCCACCCACTCCTTATACATTCAGAATACTTATTAGGCAACTATGGAAAAATATGATGACCATAAAATCTTGCCGATTGACCTATAATTGGAATGATACTTTTTTGTTGTTTGTTTTATATAATTCTTAAGAGCAATTTATTTTTGTTATTTATAACATTTGGAATGAAAACCAATATGTACTATTAAGGAAAGCAACATCCATTATGTGCTGAGTTGAAACATCTAGAAAGTAAATAGTGCAAGACCCTTTGTGGTTTTCTGTCTCCTCTGGTTCTTAGGACAGCGTTTTTCTTCACAGTGCTCATCAGCAGGACATTTGTCATTTTCCTGGGGCTATAGGAGACCACATTGCCTCTGTGAGTGAAGACGAGCATTGAAGGTGTTACCTTTGTGTTTTTCTAAGGAAGAATCTCACAAGGAAGCTTTGGCTTGTTTTTTTCTCAGATTCCCCAACATGGTAACCTCCATTTAAAGCAGTTCCTCATCCAAGGAGTATGAGGTGAAATCAGTATCAACCATATTAGTGGATTGCAAGTAACGCAGTTTGCGAGTGTTCCTCAAGAAGAGCAAAGATTTTTAATACATTTTAACTGAGCAAGTCCTATTTTATGAATACCGAGTATTAGGAGCCAATGGTTTTCTCTCTCTTCCGCTGTGGAATTGTGGGTAACCGTCTCCCCAGCTCGATTTTAGTGTGCGTCTCTCACTGGTACAATCAATATCTGGGCATCTGTGTACTGTTCACTATAACACTGTAACCACTCAGAATGTGTGTGCGTAAAACATATTTTATTTTGTGTTTGTATGCATGTGTGTACAGCGCATGTGTACTATTTATTGTAACACACATGTATGCGAGCATGTAAAGCAAAAACAAGTCTCATTAGAGAGGTTAAAGATCCATTTTCTCTCTTTCTGTATCAGCCTGCACTTTGTGTGCGCGCGGGTTATTGGACACCGTGGCCCTTTACACACACCCCTCCGCCTCTCACCTTAACACACAAATCCTCCTCCTCTCGCCTTCACACTCACACACACACATGCACTCTCTCTCTAACAGAAACATTGCTCTGTCACGAGGTAAAGTGCAGGTTAATTTGTTTTATTTTTACTTTACAGCAGTGGTTCCATTAGTGTGCGCTAATGCGAGCTTCATTAGCGATGTTCCTTGTTAATTCTTCCGATATGGCAGTGTTTCCATTTGTGTGTGTGTGAAACTCAAATAAGAGAGGAGGAAGTGTTACTGTATAAGACTAGAAGAGGGAGAGAGGAGGGGCTCATCTCTCCTTTCCTCTTGCTTTAGCTTCACACACATACATAAACACACACACCTACACAGCGTCTGTGTGCATAAATGGAAACACTTATCTGTAGGGATTTATTTGTAACTTTTTTTAAAGGTAAAGTGCAGGATAATTTGCTTTATTTTTACTTTATATTTTGTATTAATTATTTTTATGTATATATTTTTTGGGGGGGCTATGGAACAAATAATTTGCGTTTCCATTATTTCTTATGGAAAAATTTGCTTTGATTTATGTGTGTTTTAATGTATGAGCCCTCTTCCGGAATGAATCACGTTCACAATCTAAGGTTCCACTGTAATGACCATTCCGTCCTTCAGCCATGTCTAGCACCACCCCCATGCCCTGATTAATTTTTTTACGGCTTTAATACATATTCCAGCTGGACTCACATGGCGGAGTTGTTGTCAGAAGCTTGGCTCATTGGCTGCAGAGGTGGACCCAACGCAGGTGCAGATGCAGGGCGTTAACTACTTTTAGGTCGTGTCAAGAGCATGGAGCTGAGTCGTAATCGAGGAGGAAGAGCGCGGTATCAGAGTCATGAAATCCGTCAGCATAGTGTCAGTGTAGTAGGGTTAGGACAAGCCGTGGTTGAGAAAGCGCGAGCGTTGGGTCGAAAGCCGTGAAATCCGTCAGCGTAGCATCAGTGTAATAGCATGAAGAGAACAATTTATGATGTGTCGTTGCTGAGACACATGGAAGGTGGGGTGAATGCGTCGCATGGAAGAGGGGAGTAAGAATCGGATGGCGCATGGGTTAATTATCTTGGTTATTGTGTAGGGGCCAATGAAATGAGGAGAGAGCTTGCGTAACAGTGTCTTTACGGGGATGTCCCTAGTGGCAAGCATGACTCCTAAGCGGTATATGGGGGCCTTAGTGCGGTCCGCCTGTTTCTTGTAAGAAGTGACGGTTTGTAACAGGGTACTCTTGCGCATAATCACGTCTGTTTGCAACAACAGATGAAGTGTTGGGCTGATGGAGTCTCCATCTCTAATTCTTGGACTGGGAAGAGCGGAGGTTGGTAGCCTAAGCAACACTGAAATGGGGACAGTCCCGTCGAAACGGAAGGTATGAAGTTGTGGGCATATTCGACCCAAGGAAGAAACTTGCTCCAGGTGGTAGAGTCCTGAGTCATCATGCAATGGAGGGAAACCTCTAGTGCTTGATCCATCCATTCAGTTTGTCTGTCAGACTGGGGATGGAAACCTGATGTTAGGATGGGAGTAGCTCCGATGAGCCTGCCAAATGCGCCCCAAAACCGAGAGGTGAACTGTGGACCCCAGTTTGACACAATGTCCGTGGGGAGGCCATGAAGCTGAAATACACGGAGGATGAGTTCCTCCCTTGGCGGAGAGCAGCTTAGGAAGAGGAACGAGATTTAGAAAAGTGTTCGACAGTGGTCATGATACAGGGGTTGCCATCAGATGAAGGTAGACCAATAACAAAGTCTACGGAGATATGAGACCAATGACAGTGAGGGACCGTTAGGGGTCTGAGAAGGCCGGCAGATGGTCAGTTGTCACTCTTACAACTGGCGCAGATGTCGAAGGGCGCCACAAATTTGGACACATCCCTCCCCAACATGGGCCACCAGAATCATTACTGGATGATCAAACGATTCCAGGTGGCACCTGGGTGGCAAGATAGCCTGGAACTGTGGGCCCATTCCAAGACTTGTAAGAGTAGGCATAGGGGTCGAACATCGGTGGAACATTCTTGGCCGGGGCTCTTGGGTCAGAGCCTGCTCCATGTCCAACTCCATGGCTGTGATGAGACAATGGGATCGAAGAAGAATAATGACCACCGAGCTTGGCAAGCATTGAGTATCTTGGTGCTGTGCAGGTACACCAGATTCCTATGGTCGATTCACACTAGAAACGGGAGCTCAGCCCCTCCAGTCAATGTCTCCACTCCTCAAGAGCTAGCCTGATGGCCAAGAGTTCTCAGTCCCCTATGTCATAGTTCCTCTTGGCTGGAGATAGGTGATGGGAGTAGAATGCACAGTCTATGGACAAGATGATAAGCATTCCGCAGATCTAGCTTTGTGAAGGAGCAGTTCAAATAGTGGAAAGTGGGTAGTGGTTCCTGACGGTGATTTCATTGAGTCCCCTGTAATCAATACATGGATGAAGGGACCCATCTTTTTTCTTCAAAAAGAAGAACCCTTCTCCTGCAGGGGAGGAGGATGGGCAGATGATTTCTGCGGCGAGGGCTTCTGTTATGTGTGTGTTCATGGCCTCTCTCTCTTGGCAGGCCAAAGAGTACAGTAGGCCCTTTGTGGAGTGGGGAGTGTAGGAAGCGCTGAGGGCTTGGCACAAGAGGGTCTCCAACCCGTGATAATGTGCTTGATTTAGTCGATCTGGGGACCATGAAGAGCTAACCATGGGAGACCGAGGACCAGAGCGGAGTGTGATTTATTGATGACAAAAAAAAATCCTCTAAATGATCCCCCAACATCCTTAGAGTGAGTGGAAGGGTTCTGTGCATGATGGTCGGAAGGAGGCTTCCATCTAGGGCCTGGACTGCCAGTGGAGGATCCAGTAAAGTGCAAGGGAGCTTCAAAGCGCTGACCATAGCAGAGCTGATCGGGTTCCAGTGTGAGCCAGAGTCAACGAGTCCCTGAATAGGGTGAGCTTGGCCGCTGATAATAAGTGTAACGGAGAGCAGGGGGCGAGGTTCTGGGAGTTTTTCAGAAGCAGCACCCTCTAGAGCTCCCAGTCTGTCTAGAGGGCACCTCCTTTTAATGGGCAGTCCTTGAGCATGTGACCAGAACCCCCGCAGTAGAAGCAGGCCCTCTCCAGGCGGCAGCAGTGTCTCTCCTCCTAAGAGATGCAGGTCTTGCCCAGCTGCATGGGCTCCTCCTGATTACTTTGTGTTGGAGGAGAATATGGGCAGGATGTCCTGGGGGGGAGTTGATCTACTGGCAGAGGGTGACCTCCGGGTTAGTTGCCTTGAATGAAGACAAGATCCATGAGTTCGTGGAGGTCAGAGGGAAGTTCCTGCGAATTTAGCTTATCCTTGAGTCCCTCTGACAGCCCTTCGAGGAAGACGTCTGATAGGGCTCCGGGCTCCCTGTTGACATGAGATTGGTCGAAGACTCTCTTCAATTCTCCAGAAAAGACCTCAAAACTATCGCAACACGAGTAGTGAGCATCACAGGGAGCTGTGCTTCACTCCCAGGCCCGAGCGGTGAGGAGAGTGATAACGTAGGCCACCCGGGACCTTTCTGAAGAGAAGGCTTGAAGCTCAAAATTCAGGGAACATTGGGATAAAAAGGATCTACATGTTCCTGGCTCTCCTTCGTAAGTGGGAGGAGCGGGTAGGCGTGGGTCATGCAGGAGATCAGTGATTGTGGTCCGAGCTGTAGGTGCCTGTAGGTGCTGCATTTGAGCAGTGACGTCTGCGAGTGTCTGCCTGGTGGTGACAAGTTCTTCCTGGAGTTTTCCAAGAAGGGCGCCTTGATTCTCCAGCTCCTGTCTTATCCTGTCCTACCCTGCTGGATCCATGGTGTGGCCAGATTATCCTGTCAGAAGTGTGGCTCATTGGCTGCAGAGGTGGATCCAGATGCAGGTGCGGGGTGTTAACTGCTTTTAGGTTGTTTGAACAAGTGTGTGCGCACAGAGCCGTGAAATCCATCGGAGCTGGAACCGTGCCAAGAGTGTGGAGCTAAGTCGTAATCTAGGTGGGAGAGCGCGGGGTTAGAGTCGTGAAATCCATCAGCGTAGTGTCAGTATAGTAGTGTGAGGACAAGCCGTGGTTGAGAAAGCGCGAGCATTGTGTCGAAAGCCGTGAAATCCATCAGTTAGCGTCAGTGTAATAAGCTGTGGTTGAGAGAACAAGCTCGTTGGGTCGAAAGGCGAGAAATCTGTGAACATGGTGTGCCGAGATTTGAAGACAAGCCATAGTTGAGAGAGCACGAGCGTTGGGTCAAAGCAGGGAAATCCGAATCGTGAGGCAAAAAGGGGAAACGAGAAATGAGATAAACGCGAGAGAATTGGGTTAGGGCACTCAATAATCTGGCAAAGAAACGGCATGCTGCCCTTCCTTATAAACAAAAGGAAATCAGTACCGGATGAGAAACCGGTGTGCAGGCAAGGCGGTCCGGGATCGCGGGAAGTGACATGACCGCGTTGGAAAACAAACCAGTGTGTTGAAGAGCATGACAGCGTGGGAACAGAAATATCAAGAGGAGGAAGCAGTCTTTGAACAGCGTGAGAGAGCTGAGAGCATGACAGTTGGTTTGCTTGGTACAGTATATACCATGTAGGTACAATGGTACTCCAGTGTAATATAAAACACATACCTCCATACTGTCAAAAATATTTTATACATGTACTCTACACAAATCAACCACAACTGAAATTTAAACTCAGCTCAATTGATACACTGATACAACTGATACACTGATAACTGATTCACTGATACCAGTTACAGTATATACAAGTATACAGTATATACAACTGCTAACAAGATCCCAAGGGACATCTGTGCCTGTGAGGAGCAGAGGCCAGCCCATCTTGTCCAATTCCAAAGAAAAACCAATGCAGTGTACAAACTGCAAAAAAAAAAGGTTCATGCTGGCTATGATAGAAAGGTGTCAGAACACCCAATGCATCACAGCTTACTCTTTATGGGGCTTAACAGGCAAATAATTTAAGATTGTTCAAATTAAAGTAATTCAAATTCCCCAGATTTCAGTCTCACCAAGCATCCCTGGAATGCACCATACAAACAAGTCCAACCCACCCTGCAACCCAACAGCCTTGGGGCACAATCATTATCCCAATTCTTCCAAATGCTGTTAAGTGAGATTGACTCTGGAGTCAGTTCTTCCACACTGATCTTTGCAAATCATGTTTTAAAATAGAGATTAGCACACAATGATAATCCTATACAACGGTAGAAACTTTGTACCATTGTAGAAGAATATACAATAAAATATTCTGGGAAGGTTGTTATGGTCAGGTTTCTGCAAACCTTTTCCATGTATTTTGTTGTAGGACAATATCTGTATAAGTCTCAGTCATAGTTTCCACAATGTCACATATTTGTGGTTTTATATCTAACCACCACAACCACCAAATGGAGTTGTATTTTAAAACAATGATACTTGCCTACAAAACCAAATATGAATGAATACCTCATTCCCCTAATGAATGAATACCTCATTCCCCACACCAGCTGACAGCAGTGGTCAAACCACATTACCTAAAAAAAAATCGGAGCTTGAGCATATGGCAACCATATTTTTACATTTTGTCGTTTCCTGCCAGACATATAGCTCAGTCTGCCCTTGCAATGTTCAAGGCACAAGGAAGATAGATTTAAGTTTATTTATTTATTTATTTATTTATTTATTTATTTTTGTATGGATGGATTCAGCCATCTGAGCCCTTTGCTGTCTTCCATTTCAGTTTGAAGATAAAATGGGTATTTTAACAAACACTCCTTAGCGGAAAAAAAGGTGCTTTGAATATGATAGTATTATAATGGGTTCCTGTAGTGATTTATCAACACTGACTTTTGTATTTTTGCTGCTGGCTCAGCTTGGTTATGCATTTTTGACTAATAATGTACATATCTTGATGCCCCTGATCAGAATAAGAATCTGACAACTGCTTTAAAAATAGGTCTGACATTGTTAAACTAACATTTGTGTGTGTTCTTAAAACCATAGCGGGAAAAATAAAACAGACATTGGAGAAGAAATTGGTATTTATGCAATGCAGGTAACCTTTAAGACACTTCATTACTAACAATCCCTTCACCAGTATCATGACCTATTCTCCAGAGACCCTGAAAAATCCTATAATGAGAAGAAAGAATGAGCTTAGAAACTGAGAAAGGACAGGAGAAAAACATCTTTGAAAGGTTAATGAACATTCCCAACATGAGAGTTGTACTCAGAAAAGATTGCCGCATGATCTCAATCAGCAAAGTAGTTAAGAGCATAATGTTTTTTTATTTATTTATTTTTTTAATCAGAGAAAGGCATTGCAAACATAGTCATTTATTCACACTAGAAATTGCAACGGGTTGACATAAAGTCATTCTTCTAACCTTCAATACCTCAACAAGCCTTTCATTGGTTCTATTCACTGGCATAACTGCCATCTTCTGCTTGGGGAAGCATGCTATGACCTTCTGCTTGGTATAAGCTATTGTCAGTCATGACTGGGACACAAGTAACTGATTAACCTTAATGACATGAGTGGTCAGTCATTTTGTCTTAACTACCATAACAAAGCGGACATGTTTCTTTTGCCTGTATCTTACAGATGAAAAGGTACAGTATTCCCTCAAAGGTCCACCTTACTCATTTGCACTCCAGCCTCTTTCATGGTATGCGATCTGTCCCAGAGTCACAGTCAGTGTGAGTGGCATGGAGAGGATGGTTCTGTTTGCGCAGATGGAGGCTCTGCTTACCAGATACCACGGGTGTGAGCTTGGCGTAAACATCGAGTACGTTTTGGGAGCAGGTTCATGGAAACACACTGTGGAGGTGGAACTATTACAGGAACATGATTTCATGCCTCATTTCATCTTTTAATCATGTGCGTGGAGCTGTGGGCTTCCACACTGCCAATTCAATGACGTCTTGGAAGCAGGACTTCTTGCCAAATCTTGGCTTTGCAGGCTTTACAGTGGAAGCATTTTGAACTCTTTTAAAGCAAGTGAAACATTTCAGTGGTCAAAAACGTTAGTGAAAACTCCGCGAGCTCTCCGCGTTAACTGTCACAGCTAATCAGGAGCTGGAGGCGGAGATATTCTAATTATCGCTTTATTATTGGCGCATTTAAATAAGCGCGCGAGTGAGGTCGGGACCTGCCGCGAAATAGCTTAGGTATCAGACACAGATGTAACGTGGTATGAACGAGCCAATTGGAAACAGACGTTCTTCAAATGTTTAGCACGCAGAAGTGGTCTGCAGCCGGTAAACGGTTTCTGTGTAAATTCAGAGGAGTGAAGACACGTTGGTGAGCTACAGGTGGAGGAAAGCCGTCTCTGAGGGACAGAGGAGAAGACTCTGAAATGTCACCGTGTTACACTGGGAGAAAAAATACCTGCAATCTTAAGAGACACTGACGGTAGGAGATTTTTTTATTGTCACTTAATCCTTATTGTTGTTGCTGTAAACGAAGGTCATTTATTACTCATTTATCAATCCTGCCATGTTCATCTGTCGCAAATCTCAAGCGAGTCTCAGGTCCCGTTAACATTACTCTGCCATGTCACTGCTGAGAAGCTGCAGGAACTCACTTACGCCTATAAGGGTAAAGGAGTCAGATGGACAAGGAGGGTTAGCGAGCTCTTTAAGAGCATGCGCATTAAGAATTTACTCTGTACTCTGAAACCTAACTGCAGTATAAGTATTAGTGTATGACACTGTTAGCCTGACTCATTAACAGCTGCTGTTACTCTCCAAGATGTAAACTTCCACAAACATTGTGCATTTGTACTTTTAAACAACTCATTCCATTCAGTAAATAGTAAATAATGGTAATACTTATATATGACTGTATATTAATAAATATTCATGTAAATATTCTCACATATATAATACAGTATATACATTGACACATCTTGTTCTAATTCCATAGAGATCAATATGTTGAAAACTTCTCTGAATGTGTAGCTGCCTGCTTCTGTGCAATATGTACATTAACATTTTCCAGCTCTGATTACTGCCAGTGATAATGAAACTTGCTTACATTTTTACAGTAGATTAAACATTTACCATGGGAGGAGAGGCATCCAGTAGCGAGACAAGTCCATCACTAGTAAGTATGGAGTGCAATATAAGACTACTTTGAATCTTTTCATGGTGATTTAAAAGCTAACTCCTTCAACATTGGATCATTTTGAGTCCAATTTTTCACTGTGTAGAGATCCTTTCTGTATTGTCTCACTTTTAAGAGCCTGTCAGTGCTGAAAATAATGTATAATGATACTGGACTGATTATGATTATGTTCTCACATACCAAAAAAAAAAAAAAAGGGCCCCAGTTGAAAAGTTCTAGATTTTCCCTTTAACATATCTAGTATTAAACATGATTGAGTATTTTGTTAATCTGTTTCTCAGGGAACCGAAAAAACAGATTAACTTTTCCTTTGGAATCTAAGATCCTAATGTGTTCTTTTCTTCTCTCTTCCAATCCACCCTAATGCACCAAGGATCCAGTTGTTTACTGCCTGTTTGGAAGCGGATCTCTCTTGGATACACTGGACTGACCATTTTGCATTAAATTTGACTTACTTGCACTAAGACAATAGGATTCTGAACTAAAAGGTAAAGTTATTTGTACACTGTACATACATTATATAAGAACTATAGAATAAAAAAAGGGACCACATTGTACATTATTTGTAATAAAGTTTCCAACTTTAATTTAATTCCCAACATTGGGAATCTTGTTTGAAATTGTTAATTTCTTCATAGGTTTTTAGTCAAGGATATTTCACAGCAATGTTTATGTAAGGATTTTAGTGTAATGCTATAAAACGACTTTTTATGGTATTTTGCATCATACTTGTACTATACCGTGTCAGTCCTACAGGCTCTTTTACAAATATTATAATCTTGAGTTTGTGTTAGCACGTCATAGGAATTTATGAAACAATTGTGAAATAACAGGGTTTTTTGTGTTATTGCTTTATTTGAAGGTGTTTGACCTTCAATTTTAAATGTCTAATGCTTTTGCTTTATTGAAGGTATTTGATTGTAATAATTTTGGAAAGAACCGTAAAAATAAAAACATTTTGCTGCAACACATAGAGTGCTGTTTTAATGAAGTTGTTAAATCGTATAAATTTGGGGAAAAATCCGTAAAATAATGGTGTTTTACTGCTAAACTTCTAGTGCTGTTGCTTTAATGAAGATGTTTAATCGTATAAATCTGAGAAAAATCTGTAAAATATGGTTTTATCCACTAAATGTATAGTGCTCTTGCTTTATTGAAGGTCTTTAATCATATAAATTTAGGAAAAATCTGTAAAATAACGTTTTTTTCTTTGTAAAAGATTACATAACAATTTTTTGTAAATTTTCTGTTTTTGCACATAATATGAACTAGAGTATTGTACCTTAATCTAGCGTTTTTTGTTTGGCAAAAATTTGACTTTTTTTTTTTTTTTACCCTTTTTTTTTTTTTACAGTCAGCACCTTAGCAAGCATGTGCCACCCATTTTCCCATGTAATATTGATAATTCACGATCCTCAATATCTAGTGATATAAACATGACTAGTTGATGAAGGCTAGTTTAGCTGTTAGTGGTTATATGCGATCTGCTAATGGGTGATATTACTGTATGTAATGAGTTGGCCTTCTTAAGAGCTAAAGAAAAGTAGATTAACCATTACAAAGGTGGCTGCTGCCTGCTAGCCTAATCTTATTTATTGTAGCTCTTAATAATTCCGCACAGAGGCCTGTAGAGCTGACATGACTTGAAAAGATACCTCTGAGCTGAGCATTGCGAGAAGGGGAGGGTCTTTTGGTATATGAGGTCACAGCAGGAGGGAAAATCTGATTTGATTGTTTAAGTCCTGGTCTATAGAAAAATGGAAAAACAGAAGGGAATGTTTTATTCTTCCTGTTTAAATATTCTGTAATGTTCTTCCAGGCCCTAAATATGCAGGCAGAATGATTTGATCGGAGGTTTATTTTATTACGTCTTCTTTGTGAGTCATCCTAATGTATTTAATATACAGTAGCTGCATAGTGGTCCTGAAAGGAAAGCGCTTCGACATGTGCCACAAAGCGTGTTTCCATGTTTTTCCATTTCTTCTTTCCTTGTGTCGTTTGCTCACTCTGCTCTCCTTACTCATTTCAACGTGACACAGCATGGCTTGAAAAGATACCTCCTGTCATTGAATGCTGCCTTTGAGATTAAGCCCTGCCAGGCATTCTGCTCCTCCACTGCTGACGTGGGTTAACTTGGAGTGCATCGCGGATGTGATGCATTTGCAGAGATAAACATTTGGCCGTATCACTGATATTCTTTAGTAAGATGACAGCCATACCTGCCATACCTGGATGCCTTGCACCTGGAGGGAAACAAAAAATAAATAAATAAAAAATTGCACAGTCCCTTTGACAAGTAGTGTTTTGCTTTAATGATCACATCGTGGTTTTTTTTTTTTTTTGTTTTTGCTTGTTTCCTGGCCCAGAGCTTATGCTTTGTCATTCCTCTTGATTTTAGTGGCTTTTGTTTTTTTGCAAACTTTGAAGAGTCTTCAATCTAGGCTGTCTGGCTTAGTGCTTACAGTTGCTTTGTCTGTTTGTTCCTCCATGTGATGAGACATGATGGTCAAATGTGACCCATCGCATCGAATCAGGTATTAAGTCGTATTTTGGCCTACGTCAAAATCGTTCACATTTTTTGAATATTTATGTGAAGATTCTGTTTCACAGTAGGCAAGAGGGAACCCTCGGGCACCTCATTTTGGCACCAGAATTCCCCTGCCACCCCTAAAAATAACTTTACTAACAGTGTGATTTTACTGGGGGAAAAAAAGCATTTGTTGGAGTAACCAGCTTGGATAAGGTTCATCATGTGCTCTAAAAACAATGCTTAGGATTAAAACTTTTTTCAGTTGTTTAAAAGGATCAAATAGATAAGGCATTTATGGAGTTTCGTCAGTTTTGTCGAAGTGGAAGATAAATTTCACCTGCTGCACTCTATTGACCATAGTGCAAAACAAACCTATGGGATTTAATACCTGAATTGATATGACTGATCACAAACGATGTCTTTCCATTTCTATATTGTACAGTACATCAATATCAAGAGAAAAACAATTAGTTCTGGTATGCTGTATAGTCTCGTGAAATGGCTTGGCTAGGCCAAAAAAGTAAGTATCACATCTTCAAAACCTGTGAATGCTCTTCTTTATCCTTTGATTAAAATAAATTAATAAATGCATTGATTAATTCTGTCCCGGTATAAGTGGTCTTGTCCATGATGACTCCATTTCCAATCACACGACTTGAGGGCTTATTAAATAAGTTGGATGAGGATGAAAACAACATCATTCAAATACTATGACCTTCAAAGCCTAACGGAAGTGAAAACTAATGTGATATATTAGACCAGCACTCTCCACTATGAGCATTAAAACATAGACCTTTTTTTTTTTTTCCTTTTTTTTTTTCTGGAAGATGTGGTATGCTGATAGATGGCAGGATGCAAGCTCATAAATTTAGTGCATGCTTTATTAGGAAAGATTATGCAGAAATAAGGGGAACCAGAAAAAAATAAAAAATAAAAACAGGAAGAACAACTAGAACTCTTAACTTAACAGTACATAAATTCATGAAAGATATTGTCATGAAGCAAAGAAAGACAACAGGGAATACATAGACAAACTATTTAAATGCTTAACATGAACAGATGAGCATGAACTCACACCTACCGTAAATATGATTATGTGATAAAAAACAGAAATCCAAAAAAAAGAAGAAAAAAAAAAAACATGCTTTGAACTGTAATCAAGAGACTGTAGCATTTTACCAGCACAATGTGTCATTTTAGTTCTTTTAGGATTTTTTTTTCTCTTCCATTCTTGTAAGGAAAAACTGCTTAACTGGATTTGTAGACACCAGACTGGGCACATTAGCCAACAGGCATGACCGTCAATGGAACGCATACGCACCCACCTAGTCACAACTACCCATCGATCTATTAGTGAGTGATTTCCCCTCCTGCTGTACCCAAGATACCCACTTTAATGACATGCATGCTTTACACTAGCTAGCGCCAATCATCAGCATGATTGATCAGCCACCAGTCACTGACAAGGTAATAACGTTGGCACTGTAAGACATTGCATGTCTCAAGCATAAAAGTTTTCAGTTGTTGTTGTTTTTTTTAGTCGGTGATCTAACAGGATGTTAAAAGCACCAAGGTTTTTCTTCCACTTATTAAACAGTCTGTAATTCTGACAACAATATCTAATAATGTTCTGGGGTCTTGTTAATGCATTATTTATTGTATTTAATGAATCTACAGTATGGTAACCAGTGAGTGTAATTAGACCCAGTGTAAACTATAGCTGAATATTAAATATTTCACTAAGCATACATGGTTATATGTGGTTATAAATAGTAAAGCTTATGGATATTGTCATAGATTCTGGGTATGAACTTTTTTTTTTTTTTTTACACATAAATCCTTTGTAATTCTATTAATGTAATGTTATTATAGACTAATTTAACATAAATGTTGTAGATGTGGTAAGGGGGAAAAAAGCATGTAAGTATGTGAACAATGTATAGCTTTGTTTATGTTAAAATGTGTTGTACATGTGCTGACATAACTTCATAAATCAAACAGCACGACTCTTACCTATGTAACCAGACACTTACACAGATCATCAGCTTCTACTGTCTTCATCATCTTAAAACCATTACATCTCGTCTTTAGGCTCAGCAGGATCGTAATTAGATAATTATGACTGCTGGGTTTGTTTTTGTTTGTTGACAGATTAAGGCTTTACCTTCTGAAAATGAGCAAGATGTTTAAAGTAATCAGTGCACCCCTGGAGATCATTTACTAAAAAATAAGGGGGAAAAATACATAAATGCTTGTAGTATAGCATAGGAAGACAGCATACTGGCTCTATGTAGTAGTATAAAGAAGAAGAAGCTTTGATGCTGTTAAAAATTCTCATTTGATTGGTCTTGTGATAAAATCTATAATATAATATAATATAATATAATATAATATAATATAATATAATATAATAATATAATATAATATACAAGTATATTTTTATTTTCTTAAATTATTTTCTTTCAAAATGTGTTTTATTTTCAGGTACAATTTTTTTACAATGTTCTTTGAAGTAAAAACTGTGGGAGGAAATATATATATATATATTTATTTATTTATTTATTTTAAGTTGAAGATTGATGATTTTGGTGAACTGCCAAATTTGATTCATCAAACTGTGAGTGATTGGTGGGATTCCTCCAGGTACTCTGGTTTCCTCCCACAGTTTAAAGACATGCCAATTAGGATACTTGGTATTCGCCAATTGCCTGTAGTGTGTGAACGAGTGTGTGTTTGTGTGTGGATTGGCACCCCGTTCAGTGTAGCCCTGTGTAGCCTGTCTCGTGCCCTAAGTGTCCTGGGATGGGCTCCGGGTCCCATGTGACCCTGTATACAGGATTAAGTGGTGTAGATGTTGAGTTAGTGTATGAGTGTGTGAGTGTGTGAGTAAGTCACACACTCACACACTAATAAGATTAAAAATATTTTGTTAATAAGGGTTTCGTCCCCAAAACAACATTGCCAATTAATTTGGGTCATATCGTTTGAAGGAGTGGGGCTTTTGTCTGAATGGTTTCCTTTTCTTTTTTTATGAATTGAACTGATTTCCTTTTTCCAACATTCTTGTTTATCCAATTCATATAACATGCAACACTGCCATGTTTTTCTCAATTGTGCCTGCCCCCCCCCCTAAAACATTTAGCCAAGTCGTATAAGTGCTATAGAAAAAACAGTGACCTGCAGTAAAACCCTTTGTTAACGCGGCCCCGCTGTAGCTTGCTAATTTTTGGTCATATTGGAAAGCAAGATATGATGTTAAATGTCTCAAAAAGCATGCAGCTAATAACAAATAATTAACCACTTTAAATCCGTCTTTGAACTTGCTCCATTGAAAATTATTAGGGTTTTTAAGTGCAGAGACAGCGAGACAGCAAAAGACAACATCAGTTTCTAAACTACCAGTTCATGAACTCCAACAAGACCTACATCAACATACAGCCTGGTCTTCTCCTATACACAGTATAAAAAGTAATACATTAACCCCATGAGTTCCCAAAATATTTGGTTCAAAATTAGAGGACTGACGCCATATTCGAGGCCATGCAAAGGAATCATGTTATGATCACGTCTGTTGTTATGGTGACTGGGATAAGCCATGCTCTTCCACTCACACACTCACTCGACTCATAGCCAGTATCAATGCTCATGTCTTGAAAACAGTGTGTGGTATAAATGAACTTTTTTTTCACCATTTTGCCATATACTGTAAAGCAGTAAAAAAAATACATATATATTATTATGATTATGATTATGATTTATTATTTCTTTTTAGTGGGTGAGCCACGGATGGTGTGAAAAGGAAATCATTTTTCAACAGTCTCTCAATTAATGTGTTTATAATTTCTCCTCTAAAGTGAAAGAAATACTAAAGCCTCTATAAGGCTACAGAGGTGTATCTGGAACTTAAAGAAACTTCTATTGAACCTAGAACTTCATACAGCACTTTCCTTTTTAGTCACCGCATGGTTACTCAGCTGTTCATTGTTGAACCATAACTTTTTATCTTCCAAGAAAAACTACTTAAAAGGTACGACTTATCACTTTTGTTCTAGTTTTAAAGTTTCTCTAATGAACAGAACTTCCCTTGTTTAGGATTTGACACAGGTAACAGAGCTGTCTGTTCATATTCGGCTGTCTGTGCCATGATTAGTCATGTTTGGTTCATTCTGTGTGCGCTTTTGTGCACGTTCAAAAATAGATAGACAGGGCAAGAAATATATATAGAGTATATTTTTAACCTACAGAATTATTTGCACCCTTTGGGAGAGCAAGCAAATGATGAAAGAAACACTACATGGCTGGGAGGATGCAGAACAGTTTGACAGATTAATGCGATGTCTCCATTTTTACAGTATTGAGAAACATTGATTTTGTTTATTTGTTTGTTTGTTTGTTTGTTTGTTTTCAGTAGGATGTTAAAAACACCAATTTCCAATGTATCATGTCATTTCTTCTTGAGCAAGTTTAAAAACATGAATTAACTGCAAATGTTGTACTGCAAAAACACATTTTTCTTCCTGCTCGAATCTCGCATAAAACAAATTCTAGCAGCCCTTGCTGGAAATTACATCAGCATTTTCGATATTTATATGAAACCTTACTTATTTAAGTAAAATTATTTATCAATTTCTTTATCAACAATTGCTTATCTCACATCAAAATAAATACATACATACATAAATAAATAAATAAATAAATCAGCTTTTACATTTATTTTTGAAAAGTTTAGCCTAATTATCTTCACCTGATGTGCATTTGCTGATAGGAGAAACATTTAAATAAGCAGATGCCAAGGGGTGGAGACACTAACAAAATGGTTGAAACCAAAAAAACAAAGAAAAGACATTTTTCAAAAAGAGGAAATGTATATTATTTTAGACGGGGTGGAGCTACAAAAACGTATAATTTTCAGCAGGTTTAAGGGCAGTCATACAAATAAAGAAAAACTTAAATTCTGGGACGATATTGCTATATTGAATTTGAAGTTGAGATGAGACTTGAGATGTTCAATACATGGCTGGGTTTCATGCACGCCAGCAAGTCATTGACACATTTTTGAGTTCCTCCTTTATTTGTGTCATCTTTAAAGCACATTGCATATTTTCTGTTAAATACAACATTTGTACCACCTTCGAAATGTCCATATACAACAGAGTATTTTTTTTTTTCATTCTAACATTTATTATGTCATTTTTATTTGATTCCTTTATTCATTATTATTTCTATATTGAATTGTGTAATGAGTAGAAAATAGAAATCAATAAAAAAAAAAATATACGTTCAAAGAAAATGAAAAATGACTTTGAAGAGAAGTACATTTTTGGTGCAATTTGCCGGTTGTCCAGTAGGTGCACTCATAACTCTCTCTCCTTCCGATGCACTTAAGGCTTTACGGTTACTCCAGAGCACTCGTAGATCTACGAAGATTTTCAAGTGCTACTTAAGTTACGATGTTTTGGGGAAACAGACCGTAATATTAAGATCATTCGTACGATCATTTTTACGAACTTCTTAGGCTTACGATGCTTTTAGGAAACGCAGCCCTGGTGTGTAGCAGTTAAAACTTTCACCCTGAAGTGTTAATATCGCCACATGCTGACCATTATACTGTACATAAATGCGTGACTTGCCTTCTTTCCCTGAAAACCTCTATCATGTAGCAGGTGTTCGAAATCAGAAGAGCAGAAGAAACAGAGAGAGAGAGAGAGATTTTGCTATGGCTAAAATGCAAGTTCACGCTACTGTAATTCTAATAGTTCAAATAATACTAATACAACTAATACACGTTCAGTACTTTGATGCTTAAGTTTATAGTTTTTATAGTTAAGTGCTTTTGTACTGTTTCTCAAGTAAACAAAAAGTAAATGGTGAACTTGTACTTTTACTTAAATAATTTTTTACCTGGCATATCTCTACTTTTTAGTACATGGGTTTGTGTCATTTGTCCACCACTGCTTGTGTGCCAGAGGAAAAAATGTTTTTATCATGTTTTTTTCCACGAAACTCTTCATGTGGAGCCCTGTCCGTTACAGGCATATGTGAATCTCCCTCAAACACACGGTAGGAAACAAAATTTTGTCTTTGTGGCCTTAAACCAGTCCTGTTCTAACATGACCATGCCCCAGTGGACAAAGTCAAATCCATAAAGTTTGCCAAGGTTGGTGTGGAAGAACTCAAGTATTCTGCAGAGAGCCGTGACCTCAATCTCACCGAACACCTTCGGGATGATTTGGAACTCCAACTTCACATCAGCCCTCCTCGCCCGGCATTAGTGCCTGACCTACTAATGCTCCTGTGGCTCAACACAAATCCTGACAGCCATGTTTCAAATTCTAGTGAAAAGTTTCCCTCCTCAAGCGTCTTCCAACAGCACAGGGGGAACAACTCACTATCTGCGCCTCAGCCTGTCTACATCTAGTGTCTACGTTCTTTTGGTCACAAAGACTACAGAATATCCAAGGAAATTGTTCGCCTTTTACTTTTTTTTTTTTTTTTTTGCACATGGGAAAGGCAAAAATGGTCTGTGTGAGGTACACGCAATGTGTGCGAATAAAAGAGAAAGTTACATTTGAATATACGCTACAGCCGAATATATGCTACAGCTTTTAGCCCGTGCTGCAATAAGCCTTCTGAGTGCTCCATGCTTGGTTTTCATGATAAAATAGCATGCGAGTGTGACTGTGAGATGCTGTAACGATACAGCTGTCAGGAGATGCAGTCACGGAGAGACAAAGAGACATGAAAAAAGGAAGGAAAAAAAAAAAAAAGGGAATTCGTGGTACTGTAGCTTCGCTGTCAGTTTGAACCAGTCTGACCATTTCCCTCTGACCTCTCTCATAAACAATGGATCTACACTGACAGACCTGCCACTCACTGGAAGGCTTTAGTTTCTTTCTGTATAAACCCCAGAGACTGTTCTGTATGGAAACCCCCGGAGATCAGCGGTTTCTGGAACACTCAGAACACCACCAAGCGTGGTGAGGGTCCGGGACCCAGTATATATCGTGTATGTCAACAGTTATCACATTTTCCTTTTGCATTTTGTCAAGTTACAGAAGAACCAGAAAGCAAAAAGAAATATCCCTGTACTGGCCATCTGTAATAACAGCTTGTGAATAAACTTACATACCAAGTAGTTCCCTTTGGCATATACATAATCAAGAGAGAGACGTAGATAAACACTGTTAAAACTGCCCATTACATTAACACATACTTCATGTGATTACCTCATAGTCTGACTTTTTTGCTAGCACTGTTTGTTCCTGCCATGTGTGCAGGTGCTGTTTATTTCAGACATCAGGTGCTTTCATTAGACTGTATTTAGATAGCTGGGAACTCATCTACTCCAGGTGCTCCAGATGATAAATGGAGAGGAATTATTTTTGCACAAGACGTTCTCTGTCATGTGAAGTGATGGTAAAAACAGCGTTCGTGACAAACCTACTGCGGCGGCTTTAATCAGGTTTGTTTTGGACTCTTCGGGTTACAGTACTGCTGTGTGCCCCTGAGAGAGAACATATGTCAGTGAACTAAACGTTTAGGCGCTTTAGACAGCATGCGTTTTTTTTTTTTTTTTTTTTTTGGAAGGAACTGATGATAATGAGGTACAGTAATTAAATGGATTAAGGAGGTGAAGGATGGGGTTCTCTCGAGTCCTGGTGTTACAGGTCACCAGCTTTAGCTTCTCATGTGGGAATGACCAGTTCTTTTGGGTTCTCTATTTCTAATTAGTGATCCATCTCAATTAGTTGGAAGTAAGCCAATCAGCTGGCAACTAACAGTCTAGCGCGCGCACACACACACACACGCGCACACATACACACACACACACACACACACACACACAACCAGTTTAGGAGTTCATGGAAATGATTAGAGGGTTGATCAGTACGTGGCAAATCACCATGTTAGCACATTTTCCCCTTCTTTATAATAATATTTTATTCTGTTATATTCCATTATTATATGTATTAGAGATATATTCAACATTCAAAATACATTTTTTGACTTCACTGTTGTGGGAATAAATGCAATGGTCACCATTGGCCACCACAGTCCCTAGTTGCACTAAATAGGTTCCTAGATGGATGGATGGATGGATAGATAGATGGATGGATAATTAAGCAATGTCATGCTCCAGGTCATGCTGATGTCCTGAATATCAGCACCATCCAAGTGCTGACGTGATCACAGCTGTACTTATATCAAAACAACAGCACAACCACGTGTGTGATGTTACTGTACTTATACTGTACAATAGACCTACCAACAGTATTTATGACACAGACAGGGGTAAAAGTGTTTCCATTCTTACAAGTAATATGTATAATACTGTACATAAATATAATATGTATTTATCTTTATATTTTCATTTATTCCACTTTTCCAGAGTTGAATTGTAAAAAAAAAAAAAAAAAAAAAAAAATAGAAAAAAGGAAAGCTTGTGCACTATTTATGGTGGATAATCCATTGTTCCACACACCAAGTAGTGCCCTTCCTAAGGGTCTAGAAAGGGATTTGGGATTTAGCCTTGTGTTGTAAGCTTGTTATTTTCGTAGCTTGTGTTAACCCTGAACAGAACAACACAGACGAATGAGAAGCAGTTTTCTAAAGCAGACAAAGTGCTGTTTAAGATGACGCAACATTTCTAGCAGAGCTATCTGCCTATCTTTAATCTTCACACTCTTTCTCTGCATTTTCTCTAAATTAGTACAGACACAATCACGCGAGTGCAGAAGAGGGTTTTAGAGTGTGTTTTTTGAAGACAGCATATAAGGGGTCAGGGGACCGGAAGGCAGGCACACACTATCTTATATAAAAGAAACAAAACAGGCAAAAAAAAAAAAAATCAAAAGAACCAGAGGAAACTGCAGTCTAAACCTAGGAATCAAGAGAAGTTTGTTAGAATCAGGGGACAAACCAGGGATAAATGCAAAGTGGTATTTTAGAGTGCAGAGTGTGAATACTGGGGGTTATAGAGCTGCAGGGACAACTTCTTCGTATGCCTACTGTGTGGGTCTTTGAAGACTGGAAGACAAGTTAAAGTCTTAAAACTGCCATCAGGTGTCCAGACAGAACAAACCTGGTTTGGGAACCGCAGAGAACCACATGAATGATTCAAATCCTTGTTGTCTGTATAGAAAGACATATACACAGCCCCCTAGTGGTAGAAGGATAATCATGGGTAATCTGATTATGAGGAGCTCAGTAGGGGGTCAGGATAAAATATAAAGTCAAATTCTATTCTGGAAAAAAAAAAAAACATACATCTAAGGATATATTTCGATGATGTCTCACATGAAGCTTTGACGCACATAGCTTTAAGCACAGATTTTCAAAAGCTACTGGAATAAAAAAATAAATAAATAAAAAAAACACCTTTGGTGAGACTGATGAGTGGCTCACCAGTCAATTTCATTTGCCTTCAGCAGTTTGAGTTGATCTTTGCCAGCACTACGTTTGAAGAGCCCAATAAAATGCAGCATCCCTGTGCACACAGGAGAGCTTTGTACTGTAGCAGTTTTATCTAAAGGCACATTAAATGCAAAAAAAAAAAAAAAAAAAGACATTGCTATTTCCCAGCAACTAGCAGACAAATATTGACAATTATAATGCTCATTTAGCCATATGCGAAAAAAAAAAAAAAAAACCTTGCATAGCATCATAGATTATGTCACATTAAATTGCAGCAATACAAATGCACATAATCACCAATGTAAAGACAAGCTCTTTAACCATCGATGGCAATATTAGTGCTGTTCGTTTATGTAAATAAATACGCACAATTGATGCAATTTAGTGATTTAGCATGGACATTATCATTGTGTAACCAGCTGCGAGTTTGTTGCATGTGTGGTAAACGCCAATTTTCATGTCTGTACTGGTGGTTCTGATTGCACTCCAGCCCATTATCATTTTGGTCCTGTTTTTGTCTCCTGACTCATGCCTTTTTTTTTCGAATTGGTTTCATCTACTGTTTTTATGCACTTTTTACTTTTTAAGCTTCTGCCTGTCAATCAATCAATTGATCGATCAATCAATCAATAAATAAGTCTTTGACCACCTTTTAACTCTGATGGTGGTTAATGTGAAAACGATTCCTTATGTTCCCAGAACCACTTCTTCATAACTTATATCTGGGAATATGAACATGCAATCAAAGAAGAAAAAAATGCATCAATGTGATACCCTGCATGTCTATCGAGGTCGTCAGATGACTTTATTTTATTGTCACATAATGTTACCTGAGCAACTGAAGCAACTCCAGATCATAACCCCGCCTCCAGAGGCTTGTACAGTGGACACTATGCATGATGGGGGCATCGCTTCATGTGCTTCCCTTCTTACCCTGACACACCAGGTACTTCAGAATAGCGTCGATCAGCCTATATGACCTTTTTCCATTGCTTCAAAGATTTTTTTTTCTTACTTCCACCATTCAACATAGCTATGATTTCTGTAGGTTTTGGTTATGATGAAACTTCACCAAGCTTTTAAGTGATGCCCTATCCTGATCTTTTCTTCCACAATTTCCACAAGTTGGCTGATCATTACTATCCTTCCAGGTTGGAATAAGGTGTTGGACAGGTCTTAACCCAAGCTCACTTGATTGCAAATCTGCGTAATTGATCTAGTTGCTTGATACTGGCCAATAAGTTGTCCATTTTAAACTGGTGA
This sequence comes from Clarias fuscus, assembly GCA_030347435.1. NCBI lineage: Eukaryota > Metazoa > Chordata > Actinopteri > Siluriformes > Clariidae > Clarias > Clarias fuscus. The sequence goes on along the minus strand of CM059222.1, from coordinate 24,353,524 downwards.
CTTTGGGTCTGTCCAGGCGGTGTATTTTGTCTATGTTGTTAAAAGCTGTTTGTCTTTTCTAACCCCCCGCAGAACCACTCTTTCACAATTTTTATCTGGGAATGTAAACATATTACCAAAGGAAAAAAGAATGCATCTATGTGATGTGATACGATGTTAATTTGTAAACTGTCTATCCTTAGAAACAACTAAACAAAACCTCGCAGCAACCTTGGAGCCTATCGTTGCCGAAAAATGTCCTGCAGCATTTTCATTCAATCCAAAGACAATTCAGTTGATCTATAACCTCATACATGCTTTCATTACTGGCACTGGCTTGTGCTTTTTGTGTAATTACCATTCCGCAACCCAGCTCCGCACAGACTTTAAATGTAAGACATTTATTCACTCAAAACACATTACACTCTCACGCACTGCTAATGAGCATTGCCCGTAATTGGCGCAATATATTTTGTTCTTCTCTTGTTAATCCTGGATTCTCGATTGATTTTGCATCGCTTTGTCCTGTAGTGCCAGGTTACTCGTTTACCATTTAAGAAACATATTGAAGATATGAGCGTGCATGTGTGTAAGGAAGACTGCGCTATAGCTCGGAATAAATCAAATTCCTTTAGTTGCTTCGCCGTCTAATTGCTCAAGAGTTAAAATCAGTAGTAAAATAGTTGCTTTTTACTTATTTTTCATCAAATTTTTCAACATTTTAGTCAATACATACAGTAACATACCTGTATTCATCAAGCAAGAGTGAATTTCAGGTTATTGGGATACAAATTCAGGCAGCCATTTAGGTTTAGTATGACGGAATTTCGAATACAAATGTATCTTAAGTGCATGGACATTACTGGTCCAGTCTTTTCATTGATTGGATTAATGTACAAAGCGAAGCAAAGAACATAACAGCGAGGTATACACATGCATTAGGCATAAAAAGGGGAACAACGGTGGGCATGAGACATTCCACAGTATATTATTTTTGGTGTTTGAAGTGAACTCTGAAATGTCAGTTCTGTAATGCAGGCTTGATAAGTGCAAGATGCATCAGAAGTCATTACAACTCAATGCTTCACCTGGATTGGGGTGTTTTTTTCAGGGCGTCGTGCAAAGAATCCTCACGGTAGCTGTTGGTTTTGCTTTCGAGTGCCTCGATGCGTTCTCTGGAGGAGAGGTTTAGGAATAAGTGAAGTTCACAGAGGAAGGAATTTACAATAATCCTAGTGGTCCAATTTAAATTGCCACCGCGCTGTGAGGGATTGAAAGTTGCAGTTGATTGCTTTCTCAGTATATCTCACCTTAATCATACTGCAGGACCCCTTTTTTTTTGGGTTGTGTGCTATGCATCCTGTTTTTGATCAACTGTTGCACAATCCCAAGAATCCTTATGATAAGAAATGCACCAGCTTTTGTTCTTATAGAAATTAAAAGGTCTCCAAAAAACCGGGAAAGCTATTCCTGAACCACTTGAATAAATAACATGTGACTGTTTGCTTTCGTGTCTGGTGTTTCATCATGATCCATTACGCTGTGATCATGTTACAAGTCGCATTGTTCAATTCCGATTGTTGTGGTTGGATCAGATTTGCATGTCATGACAGTTCACGTTCATAATTACAAGTGACTTTTATCTGACTCTAATGTAGACACATTTGTCCACTGCAACGGCATGCACGTGCACATTGATACATCTTTTGCTTGCACCAACAGGGGTAAAACGCATCATATTTGTGCGACCACTTATTCATTATAAACAATGTATTAGCTTTTAGCAAAATGTAATTGCTTGGGGTTTTGCTCTGCATGAAGACAAGCAGTTCAATGGCTGTGTTCTTACACTGTCATGTTCTCACAAACATTTACCAACATACAGTATGCAAGATAAGATCAACTTCAGAAATATGCAGGGCAGATTGAGAAAAACTGAGATCATGACTTTAAATTTAGACATAGTAATACTAGTCAAACTGAGGACTCAAAGTCTACCATTTACTGTACCAACAAGTTTACATACCTCGGCAGCATTGTAACAACTGATGGTGATGCCTAAAAAGACATCCAGAATAGACTGTCTAGAGAGCAAGATATCACACTATACAGTCGTGGCCAAAAGTTTTAAGAATGACACAAATATTAGTTTTCACAAAGTTTGCTGCTAAACTGCTTTTAGATCTTTGTTTCAGTTGTTTCTGTGATGTATTGAAATATAATTGCAAGCACTTTGAAACACATATGTTTCAAAGGCTTTTATCGACAATTACATGACATTTATGCAAAGAGTCAGTATTTGCAGTGTTGGCCCTTCTTTTTCAGGACCTCTGCAATTCGACTGGGCTGCTCTCAATCAACTTCTGGGCCAAATCCTGACTGATAGCAACCCATTCTTTCATAATCACTTCTTGGAGTTTGTCAGAATTAGTGGGTTTTTGTTTGTCCACCCGCCTCTTGAGGATTGACCACAAGTTCTCAATGGGATTAAGATCTGGAGAGTTTCCAGGCCATGGACCCAAAATTTCAACGTTTTGGTCCCCGAGCCACTTAGTTATCACTTTTGCCTTATGGCACGGTGCTCCATCGTGCTGGAAAATGCATTGTTCTTCACCAAACTGTTGTTGGATTGTTGGAAGAAGTTGCTGTTGGAGGGTGTTTTGGTACCATTCTTTATTCATGGCTGTGTTTTTGGGCAAAATTGTGAGTGAGCCCACTCTCTTGGATGAGAAGCAACCCCACACATGAATGGTCTCAGGATGCTTTACTGTTGGCATGACACAGGACTGATGGTAGCGCTCACCTTTTCTTCTCCGGACAAGCCTTTTTCCAGATGCCCCAAACAATCGGAAAGAGGCTTCATCCGAGAATATGACTTTGCCGCAGTCCTCAGCAGTCCATTCGCCATACTTTTTGCAGAAGATCAGTCTGTCCCTGATGTTTTTTTTTGGAGAGAAGTGGCTTCTTTGCTGCCCTTCTTGACACCAGGCCATCTTCCAAAAGTCTTCGCATCACTGTCCGTGTAGATGCGCTCACACCTGCCTGCTGCCATTCCTGAGCAAGCTCTGCACTGGTGGCACTCCGATCCCGCAGCTGAATCCTCTTTAGGAGACGATCCTGGCACTTGCTCGACTTTCCTGGATGCCCTGAAGCCTTCTTAACAAGAATTGAATCTCTTTCCTTGAAGTTCTTGATGATCCTATAAATTGTTGATTTAGGTGCAATCTTAGTAGCCACAATATCCTTGCCTGTGAAGCCATTTTTATGCAACGCAATGATGGCTGCACGCGTTTCTTTGCAGGTCACCATGGTTAACAATGAAAGAACAATGATTTCAAGCATCACCCTCCTTTTAACATGTCAAGTCTGCCATTCTAACCCAATCAGCCGGACATAACGATCTCCAGCCTTGTGCTCGTCAACATTCTCACCTGAGTTAACAAGACGATTACTGAAATGATCTCAGCAGGTCCTTTAATGACAGCAATGAAATGCAGTGGAAAGTTTTTTTTCGGGATTAAGTTCATTTTCATGGCAAAGAAGGACTATGCAATCCATCTGATCACTCTTCATAACATTCTGGAGTATATGCAAATTGCTATTATAAAAACTTAAGCAGCAACGTTTCCAATTTCCAATATTTATGTAATTCTCAAAACTTTTGGCCACGACTGTACACACCAATATAGTGGCGTACTTTTTTTCTGCTGTATAGGTCAGAATGTTGGAGGATAGTTGAGCAAGACCAACACAAGCTGACGCAAGCTCACCAATCACGACCTTCTCAACAAATGGCAACAAGAAAGCATGTTCAGAATTGTCATTAGAAGATGACAGAAGTGATAACTGTAAGTCCTGTTTTGTCGAAAGACTCCAAAAAACATCAGCTGTCCTTTGGACACCTGAGGGAGGACAGCCAAAGACAACAGGGTCACGAGAGCAGACCTAAGGTGCCCTACCAAAAGACAGGCCTCTGTTGCTGATCTACATGCCATAGGAATAAAGGATAGTAAATAAGTAATAGAGCTTGGTGAATTCATGCAGATTCTATTGTCTCATGGCCTAATCTTCAACTGAAGCATTGTATCTTTTCAAAATCTTTGCTCTTTGAACCTGGTGCAGAAGTAACTTCAGATGACCGGCATCTTATGGCCACCAGTATTGGCTTTCACCATAATATAACAACATTTTTGAAAAGCACTAAGGGGTTCATACTCCTAAACTCTCAGTTTAATTAGACCAACAAGTTTCTAGATCAGAGGTAGAATATGAAAACCAATTATTAAATAATCTGCCAAGCTATCTTACAAAGCATACTTTCAATTGTTATATTTCAATAAACTAAATAAACATTTAGTGAGACTGGTCACTAAGAATTTTGAGGTTTCATATGTCCATACTGTATGTAAGGTTTCTGGCAAGGTCATGTCAACTCTACTTTTTAATAAAAATGCTGACATGCCTGTATGTAGTTGGTGCCTGGGACACTACCGTACCACTACAACACTCCATACACAAAAGCTTTGAAAGACAATATTAGTGAGGCAATTCAGAATGGACCGATAGGTCCTACTTGGACCGATAGGTCCTACTTCACTGTTCATAAGACAGATGGAGGGCTCACTCTTGTATTGAATATTGAAGGCTCAAAACAACTGCAAATAAGTAATGAAATGTCCATCCGAGGTTCTTTCAACATCCTCCAAAACCACTTGCCGGTTCCAGTCTAGAATAGAATCGTTTCTGTGTTGTAAAGGTCTGACGTCAAAGGTGTACTGAAGTTTTGTGTCTAAACATCTAATTCCCAAACATTTGCAAAAACATTGTAGGTAGTGAAATATACAATATATTTTCTTGTATCTTGAGCCACTGAAATGTATTTTGAAAAGATAAACATAGTGTACCAAAATGTCAGACATTGCTTCTGATGGTCTTACCTGAAAGAGGATATGTTCCATCTGCAAAGCCCAGAAAGCTTCCATTCATACCCCAGCATTTCTACTGTAAATCCTACCAATAACATTCCACTTATATTCCTACAGCATCTTGGACTTTGTGACAGTTCTACCATCTCTGTAGTTGACTCCGTCATACTTGTTATTTATTTCCATAAGGCCTCTCACTTTTTACTGTTATCTAAACTCACAAAATCAAGACAATAAATATATGTCAAAAGAAATGTTGAAAAATCATGGATCACAGTATCCTGCTGATATAGTATCAAGGTTGATTGATGCTTCTGCGGGCATCTCAGCAGAAAAAAATAACTGCACGTCAAGGTGATGTAGACCGCAACATCTGTGATTGGTCCACCTGGTAGCAAGCCACAGATTAATAAACTGAACTGAATGCAGATTGCTTAATTCATGCTCTTGGTTTAATAAACTCTGTGCATGGATTATTAAAAGATGAACTGATTATTGCCCTGCCAGTCTCTCTCTCTCTCTCTCTCTCTCTCTCTCTCTCTCTCATATAACTTGCTTTGAATTAATATAGGTTTATTTTTAAGCTGTACTTGAGATATGCGGATTTAAACATGTTAAACTCAGCAGAGGTGAAAGGTATTTACTTTGTTACTGTACTTACAGTAAGTACATATTTCTCTTTCTTTCTGTACTTTACTTGAATAGTTTTTAGAAGATACGTTTTGCTTTTTTTCCACAAAAGGTATCTGTGCGTTTACTTTTAAATGAAGGACTTCTACTTGACCTATGATAGGTCTACCGTACTTTTATTCAAGTCATTTGTGGATTTGTGCAGTTTGGTGGTGTAATTGCACGGTGGCACAAATACACCAATACACAAGTATAAATGTTTGCAATGCCATGTAGCCTACCAGTGTAGGCTCTGCATAGATTAGGTCTTCAGGCCCCACAGTTTCCACTTGCTTCCTTTCCTATTAACTACTCCCCAAATTATTAACCCCAGACAAAATCAGTAAGCCATACTGCACCTTGAGAAGTGCCCACTTTGTATTGCTCTGGCAGCTCTAAAACATACCTCTAAAACAATTTATGTAACAATTGCTAACCGTTTAGCTCTTTGAAGCGCCTTTTCATTTGGGGTACAGTAAAGACTCAAAACTTAGTCATCAAGCCAACAGACCCTGCCCATGACTTTCACATGGATCACCTGGGGCTGTCTGGAGGGTCATTGGAATAATCTTGCTTTTCATGCCAATTCTTCTGCCAATGTTCTGGATCGAGGTTTGGCTTGTTTTATGTTGGCATAATATTTACACTTTGAACTTGTCTGGTAGATGGAAATACTCATTTCTGGGATTGAGTATAGAGTTACTAATTTGTGAAACATTTCATTTTGTGCAATAATTAATCAGCAAAGCTCTTGTGAGCCACTCACCAGGTGGTTTCACGTGGACCATGGATCTTGTTCATGATTTGCTTACCGGACTTTGCACGGAATCAGTTTTGATAAGGGCTTTTGTGTCTTGCTAACATGCTCGTATACATTGTCCGGCCTCGACATCTGAGCGAATCCATTTGGTTTAGAACTTTTGGCTTACTTAAGGCACCTCTCATCTCAGTTTTAATCACATTATGTTCCGGTGTGTTCTGTGTCATCTGTCATGATACAGTAAGTTAGGCCAAATCAGGGCGGACATTGTGATAGTTTATTCCAGCAACTGTCTATCCAGAATCCCGAAGGGAACCTAAGATACCGGTACAGTAGATGAAGCATGGCAACGAGTTTTATCAATACACTGCTGTTTGGCAAGGCCCTTTATCTGCTTTCTACTTGTGTCTTTTTATTAAGAAGCCATGTACTAAAGGAGTCTGGTCATACACCTTGTCTCCATTTAATGTGTTCCAAGAAAGATGAAATACAGCAATAATTCTGCTAAAGGTTCATCAAGTGAACAAATGAAATGAAAGCGTTGGAAATCAATAGATTCAGATTTTTTTTTTTTACAGTTAAAGATAAAAAAAAATGCCAAACTTGGAGGTTCAAAATGGGTTAACAAAAAGGGAAAGGTGTTTTTCACCAATAAAATCATCTTTATTGCACAAATATGAACTGATATTATTTGATAATTATTGAAAACAACATACTCTAAAGCAATGCAACTTTAAAAAATGTGCAACTTTAAATGATAAAACTTATATCAGTATGACGTATACAATTTGAAGAGGATATTTTTCCCCTATGTAGAATATATAATTTATGTAATGTTTGTTGGTAAGGGTTCATGATTAAGTCTAGATGGACTGCATACAGCAGATTAAGTGTTGTTTGACATTTCTGTTCTCCCGCTATGACCGTGACTCATCCAGATAATTTCTCTGTGAATGATTTAAATACAGGGTGTCATATGGTGGTTAAAAATGGTGTTAACCTTGAACGATGTGCTCCGGAGAGATCCTTAGAGCATCGGAACTTAAAAAAATAATAAAATACCGCAAAACACATACTGTAAATCAGGGCTTGTGACTTAATGAATCAAAAACATGATACTATTTCCTAATAAGATATTAGGTGCATCAACATGGAACGTAGGCGGCAGGGTGGTGTAGTGGTTAGCACTGTCGCCTTGCACCGCCAGGGTCCGGGTTCGATCCCCGGCCAGGCTCGATTCCGGTCTCTGTGTGCATGGAGTTTGCATGTTCTCTCCCCGTGCTTGGTGGGTTTCCTCCGGGTTCTCCAATTTCCTCCCACAGTCCAAAGACATGTAGGTTAGGATGATTGGTGTTCCCAAATTGCCTGTAGTGTGTGAATGAGTGAGTGTATGTGTGTGTGAGCCCTGCGATGGATTGGCACCCTGTCCAGGGTGTACCCTACCATGTGCCCTAAGTCTCCTGGGACAGGCTCCAGGCCCCCGTGAACCTGAATACAGGATTAAGCGGTATGAGAACATGGAACGTAATATTTCACTAATAATCCGAATAATAACCTGTCAGAATAGAAATGCATCATGGAAGCACAACAATCTGAAAGGGGTAGAGGGATAGATGATGACAGGTAAAATTAGCCATACAAGCACTTCTGATTGTTTCTCGCTTGTCACAAAAAGTCAGTATATTCTTTCTGTACATGTTTGCCACAGATGAAAAAAATGTTGTCCATGTATTGTACACTGATCAGCTCTAACATTACAGTGCAAAACATTAAGCTCAGTATGCAGGGGTGGTTAAGGCATTGGAATACTGATTGGAAGGTCCCAGGTTCAAACCCCAGCACCATCAAATTGCCGCTGTTGGGCCCTCAAGCAAGACCTTTAGCCCTAAACTGCTAGTACATCCCTCACATTAATGCAACCACTTCATTATATGTTCTCAAGAGACAATACTATAGAAATGAAAATGGGATATACTTCAGAGTAGTCAACGTGCAGCTTGTATAGCAGTACAGATTTACAAAAACTCAAAAAGCAGACTTTTCTGTCTTGCAGTGAAAATGAGTACACCCTAAGTGAACGTGTCAAGACTGTGTCCAAAGTGTTAATATGTTGTATGAGCACCATTGTTATGGGTTTGGGCCTGAGCTGACCTGATGAATAGGTCATGTGACTTTGCATGGTTAAAGATGTGCAGCTGTTATCACTCACTTTTGTTGCCAGATATTTTGACAATAATTTCTGTACAGTATGTTGTTATTTTCAACTTACAGTAAATCTATGCTGTTGTACAAGCTGCACATTGACTACTCTAAAATATGTCCAAGTTTCATTTCTATATTATTGTCCTTCGAAGGAGATGTACTAAAATAATTTGCTGAAATTAGATGGGTGTACTCACTTTTGTGAGTGGGTGTATAAAGTCGATGCCAAACGCTGTAAATGAAAATGTGTTAGTGTTAATGTGTTCTGTAGGTTCCACTTGTGCCACTGGAGCAGCATGACTCCATAAGACATTTGGGGGTGTGCTATGGTGTCTGGAACAAGGATGCTCTGTGGATAGGATTTGTTTTTCAGCGCACTTGATTGGATTGAGTTCTGGAGAATTTGGAGGCTGGGTTGGTGGCCTTGGGCTCTGGGTGCTTTGAGTGTTCTGGTACCTTTCTATCATATCCAGCATCGACTGTGTTTCATTGATTTGTTCTGCAATGGCTTTTCTGTAGGATTGGACCAGGCTAACTGTTCTTTGGTGCCTGCAGGAGTAAATGAGCTTTTGCGTGCCCGTGATGCTGTCACCGGTTTACTGGTATATAATTTATGATCAGTGTTCATGTGTTTTGATGTTTTGTGGTGTTAATGTTATCGCTTATCAGTTGAAATGTAGCTTAAGAGACAACTGATCAAGGTTGCTGATCAAAAATCAGGGTAGGTGAACAGCAACTGTCCGGTATGTTAAATAGTTGTTTGCCTTTGGTCGATTGTTGGGAATATAGTTATTTCTAACAGGCTAAACAGATCTAAGCTGAGATTTGGTTTGGATTAAAGTGTCTTCCGGATCAATACATTAAAAATAGGAATTACAATGGAGTGAAAAAAAAAGCATGCCACGCATTGAGAGAGGACTCTATTATTTATTTATTTATTTATTTATTTATTTCATTATTTAACATTTACATACGCCGTGAAGACATACTGCGAGAGATCACAAGCGTTGGCACTTTCGTTCGTTCATTCTTGCGCTTGTGTCTAAATATTTAAAACTGGCTCATCTCTGACTTTGATGCTCTCTCTTCATCTTCACCAAAAACATCTTCTTTCAGCTTTTCATCTGCGTGCATGTGCATGAAAGTCATCTGTGTTTCCATGTATGTATGGGTTTTTTTTTTTTTGTGTAGAAAATGGAATTGGTAATAATATGACAGTAAGAATATATATAGACACACACACATAGAATAAAAGGGGACTGTGGAGAGGAATTGAGGGAGGGAGAGAGGAACAGCCAACATGAATGATTGAATGAGACTGAGAGAGAGAGAGAGAGAGAGAGAGAGAGAGAGAGAGAGAGAGAGAGTTGGCACGGACAGAAGCGCTTGCAGTGTGAACACGGACAAGAGCAGGAGGAGGAGAAGAACAGTGAAAACATATCACCAAACACAGTGCAGCGGCAGCAGCGCATCGCTGAGGCACCAGAGCAAGGACGTGAACGCACACACACACACACACACATGCACACCAGGAGGAGAAGAAGAAAAAAGCTACTTGCATCGCTTTGAACCAGCAAAGCACGGACTGAGTTTTGAAAGCAAGGCAGGACTCCTTTTTGATTGACATGCCAAGGAGGCGTGGCTTAAAGGCAAGTTGATGAATTTGGTGTTGCTGTGTGATGTGTTGAAGTATGAAATGACCCAGTGGAAAATGTTCATGACTCAAGATTGTTGCTGATGCAGAGGAAGTAAAGAACAGAAAAAAAAAAAAAAAAAAAGCAAAAGGAGAGCGTGTCCAAACAGATTTCACATCAGTGGCGGTCAGCTCTCTGCAAGCGGTATATATATATGTGTGTGTGTGTGTGTGTGTGTGTGTGTGTGTGTGTGTGTGTGTGTGTGTGTGTGTGAGCTAGTGTGAAGTGTAGCCTCCCCTCTCACACCAGGCAGCTGTCCTCGTTCGCTCACAGGAGAGGGCAGAAAGAGAAGAGCGGAGGAGAGGTAGTGCATAAAGAGTGCTGAAGGAGAAAAGGATAGAGAGAGAGAGAGAGAGAGAGAGAGAGAGAGAGACAGATGGCACAGATGGAAGTGAGAAAACAAACACGAGAGCGGCAGGAGGAAGCCGGACTCTAAGGGTCTCTAAGTGAGGATCAGAGATCGGCAGAAGTGGCACTGTGGGTCGAGCTGTGGGAAACGGATGGAGAGTGCGGAGAGCACAGTCAGAGGATCTGTCTTACAGACAAGACGGATGGACGAAACAGCCTGGACTACTCCTTCTGCATCGCACTCTTCCTCTGCTCAATGAGTTGTATGCCTTTCCCCTCGTCTTTGTCTCTTGTTCTCATTCCTTCATTCAAACTTTCCATCTCTCCGTCCGTCTTTGTATCTTTGTGTGCCTGTGTGTTTGTGTTAGGCTACAGGCTGTCTTCCAGCAGAGTTAAAAAGAGACACGGTTCCTCAGGACATGCTAAATAGGGGGACTGAATGAAAGATACAAGGGCAGGAAGAGAGACAGAAAGAGGGAAAGAGAGAGGAATAGGTTAGAGAGTGTTGGTGTTGCCAGGGAGCATTCCGTGTCACTATGTTAGCTGAGTCCTCTGAGTCTAGATACAAGAGCTTTTACTTTTCTTACGCCTGTGGATTTGAGCACTAGATGAACTGTCAAGGATGCACTTTGTCGTGTTAGATCCCCTGGTAATATAGATTCACAAATAATATGAAGATGATAACAGCAGTTTACTGTAAGCTTCTGGTTCTACACCACTACTGGACCATATGGGCTTTTTCTAGCTGCCATTGTGTGGTCGGATTTTCTTGCTGGTGTGAGTGAAAGGGGCAGTGTAAAGGTCATGTTATAAAATGTATAAGCAGTAGGCAACCAACTTGACCCCCCCTGTCAAAGTCAATAGCAATGTCAATTCGGAGCACTAGCAGATTTTAGGGTAATTTTGGGGCATTAGGTACTGTGGGTTTATTATCCATTGGGCACCCTCTTGCTTGTTGCCTGCTGCCCCATGATTTCTCCTGGCACGGCATCCTGGCTAGAAAATGAAGCCGTGGCCTGTGCCGCTCTAGCAACACTGTGGACATTCATGGCTCGGGAATTCCCGCGCCCTCGCCGGTCCTCGTCCTCGGTGCCCAGTCAAGTGCCCCATCGCCGCAGTCGCCGCTTGCCCCTGGCGCTCCGTACCCGCTTGCATGGCCTGCGCCATGCCTGTTCCCCGGCCTCCTCACCGATCCGACGGGCTCTGTGGACACTGGCACTGTGTACTGCGCTGAGCCTGCTGCTGTCATGGTCCTCGAACCGAATACTGCACTGGCTGGCTTTGCCCACAGCAACCAGAGTGCATACGCAATGGGCACGACAGCTTGACTTTCCCACGATCACTATCTGCAACAACAATCCGGTGCGACTTCCACACCTCACCAAGGGTGACCTGTACTTTGCCGGGCACTGGCTGGGCCTGCTGCACGCTAATGGGACAGCACGCCCGCTAGTGCTAGAGCTGCTCCGTGATGAGCGTCTTGCTTGGTTTCGCAAGCTGTCTGACTTTCGGCTCTTTCTGCCACCACGCCGCTTCCCCGGAACCAGCCTCGAGTTTCTCGACCGTCTCGGGCACCAGCTGGATGACATGCTGCTTGCCTGCAAGTTTCGAGGAGAACCATGCGGTGCCCACAACTTCTCCACTGTAAGTTTCTATTTTTATTTCTTTCTCTTGTTTTTTTGTCCTCGCACTCTTTTCAGGTACAAGTTTGTAAACTGTATTGTGCAACGCTTGATCTATATGAGATTTAATTATTAGCAGTGTCACCATAAACACTCAAGCTGAGACTCAAGCTTTTTTTTTTAAAGAAAATATATGTTCTAAGCTGCATTGAATAGATTAATGTTGGAATAAACTAGTGTTGTGCATTTTAGTTACAACATAGTAGAGAGATTCTCACCCCAGCGCTTCTACACAAGCAGTCAGATTGTGTAGAAGCATCTTGTGTGCCTTTACACTTGTGGTTCCTAGTTGGCATAAATAAATGTGTATGGAAATGTTATGGGAAAAAGCAATTTTGAAGTAACAGGTGCCTCTGATGACAGGACGTTTTTAGTAAAGTTAGCTTGCTATACTACTTGCTCGCTTGGTATTGCATTCTTGAGAGTGGCCCCTAACGATAGAAACAGAACCATAAGCGATGGTTCAGCTACGATACAGCACACAGGGTTAAGGACCTTGCTCAAGAGGCCAGCAGCTGGGGCCTTCATCCATTGACCTTCTGATCAGTAAACGAGATCGTTAACCCTCTGACCTACCACAGTCCCTGAATGAGTACAGCTATTGATGGATCCGATCTCCTCGAGTGGCAAGCTTGTTACTGCTGCACCACTCTGGAGCTAAAATTGTGGCTGAGTGGTCTGGATTTAGGCTCCAGCCTCTCCGGAGGCCTGTGTTTAAATCCCACCACTGCCGTGTCTCCTTTATAGCACCTGTGTGGTGAAGCGGTAACGAGCACGCCACTCATTGTGATAGTGGTAGCTCAGGGGGTTAAAACTCTGGCTCACTCAACAGAGGGTTAATGGTTCAAGCCCCAGCTCCACCACCCTGCCACTGTTGGTCCCCTCAGCAAGGTCCTAACCCTGTATGGTCCACGTGCTGTATCGTGGCTTCCTCATCGCTCATAGTTCTGCACTTCTGACCAGATTGCCAGAGAGGGTACTTGAGCTAGACTTGTAATCCACTGCTGCTTAACTGAATTAATGAACTATAATGTTGGATTTCGCCCCGGTTGTAAACAACTGTGGATAAAAGCATCTGCCAAATGCAGAATCTAAATGCAATAGTAAACTTGATGTGGTCCTGCTTATCCGGTCTGCTTTTCACCATCTTTTGAAAAGAGAGAATTGTTTTCTCTGTATATCCATGTGTGTGTGTGTGTGTGTGTGTGTGTGTGTGTGTGTGTGTTTAGGACTTCACTTAATTAGACCTTGTTTTGCTTTGAGAGTGTGTGTGTGTGTGTGTGTGTGTGTGTGTGTGTGTGTGTGTGTGTGTGTGTGTGTGTGTGTGTGTGTGCGTGTGTGTGTGTGTGTGTGTGTGTGTGTTGGGGGGCGCATTGGCTCATCTTTTTCCCCTTTACTTATTAAAGGAAATCTATCTGAGCTTAGTTCAGGTTCCTCTCAGAAGCTTTTAAATGCTCCCTGAGCTGAGCGTTGTGAAAATAAAGGCTACTCAGCATCCGACCATTGTGTGGCTGTGTCTCCTTAGCTTTAGTAGTCTTGTCCTGCTAACAACCATTAAATTAATTGATTGGGGCAGCTAAGAGGAGAGACAAGATAACAATTACTGATGCTAATTTTTCTCATTCTACCAACCACACTCACCTACACACGTCCACTAGTGGTCATTAAAAACGCCATGTACTGTAGTATGTTCAAACAGCTTAGGTAGAGCAAACGTAGTGCACTTCTGCCTATATGGAGATATTTCAATATTAATATATTCTGCGTGTCTGGTTTGAGTCTATATATTTACATGAGGAATATTACACATATTCAGAATTGGGTTGCTCAGCTGCGTAAGACGTAAGCTGTTTTAGGACCCTTTTGTCAAAAGTGTCTAGACCACCTATGTCATACAGAAGCACTAGCTTTAAAATTTTGAAAAAGTGAATAATGAATAGCCTCCACAACACCCTGGGTGCCAGCTCAAACCCATAGTGGTTAGCACTGTCGCCTTACACCTCCAGGGTCTGGGTTTGATTCCTGCGTCCAATCAGTCTGCTTGGAGTTTACATGTTCTCCCCATGCTTGATGGGTTTCCGCTGGGTTCTCTGGTTTCCTCCCATAGTCCAAAGATATGCAGATTTGGTTAATTGGCATTTTCAAACTGCTCATAGTGTGTGAATGAGCATGGGTGTGCCCTGCGGATGATTGACACCCCATCAGAGTGTACCTTGCTCATTGCCCTAAATCTCCTGGGCTAGGCTCCAATGGCCAGGTTGCCATTGTTGGGCTCTTGAGCAAGGCTCTTAACCCTATCTGCTCCAAGGGCGCTATATAATGGCTGACCCTGTGCTCTGACCCAAGTTACACTGGGATATGCGGAGAAGGAATTTCACTGTGCTGTAATGTATATGTGACAAATAAAGGCTTTACTTTACTTTACACTCTACCTGCGACCCCATATACAAGATAAAGTGGTATAGAAGATGAGTGAGTGAGTGAGCTTTGCTATTGTATAATGGTATAATAATAAAAAAAAAAAAAAACAGTTGCTCTTATAGTTTTAGGAACGAAATTGCAGTGAATGAGTTTTGTACCCATGTCTTCCTCAGGGAACAGTTAACTTTAACCCTTGAGCAAAGAACACATACTTAATGAATAGTTTAATTTATGGTCGCATTTATCTGGTTTACTCAAATGAGGATGGGTTCTCTTTTGAGACTGGTTCCTTTCAAGTTTTTTTCATCATGTTGTCTCACCCCCAGCTTGCTCGTTAGGGACAACCTAATCTGAGCTACCTGTAGAAATTTATAAATCAACAATATATTTTGTAGATTTTCATTTATATCTGGAAACTATTATTCCCATAAAGCTGCTTTTTCCATCCATTGTTAAACGCTCTATATACATAATGTTGAATTGAATTGAATTGAATTGAATTGAATTAGGCATTAAATAGAAGTCATGTGTTTTGCTACAGTAACATATGCTACCTGGTAATTCCTACTTGAAATGATTAAATTACTCTCTCTCGCTCTCTCACACACTCATTGAATCTCAATACCAGTTATCCTGTACGCGGTCATGGGAGGCATGGAGACCTTCCCAGGGAACTTGGGGCAGTAGGTGGTGAATGGGGTGCCAAGACATCATATGGCAGACAAGCATACACACTCTCTCACAAATACACTACTATCAATTTGGAAATGCCTATTAGGCCAAAACACCAACACCAGTATGTCTTTGGAGTGTGGGAGGAAACCCGCCAAGTATAGACAGAACATGAAATCTCAAAATACACAGACTGAAGGTGAGATTGGTCCCCCAAACAGTTGAGGTGCTGTTAAAATGTGGTACAGAAATATAGTCCTAAATAATGTATACATGGTACACGTTAGCAGTGCACATTACAGTAAAGAAAAAAGAACTCTGTCTAATATCTAAAATCTTCACGTTTTAAGGTCTGAACCATTTTTTCAGGCTTTTTTGTTTGTTTTGTTTGTTTTGTTTTATTTATTTATTTATTTATTTATTTATTTTTGTAAAAATGAATCTTGATAATTGAAATATATCTCAATATCCAGTTCACACACCATTTGCTTTTCCCCAGCCTGAATATTTTCGACGTATTCTATTTAAATGGTAACTCATTTATTCTCCTAACACAGTACTGCCATCCCTTAATGACACCTGCTAGTGATTCCATTAATGTGGGCTCTAAGCTTTCTGCTTTCTTCCTCCTTTAATAATAATCCCAATAAGGTAAAACCTTATATGATCAATTTAATGGGGGAAAAAAGCGTATTGGTCTTGTAAGCGGCTTTTTGTAAGGTTGTCCTGGCCTTCAGTAAATCCTTAAGGTAACTCGATTATTAATGACGGTGATGGAGTTTGCCAAACATGTCCATCAGTATCTGAGAATGAGCAGGTTGCAAGCTGGGGTTATTCATGAAGATGTGTGTTTGCTTCCATCTACTTAATTCATAGGAAAAAACAGGCAAAGCACACCCATTAGTTAGTCCTAAAAGTTACCTTTTAGCTAGCCAGCAGTTACCTGTATTTGGTGTTTATTGGAAATAAAGTTACTGAAAATTGATATAGTATTCATTGTACAGCACATTTAAGTGATGTTCACATTACCAGCCTGAAGTGACTCAATTCAAAACTATTTTTCTCCCTTAATGTGACACAGATCCAAGATCGGACACATATCTGATTCACGGTCATGTGATTTGAATGAGAAAGGTCAGTGATGTGGTCAAAATAAGTCACATCTAAAGTCACAAGTCATAATCTCATGTGCATGCATGGCATGCTGACATCTTTAGTCTGGATTGGCAAGATGGGGTTTCCATAACAGTGCCTGCAATAGCTGCTAAAGCGAGGCGTCTGGCTTTCGTCCTTCTGCAAACTTTCTTTTGGCTGTACCCACCAAGGGGTCGCCACAGTGGACCATCTGATCTGCACAAAATTTGGCACAGGTTTCATACCGGATACCCTTCCTGACACAACCCGGCCATTTTTTTAGTTTTAGTTTACAACCAGGCTTGAGACCGGCACGGCTTGCAGTGGGGTGTGGCAACCACCGACGGCAGGGCTTGAACTCATATCCTCAGATCGCCAAATCAACAATTTAGAGCCTTACCTGAGCCTATGGCCACCACTACCAAATCCCTCTGGACAGAAACATCCACATTCGAGTCAGATAGAAGTCTCCTGTAATTATGAACGTGACCTGTCATGACATACAAATCCGATCTGACCAAACAAAATGTGTCTTATACTAGGAACATTAGACGAATTGAGGTTCAGGGATGCGCTGAAGCATTGGAGCCCTCGACGAAAGGGAGATCTTTCCCGAAACACCTCGGGAGCGCAAGTCGTAACTTCAAGGTGCAGCTCCTTCCATCATATCAGATCAGAAGGCTATAATGGAGCTGGGATTGATTTATGAACGCAGTAGACGCCTCAGGATATAGGACAGCACTCTTCAGTGAGTGTGTCTGTTTTTAATAGTGAGAATCATAACAGGAAGGCTGATGTAATAAATGAGCTAGCACTCTATTTTCTACATTATTCAGATTTCACTATTGTTTAAAAGTGGCATATTTTCTTTGATCTTTTTTTTTTTTTATAAGAAATATCGGTGTTGAGTTCAGTTCGTGTAAAAGGTCAACGGATTTAATAGGGACGTCCTTCGTGTCCAGCAGGAGACGGAACCATGTTCAGCCTGAAAAAAAAAATAAAATAATACAAGCAGTCCTGTGCCTAGTTTTGCAAAAATGTTCCTGTCCTCTGTCCGTTCCAGTGTCTTAAAGATGAGCGCGGTAGGAGGTTTGACACCATTTTGCTGCCACTGACAATTATTTCTGTCATGGCTAATTTGCATGAGAGTTGTACAGTGTGAGAGGTTAATTTGTGTCTGATAAATGTGTTCCAATGATCTGTTAAAGGTCATGACAAATCAGTGTCATGTCTACCTCATTCATATACTGTTCAGATCATGTGGAAGAATCTGGCATGATGGTAAAAGTTACTTACTTTTGCCTGCTTTAAAATGCAAACGTTAGCGAATATCTTGGCATAATCCCGTTGCTCAGTAACCATATCCACATGCTGCAGGCTTTTCACAGTGAGTGACCAGTTTGTCTCACTAGTTTGAATCCTCGGCAAACAAGGCTGTTACCGACTGTAAGCCTCGTGTCCTCTGTGTCCTATTTTGAAACTTCCATATCGTGAAGTATGTCGTGATGTGATTTGCACCATCTTGTCTTGAGTAAAAGCATTGCTCAATATTCCGCTGTAAGCCCAGCTTTCTCTTTGATATCCTACAGAAATGGCAGGAAGCCTGAAATCTCATTACTGAATGCTCAAATCTGATTGGTCAGATTCATTTCTTATAAGCAGCTCTGACAGTTATTTCCACTGTAATTTAAGTCTAACTTAACATGATCATGGTATTGTTTCCATGGTTACAGGGGATGGGGATGGTGTACACCACTTCATGCAAGAGAAAAATAGACGCTTTTAAGGGAGCAGCCATTTATTATTGGTATTAATAACAACTACAAAAAAAAAAAACATTATAAAAATCAGTGGTTAAACTGATGAGATCTCTTTCATTGATAAAGGAATGAAATATTGGTAACTATTGGTGCAATGTCCTAAACGACAGGACTGGATGAAACGAGAGGGGTACGCCAAGTTGGTGTGGATCAGATGGTCCGCTATGGCGACCCCACGATGGGCTCAGCTGAAAAAGAAACAACAATTATTAGCAGAGGTAACTGTACTTCGTTACTGTCCATACAGTACCAATATGTACCAAGTACATATTTAATATACTGTATTGGTACTTTACTTTTTACTTTTACTCCGCTCAAAAGTGCAGTTAATATCTCTACTCCTACTTAACTATATCTCCTACTTAAATGCATGTATAGACGATGAGTGAGGATACTGTATGCTGTCATAGAAAGATATACAACAGCACACTATGTTGTGTATAATTTCAAATATACCATAGACCTTACAGTAAAATCATATCTGTTTTTTAAGTGTTGTTTCTTGTGTTAAAAAAAGTAATAAAGAAGGCAGACACAAATCAGAGATGATTGCACCTTTTTTCTTTCTTTTCTTTTTTATTATTATTCTTATTCTTAGTTTATTTAAGCGCCCCCCCCCCCCCACCCAAAAAAAAAAGCCTAGTTTTTTTTTTTTAGTCTTTGTTATACAACTTTGAAAAACAATCTTGTACTGAAAGCTGCATCAGCAGAAATTCAGAAGCAAGTTTGCCAGTGAGCTAAAACAAGCATGAGATTACTTCACAGATATCCGTGTTTATTATGGATGGACGGATGGATGGATGGATGGATGGATGGATAGATAGATAGATAGATAGATAGATAGATAGATAGATAGATAGATAGATAGATAGATAGATAGATAGATAGATAGGCTGGGTAAAAATCACAAAGACAAAATGGTAAAATTATTCTATGTTTATATAAAAACAACTATACAAAACTGTATACTGTTGACAATAGTGCAGTCAGGTGGGAATCTGAAAAACTGCACATTAAAGTGCATTAACAAGGTAAACATCGTGAAATAATAAGAATATACAATTTGTATGAACATATCCATGATGATTGTACATACGGGTGAGAACGCAGAGTATATTGTCTGTGGTTGATACACTAGCTCAATACTTTACCTGGGAACTTTGATCCTAGTATCCATGGCACAAAAATTCCCATAGCAACTATAGAAAGGTCAAGCTAAGTAATATAAAAAAGAATACATTTCACCTCTTCCAAAACATCAAGACAGTCATGTGCAAAACGTAGAGCCCAATTCATTAAAGAAACATTTTAAATGTACTTGAATAAAAATGATAAATTAGTGAAGTGACAGTTAAAAATAGAAACGCATTTAATTAGCGAAACCCTTCTGAACCTTTCAGCCTTGTTTTCTGTTAACAATAAATGAATGCACATAACGAAACAAATTAGTGTCTTGTTATGGAATGCAACAAAAAATATTTTGATTAAACAAAAAAGAACAAAATACCCGCTTTATCTCTGCGCAATGTTACAAGAACAAGATGCTCATAAGCAATATATTGGTAATAGTTTTATGCTGAACCTATTATGGAAAGAGGAATTGGCATATCTGTAGGAATCTGTAGGTTTCACCTTAAATTAAGGGGTCAAGGGGCGCTTATACTGTACATCAGAACCAGGAGTTCTAAGAGTGGATCTTTGAAGAAGAGTGTATTAAAACTGCAACACCTCTGTCGCTTCAGGGAGACTTTGCTGTGCTGGGAAACAAAGCACCATGACTGTAAGGACAAAGTGCTGATACTTGAGACCTCTTCAATAAATATTAAAGAATTGTGTCCAAGAAAAAGCGGGCAGGGGTAGCTCTGTGGCTACGTTGTTGGACTGTTCATCATGACGTCCGCGGTTCGAGCCCCAATGATGACGGGCTGCCAGTGTTCGACCCTTGAGCAAGGTCATTCACTCCCAAGTTCACAGATACAATCTGGTGTCGTGCTGACCCCATAAGTAACTGCCACAGAAACGATGGATATATATCTACAGGGCGGGGAGGATCTGTGTTCAAGTCCTGAATCCTGGGTTTCTTGAACTAGAAAACCCATCAAAATCAAACAAGGGTAAATTGTAGTCGTAGTAGAAAAAACAGACAAGGGTCGGTTGATCGGCAAATCACTATATTTTACCGTAGGGCAGGCAGAAGAATCAGAACCAAAACAACAAATCAAGGTGGTGTTTAGAAGTCAGAATATTTGGAATGTGATAGTTGTATGTGTGTATATGATCTTGTCTGAACCACCATCTTAGCTGGTCTGACAAACAGATGCATCTGCCTGTGGGTTTGTGTCTGTACACACAATCATTCATTCACCAATGCCACTTGCACATCACCGGAACTCACCTGGGAGTTATTGCCACATCCCGCATCCAGTCCTGACCTCACTCTGAGCCATTTCCACACTGGGCCACTATAGGAGTTCCTGGGAGGCCAGTGTTTCAGCTATACTGAGAGGACTTCCTACATTGACGGTATCCAAGCACTCGTGAAATCCTGGGATAAGTGTGTTAGTGTAGCAGGTGATAGAGGGAGTTTATCATTGAATCTGTTTGTCATAATAAAGATAACACAGATGGAGCACCTACTGTAGCCTGCTAAACATTTCATCAAGCTACCAGTCTGATAAACTAATTTGGAATTAACATTAAGCGTATTAATTGTTTGGTTAGATGAACTCGGCCAATGAATTTATCAGCAACTCGATTGGAGAAGCTTTAAGTTTCTCTCACTGTTCACACACCCAGTGTCATGTTACACTATGGAGAACTGAACTGGACTTGTTAACTTAATTGCCTGTCATTTTTTGTCTGTGAAACATGATTGGACCTTAGTGTCTCTGACACAGTAAACACAACTACGATCCAGCTCTCCTGCACACTGTGTCACCACTCAACGTTAAAGTTTGACCCTCTCTTCAACCCCCTCCATGCTAGAATGCTTTTTCTTCCTCTCCTATTGATGGTGCTTGTCATACTGTAGCTCGCGCATAGAATGTCTCCAAAACGGAAACACAAAAGTCAGGAGCAAGTCAAGGTTCCTCCACTTCATAATAGTGATGTAAATGTGAGACCATCAGCACTCCTCTTTTATAAACAGTATACTGTATCATAGAGGAAAGAAAGAATGTGTTGAACCTTGCGGCAGACGGGCTGCAAAAGCAGAAGACCAAGAACAGGCCACACTGGGCACAGGGTCAGTTAAACTTAGAGAGTTGAATACTGAGAAAAAACAAAAAACAAATCTAGGCATATTTCCTCCTCTTTCTCTCTGTTCAACTGTCCAGTTACAGCGATCTCCTACCCACTGTAACCTTTTTTTTTTTTTTGCCTAAAAGTACATGTTCTTCTGCTCTTGTAGTTTATACAACCTTAAGGATCATTGTGTTGTGCATTCTATTTTTTTTTTACTGTAGAAGTTCAAATACATTATCATGATCATGAGACCGATCAGCGTCGGATATAAACGATTCTGTACCGAGTGCAAAAGCTTCCAAGTGGCGCAACAGAAACTTGTTTTATGGCATTACATCATCTTCCATAACTGTGCTCATTAAAAGCCGCCGATCTGCCTTTTTCTTCAAACTCTATGAGCGAATTAGTCTTAAACCCACTCATTACACACTCTTACACAAGTACCTAAAAAGAATTAGTTGAAAATCACATACTATAGGTTATAAACACCACATACCCACATTATAAGCTACACGCACCCTTGTGCTCGCAGCCACTGAACCCACAGGCTCACTGTCAAGTTGAGTTTTAAGACTTTGGAGGCATTTGAGGCAGTAAAACATCATTGTTTCTTTATAATCCTACAGGTGGAGCAATCTGAACTATTTACGCATTTTCATCCCATGTGGTAGGAGTAAATTATTTATGCTTTGAGTATGTTTTAAGTTTGGAAATGCCAGATAGCCTAATATGCATGTCTAAACTGTGGAAGGAACCTGGAGAACCAAAAGGAAACTCACCAAGTTATAAATAACCAATCCATAACACATAACCACACTCGGCAAACACTGGCAATTTGGGAACGCCAATTAGCCTAATCTGCATGTCTTTGGACTGTGGGAGGGACCCGGAGTATCCAGAGGAAATCCACCAAGAATGGGGAGAACATGCAAACTCCATGCACACAGAGGTGGAAATTGAACCTGGCCAGGTACTGTACATGCATATGTAACTACACAGACACCATCAGATGTTTCATCATTTACTCATCTTTAGTAATAGCTCCATTTCATACTGGGTCACTGCTGATCATGAGAATACTGGGCATGAAGCAGGACTACACCTTACATGGGAGACCAGTCTGTCCATAGCCAGCTTTGTCAGAAGGAAACTGGATAACCTGAAAATTTCCAACATGGATACAGGAAGAGTGTAAAACTCTGTGCCTGAGGTCCAGATTGAACAGTTCTACCCGTTGCATCCCAATACCATCCTTACCTGAACATAATCTCTAATACGAATACTCAGTGGATTAAGTTTTATTTTGGCCTTTTTGCTACCTTTTCAGTAAGGCATTTTCGACCTTTGCAGTGTATAAGGATGTCCTTGTGTTGCTGGTATTGGAAAACTGAATGCTAAGTTCTGAATGCTAAGAAGAGAGGTCACTAAAGTTTGCAGACAAACAAGGTCATCTTTCAGCAAATTCCACCCAGTCACAAATATACTAGCAAATGCATGGAAAGCTCAAGTGGTTTTGGTATGAAATATAAATGTATTGCCTTGCTCTTACTGGGCCTCAGGAAAATAAAAAAAAGAAGAAGAAGTTGTTCAGGGTTCAAAACTAAGGCAAACATTCAAGGTCTTTGTGCCAACTTCAGGGGGGATAATATAATTTTAATGCAGTTCATTGTTCGCTTGTTTTGCACCGACGGCACAAATCAACAGGGAATCAAAGTATCAATTCTGCTGCTGATACAGACTGAGCATGAGCCTGCTTGTCTACTGTCAGATTCATTGGAGTCTTTCTTGCTCAGAAAATGTCTGATACACGAAAACTTTGAATTTCTTACTTAGACTTGATTCCTCCCATATAAGGTTGGGCGCATTGAGCAGCGAGGTTCCTCCAGCGTGATCGTTTTGCGGCAACATCTTTGGCCTCGTCCCACGAAATACCAAGTGCACGAGATAGTCCATGAAGGTCCGACGCCATGTACGGTCCCATGTACTGTAGATAGATTACTTACTTAGACTTAATTCCTCCCATAGAGTATTATGCTACAGTATGTTATGTCGTGTTTGTCGCACTAGTACTTTGTTGCTCACTTTATGTTGTCTGTGGTCTGTATTTAAAAAAAAAAAAAAGCGTAGATAGTCTTCCTCTATGAGTTGGCTAGTTAGTTTTTGTTAATTTATGTTGTAAATTTATGTTGTTGGGTCAATCTGTCTTGTCTCCGCTAGCCAGCTAACTAGGTCTCTTAGTTAGCTACTGTAGTTTAGTTTTTCTGTTAATTTATGTTCTAAACTTATGTTGCATGTAGTACCTTGGTCCTGGAGGAACGTTGTTTCATTTCACTGTATATGGTTGAATTGACAATAAAGTCCACTTGAACTTGAACTTGAAGCCCGGCTGCAAAAGGACGAGGGTTGGGTGTCAGGCTAGAAACCCTACCACGTAAAACCCAAGTGCTACAGAAATGGTGAGTAGAAACCAGATAACCCATGATGAACATGGACACTCTCCTGTGATGGTGATAGATCAAAGCCTGTCGGCCCTCCAGCACCCGACGTGTGGCCCATTCTTCGGAGCAAAGACCCATTCCTCACCCCTGACCACGGGGGCCAAAGGACAGCCCATGCCAGTGCATCACAGCCTGCAGCACATGGCGCCGAGCAAGCAAACAACCCACAGCTGCCGACCAGCCTCCAAATTCAGATCCTGCAAACTGACTGAGCACCCATGGGATGTGCCGGACACACAAGTCCGATCTATGGAAGTCCCACCCCACAACCCACAACACCTAAAGGATCATCCTGATGGCAAACACAACTGCACACCTCTACAGACGCTACAGAACCATTCTTCAAGGTGCTGAGTAGTTCTAGTCTATTAGTGTGATCTAGTGTAATTTAATGTTATGGTTGATTTATTTGTTTGTAATGTATATTTATTCATTCATTCATTCATGTGTTTCAAGTCTAGAGGCTTTCCTTTTTCTTTTTTTCTGTGAGGCTGAAATGTAATTTTGATGGGACACCAGTTCATCTATGTCTCCTTGTAACAGCCTTACTGGGCTTTTTCATTATATGAACAACATGCTGGGCAGTATGGTGTCTATGCGTATGTAAAGTTTGCATGTTGACCCTGTGCTTGGTGGGTTCCCTCAAGGTTTCCAGTTTCCTCCAACAGGCCAAAGACTTTCACAGTTGATTGCCATTTCCAGAAGTACCTGTAGTGTGCTTGTGCTGTGTTGGGTTAGCACTCCATCCAGTGTGTACGCTTCCTTCTGCCCTAAGATCCCTGGCATACTCTCCAAGCCCCCTAAAACCCTGCAAAGCTCACTCTTTTTACACACTGCTTTCACATGGTCCAGGTGTGTTAGAGACCCAAAACCCATCAACACCCCTTTCTTTCAGTACAGGAAGTTTTCATTGATAAGGATTGCTTTAAGCTGTACCCTTAAGACAGTATTGTATTTATGATTAAGAAAGACTTGCATCCAAGGAAGGATTTATAAATCTACTGTAGTATCTATAGTCACATTTGCCAAAGGCCCACAGCACTTATTACCACTCCATTGTAACTCTTGAGCATTAAATAGTAAGGTGCAATCAGTCAGCCTTAGAACCTCTAAGACGTTACTGAGCACTTGCATCATTTTCCGTTGTTTTGAGGCTAATAGGCGTCCATCTTTGCCATATCACCAGCACCTATGTCTTCTGTTTTTGCTTCAGAGATTCTGAGCAGAATCAATGCAATAACAAGGAGCAGCACTGCCTCACCTTCTCATGGACGAAGCTATTGGATGAAACTGTAGAGCCGCTAATAGCCTAGTAATGAAAAAAATATATATATATTACAGCACTCGGAGCTGGTCATGCATGGTTTGGTCTTAGCACTATTCAGAGATTGCTGCAAATATGCATGCGTGGTGAAGTTTACCTAAACCAGAAGCTTGTCTCAGTCAAGTTCAAATTTTCTATATGGAATGCTATTTCAAGCCAATGTTAAATACGTTAAAAATATGATTTAATTAATGAATCAGTCGTGTCGTATGAATCCAATTTTCATGGCAAAAGATATGGAAAGCTAGTGTGCACTGTAGGGTGTAAATACCTTGTTCCACACACCAAGTGCACTTGATCCGGGGTCCGAGAGGGATTTGCGATTCAGCCTTGTGTTAGAAGCTAGTTAATGTACGGTAGTTTTGTACAACCTGTTTTTTGTGTCGTTTCATTTTTCCCTGTAAGTGTTTTCATGGCTGGTTTTTGAATGTGGGTTTTGCCAAGCAGCTGCTCTCCCTTTTTTCCTGTACTACGGATGATAATGACCTACTTTCACCCAGGCTGGCGACCATCCCAGTTAAATGTCCCAGTGCTTTTACGCTCTGTTTCACTTACAGTATATCAGCACTCATGGAATGCCGCTCGATGAAGCCGATTCCTCAGTTTACTGGATTGTGGGACTGTTAGTAATCTAAAACGAGCTGATGAAAGCTTCTATAACTTCCCAGATCACAACTATTCTATTCGGTTCTTGTTTAAGACGAAAAGCGAGCCTCAGCACTGTTGTCCCACTTCCCTTCCTTCTTCTCCCAAAGTGATGTTTTTCCTGATGACCTTTGTGTATCTAAAATACGAAGCCACCTGAATGTTTGCTTATAGACGCTTCTACTTCTTCATCATCTTACAGCAAATCGAGCCTCACATGGCAGTGACTGACGACAACATGCAATAATCTATTCTTATCATCCTGAAAAGCATGCTTGCTCGTTTTGTTTATGAAACACTGCTAGAAGGAGGTCCTACCACAACAAGAACAACACTTGTCAAACTGTCTAGTTGCGTGAAAAACATTTGAGGCTTTCTTAAAAATGCCGAGTTTTATCACAAAGAATGAGAACACGACACACTGTAAGAAGGTGGCGTACCTCCGTTTTACTCCTCATTAATTATCAGGTCACCTTGAGTCACTGAGTCAGCGTTTTTCCATGTATTATATAATAAATATTGTTATTATCATAGTTTCGCGAGACTTTGGCATCGGAAGTAGAGAAGAGCAGAATTGTAATACTCTCCACTTTACCCAGTGATTAATTCTACAATATATGTATGCGCATATGCTCAACATGCAGGAATAATGACCGGGTAAAAAATAATCAAGCTCTCTGATGGATTTGCATTTGTGCTTAATAGTGCAGATGCAGCGTTTAATTTTAAAGATGTTTACAGCACCGTGCTGCAAAGTGACTGAGTGCAGGGAGATAAAGAGGTAATGGTGGCACAGCAATGCGTATTTGTGTTGCAGCGGGCAGGCGCTGT
Organism: Clarias fuscus; assembly: GCA_030347435.1. Lineage (NCBI taxonomy): Eukaryota > Metazoa > Chordata > Actinopteri > Siluriformes > Clariidae > Clarias > Clarias fuscus. The sequence goes on along the minus strand of CM059222.1, from coordinate 24,326,677 downwards.
AGTAATGAGCAATATTTCAAATAGAACCAAATCAAAGACACTTAAAACAAGGGCAACAAGGATTTTGATAAAGCTTACTGCATTTCTTTGACATGAGGCAGAGACAGTTTCCTCGTCTTGATCATCTTAAAATTGATCATGGGCGACGCTAACTAAGGACACTACAATTATTCAAAATGTACGTGACCACTGGCGCCAACATTTCCACCACCATCAACACTACTGTACCCTACAATGCTGGAAATAATGGACACAATGATCAGTTAAATAGGAAAGGACATGGAGTTTCTATGGAACGGTCTGTTGGTACAGCAGTGTCTCTAATGCAGACAGAAACAGATTGGACATGTTGATAAAGAAGCAGTGGAGGCTGGTGCAAACATTTTTGGGGGGGCACCAACAAACTTAAAATGAAACTTTTAATACTCGCCTGTAAATAGGCATTTATCAGATGATTGCGCATCATTACTACTAGTATAAAATAAAGGCCTGACTCACATCGCATCCAGTCAGCAGCTCCGCTTGCCGTAAGAAGTGCTGGAAAAGACTCGTTGAGAATGGTCCAATCACATGAGCCCAAATATTTTAAAACAATATTGATTCGCTAAGAATAAAAGTGGGAGGGTTCGGCATGCACAGTGCTGCGCCACAAGGATGATTTGAAAAGATCCAATCCGAGCTGAGCCTCAAGTCACATGCTTTTCAAAAACGTACGTGCCTACATAGACACTCGTTTGTCCGGCGCCCCGCGTACACCAACACAAATGAACGTAACACAGTTTAGATTTTTTTAAATTGCAAATAAATTATATTAAGAAATACAGCGGAATATTGTGACTAAATGATTTTTTTTTAAAAATCATTATTTTAAATAATTACATGTTAAACTAGCATTCTTCTCTGCCTAGCTTTAAGGCGGGCGGCGCCCCTGCGCCCTGTATTGCCCGGCCGCCACTGTAAAGAAGTTCAGCTAATTTCTGGGGATTCCCCTGGATACTGTACAGAAGGTGGGAGAAATGATGATAGGTAGGCTGACTCTCACCCCTTTAGTCAGTTCCAATATAATTACAATGTATAAAATATAGTAATAATATCTTACAATAAGGTTACAATATTGTAAATTTGTGTGCAATGGAAACTCGTGCAATTTATTTTTCTTTTGTATTTATACACTGTACTGTCCCTACTTTCTATTTGCACATTTTTCTTACCTGCTGTAACAAAGAAATTTCCTCACTGTGGGATGAATAAAGCTATATCTTATCTTATCTTATCTTATCTTATCTTATCTTATCTCATCTTATCTTATCTTATCTCATCTTATCTTATCTTATCTTATCTTATCTCATCTTATCTTATCTTATCTTATCTTATCTTATCTTATCTTATCTCATCTTATCTTGATGGCAGGTGTGACTGGGTCTTTTACTGTATTTATGATTATCTTGTAAAGCCACAGTTGTCCAATTTTATCTGCAAAAATACCCAGTGTGCCTTCAGAGTTTTTAATCCAACCCCTGCGGAAGCGACACCTGACATAACTCAGCATTTATCTGAAAACCCGAGACCAATTCATTAAACAAGTGGAATTAGGCGACTGCCTTTTGCTGATAAAACCGTAGCTGAGGCTTACAGTACATAACTCCCTGCCCCCCTGCTGTGGTAAGTCTTTTATCTCAGAAGTACTGTTAAACTCTGGAAGGTAGGCCCATCTTAGGAAGGTTTAAGTAAGTGGGATTTGGTGTCTCACGCTTGGCTTTGTTGGCTTGTTTAACTTTTAAAGTCTAGAACTGCACATTTCACCTTGTTCTTTACAGTAAGACAAGCCTATACATGACTTTAAATAAAGTATGAGTACAATCTCATTTTAAATATTATAATAAAGTTTGCTTATTATACCAGAACTCAATTATTGAAATATTAAGCACCCAGGCTTGACTACTACTGTATATTTCACTTCATACCACAACCCTGTCGATTTCTTCAGTCTGACCAATGAGAACGTGTTGATTTAGTTTCTGTAACTAAACAGAACTAAACTTCTGTAAAAGCAGCTAATTATCATTTTTATAGTAACAGCTCATTTACAGGGACACATTACAGTCTCCATTATCACCATTATGTAGTACTTAATAAATTTGCCTTATCATGATGAAGGAGTTTGTGCTGTCAAGGGGCAAATCCTGAAAATATATTGTACCCTGCATGACACAAATGAATAAATAAATAACTTTCCCACTATCAACAGGAATACAAACGATTTCAGACATTTGACCTTGCTATGACCTTGAGTTTTTTTTTTTTTATCAACTGCTATATGTATTCAGTTTTAGTAATAGTGATTATATAGTAAATTCTAAGAACTTTCTACCACTGTTTCTTAAGATCGATGCTAATGAGAATATAGAATAGACGCAAAGTTGGATGGGTGGATCGGCAGATTAGTGGAGGGAATCCAAAAACCTAATGCCTCCACTGCTAATCAAAAACAAGATTAAATATGATGATCCAGCTCAGTTTGTTCCATATATGTAGTAATATTATGTAATCCAAGGGGGAACCTCCGATTCTGAAAAACTGAGTCCAACCTGAAAGGGTCAAAGCATTGCAGTTCCTCAAATAATCACTCAGCCCCAAAAGTCAGTCAAATCCCAGAGACCCCCATAAAATTCTGGTCTTCATACAGTAGATAGATTTCCCATTCATGACCACTGTACAGGAGTGATTAAAAAAAAAAAATTATCTAACTCATCTGTTTACAAATTGCATTAAAACAAACAAACAAACAAACAAAACAAAAAAACATTGCATACAGTAGTTAGAGGTGTGGCTGATTTGAGTGATGGCGGCTTTGCAGGTATCAAACCGCTAGCTGCCTGCTAAGCAGAATCATTGCAGTTTAACTTATTACAAGAAATGTAGGAGTTGGCATGGGATAATGTGTTGAGTACGAATGATGGAGTTCAATCAAACGCAAAATAACATTGTCATAAAATGTATGTTAGTAATCTTAGCATTTTAGCTAAGCTAAGGCTGAGCTAGCTAGCTAGTGGTATCTGATGTAGGTACAGTAGATGTGCAATATCACAGCGTTTAGGTGGAGTCAACTCCTGCCAAGATGGTGCGGACCAAACTTCTATTCAGAAAACATATGGGTGACCATGGAGGGCTTGTCTATTTATATAGTCTGTGGTGTGATACGGTGGCATGCTGGACTAGTGGTTAGCTCTGTGGCCGCGCACCTCTAGGGTTGAGGGTTTGATTCCTGCCTTGTGTGGAGGTCTTTGTGTGTGGAGTGTGCATGTTTGCTTGGTTAGACTTGCAAAGTAGGCTAATTGGTAACTCTGAATTGTCTATTATGTATAGGCTCCAGGCTTCCTTCGACCCTGTATAGGACAAGCAGTATAAAAGATGAAGAAGAGGTGGTGTAATCCTACAGTAATCAACCACTATGAATTTATTTTCTTTACAATTCCACCCAACTTACATGAGATGGATCGATCCCCCACCTACACACACACACACACACACACACACACACACACACACTTCTCTGTCTCATTCTTCTTCTTTCATTTAAACTTAGTAGATCATGATTATCCTTTGGCTTCCATCTACATGGACCGCTCTGCCCAGCCTCACAATTAATTGGATGCTCCTTCAGCCAGAAATCTATCTCTGTTTAACATCACAATGTATTCATCACCACAAACAGGCAGTAAAGAAACGCTCAGCTTCTCTGCTTGCTGACGCCTATACAAATTGAAGCTTATTAATGCAATACCACCATGCACCTCGCTTTGTTTTCACTTCCTTGACTCGTACCTTCTTCGGTGTTTGTTTGCATCACTGCAGCCTGTATGCGCTCAGCGTATGCGCTTCATTTTGCTTCAGATGACCTGGATGTGGATTGACCTTTCAAGCCTTCAAACTTAATTTCGGCTGATCTCTTGCCATCTGTGTTTGTGGTTGGGCTTATCAAATTGACAGCTTGTTTGGCTGTCCTTTGTGTCTTTGAACGGACTCGGGTGCAGCTGTTGTGTTTAAAAAATGATCATAGGTAACCAGTAAGGTCCACTATAGAATTTGGATGTCTGCTTCTTGATAACAGAATTGGCTGCACTGTCGGTGTCAGCTGCCTTGCGGCGCTTGCTTTCTAGGTTTTCGTGAGACATGATGAGGGAAAATTATATATTCTCCTCCTACACTGTACAGATGTAGAATAAAGTACCCACTTACACACACACAGACACACACGCACATGCTGACACATATAAGGTTTGCCACTCTTCATTATTTCACTTCATTGGCCTGCAACACAAATTTGTTCTTAATGTGTGTACAGTATGTGTGTGTTAAATTTAGGGATTATTGCTGCTAAGATATATTTACTTGAGTAAGTAAGAGGGCACACATACCCTGAGGGCCTCTACAGAATAAACAAAGCAGTGCTAATTATCTATATATTTATGTGGACATGGGCTTGTTTAAAAGTGCTAATCTGCATGTAATTGCTCAAAACTTAAATATGGAAATGTGGGAGGTGGCACAATGGCTTAGTGGTTAGCACTGGGAAGGAAAACTGTAGAAAGTCTTTTTTTTTTCTTCCTAAGGATTATACAACAGCAAGGCAGATGTAGTAGTGGTCAGAGTGATCAGTCGTCCAAGGCAATTAATACCATTCCATAATTTTAGTTATATGTTCAAGTAAAGAATGACTTATTTTTTTTACAATGAAAGTCAAAATAACACAAAAGTATATATATATATTTATATATATATATATATATATATATATATATATATATATATATATATATATATATATACACACACGTGGACTAAATTGTTGGTACCCTTCGGTCAATGAAAGAAAAACTCACAATGGTCACATAAATAACTTTAATCTGAAAAAAGTAATCATTTAAAAAAATTCTATGAATGTTAACCAATGAAAGTCAGACATTGCTTTTCAACCATGCTTCAACAGAGTTATTTAAAAAAATAAACTCATGGAACAGGCCTGGACAAAAATGATGGTACCCCTAGAAAATACTGAAAATAATGTGACCAAGGGACATGTTAATTCAAGGTGTGTCCACTAATTAGCATCACAGGTGTCTACAATCTTGTAATCAGTCAGTGGCCCTATATATAGGGCTCCAGGTAGTCACTGTGTTGTTTGGTGACATGGTATGTACCACACTCAACATGGACCAGAGGAAGCGAAGGAAAGAGTTGTCTCAGGAGATTCGAAAGAAAATTATAGACAAGCATGTTTAAGGTAAAGGCTATAAGACCATTTCCAAGCAGCTAGATGTTCCTGTGACTACAGTTGCACATATTATTCAGAAATTTAAGATCCATGGGACTGTAGCCAACCTCCCTGGATGTGGCCGCAGGAGGAAAATTGATGACAAATCAAAGAGACGAATAATCCGAATGGTAACAAAAGAGCCCAGAAAGACTTCTAAAGAGATCCAAGGTGAACTTCACGCTCAAGGAACATCAGTGTCAGATCGCACCATCCGTCGTTGTTTGAGCCAAAGTGGACTACATGGGAGACGACCAAGGAGGACACCATTGTTGAAAACAAATCATAAAAAAGCCAGACTGGAATATGCCAAACTACATGTTGACAAGCCACAAAGCTTCTGGGAGAATGTCCTATGGACAGATGAGACAAAAATGGAACTTTTTGCCAAGGCACATCAGCTCTATGTTCACAGACGGGAAAAATGAAGCATATCAAGAAAAGAACACTGTCCCTACTGTGAAACATGGAGGAGGCTCTGTTATGTTCTGGGGCTGCTTTGCTGCATCTGGCACAGGGTGTCTTGAATCTGTGCAGGGTACAATGAAATCTCAAGACTATCAAGGGATTCTAGAGAGAAATGTGCTGGCCAGTGTCAGAAAGCTGGGTCTCAGTCACAGGTCATGGGTCTTGCAACAGGACAATGACCCAAAACACACAGCTAAAAACACCCAAGAATGGCTAAGAGGAAAACATTGGACTATTCTAAAGTGGCCTTCTATGAGCCCTGACCTCAATCCTATTGAGCATCTTTGGAAGGAGCTGAAACATGCTGTCTGGAAAAGGCACCCTTCAAACCGGAAACAACTGGAGCAGCTTGCTCATGAGGAGTGGGCCAAAATACCTGCAGAGAGGTGCAGAAGTCTCATTGACAGTTACAGGAATCATTTGATTGCAGTGATTGCCTCAAAAGGTTGTGCAACAAACTATTAAGTTAGGGGTACCATCATTTTTGTCCAGGCCTGTTCCATGAGTTCATTTTTTTTAAATAATTTCGTTGAAGCATGGTTGAAAAGCAATGTCTATCTTTTAAGGTAGGAAGTTTTCTCAGTATGCTGGAGTCAGGATCGGACTGCCTGATTCAAGTCTAAAACACTGGCCTCCCAGGAACTCTCTTAATGGCCCGAGCATGTGGAAATGGCTTACAGCGATGTCAGGACTGTACAGGGGATGTGGCAAGAGCTCTCAGCGGAGTTCCAACCTTTGTGACTAATAAATCCCTAATGTCACTTAATCAAACATGAAAAGTGCGATGAGATGTACAGTACATTATACAGTCCATACTGTATACCGTATATTACTAACATTCAAACAAATTGCTGATGAATACAGCCTTCTCTAAATAAGCCTTAAATCAGGACGTGGGTTAGTTGGACGCGTGTTGTGTAGGGTCCACGTGTGAAAACGCTCTTAGTCATCTCGGGACTGTCTGTCAGTGATGAAGGATGATTCAGTTAAATGCTCTTCATGCATGTGTATTTCCTGATCTGTGTTTACTATGGATAGGTTTTACTATTGAGTTTGAGTTTTCTGTGTTCCTTAGTCTTGCATTTGTTACTGTCCTAAAGTGTTGACATCTACAGGTACATGTATTGCGTGTATGCAAAATTAACACCGATCTGCGTTTGCACCTGTTTTTATTTCCAATGTCTAACAGCATGACATGAAACCTTACACTTGGTCTACGTCTAGTTTATTCCCAAAGCCCTAAAGCCAGCGACTGAGGAGAAACAAGGCAAAGCCTGAAAAGCAAGAGCACGTGACTCATACTTGCAACATGGCTGCTGAGTTTGTTTACACACTGTGTGTCTGTGCGCATACATTTTTTACACTTGTGTGTGGATCTGTTCTGTCTTTTGGTTAACATTGGTGCAGATTCACGCTGATTATTTCTTTTCCCCCCAGATCGACAACTGCTAAAGCTGGCCATGATGTGGTGAGCTAAATCAGGTGTGCTAGAGCCCAAAACTCAGCACCCTACGCTTCTGACCTACAAAACCCTTTCTGTGTTCACTGAACTGCGGAAATAACTCTAGTAGCAGCTCTGGGGTTGGAATAACTCGTTCTAAGCCTTGTCACAACTCTGTTACTCTGAAAAAAAAAAAAAAATCAGTCTGCATTTAATTACAACAAAACTGCAGTGGAGCATGATGATTGAACTTAGAGAGAGATAAGCGGGGGGGGGGGGGGAGAGGGAGGGGGTAAAATTTTGATTTTCTTTGTAACTGTACTGTAACTCCAGCTTATAAAAAAAAAAAAAAGCATAAAGCCTAAATGACGTTCTGTTTCCAGTTAATCCCGCCGCCATTTTGTTAGACCGAAAGACGTATACAGTTTATCCTAGACGTCAAGCGTTATACGTACTCTTTAGGGGACAAAATATTTTATGTTGCTTTGTGGTAAGTTACAAGGCAGGGTACTCTCTGGATGGGGTGCCAATCACACATACAAATAAACCCACACGTGCGCACTCACACACTATGGGCAATTTGGGAACGCCAATTAGCCTAATCTGCATGTCTTTGGACTGAGAGTAGGAAACCCACCAAGCAAATGGAGAACACACAATCTCCATGCACACAGAGCCTGAGGTTGGAATCAAACCCAGACCCTGGAGATGCAAGGCGACAGTGCTAACCACTACACCACTGTGGCACCTAAATTAGGATTAGGCAGACTGAAATCAATCAATCACCAGACCAAACCAACTAGGTGAAAATTACTATATCAGTATTATTTTTTATGATGAACTATAACTGTTTCTGAAGCAAATTACACACATTTAGCTATAATTATAGTGTGCAATGTGGGGGTCAGTTCATGTGTAAAAAAAAAAACGATTCCCAGAACAACTGTTTTACAGTTTGAGTCCTGGAATTTGCATTCACCATCAGGGAATAAAAACTCCATAGATGTGCAACCCCTAATCATATCACTGCCTCCAGAGGCTTGTAGAGTGGACACTGTGCATAATGGGTGCTTCGCTTTTGCACTGCCTGTCTTATCCTAATGCAACCATCACTCTGGAATAGGGTCAATCTGAACTCATTAGACCACATGACCTTTTTCAACTGCTTCAAAAGTCCAATCTTTATGCTCCCTAGCAAAAGTTTTTTTTTTCTTTTTTCTTATTAGTCTCACTAACATGTGGTTTTCTAATAGCCCCACAACCGTTTAGTCTTATAAACATAGAGTTATTATCACATTGTGTGTATGAAAATGTAAATGATATTACTTACCAGATTTATTTCACAAAATTGAAAGTTCATTAATATTCTTTAAAGTTCTGGACAGTTCGTAACCTTCAGCAATCTCCTTAGTTGTTTTCTTTGCTTTATGCAGGACAATAATGTGACACTTGTTAAACATTACTTTTTTGGACCAAATGATGCTCATAATAATATATAATAAGAAGATTTAAGAAGTAGAAATATGTTTAATAATACAAAGTCAAAAACAATCATAGGCAAAACATACAATTAGAAAAAAAAGACAATAAAACTACTTTAAATCGTCTCCTTAATGGGCATGACCTAAACCATACTGTACCTCACTGAAAGTGGTAAATGTTATCATTAGTGAGTCAGATTAGTTGCTTAAATGGAGGAGATTTTATTTAGCTGGACCTTTGGGAAGTTTTTTAATACCCCAAGCCTATAATGTCCTAAAAGAGGAAGCTACAGTTGAAGTAAATGTTATTTTTCCCTTTTGCTGTTGACCAAAATTCCGGATAGTTTATTGATTTATTAGTTTGTTTTTTAAAAAGGGTAAATTACATAGATATATAAATCAAAGTAGTAGATCGATCAGAATCAGACCTCGTACTTCTTGACATATTTTGCGGCTCATTCGTGGTCAGTAGTTTATCAAAATCAGCTTAGATCAAGCACTGCACTAAAGGAAAATCATCACTGCATGTAAGCTTCGTCCTGATACATGAAGAAATATTCAGTGTTTTTGTATTCAGCACATAACCAAGTGGCACCAAGTCAGCATTTGCTGAAAGTTATACTTTTAAATAAATGTTTGGGTATGAATCGAGACCTCTGGGCCAAACTGTATAGGAGTCAAAAATTTCTAACTTGAGTTATGATGATGGAGAAAAAAAAAAATCTAATACATACAAAGAGCTGACTCAGACAGAGTTTGGTTTTTATAATCTGTTTTTTATTAAAATAGGAAGAAAGGCGAAATAAAAAAATCTACAGTTTCAGCAATGAAGAAAGGTGAGACCAAAATATAGTATTAAATGAAACTAAAGTAAAAAAAAAAATCATGAAAAGTAATAGGCATAATATCAAGAAGATCATAATATGATACCATTACATTACCATTTTTGTTCTTTTTATAACATAAATAATGAAGGATTGTCAGTGTGCGTTGTTGATGAAAACTGAAACAAAAATGTTTAACAACCTGATTTCTATGGCCATCATGGAACGATAATTGATGAAAAGATTTCATTGATTTACATTGATCAGTCATAATATTTACACTGTGGCGAGGTGAACTGAACAAGTTCTTCTTTTCTGCCTGATTAAGGTTAACAAAAATGACTTATAATTTGATATAATAACTTGTATATAATATGATATATAACTTAATATAATGACTCATACTTTTTAAATAATTTATCCAAGCAATATTTATATTTATATTTAGTGTATTGTAATATAATATACACACAAATTTTGTATCAAATTTTATATTAAATAAAACATTTGATTAAAGAACACATTATTCTGTAACTACTAGAATTTGTTTTTACAGTAACATTATTTAAAGGTGAATATGGATGAAGTTAGATAAGTATTAGTGAAGCCTACAGTACAGTATATTCCAGATAGGCTTGTATTTTCTTTTCCACTAAAACTTACTACAAAGAATTCTACCTAGCACTTTTGTACCTCTCCTCTTTCTTCTGTTCACTGAGCTTTCAATATTTCTCTGTTTCTGTCAGTTTAGGCGTTCACTCAGGCATTGGATTGGATGTTCACTGGCAGCATTTGACAATGAGTATCCATAAAGCTGTCAGTCTGATGAGATTAGGTTACTCTTTTAAACTGTTTCAGTTTCTTTACTTTTATTTTCTTTTTAATTACTTCAACAAAATCTTAGAAACAAAATCTTAGAAAAAGAAATCAACAAAATCGTAGCTACCAAACATTTGCAAAAGTTCCACAAGCAAGAAAGTTAAGAAGAACTAAAACACGACTGCATAACCTGATAATAACCTTGCTTCTGAAAACTTTCAAGCAGTATATCTGTAATTATTTCATGTCCTTGCTGGTATACAGTTCATTCTCCAAGCTGAACTTCGGGATTTGTTCATTAGACCCAATCATACTCTGGAAATTACTCTGCCCATCAAGGAGCCAAGTTATTGCCTTTTGCAATTTTATAGCAATTATAAAAAAGTTTTTATTATATTAATTAATCATTACTGACTGTTCACCTACTGGGATTGAATCATTAGAAATTCATCATATGTAAGTCAGTTAACACATTCATACATTTACAGAGGGAAAGTTAACACAATATGTTTTAGAAAGCCTACTGAAATATATCAAAGTCGCAAAGCAACCTACCGGCAACCAACCAAACAAAAAACCCGGAGTCTTCAGTCTAGACCCTGTACCCGAGCAGTTTCAGAGAAATGGTTTTGTTTTTTTGTTAAGCCACACAGTGACCCATGAATCATTTAAGCATAAAAACGTCTAACTTAAGACATGACCCAGTGAGAAACAGGTGCAGATGATGACAGATGATTGAAGTTAATTTCAAATAAATAAATGAGGTGTGGATCAAGATGTTTACACAGGACTCTGTATATATATATATATATATATATATATATATATATATATATATATATATATATATATATATACAGTGGACCCTTGGATTACGAGCACAATTTGTTGGGCTCGTGTTCCAAAACACTCATAAACCAAACCAAAATCAAATTTCTTACCATAAGAAATAATGAAAACTCAAATTATTTGTTCCACAGCCCCAAACAATAAATACATAACAATAATTAATATAATCTATAAAATGAAAATAAAACAAATTAATTTGCACTTTACCTTTAAAAAAAAGTACAAATAAATCCTGACAGATAAGTGTTTCCGTTGGTGCGCGCAGGTGCCGTGTGTGTGTGTGTGTGTGTGTGTGTGTGTGTGTGTGTGTGTGTGTGTGTGTGTGTGTTTGTGTGTGTGGAATTATACCCTTCCTTCGCCTTGTTTTACACAGTAACACTCCTCCTCCCTTTCCCCACCTCGCTTTTTAAGTTTCACAACAAACACACACACACAATGGAAACACCGTTTTAACAGGAAAAAAAGAAATCTCTGAAATCTGAGACTGACATGAGCGCATATTAACAGAATCACTTTTTAAGTTTCACAACAAACGCATCAACACAGCGGAAACACCGTTTTAATGGAAAAATAGCGAGACTGGCATGAGCGCATACTAACGGAATCACTTAAGTTTCACAACAAACGGACACACACATGAACACGGAAACACCGTTTTAACAGGGAAAAAAGAAATCTCTCTGTCCTGGCGTGAGCGCATACTAAGGGAATCACTGCTGTAATGAAAAAACAAAAACAAAACAAATGAACCAGCACCTTACCTTTGAAAAGAATCACAAAAGAGCAGAGTTTCTGTGTGTTTGTGAAGCCGGAGAGGGGGTGAAAAGGTGAAAGAGCGTCTGTGCGTGTGTGTGTGTGTGTGTATGTGGGTGTCAAATTACGCGCGCACACGAGACGAGCAGAGTTTCTTTGTGTTCGTGAAGCCGTGGGAGGGGTGGGGGCAGAGGGGGTATGGTGAGAGAGTGATGCTCGGTGTCAAAATAAGAGCCGCATGTGTGATACATGATACTCGGCACTCGTAAACTAATACTTGCTCGCTTTCCGATTAAAAATGTATGAAAAATCTTTGCTCGGTTTGCGGAACACTCGTAAACCACGTTACTCGCAATCCGAGGTTCCACTGTATATATATATATATATATATATATATATATATATATAGGGAAAAAGAAACATTGGGCCTAAAACATAACCTTGTGGAACACCAAACTTTACTTTAGTATGCATAGAAACGTCACCATGGTTTATTTAATTCCAATCCCATCCTAATCAGATTCTTCACATCTTAACTATTTGTAACTGATTATACATATTGGCTTGTGTGAATTATCATGAATCTGTGCTGACCTGTTAAGTTATATTGTTAGATTATATTAATATATATTAAGGTACAAAAGTACCTTGAGCATTTTGTATTTACATAAGGAGCTCTGGAGCTCCTTGAAGCTGAGACTATTTCTTTAGGCATCATGTCGACTGATTTCAACTACAGAGCTTTAGGAAACCTTTTGAGTCTTTCCATCTGTGTTTGTTTATTTGCATGGCAGAAACAGGAAGACAGAGGGAGTCTGCAGTTATTTCCGAAGGTGTCATCTATCATCATTGAATCTTTTCCGCCCTTCCCGTCTCTAAATGTGCCACCCACGGCGACCCATAATACACCTGTCACTCTGTTCTCCACACAGACAGAAGTAGGCAGGGGGAAGATTGTTCTGTCATTCTCCTCAGCTCACTGATCATGGGCTTACTGATTAGCACGGTCTCACCTTCTCACTTATCCCTATCACTTATTTTCAGTGTTCTTCAGTTAGCTGTAACCCTGAGCGTCAGTCTGGATGCTTTCTGTTCTTTCCCTCTCACACTCCTTAGGTTTACACAGTATTTTTGTTTTCGATCTCTCATTTTTTCATTAGAGTAAAGATTTCAAAAAAAGTTGTTTTTATTCTTTTATAATAGTAAATTATAGAATTATTGGCACCCTTCAATTTAGATTTAAAGTATTAAATATAAATAACCACCAATTATCAAAATAGATCATTATTATTAAATTACTAAATACTACAACAAATTTAAGGGTTGCTAAATGTTTTTTATTACATATGTTCAAATCAATCCAGGACCTTTGATTGTGCAGCATAAAACTTTGTTTTATTTCTCTATATCATTTACTGCTACACTAATGCACTCTTCCCAGTGTTTCACTAGTGATTGTCTACCATCAAGGTGGACAGTTTTCTCAGTACGCCAGGTCTGTGAATGGACTGCCTGCTTAGCTTCAGGTCTAAAACACTGGCCTCCCAGGAACCCCTTTTATGGCCCAAACATGTAGAAATGTCTTGGAGCGAGGTGAGGACTGTTTGGCGATAACTTCCAGCTGAGTTCCTGTAATCTGCAAGTGATTTTGTGTTTCAACAGACAGATTTTCTCTTTCACAAATACAGTAGGTGACAAGTTATCTGTCAAGTTGCAAGGATAAGACATTATATTCACTGAATGGTCACGGGAACGACAGCAGTTGGCTGCGAGCCACCTCATGCACAGACGTATGGCCTTCTTCGTCACCATACTGTGCTTGAAGTATTTAAATATCAGTTTTATATCTTCATTTACAGTAGGAGAAATTTCATTACAAGTCCTAGTTTGACTTGAACACTCCATTTATAAGTACTATTTATTTTCAAAGTTCAGTATGAGTGTACTTTATAGCAAAATTATTGCTACTCATGAATAATAAAAAATCACTGCCATGACTAAAAAGTCTGTATTTCAAAAGTAAATTATAATTCTCTTATAATTATACAAACTCTCTCTCACTCTCTCCCCCTCTGATCCCACTGAGAGGATGTGACACTGCCCCGCTGCTTCTGCCCAAATTACCAGCACTTTCTATGTACCGTATCCCTAGCAACAACCTCAAAGGGGCCAGAATGCAGGGTGTGTGTGTGTGTGTGTGTGTGTGTGTGTGTGTGTGTGTGTGTATGTATGAGAGAAAGAGAAAGACATAGAGAGATGATTAGAGGTTGTAACAGTTCTAGAATGCTAGAAGGGTCTCTCGAGGGTGTAGTGTGCTTTGCAGTGTTCACTACTTTAATCAGCTTTCAGGAGCACCGTACATGTCAATTAATACCAACATGCAAGGTCTCTCTCTGACTTTTTCTCTCTCTCTCTCTATCTCTCTCACTTACACTCACACACGTCTGTCTCCTTGGCCTATAATGTCCTCTGAAATTAGACAGGGCCAGTAGGACACTGCTTTGTTTAATAACAGTCAGCTAGAGAGACAGGTTAGGTTATGAATTTTGGAGCCAGTGATAAGTATGTGTGTGTGTGTGTGTGTGTGTGTGTACTGTATGTGTGTGTTCAGTAAAATAAATCTCATTAACTTAAATGACTTTCAACGTGCAGTAAAGTGATTAAGGGCAATCGGAGTAGACTTTCAGTCTGATGCATTAGGGTGGATAATTGGTTTAATAGTTTATTAAGGAGAAGACTAATCACCGTGGGCAATCGGAATTTACTTAGACAGTCAGCATCTCTGACACTCTCAGCCCGTGTACTTGTGTTACATTCTACACTGATCTGATCGACATGAGCTCTGTGTCACGTGCACTTTTAAAATTTTAAGCTTTCTCTTTCCTGATGCTATTAAAGCAGTGACCATCCTAGTCTACTAATGTCATTTAATTTTATTAACTGTACAGTATATGCATCAGTGATGTACAGTAAAATGACATCAGAGAGCTTTTAGTACGGATATGATTTCATTCACACTCTCTCATTTTAGGCTGTCTCGGTGCGGTAAACTGTTTGCAACTTTTTTTTGAAGCTGGTTACTTTAAGAAAACAGTGTGCACTTAAGCTAAAAAAAAAAAAAAATGGCCTGAAATATTAATGCTCTAATGAGCTGAATTTCTGATGCATAAAAAAGGTGGCATGCCTTGGACCACCAGAGTCGAGTGTTCAATTCCCACCTCAAGTCTGTGCGCGTGGAGTTTGCCTGTTCTCCCTGTGCTTTGGTGGGTGTCCTTCGGTTTCCTCCCGCAGTCCAAAGAGATGCAGATTAGGTTAATTGACGCTTCCAAATTGCCCATTTAGTGTGTGCCCTGCAATGGATTGGCATTGATATACCCAGCCTTGCCTTCTGGGATAGGCTCCAGATCCCTGCGGCCCTGTATAGGATAGGCAGTAGAGAAGATATACACTCACCTAAAGGATTATTAGGGACACCATACTAATACGGTGTTTGACCCACTTTCGCCTTCAGAACTGCCTTAATTCTATGTGGCATTGATTCAACAAGGTGCTGAAAGCATTCTTTAGAAACGTTGGCCCATATTGATAGGATAGCATCTTGCAGTTGATGGAGATTTGTGGGATGCACATCCAGGGCATGAAGCTCCCGTTCCACCACATCCCAAAGATGCTCTATTGCGTTGAGATCTGGTGACTGCGGGGGCCATTTTAGTACAGTGAACTCATTGTCATGTTCAAGAAACCAATTTGAAATTATTCGAGCTTTGTGACATGGTGCATTATCCTGCTGGAAGTAGCCATCAGAGGATGGGTACATGGTGGTCATAAAGGGATGGACATGGTCAGAAACAATGCTTAGGTAGGCCATGGCATTTAAACGATGCCCAATTGGCACTAAGGGGCCTAAAGTGTGCCAAGAAAACATCCCCCACACCATTACACCACCACCACCAGCCTGCACAGTGGTAACAAGGCATGATGGATCCATGTTCTCATTCTGTTTACGCCAAATTCTGACTCTACCATTTGAATGTCTCAACAGAAATCGAGACTCATCAGACCAGGCAACATTTTTCTTCAGTCTTCAACTGTCTAATTTTTGGTGAGCTCGTGCAAATTGTAGCCTCTTTTTCCTATTTGTAGTGGAGATGAGTGGTACCCGGTGGGGTCTTCTGCTGTTGTAGCCCATCCGCCTCAAGGTTGTGCGTGTTGTGGCTTCACAAATGCTTTGCTGCATACCTCAGTTGTAACGAGTGGTTATTTCAGTCAAAGTTGCTCTTCTATCAGCTTGAATCAGACCATGCTCAAAAATGCCATTCTGACATTCAGTTTGGAGTTCAGGTGATTGTCTTGACCAGGACCACACCCCTAAATGCATTGAAGCAACTGCCATGTGATTGGTTGATTGGATAATTGCATTAATGAGAAATTGAACAGGTGTTCCTAATAATCCTTTAGGTAAGTGTATATATACAGTATATGTGCACTGGTAAACCTGTAAAAAAAAAAAGCTTTAATTTGTTGGGATGTAAACATTAACATATTACAGAAACAAACTACTTAAAATCCATATAACACAGCAGAAGTGCTGCAGTACTTAAAATAATTTTAAATTCAACTCAGCAGAGCAAATAAATAAATAAATCACTTGTGTGTCATCAAACCTAGCATTTGGTGCTCTAGACAAACCACCTGTGTCACCTATGCCACGGGCCAGCCCTGTCCTGGACACGGTATAGCGCTAGAAAATTAAAAAAAAAAATTTGTAGCTCTTTAAGTTTTTTCCTCTCACAAAGAAAAAATTTATTGTTTGCTTCCTGAATAAATTTACTTACTGGGATATTTAATTGCTGTAATGGCATTATGCAAGTAGTTAAAAGTTTGCGTATGTGTGAGAGCAAGAAAGAGAGACTGTATGCTGATATAGTAGCTTGCGCTCTCCTGGAAGTTCACCTTGAAGCATAAGGCAGTGACTCACACACTAACACAGCTGTATTTCTCACTCCGGCTAAAAATTTATTTACTGCGACTCCTCAACATAAAAACACCTCTTACTATATGTCTGCTAGGGACACACTCCTATCCACAGCTCTTGTCAATGATTATTGCTTCTCTATTGATTTAGAAAGAAATTAACTGTTTCGGAGAGAATTCCTTTGAATTCTTAAACAACTACACTATGTGGCCTATGATATACTGTACAGATTCCTGAGCATCTCGCTGATAAGTCCTTGTTGAAAATCCCATTCCAGATTTATTTCCCACTTTGTCGTTATCACTGCAAATCCTCAATTCTCCATTCTTCTTGAAACGCTTTCAACTAGATTGAATTCATGGCTCAGGGGACTTGTAGTCATTCAGCCACAGGAAAATTAGTTATATCAGACACTGCGGTCAAGTGAGAAGGCTCCAGTTCCAGTTCGTTGTAAAGTGTTCAGCGGGGTCGAGGTCAAGGCTCTGTGCAGGACACTCAAGTACTTCCAGTCCGACCTCATGGAGCTGAGTTTGTGCACAGGGGCATCACACTGATGGAGAACATTTGGTCTTCTAGGACTTCGTAGAAGGGAACTTCATTCACTCAGGGGTACTTGGAATTGTTCTTACTCCAACCCCTTTGTATCTCCCCTGGGTGGGTATGAAGGTCAGGTATCCACTGACAGCTGGCCATGCAGCGTACAGTATATACAAACACAGCTTCATGGAATGCTTCTGTTAAATTCTTAATTCTGATTGGTGAGAATGTGAGAGTTCTGCAGATCTTCAAATATTTCAGTGGTTAATTGCATTCATTTTAGTTAATTGAACTGCATGTTGCCGAAGACTATCACATGTTTCCTCTGAACTATGTGACACCAGCCAATAACATCTTTTTGAACTGCTCGCCCATGCATTGTGGGAGTGGCAAAACACACTTGGAGGACAGACCTATCTGTTCCTGTAACTATGAGCTCACAGATGCCTGTGATTGGCTGTAGAGTCGTGATTGATGTTAGAGCACTTGAGTGCATTTCGTCCCTGCCCATTTCGTCTCTCCAGGTTTCCAGCTGAGGAAAGCTACAGCATCACGCGAGTTTCAAACTAGCAATCTACAGGTGATAGGGCAAGATTGTTACTGCTGCACCACTCGGGGACCGAAGGGAATGTTGCTTAACTGAATATCAGCATGCGGTTATAGGTACGAGAGCACAGATATTGCTTTTGAGGAACGTCATTTATTATCAACAGATTATGATTTGTTTGTTTATTTATACAGTTATTATGCTCTGCCAAACCTATATCCTTCCTCTGCTGGAGAAATTGGAGTCTGACTGACCGTTAGTGGCCAACAGTGTAATGTACAGTGGTGAGAGTAGTGGGACATTTTTACTGGTACTATGTAGGCAAAAATAGTGAGATGATTTAACCTTAGGGGTGGTGGACAGTCCTGAGAAACGTATAAGATTTACCTTATATTTACACTTATTCCACTGCAGAACATGATCTACAATAACTTCCATGGTTCAATTTGGAGTTTGATCCCAAATGAAAAGCTAGTAGGGTGTACATCCCTTTTTCCACACACTAAGTAGTGTCCCTGACCAAGGGTTAGAGAGGGATTTGGGATTCAGGCTTGTTTTAGAAACTAGTTAGTGATGTAGCTGTGAACAGTGCAACACGGATGGTTCAGAGGCAATTCAGAATGACTTCAGAGCAGTTACGTACTAATGATACAAAGTGTTCTTTAAGATGACATAATGTTATCAGATGTGTTTTCTTGCTGAAACTGCTTCCATTACTGGTTTTGAGTTTGGGTTTTGGCAGGCAGCAGTTCTTTCCTCATTACTGCAGACCATACTGTCCTACTTTTTTTGTAGATTGCCAATCATCCAATCAGATTGCTTGCTCGGAACTAACCATTGTCTAATGTGTTTTATAATAAGCTGAGGGTCGTTTGCTTTTTTTTTTTTTTTTTTTTTAACCTTCTGAAAACAATTTAATTAATTATGCACCAAATTTATAAGAAAAATGCCAAGTATCTGTTAGGTGCTTACTATGTTATTTCTCTGAAGATGTTTATTTTAAAGATTAACTCAACCCTTAATGGTAACTCCTAATCAACTGCTTCATCATGCTACCCAGCCATTCTCAGTTATGACCCTTTTGCTTTCGTTTTTATATTATTCTTATTCATAGCATCCATTCTACAATGTCTTCTTCATCCATTATAATGCGTATATGGTTTTTTTTCTCTCTCTCTTTCATAATCTACACCGTCCCAATGTGGTGATTCATGATTTAGCTTTTTTTATGTTAGCGGGGCTGACGTATTGGAAATAAACTTGGATGTTTTATTAGAGCAGGAAGCCTGAGGAGTGTGCCAAATGCACCAGCGCAGTAGATGTAGGTCTTATCAGTAGGACACACAGTTACAGTGGAGCAACAGTATGACTGCTAATAAGACTGGAATTAATAGTGTGTGTTAAAAGTTTTTCCATCCCTTGGCCTTATTTATAGTGTGTTAGTTATATTCTTTCTTCGTACGTTGCTCAGAAGGTGGTGATTAATTTCTTGCAACAAAAGCTCTGACAGTTGTTCAGGCTGCACGGCAAATCCGAGGTCTGGGTTATCATTTATATAGGAACTTATTAGAACAAACTTGTATGGCAGATGCTCAACATGAGGTTTACGAAGGAAGTGAGGATTTTATTTTTCTTATTTATTGAAATTCATGATTTAAAAGAAAAGTAATTTAAAGACCCAACAATGTTTAATAATTGTTGTAATAATTGGGGAAATTGATTGATGCCAAATGACAGGGAGATAATGAAATAAAGATTTTTTTGGATAAAATAATGAAATGTTTTTTAAGCATGGCACAACTTGGGAGAACTATTACAATGTTTAGCACAGTGCATTCATTGAGAATCAGCAGTATAAATTATGTATGTGCGTGTACATACTGTAAGATAAAGTTTTATGACAATAAAGAATGGATAATTACTTTGTTTTGTAGATCTTACATGAAAAATTCAATACATGAACATATTTTTTCTTTCAATCATATTCTTGATTATTATTATTATTATTTTATTCCTCATACTATTTGGTATTCACTGCTGCTTCTCTTAGGTAAGAGAAAATTTGGTTCTTACCAAGACAAAATCTGGAGTTTGTCTGATGCATAGAAACATAATTTTAAAATGTTCTGAAACATTAAAAACGCATCATATAATCCAATTTAGATGATTATATGATTTTAGTGAAATATAATGCTTGGCAAATTTAATCCATGTGCTAAAGAGATACCGTTGGTCAATTGATCACAATTAAGACTTTAAAAACCATTGGTTGGATGCTCGAGCACATTCTGCTTCTGATTGGATTGCTGTTAGATGCTTTGGTCATCCAGGGCTTACACAGAGAGAGTGCTTTTAGAGATCGCACAGATTTGATGAAATGGATGACTAGGTGCTGAGCCATTTCAGATTGCCACGAGCACTCAAACGCATCATTATGAAAACCGCTATCCAGTTCAACTGCTATAATAAAACAACTCAACTTTATGAAACTCTAACATGACGGAGATTATTCACTCACTTCATGTGCTATAAAACCACTTTTTAGGAAAAAAGAAATATATTCATGTGTCATTCACATCATCACAAATATTTTGACATTGTTCATTTTTGATTTACCTGCTTATAATCTGGAAAATATTGCGTTGTACATATTTACCTTGTTTAAGCTGATTTCGGAGTTGTTTTCTTCTTACTTCATTATTTTGGGCAGCATCGCTCAAATTCTTGTGGCTGATTTGCATGTGGCACAACATACACCTGCCCTTATATTGTGTTTATGGGCGGTACCTATATTAATTACCCGAAATCAGGCAAAATCAGACATGGCATTTGAATATCTATTAAATATTAAGTAACTATAAAGTTTGGGTGGTAAGAGTATATTCGCATGGCCTCACATCTCACAAGCAAAAAAAGACAAAAAGACACCACACAAATGGATGATTTTCCTTTAACAGCTCTCATGCAAAGTGTTTCATTCCTTAATACTCCACATGGACTTACACTTCTAAATGCTGCAAAATATACAAGTTACAGTAACGCACCAAAGAAATGAAAGTACTCCATAATCCACCATGCCAGATGGAACATTCCAGATGGACAATAAACCATGGCAGCAATTCTCTCAGACAGCGGCTAACTACACCTGAGCTTTAGCTTCTGGTTATACTCGCTTTTTTTCTGTTGAAAACCACAAACGAGACTCAAAACATGTGAGTGAACATCAGTGACAGTTTGGCGTGAAGGAAAATTATGAAAAAGTCCCTTGAAGAATGAGATAAAGGTAAGGAAGCAGAAGCTGGTCTCAGCAATGAGGGGAAAAAAATGCTCCTCACGTCTTACGGGCTTTTTCTTACAGTGTCTCTGATGGAATTAGAATTTATCTTCAGTATTATATTTCTTAGACTTTCCCCACAACCTGGCCCTGAATCCCTTTGAACCCTTCGAAAGTAATAAAATTCCATCTTAGAGCGTTTTTCTATTTAAAAAAAATTGATTGTGCGTATTACAGGTCTGGCATTTTATCCCTGTGTTGTATTCTTTATAAAGAGTCTGCTCGACATTAATTATTCATTTGTGGACGAGTGAAAGTTACGCTTTTGAAGAGGGCAGTTTGTAATGTTTATAGCTTGGCCTGCTGCAATGAATTATGATTGCGTTGAAACTATTGGCATGGCTTTTCATTTCCTGAAACTATAAGGACGTAAATTAAAAAAAATAATAATGATGATGGACAGAAATAGATTGAATGGGTTTTGCAGGGGCATTCGGAAAAGTCTTTCTGGGCTGAAAAAAAATCTAAGCAAAAAGTAAAGAAATTAGCTAAATCCAGATTTTTACTCAATTCTTTATACACACGTGGACAAAATGTTGGTACCCTTCGGTCAATGGAAGAAAAACTCACAATGGTCACAGAAATAACTTTAATCTGACAAAAGTAATCATTTAAAAAAATTCTATGAATGTTAACCAATGAAAGTCAGACATTGCTTTTCAACCCTGCTTCAACAGAATTATTTTAAAAAATAAACTCATGGAACAGGCCTGGACAAAAATGATGGTACCCCTAGAAAATACTGAAAATAATGTGACCAAAGGGACATGTTAATTCAAGGTGTGTCCACTAATTAGCATCACAGGTGTCTACAATCATGTAATCAGTCAGTGGGCCTATATATAGGGCTCCAGGTAGTCACTGTGTTGTTTGGTGACATGGTATGTACCACACTCAACATGGACCAGAGGAAGCGAAGGAAAGAGTTGTCTCAGGAGATTCGAAAGAAAATTATAGACAAGCATGTTAAAGGTAAAGGCTATAAGACCATTTCCAAGCAGCTAGATGTTCCTGTGACTACAGTTGCACATATTATTCAGAAATTTAAGATCCATGGGACTGTAGCCAACCTCCCTGGACGTGGCCGCAGGAGGAAAATTGATGACAAATCAAAGAGACGGATAATCCGAATGGTAACAAAAGAGCCCAGAAAGACTTCTAAAGAGATCCAAGGTGAACTTCATGCTCAAGGAACATCAGTGTCAGATCGCACCATCCGTCATTGTTTGAGCCAAAGTGGACTACATGGGAGACGACCAAGGAGGACACCATTGTTGAAAACAAATCATAAAAATGCCAGACTGGAATATGCCAAACTACATGTTGACAAGCCACAAAGCTTCTGGGAGAATGTCCTATGGACAGATGAGACAAAAATGGAACTTTTTGCCAAGGCACATCAGCTCTATGTTCACAGACGGAAAAATGAAGCATATGAAGAAAAGAACACTGTCCCTACTGTGAAACATGGAGGAGGCTCTGTTATGTTCTGGGGCTGCTTTGCTGCATCTGGCACAGGGTGTCTTGAATCTGTGCAGGGTACAATGAAATCTCAAGACTATCAAGGGATTCTAGAGAGAAATGTGCTGGCCAGTGTCAGAAAGCTGGGTCTCAGTCGCAGGTCATGGGTCTTGCAACAGGACAATGACCCAAAACACACAGCTAAAAACACCCAAGAATGGCTAAGAGGAAAACATTGGACTATTCTAAAGTGGCCTTCTATGAGCCCTGACCTCAATCCTACTGAGCATCTTTGGAAGGAGCTGAAACATGCTGTCTGGAAAAGGCGCCCTTCAAACCGGAAACAACTGGAGCAGCTTGCTCATGAGGAGTGGGCCAAAATACCTGCAGAGAGGTGCAGAAGTCTCATTGACAGTTACAGGAATCGTTTGATTGCAGTGATTGCCTCAAAAGGTTGTGCAACAAACTATTAAGTTAGGGGTACCATCATTTTTGTCCAGGCCTGTTCCATGAGTTCATTTTTTTTTTATAATTCTGTTGAAGCATGGTTGAAAAGCAATGTCTGACTTTCATTGGTTAACATTCATAGAATTCTAATTTATTATTACTTTTGTCAGATTAAAGTTATTTCTGTGACCATTGTGAGTTTTTCTTTCATTGACCGAAGGGTACCAACAATTTTGTCCATGTGTTTATATATATATATTTTTTTTTTATTTTTTTTTTTTTTAAAAGGTTGGTGGTCTGGTGTGTGCAATACTTGTGTTATGCAGCTAAAATGATAGTAGCCTGGATCTCCACAAGCTTCTATTTGCACATTCACTTGACATTCTGTATGATCACAATATTGGATGTGTGAAAAGTAAAAAAAAAAAAAAGAGAGAGAGAGAGAGATGAAAATGGCAGAGTTCAGTATTAGGGGAAAAAAGGCATTCTTGTGAGTGTCCATTAAAAAGTAAGGTGCGAAAAGCATGCAGTTGAGAAATCCATAACGTATAAGCAGAAGCATTAGCCTTGTCCTCCTACGCACCTCTGTTCCTCAGAGTCTACTTACCTTCATAATACACTACCCTATACGCTAAGCTCTACTTAATTAATGTGCTGGAGTGGAAAGACTTTCTCACTGTGTCATGTTCTGCCGATTTGGGTTCCTGGAAATGAAAATGGAAATGGCATTAGGATAATATAGGGAGACATAAAGCTGGCTGTAGGTGGTATTAATCAGCAGATTT
Source organism: Clarias fuscus (assembly GCA_030347435.1). NCBI lineage: Eukaryota > Metazoa > Chordata > Actinopteri > Siluriformes > Clariidae > Clarias > Clarias fuscus. The sequence continues at coordinate 24,302,642 of CM059222.1, read as the reverse complement.
TCTCCTTGTAATGTATTAAATATAAACAGCCTATACATAAAACTAACATACAGTACAGTAGTTCCAGTCAGGGATGGAGTAGTAAAAAAAATAGTCAGTAAACTATGAATTATGTGATCGAGGTAAGGTGGACCACAATATACCGGTAAAAACAAATAAATTAGAATTTTTTTATTTTTTGGGGGAAGAAAATTTGAATTGAAGCTGAAATTAATAGTTGAACAATAGCATTAAATGAATAAACATGCGTAGCTGAAGTCCACGACATTTGTTAATCACCATTAAGATTAGCCAACAAAGCAATGAAGGGAAGATTTTTAACATCAGCTGCCATTTAAAGAACTAAACAATCCATCATGCATTATAACGAGACCAAAATATATTATATATATATATAATATATATATATATATATATATATATATATATATATATATATATAATCATTTTGTCCCTGCTTTAGGCTCTACATTTCTGGCACCCGAATGTCCATTATTCCTTACATAACTAATGTTAGCAACGTTAGTCAACTGCATGAGTCAATGGCATGAGTCAGTGGCATGAGTCAACCTGTGAGCCCACTAAAACTAATGAGAATCAACACATAGCAGGAACAGCCATTTAAATTACTCCAAAATACCCCAGTCAATCACATCTCAAAATAGCCTAGTTTAATGTTATTGTTGTTGTTTTTTTTCTCACTTTGCACTAAGGATCTTCTGCCAGCAATTGCAGGATGAGGCTTGCCATTTCCACTGTTCAAAAATGGCCATATTTCCATGTTGTCAAACTTTAACTTATCAACTGGCTGACACAAGAGTGGATGTGATGGATCACAGGTGACAGTCGAGGTACCGTAAATGCTGAATAAACAGCTCACTGTAGAATACACTATGATTTGATCTGGCAAAACACATGGATAACACAAGTTGTTGAGAAGCTATTCTAGGAATAACCTTAGCAAACTTTAAAACTGTGTTAATGCTAGTCAGAGGTGGGTAAAAGCTACTCAGGGGAATGGAACGGCTAATCATACAGTAGGAAGGGAAAGCGTTGGTCAGAGGAAGGGAGCTGCTATTCAGAGGAAGGGAAAACTCTAGTCGAAGAATAATAAACACTAGTAAGAGGAAGGGAACTGCCAATCAGGGAAAGGGAAAGGAAAAGCACTAGTCAGAGGAGGATAAACGCTAGTCAAGGAATAGGTAAACACTATTCAAAGGAATGGAAAATGCTAATCAGAGGAAGCAAAGTGCTAATCAGGGAAGTGAAAAGACAAGTCAGAGGAGGGTAAATGCTAGTCAAAAGAATGAAAAAGATTGTCAGAGGAGGGTAAATGCTATTCATATATGAATAAATGGTATTTCAGAAATGTAGGAGGTATGTAAAATGTCAAATATATTTGTCGTCTTTCCAAATGTCCTTTTGTTTTAAAGATGTGTCGTCTGGGCAGGACATCCCCAGTATTCAGTCTGAAAATATTCTGTGCCAAGAAATGGTTTAATGGTAATCCTGTTGAAAGGGGCTTTTTTAACAAAAGGGGATACACCAAGAGTAGAGAGGATCCACTCCAAAAGACACAAAGCTATTGCTTAAAATGTTTTTTTGTTTTTTCTATTTACAAAAATTAACCAGGCGTGAGAGCGTAAAATATTTAAAGAAGTAAACAACTGATTCCTTAAATAAATATAAAAGATCATTCATTTGTTTAATTGAATTGTTGAATTGAAGTTCTCAATCAAAGAGGCTTGGATGGTTCATACCGCTTTCACTCCACCTGGTCTATTTAACAACTCCCAGAATTCCTCTAGTTCACTCAGAGACACTGCTTGGCAGGCGGCTGCTTGGTGCCCCAGGCCAGTAGGGGCAGCTGAGAGCTGACAACAAATAATAATTCTTTTTAAGATAATGATGTTAAATGCTGGGTGCAGAGGCTCCTGAAAATGTTTATCTAGGGCAACAACAGACTCGAGAATTGCCTCTGAGTGCTTTAATTACAGGTGCTTTCACACTATGGGCCAGTGCATGGACCCCAGACACTTGCATGACCCTTAAGTTCTGTATATAAAAGCAATCTGTATTAGGGCTGTAGCTATCGAATATTTTAGTAATCGAGTATTCTCCCAAGAATTTAATCGATTGATCGAGTAATCAGATAAAATGTACTTTTGCTTAATTAATTAATTATTTTATTTTATTTATTAATTAATTTGCATTCAAAAATGGGATTCCTTATAAAATATTTCTCTGGTCTGTCAAACACACTGTTTGCCTATAATTGTATACACAGTCACAACAACAACAATAATAATAATAATAATAATAATAATAATAATAATAATAATAATAATAATAATAATAATAATAGGAATCCCAAAAGTAAACCAAACTGAACGGAACAGATTAAACCAAACCAAAAAAACAAAACAAAACAAAAAAAAAAAAACGTGTAGACAGCAGAGACAAAAACAGCAACTAAAAACAGAAGAGTATAACACCAGATGCAAGACTGCAAGGGAAAACCTTGAGCTTCAGTCATATAATTCATCATCAACACCTAGCAACACCTTTGAAGCAACTGTGAAACATACTGTCAAAATTAAATATCATAGAAAAACAACAGTTCAAAAACACATATGTACTGTAACATGTCTAAATGATAAGAAATAACTCTCAGAAATATCAACAACATATTGCTACCACATATGCACAGGAAATACTGTGAGCCGCACCCTTGTGTCTACGAGCTCATCGGAGCCATGCCGATATCCAGTACGACAGCATGACCTCGAGTATGATCCTACTTTTTTTTTTTTTATATATATATAACTTTTTATTGAAAATGCAATTATAAAGACAAACAAACAAATGCAATGCTTCAGGAGTTTCGGACTAAACAATAAACAGGTGGGGCTGTTTGGGCAAAATGAATGATAAGCAAATCACAGAATAAATACGTAAACACACCAAAAAAAAAAAAGAAGATTTTACACAGTTACTGTAGTGTTTACACACATGGCTTCGTCTTATATAAAACTAATCACTTTGACGATTCTTTAACACAATCTCTAAGTGTGCTATTACTTGTGTATAACAGTTTTAGAAAGGTCATTTATGATCAACCGAATATGATTACTTTCATTATTTAAGCAGTCATTTGGCAACACACATCCTTCCATGACTGGTGGAACTAACGACCTGTGACTGGTGAAGCCGGTGACCAGCGAAAGATGTGGTGTACAGCTACGTTACGTACAGTATGCTCCAGCTCACATCATGTAACATACATCATGTTACAGCTAACATCAACTTCTGGGTTCCAGGGTTAAATCCCAAATGGCGCTAAATGGAAAGCTAGTGCACTAGGGTGTACAATCATTTGAGCAATACACCAAGAAGTGCCCATTCATTGCACACACGTAATGCACTAAATGGAAAACTAGTGCACTAAGGTCCAATTTTAGGGATTTTAGGATTCAGCTTTGTGTTAGAAGGTAGTTAGCATTGTGGCTTGCCTTAGTTGTAAATAAAGCTACGCAGAGGCAATTCGGAACGATTCCTTAAACAATTATGAAGTAGACAAAGAGTTGTTTAAGATGACAAAACGTGTTTTGTTGCTGCAAGTGTTTCTGTGACTGGTTGCGAATGTTTGAACTGGTTTTGCCAGGCAGCTGCTCTCTCCTCCATATCACGGACCGTTTAGTCCTACTTTCACCCATGCCGTGACCGACAGCTACTGGATCATTTCCACTCGTGGGAAGCGTCTCGTCCAATCAGATTACTCGGTCAGAACTAACTGTTGTACTGTATAATTATCCTTTACAATTAAAATCCCGTTATCTTTGTACCATCATCTCTTTCAGGAAAAACAGTGTTTATTTTTGACCTTATGGTTCAACGTTAAAGACTTCTGGCTCCTGACATCAGGCATTTCGGCCTTTGACTTGTTCCACGCCACCTTTGTCCCCGTCAACATCTCCAGCTTCAGGTCTTTAAAAACGCGGCGTCTCCTCCCAGTACTGTACAAAGGATTTGAAAGCCGACCCAGGCTACAGTAATCTGCTTAACTTTAAATCTAATATTGAAACAGAAAAGCGGGGCGTCGAGGCTTCCAAGGAAAGATTCATGAAGCATGAATGCGCTTCCGAATCCCCCTCTTAGTTTTTGGATGATGCGATGAGGAGAGGCAGGATGGAAATGGGAGGAGAGTGGCCGTGTCTGCCCACAGCATATTGCGGCTTGTTGAAATTCACACTGCATCACTTTTCCAGAAAGTTCTGAAATGAAATTTTCTTGGAACGTTGTGTTGACCAGGTGTGTGTGTTGTTGTATTGCATTTCACCTTGGAGAGAGTCTACACATATTATTTGTATATATATATATATATATATATATATATATATATATATATATATATTTTTTTTTTTTTTTTTTTTTTTTTTTGGGAAAACGCAATCAACCTCTTTATTTCCTTTGGGGCCTTTTTTGCATTTTGTTGTAACCTGCTTGCGGAAAAGAGCCTATTACAAGTAACAAATGAGAGTTAGCGACTGCTCACACATTCAACTCTTTTTACGACCCTGCTTCCTTTATTTCCGCGCCTAATGAGCTTTCGGCACTAAACCGGTTCGGACATGCCAATGAGATTTTATTTGACTTTTATTTATTTATTTATTTATTTATTTAGTTGAATTAGATTTTTTTTTTTTTTAATGTGTTCAAATTTCACAAGTGCATCTGCTCTGCCGTTGACATTTTACTCTTTCAGGATGACACATAGCCTGTCTCAGAGCTCCAGCTGGTTGGCAGAGCTAATGAGGCCATAAGCGTGATTGGCCGGGGCCGAATATTTGACCCGAAGAGTTAAAAACATGAAGGTCTTTGCCACATCATAGGAAAATATGGGACAGTAGAATCCTTTTATCTTTGGCACATCCTGCCCTCATTTGCATCCTTTTGTCCTTTTCTATCGTTGTTTTTAAAATTCTTCTCCATCTGTTTCTCTCTGTGTGCCCTTGCATCTATCAGTATGCCATGTTTTCACTCATTTGCTTTATTTCACCTTTTGCCTCTTTCAATCTTTAACACAGCCATTGTTTATATTATTTTTTTCTCTGACTCCTTCTCTCTTTCACACACAATACAAGGTACGTTCAGGTCAAAACCGGCCCTGTGATGAACGTTCTCATTAATGACAGCGTAAAAAAAAAAAACGATTGTCTTCAACTTTGTGGAAGAGACACATCTGCCTGTGAGAACCGTACACACAATCTCACCAACACCACTTGCACATTACAGGAACTCTGAATAGCTGTGAGCTATTGCCAAATGCCCCATACAGTCCTGACCTCTCTCCAAGCCATTTCTTTGATTCATGGAGTTCCCGGGAGGCCAGTGTTTCAGATGTGATGCAGGCAGTCCGCTCATGACTCCGGTATACTAAGAAAACATTCAACCAAGCACCAGTGAAACACTAGGATTAGTGCAGTTTTTTTTTATTTTACTTTTGTTCTGTTATTCTGCTCAATCAAAAATCCCAGTTTGACTTGAACACGCATGGTGGATGTGCTCTCCTCGCACATCATCCACATTAAACTAGATGAGAGCGCAGCAGTGCAAACCGGTAGCTAATAAGCCCCCTGGAGATCTTCTGGTTAATTTACATACTTCATGTTCTTCTCATTCTCGCCCTCTCTTGTAGCAGATCTACTCCAATCTGATGCAATAAGCCTAGAAACATCCACGGATTTCATACTGATCAAAATTCGAAGAAAGTCTACAACTGCTCACCTAGTCTTCGGCCTATACTTAAGCACGACTGCTTCGTACAAGTTTCTTGCCTGTATTACACAGATATAGTGGATGACTTTTATATAAATCTACAACATATAGAGTTTGCAAGTGAGTGCATATTTTTTATTTGTCAAGGAGCATGAACATTTTTATCCATGCATATTGCATTTAATGTTTCAAAAACCTCTTTAACGCATATAACTCTGCAGTTTGAATTCAGCATTTGTTTGTACTTATATCATAATAAAAATGAATCAAGGGGATGTTTGGAAAAAGAACTAACCCCATCTGAAGAATGCTTAAGAAGGAGTGTATCAGGAATGTGTAGAATATATTGTATGGCGAGCTCTACAGTATGTTTTATTTATTGACCAGACGGAATTGACTCCGCCCCCTTTCACAAAAGTTGTTATAATAATAATAATAATAATAATAATCTTTGGTCATAATACTGGAGTGTGCATGTATACAGGGTTTCAGGGAAGCTGACACTCGTCTATTTTATTGGCACTCTGCATCTAGGACCATTTTAATTCTTTTTGTCCTATCTAATACAGACAAGTGGCAGCTTTTTTTCTTTTTCTTTGTTAAGTGCCTGATGCTTCTCATAAAACCGCAGATGTGCAGTTTTCTACAAGTCATTTGCAATAGTAGAAGAAGCGTTGTGCAGAATAACCGAATGCAGTTATGAAAGTATTTTCTCAGTACTGTATGTCTAAGCCATGCTGTACTATGCTGCCTGCTGGGCATCTAAAACGCTAAACACAACCCCCCCCCCCCCCCCGCCCCCCGGAACTCCTTTAATGTTGAAATGGTTTAGAACAAGATTTTTTGGAAAAAAGAAATCTTGGGGATAAAAAAGGAAAAAGGAAATGGCTTGGAAGTAGGCAAGATTGCATGGGGGATGTGGCAATAACTCCCAGCTCCTGCAAGTTGCTGTTATGTGCAAGTGGTGCTGGTGAATGATTTTGACAGATGCATCTCTTCCACAAGTTGGTGGTCAATTTATTTCTGTTGATTTTTTAAAAACAGGCGTTCCACATACCGAATGTTTCTGCGAATGAGTTTTTCGGTCAGAATTGTCATTCAAGGACGGACAGCCTTTGGTTTTATTTCTTAATTTATGAATTTTTTATTTATTTTTTTATCACAAGTACTGGAACAGCCCTTGTACTGTAAATTCCCCTAAAACCCCTGACCTTCCAGGCAGCAGGACTATTTAATATTGCTTTTTAACATAGGCAGCATTGCTACTGTTCCACTGCATTAAGCTTTTAGAATAGGAATTTTCTAAACAAGGCATTTATTATTATTATTATTATTATTATTATTATTATTATTATTATTATATGATTTAACCTTTGCTGTATCCGCATGGTTTATTACTATAAACAAAGACTAAAGACTTTGAGATTTAAGTCATTGGCCCATGGTGTATCTTTCTATTTCAGGATTTCTTTTTCTTTCTATCTAGCTTTCTTTCTGTTTTTTTTTTTGATGAGTGACAGTTTAAACAAGTTATACCAGTCACACTGCACACACTTATACTCGCCGAAAAGCTTTGAACTGTGATTGTTTGATGTAAAGAGACATAGACCCGGAGAGAGGAGAAAAAGCTGATAGATTGGCAGCATTTTCATTGAAAAATGATCTCACAGCATGAAGAATTATCCCTTGTCCTGTATGTGCATGCAAATACGTCTTACCGCAGTGTAAATCATTCACCAGAAGTAGCTTTTGTTTTCAGTTCCTTCTCAGTCTTCGCTTTGTTCAGAAACCCTACAGGAATTGACAAAGGAGGTCAAGGAACGGAAATAGAACCGGGCTGAAATTATTAACGCTTATCACAATTTCTGCAATTACTGCACATCCCAGAATGCATCAGCGATGGGAAAACAATCTGTATGACCTTAATATGCACATTAAACCTGTTAAGTTCATCAAGGAAGAAGGACAACGAGGATATTGCAGTAGAATTAAGGATTGAGGGTGTTATTATTATTATTATTATTATTATTATTATTATTATTATATAATAGAAATGGCTGTGATTCAGATGTTTGTGGAAGAAACAGAATATTTTATCAGCTTGTGTTCTATTCAGTTTTTTAGGCCATACAAATAAATAATACATTTTCACAAAACATTGTGAGGCAACATACTAACAAGACAAGACAAGACACAATGTGCATCTGCCAGAAAAGACTACATTCTCTGCTTTTTCTTGCTATACCATCTATCCATCCATCGAGGAACGTCTGTAGTCCAACCAGGGACCATGGAGGCCAATGGTGACCATTGTATTTATTCCCAACATGGGAGGACCTCTGGTCAACATTCACATGCACATTCACACACTACAGGCAATTTGGATACACCAGTTAGCCTAATTTGCATGCATAATCTGTTAAACCCAGAGTTGGGTTTAACGATGGCAAATGCATCGCCTGTGATGGGGTCGTTGATGTGTTGAGTTGCACGTTTTTGCATAGAGGAAGAGTTACTCTACCAGCACATGCAATTTAAACCATCTATGTGAGTTATTCAGCACTGCTTTTGGGACAGCTCTCATAATCATTAACATTAACATGAGATAGCAACAGCACCTCCAATTTCTTTCAGGCCAGCATGACCATGTTTCACCTGCAACTACTGTATATAGAGCTTGATGATCAGTTCCTCAATGTTCTGAAATGAGCATGTCTCTGGACTGTGGGAGGAAACTAGTGTATACAGTACTACAGCACCCTGCCGCCTTACTTTATCACAATGTGCCATTCTGTTCCTATTCCTCAGAAAATTTGAGAACTCCTAAACTAAGCTTTTGAATTTCCCTTCAAATTCTTTAAACAAATGCACAATAGTTTTGCTCGTATTCTGGTTCGGTCATTAGATTTTCTATTGTCTAGTTTGGATTTATGTATTTTGGGGACCACTGATGTGGCAGCACTTTAGTTCGTTACTCTGACCAGCTCGCTTCATCTCCTCATCTGTACAGACAGCTCAAACAGATCACAGGGTGCCAGATGGTAAGTGAAATTAAATTATGGTGACAAACAGCAGCATTTAGTTTAGGGCTTCATTTATGGTTAAAAACCATATCTTTTCATATGGAAGCACTTTTAGTAGCATTTATTCATTAATTTGGAAACACAGTGGTGTTGTGGTTAGTACTGTTACCTTGCACCTCTAGGGTCAGGGTTTGAGTCCCTCATTGGGTCTGTGTGCACGTGCTGTAGTTTGCATATTCTCTCCATGCTTGGCGAGTTTTCTCTGGGTTCTCTTGTTTTCTCCCACAGTCCAAAGACATGCAGATTAGGCTAATTGAGGTTCCCAAATTGGCCATAGTGAATGAATGTTGACAAGAGGTCCTAACACAGCTGTAAAAATGTGAATAAACACAATGGTCACTATTGACCTCCACAGCCGCTAGCTGGACTACAAAGGTTCCCAGATGAATGGATGGATTGATTTATTTGTTTGTGTTTTCTTATTTATTTGCTTCAGGCCCCTGTAACCCTGTGCATGATAAACAGTTTAGAGAATGAATGAATGGTCAACATCTGAACTTTCCATCACTAGGTATGAACTAATGAAGAAGTATAATGATGCAAGTGGAATAATTGAAATATGAGAAAGAGAGAAAGGTTCACGCTGAGAATGCTACGTCTCACATGTGGGAGTTAATAAACCTGGCGAAGTGGCAGGTTAATTCCTCGTCATGCTTTGCGCTTGTCCTTGCATCACGCTTATCAAAGCAGCTCACAGTTTCGAATTCATCCTGTCGCTTTACTTCTTCACCTAGGTGTAAAAGGTCATCTCTTTTACTTTTGGGAAATAGTCACACACCTGCTCCTCTTTTCCAGACAGTGAGTCTGGTACTGAGAGGTTTTTCTCCCGCTGATGTCACATACTGTAGCCTCTCTGTGTTTTTCTTCATGACACGCTACTCTATGCTTAATGTAGCGACAGAGGATTAGCCGTCCCTCTTCTACCAGAGTAATTGCAACAGTGTGTTAGACAAGCCACCAAACACAAATCTCGCAGAGTGTACGAGACGTTCTCCGAAACCTTCCCGACTTTTAATTATTCTGAGTGTCACTCTAATCAAAACTGTGAAGAAATTTCACAGCACAATTCTAGCTTCATCAACACTAAGCCGGTTATATGCCTTGATTTCTTCAAACTATATCTCACATGCAAAATATCTGTTTCTGTTTTTTCTTTCTTATTCATACCTCCTAGAACTGTACTTTTAATATATATATTAAACTTGGTTGCTGCAATTGTGAGAAATGGAGAGATGGTCAACACATTGATGAGTGCGTGTACGACCCAAAGTGGTGGCGCAAGCCGCACTCAGTATCAGACTACGGATGAAGAAATATATTTGCTATTTCACCGCGGAAGACCGGTGTTATGCGCTAAAATGCCCCCCTGCCACATATTGCCCCCCCCCCCCCCCCCCCTATTTAATCTCCGTCGAATATTATATTAGACCAGAAATTTCTAGATTTATGATTTAGAAATTACAAATTAGACCAAATAAATTTGATTATAAAATAAGCATTATAAAAAAATTACATGTTGTATAGGGGAAAAATATAAATTATTATTTTTTATATACAAGATGTATTTTTGATATTGCTTATTTACTAATAAAAATAATTTCGTAAAATTTTTCATCATAAATATTTATTTAGTGCAAGCATTTTTGTATTACATGACAAATCCCTGTAAAATAAATGTGCCACAAAATAAACATTATATGAGAATTTGTATTCATGGTCTCGATACCTGTCACGTGCCAAGGGTTAATTATAATAGTTATATCATATTTGATTACAATAAACCTATGAATTTATGTTTTAATATAATATTTGATAGAGATTATGTAGGGGGGGCGGGGGGGGGGGGGTGCAATCTGTGGCAGGGGAGCATTTTAGCGCATAACACCGGTCTTCCGCGGTGAAATAGCGAATATATTTCTTCATCCGTAGTCTGATACTGAGTGCGGCTTGTGCCACCACTTTGGGCCGTACACGCACTCATCAATGTGTTCACCATCTCTTCATTTCTCACAATTGCAGCAACCAAGTTTCGCGCCGACTCACTCATCCTTCCTAAAGATGGCGCTGTGTTTCGATGACGTCATGTTTCATTCAATATATTCAGACTTTTCATTCAATACATTCAGACTTTTCATTCAATATATATCAGTTTTCAATCCATATATTCAGAATTCATTCAATATATATATATTTTTCAATCAATATATTCGGAATCCATTCAATATTCTCACAGTTCATTCAATATATTCAGAGTTTTCATTAAGTTCTCTCATGAATATTTTCCTAAATGGCATGCCATAATATAATATGTAATATAATCTATATTAATTTATAATTTATAATATGTAATATATATATATATATATATATATATATATATATATATATATATATATATATATATATATATATATATAAGGTGCTACATACATGCAGCATAAATTAACATAATTAATATGGACCTTGCTTTGTGCGCAGTCATATTGGAACAGGAAGGGGCTGTGCCCAAATTTGGGAGCATGAAATTGTTTAAAATATTTTGGTACGCTGAAGCATTAAGAGTTTCTTTCATCGGAAGTAAGGGGCCAAACTCAACTCCAAAAAGACCACCCCACATCATATCCCACAGCACAGTACAACAAGTACCCTTCTCCTGGCAACCGCCAGACCCATAACATGGCTCTGACTTTATTTTTTTGTATGTCTCTTTGGCATCATTTTGTCTTTCCGATTTATGTAGTATTGAATATTTAACTTCATACCACAATTCTATATTCTGATGGGTCAGGATTAATTTTCCATAACATCACCACTGACAGTAGGTTTAGCTGCAAGTTTCATAAGATTACATTGATGCAATCATCTTGATAGGCTGAATTTTTGTTTCTATACTGGCAGTGACCTCTACAGTATGTCTATGGCAGTTACCTCAATATAACCTAGGTCTTATAACAAACTGATTATGTTGAGTAGTACTTTTGTGTAGATGAAGAGTTACTTGATGAGCATGTGTTATTTAATCAACATCAACAAGAGACAGCAACAGCACCTCCTATTTATTTGTTTTAAACCACAGCACCGCCACCACCACCAGTCGTTGATTATTTTTCCTTTACAGCATGCATGCAGTATGTTTCACCTGTTACTTCGGCTGAGAATGAGTTCCGCGATCTGCTGACTGTGCGCTGTAACGCTGTAGTTCCTCTGAGAAAAGATCATGAATCATGTGTGCCTTATGGTATGTGTACATTGTGTCTTATTAGTCCAATTTAGTTCCTAGAGATTGTCACAGTAAATCGCTTTGCATATCCGTTACCGCATTGAGGCATTTGTAAACGATGCAAATATCACTTACATATGCAACAGATGGCTGTTATTCTGTTTTGCCAGCTCAGTTGATGACAATCCTACCGCCTTCTCTCTCTCTCTCTCTCTCTCTCTCTCTCTCTGTTACCCCAGTGGAATGTGCACAGGTGCGTATTTGTTTCTTAGGAAGCAGACTCTGGCATTGCTCCAGTTCACCAGCAGAGTAACACTGAGGAAAGACATGGCTCAGCAGTTGCACTGGCAAAAAAAAAAAAATAATAATAATAATCTTCACTTAAATATGATTTCTATTATTTATTTCAAAATACAGTGAAAGATTAGGGCTGGAACATTGGGTGTATGTGTTTCTTTCTTTCTTTCTTTCTTTCTTTCTTTCTTTCTTTCTTTTTCTGCATAATTACAAATATATATATTTTTTTATAATTGCTATTGTTTTTTGTTTGTTTGTTTTTTGTTTTTGTTTTGTTTTTTATCATTGCACTTGTTCCAGTATTTCACGAGATCAGAATCGGAATCAGTTTGAATAAATAAATATGCAAGCATTAAAAGAAAGTAGAGTGACATTTGCTCCACAGGCAAACAGAAGGAGAGACAGAAAAATAAGTAATAACGATTAACAGTAATAAAAGTAATAGAGTGATAATAATAATGATAATAATAATAAAAAATTAGGAGATAATAATTCCATGAGCAAATCCTCGGTTATGTACAGTACTGATAGACGTTGCGCTACAGAGTTCCCTGCTGGCGTGCCCTCTTTCTGGCTTGTTTAGTGCATAACCTCAGCGTTTCTCTGATTTCCACATAATCATCATGTTTTCTGGCCATGTTCTTGCATTCTAAGTGTGATCACAGGCTAATTACTGAAATTACATTGCATTGACCTAAATGCCTCCGCTTCTTATTCATTTCACTCACATCGCTGTGTTCTTTAGGCACTCATTCATGAGCAGAATACAATCTGGACTTTAAGCAATGAATAATTTACATTTTTTGTTTGTTTGTTTGTTTTGTTTGTTTCTCTCATTGTTTTTCTTTCGTTTGTTTTTGGTCCAGATTTGATGGTTAATTTCAGGGGCACAAAGATTCAACTGCATGTTTTAGTTGATGCACTTGATCAAAATCTACTATCCCAGTCAACGCACAAACGTCAGCCACTGGATCCAGTGCCAGTCCCAAGCCTGGCTAAAATGGGAGGGTTGTGTCAGGAAGGGCATCCGATGTAAAACCTGTGCCAAGTTGTTGAGCGGATTGAATGCTGTGCTGTGGCGACCCCTTGACGCGAGCCGGCAAAAGATTAACAACAACATGTTACCTCTATTATTAGTCCTACTCACTCACACTCACTCATTCATTATCTATAACACTTTATCCTGGAGCCTATCCCAGGATGCTTAGGGCACGAGGCGGGTATGTTTAGCTGGGCAGGGTGCCAATCCATCGCAGTACACACACACAAACACACACACACACACACACACACACACACACACACACACACACACACACATGCTTATGTACACACTACAGGCAATTTGGGATCACCTGTTAATGCCTAATCAGCATGTCTTTGGACTGTGGGAGGAAACCAGTGTACGTGGAGGGAACCCACAAATTACACGAGGGACCACAAGGGGGGACTTGCACCCAGACACTGGAGGTGAAAGATGACAGTGTTATGAAACAACGATGCCACTGTGCCACTTTCCATTATTCCTATAATAATAATAATAATAATAATATTAATAATAATACTGTAATAATAATAATAATAATAATAATAATACTCATCATCATCATCATCATCATACAATGTAATCCAAGCAACATTTACTGTACCATCTTAAAAAGATGTACAAGTGTTTGGTTCCTCATCCAGCTCACAAGTTAGAAACCAGTTCAGCGATGTGTTGAAAACACATACAAAGATATTAGGGAAAAGAAAAGAAAAGAAACTTTCAGATAGAGAGAGCCCAGGAAGTACTCTAAGCTAAACAAGAACCATCAAATAAAGTGCAACAGGATCCCTTGAAAACATACACTCAAACTGGAGACACGCGCACACACATGCACACACACTCACAAAACAAACTGATTCAAGAGTGTATCCATCTTTTGAATCCAGCCATCACACAGAGCACACTGATACCGTCAAAGCAATAACGAACGCTTCTTATGTTTCTCAGACATCGCTCAGACACGAGATAAATGAAGACTGATAGAAGCAATTGGTCGGCGCTGCTTGAAATATAAGTGCCTTAGCCTACTTAAGGTCGCTTGAAATGACTAGGCAGGGCTGTAGGACCTAAAGATTTTTGGCCTGGAAATATTTCAGACTGAATAAATTGCACAAGACAATTTCAATTTCAGAGGCATGGTGGCATAGTGGTTAGGACTGTTGACTGCCACCACCAGTGTCCAGGTTTGATCCCCACCTTGGAGTCCATGTGTGCATGGAGTTTGCATGTTCTACCTGTGCTTGGTGGGTTTCCTCCAGGTATTCCAGTTTCCTCCCACAGTCCAAAGGCTTGCAGATTAGGTTAACTGGCGTTCCAGACTTCCCTGTAGTGAGTGAATACACATTGGCACTCTTCTTTAAATTCTGCACTGATAAAAAATAATTCTGTAATGCATTACATAATGCAAATTTATATTTGTGGACTACAAATACGTAGCATCGACCAAAGGGTTTTTGATTGAACTACGATGTCCTTATAAAACCCTTACTTCCGATGCATTTCAATGGACTTCCGAACATCTTCAGGACTCATAAGAGCCCTAAAACTGTAAAGTCTTCAAACATCTTAATGAATAATCTTACTCTTAATCTTAGTAAGCTGCTCATAATGGGGCAGCGGTGGCTCAAGTGGCTGACGCTCTGGGTTGCCGATCGGAGAGTTGAGGATTTGAGCCCTCATACTGCCAGGTCACAGCCGGGTCCTTGGGCAAGGCTCTTAATCCAACAGTACATATCATAGAAGCTAAGCCTGGTTAGAATATGGTGAGGGTTACGACAGGAAGAGAATATTACATTAAAAACGTGTACAGGAATTTGCAGGCTAAATTAATTGATGTAGAGAACTCAAGGATAAAAGGAACAAAGCGCAAAGGAGAAAACATCATAGTAGATACTTACAGTATAGTAGTCCTAAAACATGCCTTCAGACAGAAATCAGGAATATCATATACTGTATCCATGAAGGAGACCTACATGTACTGTATAGTTGAAGTTCAGACCCAAGATCGAGTGCCTATTCAAAATTCTTCTCACTACTTGAAGGAGAAATGTCTTTTTGTACGGCTACAAGTACAGTAGGTGTTCATTATTCAATTGCTACTGTACTGTATGTATACAGTATCTTTGCTTTTTATTTATTTATTTATTTATTTTCAAATTCCATAGGTAACCAATTTTAGGCTTTCATTACTAAAATCTCCTGCATTTGAGATTGTTGGCTTAATGTACAGGAAAGCAAGTGGACTCGGTTGATTCGGCATCGTGTTTTCATGATTAACCGAGTGACCGATTTCTGGTCATTCTGCTGCAGCGTGGTAAAAGCTGACGCTGAACAACTAATGAGGATCTTCTCGGGGCTAGACAGTTACAAACCTGCTGAATAAACACCCAAAGCCTGATTGAGCAACCATGAATTCACTTGTTAAAAAAAATCGTTCCATCTGTTATTTCCAGCACTCTCGGGAAATGACATTCCGCAAATTATAAATGCATTAACTACGAGGGGTTTTCAAGTCAAACTGGGAATCGGGATGAAATTGCTCATGAATGAAGGCGTACAAAACCGATTGACATTAACAGAAGCCTTCAAGCACACTACGATAATGAGAACGTCATGATTCCCAGGAACATTCAGCGAGAACGCCTGATCCTTGGTCGTCAGCTTACAGAAGAGATGCATCTGTCTGTGTCAGAAGATTAGGATTGGTAAAGTGAAATATTACAGTGGTTATATTGATACATCACGTTATGGAGACCTGACTCGATTCAATCTTTGATGATATTAACTGTATATACTATGAAATCTTTCGCATTAATAAGATACACTTATTCACATTAAAAAACTGACCTGTTAATCATCTACTCATTGTGACTCTCAAACTGCCACCTTTGCTAATTAAGCAGTACGCCTCCCTAGTTCTTTAAGCTGATTGATGTAAAGAGTAGGCGGCACCTTGCACCTCTGGGTCCTGGGTTTGATTTCCACGTCGGGTCTGCGTGCATGGAGTTTGCATGTTCTCCCATGCATATTGGACTCAGAGGTGTTTACAAATTGCGCATGGCATGTAAATGTTGACCGGACGTAGACCACGGATCGTACAAATGGGAATAAATTGAATGGTCGCCATTGGCCTCCACAGTTGGACTACAGTGGTTGGATAGGTGTACAACGTAGGCGTCATATCAGGATGTGTTTATGAAAACCAGTGCATCATTTCTTTATTTCCCGTAGATTTTATAGCGTACTCTATTTCCTAAGAGCAGATCCCCGGAATCGTGTGAGTCTAAACTTTTAATGACGCTTTACATCCCTGCGGGGGCGATCACATGACTCTTTAATCCACAGCATTACAGTAGAGAGTTGTCACACTCTGTCCGGAGGTGATCTGTAAATGTGTTTGAGAAAGCTTTACAGTGCACCAGCTCCCCGTGGTTATTGATTTAACAATTCATAGAGCCGCTTTCTCTTTCTTCAGGAAATATATCACCTTAGGCTCTGCGCTTATTAGCATTTCTGTCACTTTTTTTTTTTCTTTGCCTAGCCAAACTCGAGTCAGATTTATTTAGTGGCAGTGCTACATTGATTTTATTTTAGATAATGTGTCTTTTATCTTTCTTTTTTTTTTTTTTGAAAGAATTGTTTATTTATTCCTATTTACTAGGCACTTTATTTTAATACAGTAAGTGTTGTGGTCGATCTTGGGAACACCAAGGACAAGGTGGAATGCGTACACACGAACACCCCCCCCCCCCCCCCCCCAAAAAACACACATGCACAAAGGGTTAGGGTTAGGGTTAGGGTTAGACTTTCACACCCATTTACTTGCACCTGGGGTACAGTATGTACAGCATTTCAATATGGTGGGAGAAACCCAAAAACTCAAGGCAAACCCACACCCAGAGAACATATGAAACTCTACAAAGACCGTAACCCGAGCTCAGGATCGAACCCAGAACAACAGAGCTCATAATTCCTCATTGTTCTCAAAATTCTCATTATTCCACTCCTGTTACTCACTTTCCTGGAGCTCTTTTTCTTTACGCTTTTTATAAAAGCTCTAGTGAATCACTTTAAAAGAAAATGACTTTTTTTATGTTCCTCTATCTCACAGCTCCAAATATGTGAATAGTGAATAGATGAATAACATCTTAAATACACCGGGTTGTCTACCATGCTGAGACCCATTAATGAAGAAAGCGTAGTGTCACAGGCGGCACAGTGGCTTAGCGATTAGTGCTATAACCTGACACGCAAAGAGTCAGCATGTTCTCCATGTGGTTAGTGGGTTTATGCATGTTTTCGGTTCCCCCCTCACAGTCAAAAGCCATAAGGTGCAGGTTAATTATAGTTTTCCAAATTGTTTTTTACAAATCTCGGATGTACCCTGCTTTGTGCCATTCGTTTTCTGGGATAAGCTCCAGGCCCTCCAATACATTTCACATGATAAGTCATGGGTAGCTCAGTGGTTAAGGCATTGGACTGTGGTTCGGCAGGTCCTGGTTTCAAATCCCACAATCACTACGTTTTCCCAGTTGGGCCCTTGAGCAAGGCCCTTAACCCGCAACTGCTCAGATGTATAATGAGAAATAATGAATGGAAGGATGGATGCATGTTGTAGTTCTTAAGAAAAGCTTTATACTGGATTATTTTTTTTTAAACAGGATCCATCCTGTTACAAGTATGTACAGTACAAGTCAAACTGAGGCTTGTGATGTAATTTCTTGTGAATTAAGGTGTAAAACCGATGTGTAAAAGGATTTCAAGCACAGTATGGTGATGAGACTCTTAGCCAGAGAAAGACATTTGAAAGGTGCAAACGTTTTAGAGAAGGCTGTACTGTACATCAGTGAGGACAAAGATCCCCGCCGAGGTGGCTCGGAGCCCAATGCAGTCGTTTCTGTGGACATTTGGGAGGAGCGTCTGATGTTTGTCTGATGCTTGTGGACCATCCAATCATTCACAAAGAGCACTTGCATGTTACAGGGACTCGACTGGAAGTTATTGCCACATCCACCGTGCAGTCCTGACATCGCTCCACATGTTTGGGATATGAATGGAATTCCCGGGAAGCCAGCAAATTCTTAGACCGCAATTCCGACTATTACTACATTTAAAAATGGCCACGCACATGGTTTCTAGACTCCATTTCCCCCTCCGCTTTTTTCATCATACTACAATGCACCTCAGTTTGTTTTCTGCCCACTGATGCATCATGGAATTATTCGCGTCAATTCCTTAAATATCAGGAGGCATGAAACGTGTGTCAGATGGAGGGAGCAGCTGTGCCGACGATACAGTCGCACGGTTGTGTAATTCTGAATAAAGAATGCAATATGTAAGAAAAGGGCAGCGTCCTCGTCTAAGCCTAAGCTCCTTCCTATCATAATCAATCGATGCAGAAGACCCCTGAGATCAATGCGCTTACCGCAGGAAAGGAAATGGAAAGAGGAAAGCGTGAACAAGGAAGGGAGATGAGATGATTTTCAATTTACCCGTGGAGATAGAAATGGGATAGGAGTTTTAAGAGGGTTTTCTGATTTTGAATAGTCTATATGCTGATTTTTTTTTTTTTTTAAAGGGGTATGTAATAGGATTGTATCAAAATAATAATAATAATAATAAACGGCTTTTGTTTCATAGTGGAAAGGGAATACTCTAAAGGGGAAAAAAAGGTGGATAAGGAGGTTTAAAGTTGAAAGAAAAAGAAGAAGAAGAAAAAAAAGAAACAATGGCATAGCTTGGGTGATTTAAAGTTTTAGCAACCCTGGAATATTTTTGGAGCAATAGTTAAAGAAATACAAAGAAAGAAGAAATCCATTCTTTAGTATATTTTTTAATCAAGTGTTTCGTTCCTGCTATATTAAACTAAAGAATGACCTAATCGGAATAATTCATTTTGCAACATTAGCAGAGCATAAGGTTGTCGATGAGGAGGATGATGACGATGAAGACGAGTAGAGAAGATTATTTTTATAATGTTATTTTCACCATTCAGTTGGATTGTCATGAGGTTATTTTATTTTCTCCGCCTCTCACAGTTTCCTCTATGATTAAATTTATCCATTTAAATCTGCTGTAAGTTGCACTTCCAGTTTCAAGCAAATTTAAATGGAGTCGTTTTCCTTCTGTTCCACGCCTGCCGTCCAAAAGTCAGCTCCAAGATCATCTAAGCGCATACAGCAATGGTATTATTTTAGAAATATGTTGAGCGTACAGATTCCCTTGGTTCCTCACAAGCAGACCCTCAGCTGATCCGGCTTCCAGATCAAGAACACAGAGCAGATCTTTACCCTGGGGAAACGTGTAGTGTCTGGCTAAACAGTCTCTCCCTACACCGTAAAACTGGATCCGAACCCGAAAGGAATCGATTTACAGCAGTTTAATCACTGGATGAAGCCTTAGATTAAATAAATTCTGCGAAAGAAAAAGACACGACCGCTCCTCATTTCTTGTATACGGGATAAATAAATGAGCTTTCGGGTTTCAGAACATCGAGCGACTCCTCATCAAATTACAACTAAATGGAACTTTCGAACCGCTGCGTAAAGCCTCTTGTTCTCGCTCGAAGGTTGGAATCTCATTTCTCTCCTCGCGCTCTCATCACGCGCCACACATCCGTGAGGGAGCTCAGAGTGAACTCTGTCTTTAAACCGCTTTTATCAGATTTAATTCTGTTCCGTTCGCACACCCTATAAAGCCATTAGCCACGTATTCATCAGTAGATGCCCTCGCTTTCAATGCTCTGAGCTTTCTAATTCCGGGCCAGATCTTTTTTTTCGGAGAATGACAGAGCTCTTGCACACATTTTTTTTTTTTTTTTTAAAGTAATTTGTTTTCCAAAAAAGGGAAAATGCCCTGAAGCTCTATGTGCTGATCTTTGCTCACACTCACAATGCTGGGGGAATAAAAGATGATTAAATTAGTCAGTTCCCATTCTTTCTCTTGGCAAAATTTCCTTTAATTCAATTAGTTAAAACATTAAAACCATTTCAAACAGAGTAAGTGTGTGAGCGCTCTAATGTGCTTTGGTGAGTATAATGTGACAACACAGAGACATGATGGACATTTTTCTCAATCGGTGTTGGATTGTCCGCTTGGTCACAGGCTAGAGCTATTAACAATTTAATCAAAGTGTGACAATACACTGGGTATTAAGGTAATTAGAGAATTATGTGGAATTAAAGCTAAATGTGTCTTTGCTTTTTTTTTTTTTTTTTTTTACTTTTTTTTATTTATGTTTTTTAAACATTCACTCATCCACTTGTGTGTGTATATATATATATATATATATATATATATATATATATATATATATATATATTACTGCTTCTATGCCATGTTTCTTTATCCATGTCAAATAATATAAAATAAAACCGCACCTAATGCTTTCAGTCCACCATAACAGTTATAAATCATTCAAGAATTAGGAATCAATTTCTTAACACAAAAGAAGGAAGGTGCAAAATATTACTCTTAGACATTGCTAAGATTTCCTCTACTTAGATTATTGATGATGTTTTAAATGCGAAAGTTAATTACCCAGAGGAAATTTTACTATGGTTTAGTGCACTTTGATAAACTACCATTTATTAGCTCAATTGTGCAATTCATCATTTCAAATTTCAATTTCTGTTACAATTCTGACGTTCAACGATTATGAAAGCACGATAATTGAGATTAAATTGTTATTGTGCTGCATTCCTTTTTTTTTTCTTTTTTTTTTTTTTTTTGCATATGGTGTTCTGATTTTGTCTTAGAAAGCCATCATATCTTTTCACTTTATGGCGATGATGCACTTTCGTCCTTCACTAAACTCATTTGTTTCCAGAGTCGATGACTTATTATGTTAAAAAATTATGACTATGATTTTTGCCATAATCGAGCATCCCTACCATTCATACCATAATACACCATTGTACAGTACATACCATAATATACCATAGTGTTACCATGGCACGTCAGACACAATAGGACTGTTGTAGTACTATAGAGTGCACCACAATACTCTTGTGGTGGAAACTTATTGTGTACCAGAGTGGCTACCAAAGGTCAGCATTTATCTAATATGGTATGTTTTTTTTTTTATTTTACATACTCTATGTTAGTACATATTACTAGTATGATATACTGTAGTACAGACAGCACCATATTAAATACCTGCTGAACTACTGAATGGTAGCCACTGTGGTACCGTGTAAGTGTCACGTATTCATTTTTCGAGGGGCACCATAACAGGTGAAATGGCACTGCATATACTGGTTACTATATAAATACACCATTATTTTACATAAACACACATGAGTGTCCTGGTTTGTGTTCTACAATAACATACGCCGGTACAAGATAGAACCATGTACCATAATATACCACTGTACATGTACCACTGTACCAAGGTATGTAATATAGTAAGACCATATACTGTACCACAGTGTTGTACATGTACTATATCAGCAAATCGGTACCATATTACCAAAGTAAGGTACCATCAGACCACTGTGGTACCTGTATGATATGATCATATTTCTTATGGGTAAGGAGTTTTGTCTAGATGCCATGATGCTGAGATTCGGTCTTAAAGTAATGAAGCATCAAAAGGTGTGATATTTAGATGCAGTTTGTTGAAACACGATTTATCTAAGTTAAATATTTGTTCCAAATAAATGAATTAAGTCATTTTATTCAGTACTGCAGATAAGGCATGGTGTGTGAGTGTGATAAAACAGTGATATCCGTCAGTGAATATTAGCTTTCTGCCTCATTGTAATGTATTGGATATTACTTTGATACAAAACAAGGTGAATTATGGAATAATATGTCTTTCTCAGATGCCTAATGTCAGTTTATTAAAGATTTAAGATTAGGACAGGGGTGACTTAGCTGACACTTAATGTGAGGTTTACCGAATGATAGCTGAATGTTGGCAAACACCTAATAAATCTAATAAAAATAATACACTACGAATCTAAAAATATCATGTCGGCAAGTGAATCAGTAAGCCTCTCAATTTATTTATTTATTTTTTTATTTTTTTATTGGACCAAATGATATTTCTGTTTACTTGATGTCATTTCAGATACACTACCAGTCAAAGGTTTGGAAACACCTTCTAATGCAATGGTCTTTCTTGATTTTTATTGCTTTTTATATTTTAAAACAACACTGAAGGCATCCAAAATATGCAATGATGCCCTTCGAACGTCGATATTGAGATGCGTCTGCTTCTTTATAACGGCTCTAATCCGAGGTGCAATTACAAGGGCGAGTCGAATATTTTCCGCACTCTGGCTGTAGAGTTCATTTTGTTAACTTAATTTAATCTCCTTGCTTTTCAATGCACTTTGTCCCCGTCTGTCAACAAGCTTTCATATACCTTGGGTTAGTTAGGGTTACCGTTAGATATTATATAATATATGATATCATATGCGGGGATTTGTTTGACAGTCCGGTGACGATTCGTGAATGAGGCTCATGTGGTGTAAATGATTCAGCTAGGCAGTTTTCTCTATCTGTGAGCCGTTGCAAACTACTCTTCAACACACAATGACATAAAGCATATGAGCAAGAACAATAGCTTTTCTTCAAGAACAACAGCTCAAGTAAAATCTACACTCAAGTCGGGTCATTTTTTGGCTTTCTGTGTAGTGTGACTGTACTGCAGCTCACACACACCTGCTAAAACATCGTTCCGGGTTAGACAATGCACACAATACCTTTTTTTTTTTTCCCCACAGGTGCCTGGAACTCTCACAGGCAGACAGCAATTTTGAGACAGAGCGTAATTGTACACATTAGATCAAGTACTTTTCTCTCTCTCCCTCTCTCTCTATCGCTGTTTCCCAGAAAGTCTCTTCTGCTTTCAATGGGAGTCTCTTGTTCTCATTCATTTTGGTGTTTATCACTGCAGGAGGAAAAATGCCCGGAGATCTCCGTAATCAGGTGTTCAGATTTACAGGAGATAGTATAGTAAATTCATCTGAAGAGACACAACGTAGATGGAGATGTGAGAAATGAGCAGAGGTGTACAGTAAGTGTAAGGATTGAGAGATGGTATTGTTGACATGTTCTAGGATTTGTTACCTGTTTAAACCCAGTGCACATTTACCATTATGGTACCTGGTATATACAGTACACTAAAGTACCCGGTATGTGTTCCACAGTAGCGTGTTACCAATCTACACTACACGTACAGTACCATTGTACCAAAGTATGTACCATGGTACGACTACACCATATTATTACCACGGCCCATCAGACATTACCATGGGAGACACCATAGGACGTTATTGAAAACTATGGTGGTATGTACCACAGTGCTGTACATGTACAGTACTATATCAGCAAGTAAGAACAGTACCATAGTGCCATATTTCCTTGACACTGACAAAAAATGTGGGATGTGGGGATTTGTTTGACAGTCCGGTGACTATTCGTGAATGAGGCTCATGTGGTGTTAATGATTCAGCTAGGCAGTTTTCTCTGTCTGTGAGCCGTTGCTTGGGTGGCGATATTTCCAAAGACTTCAAGGTTGAATAAATGGTTTTCTATAACTAGTAAAAAGCAAACATGATATGATCTCTGGGTTTAATAACAACCATTTTTGCATTATAGATTTTCATTTAATTCTCTTTTTTCAGACAAAACTCATTATAAACACATTTATAATGTCATATGCTCTCAAGTCTGTTTTGATGAAGATCGGTGTTCAAGGCAAACGTGGACTGTTGATTGTGCAGAATAACAGAACACAGTTATGAGAGTAATACACACTAGTGCACTTAGCCTAGCGTTTCAGTAGTGCTTGGAAACCAAGGTAGAAAGCCTGATTCATTTTTGAAAACACTGGCCTCCCAGGAACTCCTATAATGGCCCAAACATGTGGAAATGGCTTGGGATGTACGAGGGATGTGGCAAGAACTCCCAGCCGAGTTCGTATAATGTGCAAGTGGTGTTATGGAATGATTGTGTGTACAGTCCCACAGACAGATGTGTCTCTTGCAAGAGTTCAAGAATCAGCCGTTCCACTCGCTGAATGTTCACTGGAACAACCGCAGTGGGATTTGCACGTCATTCACGGATGTACGTCCTTCTTTAAAACGTTTGTACCATTCGAATGTATTACTGTATATACAGTACGCACTCTTTTCTCTGAATGAGCTGCTCCGCCTAAAAGCCATGCAGAATTGTGCAATCTATTTAAAAAAACTGATTTAAAATACCCTACTTTGAGTAGCATTTCATGGTGTCCTTGCAAGCCGCCTTATTAGGCCTTCACTTCAAATGTGCCGAAATTCTGCCTAATTGTCCCTTTTCAGACACATGCCATTCCTCCATGTATCTCTCTCTCTCTCTCTCTCTCTCTCTCAATTATTGTGCCTTAAAAACTTGCACTGTGTCTGGGTGCTGGGTTAAGTTGTACAGAGCAGTGAGAGTGTGAGGACGGAGGAGTATACAAAGAAGGAAACAGAGAGACAGACAGAAACTGATGAAGCAGGAAATTGTTGTTTGCCCATGTCAGTGCTGTATTTGTCTGGAGCGACAACGCTTGCGCATACTAAATAGTGGATATTTGCTTCAAGTGCTGATGCTGCACACACTCACATACAAACACGGAAAGACTGCTATCGACATGGTTCAGACAAACGCATACATTATAGTCATGCTGTTCTAAGATGGAGTACAGGTGAAAATGCAATGAATATATAGTCACATGCACAAATACAGTACAATTTCATAATCTCAGTACTGTATGTCATCATGGTTCCCAGAATTAGAACCAGGATGCTGCCGTCACTTTGGTTGTGATTGGGTTATGATGCGTGTCTGGAGAGTCTTCACTCATGACCTTATTGCTTATTCTCCACACTTACCTCTTTCCATGTCAGCCTAGAGCTGGCAGCTAAGGAACACCTCTCACTCCAATATGTAATAACTAGTGTGGGCATTCTCTGTATCTTGGTGAGTGTTTTGCACTTATAACACCAATATATTCACAAAGCAGGGGTGACACAAAGGCAAAGTGAGAAGTATAATATCTCCAGAGTCCTTGTTCGATCCTGAGCTGGGCATTCTGTCTCTTGTGTAATGTTTCACTTGTTCTCCAAGAGTCATTATGCATTAATAAAGGTTCACTGGTTTTCTCTCAGCTTCCAAAAAAACTGTATATTGTATACTGTGCAAAAGTCTTGAGTCAAGTATATACAGTGGAACCTCGGATTGCGAGTAACGTGGTTTACGAGTCTTCCGCAAACCGATCAAAGATTTTAAATCCGAAACCGAGCAAATATTAGTTTATGAGCGCCGAGTATCATGTATCACGCATGCGACTCTTATTTTGACACCGAGCGTCACTCTCTCACCTTTTCATGGCGCCTGCGCACACCAACGGAAACACTTATCTGTCAGGATTTATTTGTACTTTTTTTAAAGGTAAAGTGCAGATTAATTTGTTTTATTTTCATTTTATAGATTGTATTAATTATTTTTATGTATTTATTTTTTGGGGCTGTCGAACGAATAATTTGAGTTTTCATTATTTCTTATGGGAAATGCTGATTTGGTTTACGAGTGTTTTGGAACACGAGTCCACTTCCTGAACAAATTATGCTCGTAATCCAAGGTTTCACTGTATATTTAAATTATATCGATTACATGAAAGAAATGGGAAGAAAGTGCCTAAATATACAAGTAAACAAAATTTATGTACAGTAACAACCTCAGCAGCAACCTCATTTCCCCTCTCCAACCACTCAGCATCACCAATGTACTGATCACCGGCCTGATCATTTGTCATCATCTGCACCTGTTTCTCACTGTTTCATGCCTTATGTAAGATTATGTTTATGCTTAAATGATTCATAGGTCTCTGTGTGGCTTAACAAACAAAAATATTCTTCTAGAACTGGTCAGGTACAGGAACATGAAGAATTCTATGACATCACTACCATGCTCTACCAGTCAAAAGTTTGGACACATCTTCTAATTCGATGGTCTTTCCTGATTTTTCTTTCTTTCCACAAAGTAAATCAGTACTGAGGGTGTTTATCCAAAATCTCCAATAATCTCCTTTGAACAGTTGATATTGAGATGTATCTGCTACTTATGCTCTGTAAAGCTTCATAACGGCTCTAATCTGAGGTGCTGGTTTG
Source organism: Clarias fuscus (assembly GCA_030347435.1). Lineage (NCBI taxonomy): Eukaryota > Metazoa > Chordata > Actinopteri > Siluriformes > Clariidae > Clarias > Clarias fuscus. The sequence continues at coordinate 24,276,071 of CM059222.1, read as the reverse complement.
TAATTGGTGATTTCTAAGGCTGGTAACTCTAAAATGAACTTCTCCTCTGCATCAGAGGTAAATTTTGGTCTTGCTTTCCTGGGAAGGTCTTCATGAGAGCTAGTTTCATCATGGTGCTTGATGGGTTTTGAAAATGCACTTGACAATACTGTTCTTGCAAGAACTTTTCCAGAACAGTTGACTTTCATGTCTTAAAATAACAACTGGCTGGTGTCATACGTGCTATTTCATAGTTTTGAAATCTCCAATATTGTTCTAGAACGTTGGAAATAAAAGCAAACTCGTGTCCAAACTTTTGACTGGAATCAAAGTGAAAAGTCCCAGCAGTAGTTCTTGGAAAGTGTCGTTATATACTATAACACACAGGTGAATTGTTTGTGCAAATAAGACATGCTCAAACACAAAGAATCATAGCCGGGCTAGCATATCAGGAGTAATATGCCAGAGCACAGTAGGAACCAGAGCAGGGGCAGTATATCAGGGTCTTACGTCAGTGTCTGGTTCTTGCACCAAGATCACGTCAGGCAGACGAAGCGCAGGTATTGCACAACAGATAGAAATCCCACGTTATAAGTTGTGATAGGACTATCTGATGGGGTGTGTATGTTTGGTAATCATAGCGCAAGCAGGGACTCAAGGCAAGTCTGGCTTTGACAGCTTAACTAAAAATGAAGGAATGAAGCAGAGGCATGAAGTCACCCTGAGATAGCATCACTCTTCCATGCAACCCTCAAGACTTAAATCAAACCTATCAAAACCCCCTCATATATATAGATGGAAATGTAGATGTGAGACTTGAGTCAAGTCATAGTTTTAAGGCTGGGAACCATAGTTTCATCTGGGCCTTTCTTATAAGATGAATTATTTCGTAGAACCATGCTCAACAAAGAAAAATACACAGAAAGATACATCATGTCACAGGGCAATGGTTATCTTGCCAACTTCAATTGGGCTGATGTTTTTGGAACATCTGTAACACATCATCAGCAGGAATTAAGAATTAATATAGTCATACACTCACAGGCACTTTAGGCGCTGAAAACTCTCAGACCATATTGACATGATAGCATCATACAGTTGCAGGATATTTGTTGGCGACACATCCAAGATGTTCTATTGGATTGAGATCTGGTGACTTGTGGAGGTCATTTGGGTACAGTGACCTCATTGTCATGTTCAACAAAAAGTCGTTGTTCAAAAAAAAGAGTCTGAAATTATTTAAATTTTGTGACATGGCGCATTAGGACAATGTGGCCATAAATGGATGGACATGGTCAGCAACAATCCTCAGATACGACAAGTTCACCGAGAAAATATTCCTTACACCATTACACCAACACCACCACCACCTGTCTCAATTGTTAAATAAAAGACATCCGAACCACACGAATGTCGCATCACAAAATCAAGATCCAGTTTTGGTGAGCTCCTACAAATTGTAGCCTCATTTTCCTGTACTTAACTGACCGGAGTGGTACCTGGTGTGGTCTTCTGCCGCTGTTCAACGGTTCCAGGTTCAATGTGTTGCGTGTTGATGGCATACCTCTTTGGCATACCTTGTTTATAACAAGGTACTGTTATTTGAATTACTATTGCCTTTCTATCAGCTTAAACCAGCTTGACCATTCTCCTCTGACCTCTGGCATCAACAGAGAAACCTGACACTTAGTGGATATTTTCTCCTTTTTTCAGAATATTCTCTATAAACCCCGGAGATGGATGTGTTCGAAAATCTCAGTAGATCAGCAGTTTTGGAAATACTCCGACCAGCCTGTCTTGGCACCAACAGCCATGCCACGATCAAAGTCACTTAAATCGCCTTTTTTCCCCATTCTGATGCTGAGTTTCACTTTTTACTTTCGAAATTTCAAACTTCAGCAGATTTTCCTGACGATGTCTACATGGCTAAATACTTTGAGTTGCGCCACATGTTTGGTTATACATGATATGGTTATATATTTGCATTAAGAAGCAGCAAACAGGTCTTCCTAATGAAGTCGCCGGTGAGTTATGTGTCATGAATGTGTACCAAATTTTTATATCTTTATTATTTTAATTTATTCAGCCAAAAGATTACAGCATTTTTTGCTGAATTTTTTTTTTTATATATATATAAATGTAGAAATTATTGACCAGCGACTTTTAATGTTACTTTCACACCTCAGCTTTTCTCAGGACTATGTTTAGTGGAATGTGAAAGCTTTTTTAAAGCCCAGGAGAGGTTCAAAGAACTAAAGTGATAGCCTGATGCTTGCTTTCATCGAACTGTAATGTGGCCTACACCATGTGTGGAAGCTATCTGCTCTCAGTGCTGTGCTCCAAGTCATGTGAGTGGTTCAACTTGTGATGTTGCTTTCTGTGAAAGTGTTGTTAGGGTCATTGGAGAAAATGTAATATCACACTTCTGTATGAAACCATGCTTTTAATAGTTTTTTTTAGCACTTTAATTACCGAAACTTTTAGATATCAAATATAGTTATTTTCATGTACACTTTCTTAAAATAAGATTACAACAAACCAAATATAAGATTGTTAAGTGTATTTCAAGACATGCAAAATCATATCCTTAAAAACATTGTTCTATTGTCAACCAGTTTTACTAGTGTTAGGAATTTATTTTTTGAAAGAAAAAAAATATCTGCCAATAGAATAAGACATTTTAAATTAAAATCAAAAATGTAAATAATAATAAATAAAAAAAAAAAATTTCCCCGATTTTCTCCCTAATTTAGTCGTGTCCAATTCCTCCCCGTCACTAGGGGGCGCCCACATTAAGGCTACTACTACCACTCAGCCGGGAGGGCCGAAGACTATCACACTCGGAGGACAGCGCTATCCGCTCCCTCCGTTGCGCGAGCTCACAGACGCCCCTGACTGGCTGTAGAGCCGTGATTACCTCTCATCCCTCCCCTCTGAGAGGGGTCGGCCAATCAGCCAATCAGCTCTCTCTAGACCTCCGGCTGCGAGAGGTTACAGCACCACCCGGGATTCGAACTAGCGATCTCCGGATGATAGGGCGAGCGCTTTTACCACTGCGCCACTCGGAGGCTATAATAAATACTTTTAAAGTAATATTAATAATCTTAGGTCTGGTTTATTGTAGCCTTATTTTATGAAATTCCAGATAATTTGACTAGATTAAAAAATATTTAGCTTGCTAAGATGTTTTTTTGTTTGTTTGTTTGTTTGTTTGTTTGTTTTTGCGCATACAAAAACCTTTAAAACTTAAGGTGGATCAGCTACAGTAGAATAGCATAAGATCACATTGTCTTCCACTCCTGTTAGCCCAGAACAAGAATATGAGGTTGTTCTGGGAGGTGTACACATATTGTTGAGGCAAATTATGTAGATTATGTAGAGTTTACAGATGAGCACATAGTGATGCCTACTTAAATTAGAAGAGACAGGATGAATGCAAGAACATTAGCCACTCAAATATTTTGCCTCTCCTGTCTTAGGCGAATGCAGTGAAATGTCAGACCGAGAGCATGTGTTATATTGTTAAGTGTAAAGCGATGTGTGATAACCATCACACCACCGTTATTCTCATCATCTTCCACCTACACAGACATCTGGTCAGTTCATAGCGACTGGGATGGTGCTGAATATCAGGGTGATGTGTCAGGGTTTTCACAAAAGTCTTACTATATTGTGTTATTGCATACTGTACATATCACCAGGGATTTCTCAGTTACAACCGATTTGAAATGATTTTTTTTTTTTTATACTGTAAATAATAAAAAAAACGGTTAGCATGTTTGCCTTATGCCTTCATGGGGCTCAAACCTTGCTTGTGGTCTCTGTGCTTGGAGTTTGCATGTTGCATAGTGATGCTGGGTTGCCTAATGATGTCGGCATGGATGCATGGATGATTGGAAGAATGGATGGGTGGATGGAAACAAGCAGGATAGCAGTGGTGTTGCTTTTCTTCTCATTATACAATTGATAATTAAAAAACTATATGGACAAAAGTATTTGGCCAAATCTGCACTGATATTGTATCCAAATACATACACTTCAATATGGGATTTGTCCCCCTTTCACAGCTATAGCAGCTTCCACTTTTCTTGGAAGGCTGTTCATAAGATTTTGGAGTGTTTCTATGGGGGTCCGTGCCCATTCATTCTGTAGAGCATTTATGAGATCAGGAACTCTTGTTGGATGAGGAGGTCTGGCTCACGATCTCATTTCCAGTTCATCCCAAAGGTGCACAATGGGTTTGAGGTCAGGACTCTGTGTTAGGGCCAGTCAAGTTCTTCCACACCAAACTCATCAAACCATGTCTTTATAGTCTTTGATTTGTGCACTGGGGCACAGTCATGTTGGAATAGAAAAGAGTCTTCTCAAGACTGTTGCCACATAGTTGGAAGCATAGCATTGTCCAAGATGTACAGTCGTGGCCAAAAGTTTTGATAATGACATAAATATTGGAAATTGGAAAAGTTGCCGCTTAAGTTTTTATAATAGCAATTTGCATATACTCCAGAATGTTATGAAGAGTGATCACATGAATTGCATAGTCCTTCTTTGCCATGAAAATTAAACTAATCCCGAAAAAAAAAACAAAAAAAAAACTTCTCCACTGCATTTCATTGCTGTCATTAAAGGACCTGCTGAGATCGTTTCAGTAATCGTCTTGTTAACTCAGGTGAGAATGTTGACGAGCACAAGGCTGGAGATCATTATGTCCGGCTGATTGGGTTAGAATGGCAGACTTGACATGTTAAAAGGAGGGTGATGCTTGAAATCATTGTTCTTTCATTGTTAACCATGGTGACCTGCAAAGAAACGCGTGCAGCCATCATTGTGTTGCATAAAAATGGCTTCACAGGCAAGGATACTTGTTAAGATCGTCTCCTAAAGAGGATTCAGCTGCGGGATCGGAGTGCCACCAGTGCAGAGCTGCTCAGGAATGACAGCAGGCAGGTGTGAGCGCATCTGCACGCACAGTGAGGCCAAGACTTTTGGAAGATGGCCTGGTGTCAAGAAGGGCAGCAAAGAAGCCACTTCTCTCCAAAAAAACATCAGGGACAGACTGATCTTCTGCAAAAAGTATGGCGAATGGACTGCTGAGGACTGGGGCGAAGTCATATTCTCGGATGAAGCCTCTTTCCGATTGTTTGGGGCATCTGGAAAAAGGCTTGTCCGGAGAAGAAAAGGTGAGCGCTACCATCAGTCCTGTGTCATGCCGACAGTAAAGCATCCTGAGACCATTCATGTGTGGGGTTGCTTCTCATCCAAGCGAGTGGGCTCACCCACAATTTTGCCCAAAAACACAGCCATGAATAAAGAATGGTACCAAAACACCCTCCAACAGCAACTTCTTCCAAAAATCCAACAACAGTTTGGTGAAGAACAATGCATTTTCCAGCACGATGGAGCACCGTGCCATAAGGCAAAAGTGATAACCAAGTAGCTCGGGGACCAAAACGTTGAAATTTTGGGTCCATGGCCTGGAAACTCCCCAGATCTTAATCCCATTGAGAACTTGTGGTCAATCCTCAAGAGGCGGGTGGACAAACAAAAACCCACTAATTCTGACAAACTCCAAGAAGTGATTATGAAAGAATGAGTTGCTATCAGTCAGGATTTGGCCCAATAGTTGATTGGAAGCAAAAGGCCGCATGAATCACAGGCAGCACCGACCTTCATAAGTCAGTGTGCCAAAAGACATTGCAACGAGAATTTGTCAGACCAGCAATAGCAAATCCTACTGCCAGATTTTTGAGGCACCTGAAGGAGGATGTATGGCGAAAGCGACCATTATCTGTGGCATGCAAATCTTGAAATTGTATTGAATAACCACACATTTTGTCATTTAACCATGCAGCATCTTATTCTTTACTTTATCACAATCATTACTCTTTGCGGTTTGTTGCAATGAAGTTACACAAGAACAAAAGATGAACCACATGACAGCTACCCTGCTAGCCTGTCTTTTTCCAAGTGAACAAAATACTACAAGGTCTAATGTACTATATGTGGTGGCTCCGCTTAAAGCCCAATACAGAAAGACGTTTTTTTTTTCTGCAGGGTGATTTTATAAAAGAGTGCCTTGCCAAAAATCACAGCTAAAATGTGCCAGAAAATATGTAAGAATCTAACAGCATTAGTCTTGGAAGGAAATCATAATTTGATTTTTATCCAGTCACATCTGATGAGATCACTGATGCCACACACACACACACACACACACACACACACACACACACACATACTGCTCAGCTGTTCATTTGTTAGGCTCCATGTATTCAATAATATCAGCAGACATTTTCTCTAATAACGTGGACGAATTTCAGCTGAGTGAATCTCAAGCGAACAATCAACTTCGTGCAGACGCAAGTATCCATTCGGAGGCAAAAGGTAAGAGGTGCATAAGGTCTACAAAACGTTTACGCTGTTCAAGAAAAGCGCTTAAAACAACACCTGCAATCAAGCCACGTCTATCAGGTGGCACTCGAGTAGACCTATTATTGCTTTATTTGTATTATTACAGAGTCTGTGGGTGGATCTATTCTTTTTCCTCCATCTGGCTCTAACCAGAAGAGCTTGGAGACCCGTGATGCAGCAGCATGCAGACACACCGTTCTAAGCAGCAGGAGATTTATTTTGACAGCCGAATCTGAGAAAGAGAAAGCGAGGTAAAGAGACGGAGGGAGAGAGAGCGAGAGAGAGAGAGCGAGAGAGAGAGAGAGAGAGATACTTGGGTCATGCAGGGCCACAGCACAGCAGAGTGCAGCATTCCACTTCATTTAACACCTGATTCATCTCATCAGGAATTCCCAAGGCCTTCATGAGTTCAATTTGGTGTTTTAGAGGAAAGGAAAGCACCTGACATGCCTGATCTAAGATAGGGAGATGGAAAGGCATTAAAGTCGTTTTGCACTCGTGCAACTGTGCAGCGCTTATGCTGTGACATTGACCTCTTGCTTAATCTGTATTAAACTGAAGATTCTATTATTTCTTTAGTGCTAACGCCATTATAACGCTATCATTTATGAGATTACATTCAGTCATACCCCTATCTTGCTTCTAATGTCAGCGTGACCATTATATGGACTTACGTATTTGACGTTGTATCCAAATTCATATACTTCAATATGGAGTTAGTCCCCTTTTGCAGCTACTGTATAACAGTTTCCACTCTTCTTAGAAGGCTGTCCATAAGATTGTGCAATGCTTCTATGGGTATTCATGCCCATTCATTCTGTAGAACAATTATAAGGTCAAGCACCGATGTTGGATGAGAAGGTCGGGCTCTCAATCTCATTTCCAGTTCATCCCAAAGGTTCTCAATGTTTTTGAATTCAGGGCTCCGTGTTAGGGCCAGTCAAGTTCTTCCACACCGAAGTCATCAAACCGTGTCTTTATAGTCCTTGCTTTGTATTCTGCAGCACAGTCATGTTGGAATAGGAAAAGGGCCTTCCCCAAACTTCCCCAAACGTAGCATTGTCCAAGATGTAAACATTTAGATACCCTTAAAAAAAAGAAGAAGAAAAAAAAAAGAAAATAAATAAATAAATAAATAAATATATTACAACTATTATTTTTAATGTGCACAATTCGAGCATGAAGGACGTTTGATGTCACTGCTATTTCAGGACAGCCGCCCACACACACACAGTTATAAATTAGCTGATTTTACAAAGATCCAATGCTACTTAAGAGCCAATTAGTAGATGAGGATCTGTGCCATTGACTGAAGTCAGAGAGAGCAGGAGGTTTAGGATATACTCTCATGTTTTTTCATGCACACTGACATGCCACGCTCTGTCCTCAACATCATCCACTGGGTTGTGTTGTACTGTCAAAGTCACTGGGTTTGACCTTGGCTTCAGGCACACTTGAAAACAGGCCTCTCTTCTTTATCTCTTCTTATCTGATGTGTGCTTGTCAGTCACAGGTCAGGTCATCTGTGATTGTGCCTGTAAGTGTATAGCACACATACTGTAAGGACTATCGTGTATGAAATAATAATCAATGATAGTGTGCTGTAATGCAGCCCAATTTAACACAGACTTGTTGTTAGTTTATTTTGTTCCCAAGTCCTAAAGCATTTAATTCTGCTTTATCCAGCATTGTTATTAAATGAAGAACAAGGCTTCGTACTTCATGCTAACAATAAATCTGCGAAAGAAGTCATTTTCGGTTATCACTTGTGACATATGAGGTATAAACATTATCTCCTAGCCAGCTTTGTTTTTTTTGTTTTTTTTTTTTAAGGTTTTTGAAGTTTAATAATACAAAACTTCACAAAGTATGGAAGTGTAAAAAAAAAAAAAAAAAAAACGCTCATGCAACCAGATTGTCGTCTCTTGTAAATACAGAAGCTTTATTGTTACAGCCAGAGGTGGAAAGTAACGAATGACATTTACTCGCGTTACTGTAATTGAGTAGTTTTTTTGTGTGTACTTCTACTTTTTAAAGTAGTTTTTAAAATCTGTAATTTTACTTTTACTTAAGTATGTTTAGTTTGAAGTATTGTACGTCGCTACATTTTAAATCATATTCGCTACTGAGTAACACGAATGAAAATCCAAAAATTATAAAAAAAAAAAATCTTGTGCTTTGTATAAATGCTTCGCTGCGCGCGCGTGTGTGTCTCGTGTCCTGGTCGCGCGCCGCTCCAGACTCCACTCCAGGTTTTCTGACTGTTTCCCCACATCGGCATCTACCTGACCTTCCACACGGTCGCTTCCGCCCTGAGAGTGACGTCATCGACCAGCGCCACCAGATATAAACCGGAGAGAGACGCGGGAAAGAGGAGAGAGATTGTGATTTTGGCGTTTTGGTATTTGGTTGTGACTTTTCGCCTCCCGTTGACTTTGATTATTGCTTTGGTTGCTCTTTGTATATATTTGTAGATAATTTCACAGTATGTTTGTGCACTCACCAGTAGTAGGGGCGTGGCTGCCATTTATTTTGACAAAATGTATTCACTGTTTTTGGTTTAGGGAGTCAGGGAAGGGACCTGTAGTTTTTTTTTTTTTTTTTTTTTTTTTTGCAGGTAATCTAGCTACTTAAATATAAATACCATTTAGTTTATAATTTTGGCCTGGGTCCACCCTGAATCTGATCCTCCTCCTGTTGTGTGTGTGTGTGTGTGTGTGTGTGTGTGTATTTTTTTGTAAAGCAATACAAACCTCATTATTTCATCAGTTAATGACTGGATCTAGTTCTTTCTGCCATATACCACCATTTCCATACAGTTTAAAATAGAACCCTGAACCGTTCTTTTGCTGTACGGCCCGACACTAGACTGGGACGTAACGCCATATTTAAGCGACATTAACGCCATATTTGATTTTCAAGCACAAAAAAGACAACAGCTTTATTATGCAAAGGTGTTCCTTCATCTAAAAACAACTAGTTTGAGATTTATATCTGCTCATCTTTTTTGAACTACACTAGAGTGCCTCATCCCACCCCGCTGTTAATTTTTGATTTTTTTTTTTTTAAGTAACTCTGTAACTTTTACTCTGCGTAAATTTTTTATGAGCTACTTTTTACTTAGCAGATTTTTATAATGGTAACTTTACTTGTACTTCAGTAAAATTTCACTGAAGTAACAGTACTTTTACTTGAGTACAACATTTTAGTCCTCTTTCCACCTCTGGTTATAGCACACTGACACTGGGGCTCCTGACATTACTGTTAAAAAAAAGTACAAATATATCACACACACACACACACACAAAAAAAAAAAATCAATTCATTATCCATGACTGAATGTTTTTCTTTGTTACGTAACAGGATCATGCTATTAAACCGGAGTCAGAACATTTGGCTGTTATTGGTGTATTGTGAAAGCACTGTGTTTTCCCCATAATCATACACTCCCTGAAGTCTTGCCATAAATGTCACCTTTTACTGATTGCATAGTTGCATGGCTTTTCTTCACTGACCTTTTTGTGACCTACATAGAGCAAATAGTCAGTGCATTTCCCTGTATATGTCCGTTGGGTTTTGCATATACATTAGTTTATGCAGAGAAAACACACTGACTTTCTGAGAAGGCCTCAGGCTATAAACAAACCAGCAGCTGCCCTCTACATTGCCAGTATAAAAACGATCATCAGATATGAAATGTAGGCTGAGAAAGTGATTACATAGTGAGTGATGACTTGCCAGGGAACTGAACATGTATTGGATAGTGGGGTGCTCCATCTTTCCTCCAGGTCTTTCATTTATTAACTTATAACCAGACATACAGTCATTTGCATAGATTGTGAACTAATGAAAGTTATTTTTTAACTGAAAAAAAAAAAAAAAAAACTTTTTCTAAAATGTATTATTATTTTAATATACATTACCCTTCCTTGATTTAATGCAGACGTTTAATTGAATAACCATGCTCATGATTACATTCAAATAATAAACAAACCCGGATGGCCAACCCTTGTCCTCTAAATCCACAAGCCTGTATGTTTTCAAATTATTCCTGCAATACTCACTGCTGATTACCTGGAACCGATGTGGTTTTAACCCAGTATGTCCATTGCATGTCCATTGCCCTAAGTCTCATTAGTATACTGTATCGTCTTACAGTATAAAGCGGTATAGATGATGAGTGAGATGTATATATACAGGGGTATTTGACCGAAGCGGCACGGAGGTTTAGTGGTTAGCACTGTCGCCTTGCACCTTCAGGGTTCAATTCCACGTCCGGTTCGATTTCCGTCTCTGTGTTCTCCCCGTGGTTTTCTCTGGGTACTCTGGTTAACTTCCACAGTCCAAAGACATGCAGATTAGGCTAATAGGCATTCCCAAATAGCCCGCAGTGTGAGTGTGTGTATGTGTGTGTGCCCTGCGATGCATTGGCAGTGGTGTATGTATGTATGTATATATATATATATATATATACACAGTACTGTATGTCACATCTCTGCAAATATTTAGTTATATCTTTTCATAGGACAACACTGCATAAATGACTCTTTGACACAATGAAAAGTAGTAGTAGTGTTAAGTTTGTATAGCAGTGTAAATGTATTGTCCCCTCAAAATAACTAAAAATACAGCCAATAATATTTGCAAATTGCAAATTTACTATATAAATAGGCAATTTGCCCAATGCCAAAATTTGCTCTCCTGTATACAGTATACACACCTACTGTACTCTATTTGCAGTTTTGGTACTGTAGATGCTAAACTGTACTACGCAATGACAATAAAGGTCTATCTATCTATCCATTGTCCTTTAGAAGCTGAAAGCTGAATATAACTGATCCAGGTAATAAGCGGTAAGTAGTGCAGAGATCATTAGAAAACATGCAGGTAAAATTTATGAGGATCAGGGTTGTCCACCCTTTCCATATGCTCTTAAGGGTAACATGCTAAAGACCATCTGCTGCTTCATAGGATAATGCAGTGGCATTTGTTTCACGTTATCCTATCTTCATGTACTGTAGTCAATATTGTTCCAATGGCATTTCATCAAAGTAATTCTTAAGTTTCAAAAACAAGCTAACACCACTGTTTTCGCAAAGTCCATAACACTGCCATATTAACATCACCACAAGGTTTTGACATCCAAATAATCGTGCTCGGTGGTTTGAAGCAAATAAATGCAGTCAGGAACAAGAAGGCTACAAAATTACTCAAACACGGGGATTGGCAAGACTTTGCAATGACCAGGATGTAAGAGTGAAATCAATAGCACTGGTCACTCCAGAACGAGTGAGTATACAAAATGTAGTGAGTATATGCTTATAAATATAATGAATCATAATGTTACTGTGCATATATATATATATATATATTTTTGTATGTCCGGAACCCATTTTTATTTACAAAATAATACTAATAGTAAATGAGGCTGCTGTAGTATGTCTAGAAATTTGGTGTAAAACCATTACAACAAAGAGGTTAGTAAGATATAAATACATGATGAGTGGTGTGAACACAAAATACTTTACTCTAGAAGATGCCCATAGAAGATGCTTGTACCATGAAGGATTTTTTATTTATTTATTTATTGTAGAAATAGAAAGAAAAGAAAAAGGAGTGTAGTCTGTCTGGCTTCGTTGAGTGCTCTGAAGACACTGTCGTCAAGTTGCACCTGATGCTCTAACAGTACAATGTGTCTCGGAGAACAGGCTACGGGTGGCTCAGGGGCAAGCTGGAGGGTAGTTGTACTAAGCGCAGTCTGTACAAAGAGTATGAAGATGAAGACGGAGTGAGCGTCTCATTCTCATTTCTGTGTTTCAGTGGGTAATATTATTTCATGCTAAGCTTCTAAGTGGGAATGCTGACTCACTTAAGGGATACTTGATTCTTATGGAATTTTCACCAGAGAAAGCAGACTTTTTGGTTGGTTGTTTTTTTTTTTTTTTGGTTGTAGTTTCAGAACAAATTTTATGATGTACTTGAGTGAAGACACTAGACTGGTGCCATTTGGTATTTGGTAAAATACAAGCTTCACAAAATGACTGACTTGCCATTTTTTAAACATTCATACAATGAATTAAGCTTGCTTTCAATACAGTGTGGTGATACAATGGCTTAGTGGTTAGCGCTGTTGCCGTGCACCTCCTGGGTTTGATTCCTGTGCATGGCATTAGCATGTTCTCCCCATGCTGGGTGGGTTTCCTCCCACTGTCCTACCAAGGTTGTACAAATGGGAATAAATACACTGGTCACCATTGGCCTCTACGGTCCCTAGTTGACTAAAAAGGTTACTAGATGGATGGTTTGATGGCTTTTCCATTATAACACAGCATGGCCAATTTAGACTACTTTTACTGTAACATTCAAAATTAGTCAATTAAGATATAGCGTCTTATTGTATTTGTACAGCAAATTAAAACCGGTAAAGACAAACAACAAGCACAATGTCAGGTCAACAAACACAGTGCCACTCATAGTTTGGTTGTCAAAACATTGGCGACATTATTCACGTTGCAAAATGTTGGCCTTAGGTTGATTTCGAAGGTTTAGAATTACATTGTTGAAATGGTGTTGGATCAATGTTGACTATACTGTATGATGATGGATAACAAATGCCGCTGACACAACGTTGCAAGAATGACTCAATAATAATTCATATCAAACTGATGGTCTGAGCAGGACTTGTTGGTATGGGCCACCTAACGGTAATATTTCTAAAAGCGAAATGAAAAAGAGTGGTAACAACACTAAGACATATGTGACATGGGATACTATGTGAGATAATTCGACTGTTCCAATCACTGATCCAAACTCTAAAATTCCTTGTTTAGAAACCTAAGGGATCATAAATATGTTCAGACGTTGGGCTAATGGATGTTAATCAGCATAAAATGCTCCAAATAAGAGTTTAAAAATTGTTGTTCAATTGTAAGTTTGGGTCTTTCATTATCTCAACGCCATTTTAGCAAAATCATTCCAAATTTCAAAAAGTACAGTACATTACATTTTTAGTACATTTTTATGTTCCAGGACAAGTTGAAAGTTTTCCAGGAAACCATTATGCTTCATAAAAACTCCAGAACCATTTTTTATTTTTATTATTATTATAAGGTTCTTGAATCTTTTAATATCCTCAATCTGTGCATAGTCACGATTTGTTTTCAAAGCCCCAAAATCTAAGCACAAAAAAACTTCCAGGATTGCAAAAGAAAGATATAACAGGCCAGAAAGCCAGCTCAGTAGCAAGAGATATTAAAAGAGAAGAATATGATGTATGAATGTCAGTGTCAATCTATAATCAGACTGAGAAAGGGGGGGGGGGGGGGGGGAGGGGAGTAAGTAACCTGACACTACCTGGCATTGTTCGCACAATTTTGAAAAGGTATGTGAGAAGGAATTATGAGAGGGTTTGAAAGGGTGTGGGCTTGGGGCAACAGGGACAACCAGGAAAAGACACTGTTATCTATTGTTACTATTGATTTTATTACCCATGTGTTATTGAATATGACTTATCCACTATTATCTGTCACTGAGATATGAAGCAAGGCAGTGCATCTTTCATGAAGGCGATTAACCTTTCGGTATTGTTCGGTATTGTTCCCGCCCCCTTCCTGTAGTGTTCCCGATCAAAATTGACCAGTCTGTTTTAAGTGCACTTAATTTAGCATAAAAAAAAAAATTTAACCACCAAATTTTTATTCAACATTCTTTAGCTTTAAACAATGTATCAAAGTAGTGTTTAACATGAATTTATAGAATTAGACATAAAATAATTGCAGTGAAATTACGAATCGGCACTGAAAATGTAGTACAAAGTGAACATGTAATGTAAAAAATACATGGAAAGTCAAAGACCAAAGTCAACATGACTGTGTGTGTGTGTGTGTGAGAGAGAGAGAGAGAGAGAGAGAGAGAGAGAGAGAGAGAGAGAGAGAATTCATGCACATGAGTGGCATGTGACAGTCAGGTCAGAATGGGCCTTGCAAACATAGGCATCACATTTGCAGCATCTCAGGCTTGTCTTGTTGTCTTTAGGGGCACAATGCTCACAGCGCTTCCTTTTTTGCCCATGTCCTTGTTGGGGGAGAGGGGCAGTGGCTGGGACTTGCATTCTCCTAACCAGACTGGCAGAGGCTGGGGTGCGGGGAATGTGCTGGCGTCGCTGAATAAGAGGAGTCACCAAAGCTTTCCCCAGCTCTTCTAGGAAAAGTCTCCTCTTGAAGTTCCTCCTCTGATTCCAGGTTGCGTCAATGGCTGTCCACACCACATATGCATTGAGAGCAGACACATCAAGGATGTTGTGGAACAGTGCCACAGGCCAGCGTGCTGTCATTCGCTTTGCAGGTGTATGTACCAGTAAGCTGCAATAAAAGGAAAAATAAATAAATAAGAGATTGGGAACAATATTGAATATGTCAACAACAAAATTCTATGATTCTCATAAATAAAAATAAAATAAAATGCACGATGGATGAAACTTTACATTACCTTATCAAGGCAGTCAACACCTCCTTTGTTCTTGTTGTAGTCTTGGATCATAAGGGGCTTCCTGTCCTCTGTGGTGCTGACAGCAGTGTCTTTGTGTAGTGTGCTCATTAGGATGACATTTCTATTCTTCTTAGGAACATATGATACCAGAGTGTGTGTGTCAGTGAAAGCTAATTTTGATGAGAGTGCCTCTCTTCCTCTGGTCGATACCAGTGCAGGGGGAAGTTCAGGCTTGTTCTCCCTCACTGTCCCTACCATGGTGAGCTTTCGTTTCAGCAGCTCCTGACCAAGAGCAAATGATGTGAAGAAGTTGTCAAATGTTATATTATGGCCTTGGAGACCCATTGTCATGTCCAGCACAACACGCATGCCCTGGTTTTTCTCGGCCCTTCCAGTACTGTTTTCCCATGTATACAGTACCTGCATATTCCAGGCATAGCTGCTCCTGGCGTCACATGCTGCCCAGATCTTTATTCCCTATTTCCCTGGTTTGCTTGGAATGTATACCTTGAAGGAACAGCGACCTCTGAAAGGAACCAGGCACTCATCAACTGTCACCTCAGGGCCTGGATTGTACATTTTTGGTAGGCGCTCCACCCACCGGTCCCAAATATTCCTGATGGCAGCCAGTTTGTCATTTCGCCAGCGGACCGGTCGTGTTTCTCTGTTATCAAATCGAATACTTCTTGAAAGGGACAGTAAACTGTTGTAAAGACATAGTTGCCCGGAATATAGGCCTGCCAGACTCTGCATCCCACAGACTTTTTGTAGCCTCATGGTTTGAGCGATATACTCCTGCTAAAACCAACAGACCTATGTAGGCTTGGAGGTCTACCAGGGCAATTTCTTTCCAGGTGTCCCCAAACACACGCTCCCCCTCCAGGTTTCTCATCTCCAGTATAATTTCCTCAATGGACTCTGGTAAAAAGAGTTGGAAGCGTGACTTGATGTCATCGACACGAGATGTTGCATACCGTGTTGGCCCTGGCGTCATCTTGATGATGTTTTTCAGTCTTGCTCTACTTCCTCTGTCCTCGGGGGATGAAGACCAGATCAAGTGTCCACTCTTGGACTGTAATATCTGATCAGGTGCCTGTTTTTCAGGTGTCTCTCCCTCTCCATCTGTTGACTGGTCGGTCACAACAAAGTCTGGATCATAATCTGTGTTCTCTTCCACTTCCGACACATCCTCCTCTATCTCTGGTTCAATTTCAGTGCCCTCTTCATCATGTCCAAAAATCTGGGCCAGAGCCTCTTCAACAGAGAGCCGCTTTGTCAGTTGCCTACTCATTGTGCTCAGAGTAAAAGGAGTGCATGGCAAACATCAAGCTATATATATAGGGTCTGTGTGAAGATGATACATTGATTAGTCTGGAAGATGTGGTTCACGTGGGGGACAGGCACAAAAGCGTGGGAAAGAGCTGGGTTCACGTAACAGACACCTGTCTAATCTGAGTGAAGATGATGCATTGTTTCATTAGGAAATTGGTTCACGTGGGAGGATCGGCACATAAGCACGGGAAAGAGATGTGAGTGAGTGAGTGAGTTGGGCTGATGTGTATGGGGTTGTTTTCTGTCTGATGGATGAATATAGTCTGGATACCCATTCATTTCCTATGGCGGTCACTATTGACCGGGAACACCACAAGTGTAAAAAGGTTGATTAAAACACTCAAAATTAAATGCAATTGGTGATAACCACTTTTATATGTTCAAATGCATAGTGTGGAGGATATCATAAGGCCTTGAGTCAATCAGATGTAAAACACAATATTTATGAGTATTTTAAGTTGTAATCGGTCTGATTTGACCCGAACACTACAGTAAGGTTTTAAAGAGACATCTATAAATTGGGGTATACAGCACCTCCCTCATGATGCTAATACAACTGACGTTGAAGATGCTTTTAGTTGTTGGGTCTGCTTTTATAATTTTTATAAACAACCCTCGATCATTTCCACCAAGGACAGAAACGCCATCTGTCGCACCTAGCCATGTCTCCTATCCGTTTCTTTCTCTGTACTCAAATTACTTTCAAGTTTATAGAATAAATCACTCTCTGTGGCCGTGCTCCCTTCAAAACATTTGCCCGCAGTGGGACAAAGGTATCAACAATTTGCCTCTGTCAGGAATTATCTAGCGCAGTGTGCTGTGCCTTACATGTACTGTACCTCATGCCAATCACAATTCATTCAACTCACCTGTCACTCCATGATTCCAGCTTGTTTGGGGCTCGTCTTTTTTTCTTTGTCAGGTGGTGTCCATCTAAAAGCATTCATATTGATAAAGTCCTCATCTTTTCCAAAAAAAATAATAAAAAATCCCAAGCCATGGATGCATTATATTTGATTTCCAGCGCCGCACTTTTTTTTTTTCTTTTTTTTTTCTTTCTTTTTTTTGATATCAAACATTTTTCCAGGCCAAAAAATGTGACAAATTCTCTTGAGGCATCTGTTGTGAAAGGTTTTGTTTATTTCGTCTTTTAATACTTGCCAACAGTTGGACCTCTGTCCTAATGTTGTATTTATTTGACTACCAGATAGTCGACATTCTTGCAAATGCCCTGCAAACGTTCTTTTGCAAAAAGTCTTGTTTTCATTTCCTTTACTGCGTTGTCTTCACTGACAAGGCTTCCCAGGTAGGGAACTATAAAGTCCTCAAAATAGTTCACCATACACTGTGCAGAAAACTTGGGTCCTGGAGGCACTGGTGTTCAAGCCAGTCTGTTTAGCAAAGCTGTTTATAGCCAGTCATTTTTTGTCCTATAGGTGTCAACGTTACGTGGCAAGCGAAGCATGCCATCAACAAAGTCAAAATAATTTTTGTTATTATTATTATTGTTTGTTTTTGCCCCCCCGATTTTCTCCCTAATTTAGTCGTGTCCAATTCCTCCCCCTCACTAGGGGGCTCCACATTAAGGCTACTACTACCACTCAGTCAGGAGGGCCGAAGACTATCACGTGTTTCCTCCGAACCACATGACGCCAGCCGAACGCATCTTATCGGACTGCTCGCTCACTCTCCGTTGGGGGCGGCGTAACACACTCCACCAGCTCTCTCTAGGCCTCCGGCTGTTACAGCATCACCCGGGGATCGAACTCGCGACTACATCCCCCGAGTCTGGTGGCCATTGTCTTAAATATGATCCAGTCAATGTCAAGTAGAAAGACGATAGGAGAGATGACACATTCCTTTAATACACCAGACCTCACAGAAAAACTTTCTGATAGATTTCTAAAGTAGCTGCTATGACGCTGTCCTTACTGTAGCCTTTCAATTATGCATTCCCATTAGTATGACCTATTTAGGGAAACTCCATATGACAGCAATATCTTTTATGGAGTACCATGTTGCATATTGTCAGCAGTTTTGTAAAAGTTGATGTACAAATAATTTTATGATGTTTCTAAGATATGGTCCATTCTTGGGGTAAATGGCTGCATTAATTCTAACAAGATGACTCATGCAACAACTTTGGACAGATTTAAGAGCAGCACGATGCCTTGCCAGTTCTCACAATTCTGAAGCATGCCATTCTTGTGAAGCCTTTGTTACAGGTATTATGCCCTTCACCCAGATGTTTCTGAAAAGCTTTCAGCATTTCACTGTGGGCGGAGTCAATGCGAGTAGATTTTTCCATTTTTCATGGCATTGATGGACAGACTTCTGCTTCAGTTGGGGGTCAATGGCAATGTCGAGAACATTATTTGCTGGTGGAGGGTGGGCAGTGTCACCTGATACTGGGTGGTTGATTAATTTATAAATGTGTCCTATTCATCTCACTCCATGTTTGTACTCTCTTGTAAGGTTATTGTTATCCCTTTCATTAACTATGGGCAGACTGGCTAGTGTTATTGCCATTGAGTTGCTTTGTAATCTCGTAAGTACAGCAGATCTCATTTCACCTGTTGCACCAGCGCACTCAGCTGCACATGCCAACTTCTCAACAAAGACTCATTTGTCCCTCCTGCTGCTCCTCTTTACCTACTTGTCTTTAATGTTGGAAGATCCATAGACCTGCTGTTAGAGCCTTGGTGACTTTGTGCTCACCATGTTCTCGTTCAGTTTTTTTTCCCATCTGAGGGGTTATATATTTCTCGTTTTAATAGCCCAAAACATTGGTGGCTGTACTAACCGGTGTGTCCTTAATTGCTTTCAACTTGAGCATGAGACTGGGGGCTTCATCATCACCTTCAGGCAGAGTACCAGCAACATTACACAGTTGGTGTTGCTTTCAGAATTCACTAAGACGCTTGCATTTATCATTTATTGCGACGTCTCCCATCGCTCTATCACTGTTGAGGTTATCAGCTCTGACCTTGGCATTCGTTTATCCTATGATCAGTATATCATGCTGTGGGACTTTGGAGACTGCCTGTTAGGACTCCTCATATCAGTCATCCTTATCTTCTTGATTTATTGGTACATGAGTCTGTAAGATGGTAAGCTTGTAGTGCTTAGCGGTGAATTCCAGATTTCAGGATAATGGCTTAATCAGTTGTCTGTTGCCATCCGGAGACTATGCATCAACATTCATTTATTCTGAGAATGTCCAGTCTGTATCTCTCCATCTCACCTGTGCTGTTTTTGATGTCTTAAGCATTTCATGCTCCTACCATAGGAGGGTGCTGGTATTGGGCCCAAGTAGCCTACCTTTCATATTTCTGACTTCCTGCTGGACGCTTACATTTTTGTAACATGATGGGATTTAACCATTAACCATTCCCCAAACCTGGGTGCTGATTTTTGTTTGGTCTCTCTCCTGGAACTGGACTTGGTTACACCTGCTAAAAGCTACTGTAAGCCCCTGACAGTATAGCTCCTAGGGGTCTCTGCGACATCCCGGGCCTCTAAATTATAGCTCTGTGTACTGTATATAAGCCAAATCTTCAACTCTGTAGCTGGATCTCCTTTTCTGGAGACCTGAATATGAGGACATGCCATTTTCTCCCGACATATCCTTGTATGATCCTCATAGGAGGAATGTTAGGTATAATTGTTTTGCCAAACATCTTTTTTGAAGTCATTGATTAAGGTTATTGATAATGAAAGGAAAAGTTTAGGAGAAATTGCAGTGTACACGACAAGGTCCCAAAGGGTTATCATGGTTGATAAAAAAAAAAATAATAATAATCTGAACGGAGACAATTGATAGGCTTGACTCTACTGTAGTTTAATTCTTAAACTCAGCTTTTTAGTGGAAAAAAAAATTGTCTTTTATTCCCCAGGCTGTTACCTGATCCAAGCCAGATGGCACATAAATGAAACAGATGAGGATAATGATTTTAATCAAGAACAAATGTCACTGTGAATTGTGAAAAAAGGCTGGGCAAAAAAAATAATAATAATAATAATGTTTGATGAATAGATACAAGGGAATGAAAGATACAGCCGTATATTACAAATGGATAAATAAGAGAGAATTTGCCCTGATCCGCTATACAGATGTAAGATCTACAGTATAATTAAGGCATGAAATGTTTTCATGATATAATGATCCCAAGGAGCTTGACCTTGCTTACAGAGAAAGATCTTCAACACAGTATAAAAAGGGTCAAATGTGAAAGTGAAAACATAAAACTTTTTTTTTTTTTTTTTAAACCACCTTTTATGTTGTGAGCCATCCATGAGGCATCTCAGTCACCTTTATTTTTGTCATTTAAAACATACAAAAATGTTCTACAGTATTTTAAAATGTTTGATTTGGTTTTAATGAAAACTCATTATTCGTTTCACGGTAAAATGTAAAACCTTCCTTTATTGGATCTACCTGTAATATGATGAAATACATAGAAAGATGGCTCAGAAATGGACAGACGCTAAGTCACACACAGATACGCTTTCATATCACACCCACACCTGTCCAGACATGGATGGATGAAGAGCCCCTTATTCTTATCCCCGTCCTCTGTGGCTGTCTGTAGTCTTAGCGGATGTTAATAAATATCATTATTCATAAGATTCCTCCTTCATATTCAGTTCTCGTCCTCTTCCTCATGCTTCCATTGTTCTCTTTTTGTTTACTCTGGAATAATGGATAATAATGGATTTGGCCACTAGCATTCCCAGTGTGCACCCTGTGATGATGATAAAGCCTCGCTGTCATGGCTGACAGGTCACTGTCCTGTAGAGAGCAGGATGGATGTGTCACAGACAGACATGCTGATGTGCTCCCGGCTGTTTATTAAAGTTTCCCAGGGGAGCATTTCCACATTTAACACTTACTGGAGATTTGATTATTTCGAAAAAGAGACAAGCTGCGTTTTCTTCAATGGGGGGGGGGCAAATAAATCATTTGCACATTCTCACATTCTTAGATTTAATTCAAAACCACCATCATTGTATTTCTGAAGATATAAATGTCTTTCTAAACCATCATGCATGTACTGTTAGTATCCTCAGCGTCACCTCCTACCTCTGCAGCATCATCTCCTATTTCTAGCCACCTGTTTAATAAAAGTGAAATGTTTTTTTTTTTTTTTTTGAGTCGGTTTAATAGAGGCAGTGCATGCATTCTTGTGCGTACAAACAATCCCAAGAGCCACTGGCAGCTAATTGCATTGTAATTAGATGTTTCCACCAAGTCGCAAACATCTGTGCATGCCTAGTGTGAGAAGCAATGCGTTTATCCAAAAAAAATAATAATAATAATAATAATAATAATGCTTTTACGCTTTTGCAATTTCTACACATGAGGAAGAGTTTTTTTTTTTTTTCAATCAGAGTGTTTCTTTTTTTTGTTGTTAATATGTATAATCTCCACCTGCCCTGTCAATACAGTAGGACAACCAGGAATAATATCCATAATCCAGGTCATGTACAGTAAGAGTCCCAGGAAGACCTAGTAGATTACAGATGTAAATGATGTAAAATAAAAATGACTGGAAAACTTTACACCTTTTGCAACTCATCAGATAACTTTCTATTTTGTACCCTTTTGGTTTTACTATTCATTGAGTGACAGGCAGTATAGGAGGCAGCGCTAGGATCTGGGGTTGGTTCAGTTGGTCAGGGCTACACTCAGCAATTGTATGTGGCAAAATATTAAGTCAGCTGATAACCTAAATGTACTAAATGACCAGGTTTCTTTCTATGGAGGTTTTTTTTCCCCTTTCCTGCTCATGAGGGGATATTTCAGGGCTTAAATTGTGGTTCTGGGAGGATGATGAATCATTTTCAGATATAAACTGGCCACCATGTTGCCTGCCACAATCTAAGCTAAAATAAGAAGAAAATCTGCAACTTTTTTTGGCCAGATATGGATTGGTGTTGGGGTATTAGGGTTTCGATTTTCCCCATTCCATCCAGTGACTGTTTTTCTTTTGCATTTCACCATGTGCCAAGAGCAGCTCAACACTTAGGCAGTGGTCTTCATTGAAAGCCAACTGGCCGAGAAAGCCAATTTTGAAAAGTCTCAAAAGTGATTTTTCTACACAGAAAGTTGGACGTATGTCACTGGTTAAAGCAACAGTCACTGGGCAGATTGAGCATGCTAATCTTTTATCCTTGTTGTTGTGGGCTGATTTTATGTAGTTTGTCCCAGGATTAGGAATTAGGAAGATTTTGTTCATCTGAATGGACAGCCTACAGCATAAACTCAAGTATGATCAAGTGCATTGCTTTGCAATGCAAACTTATAGTAATTACTTGCTTTTGGCTTGCAAAAAAAAAAAAAAACTGTCTGTTAAAGTTCCCAGTTTCAAACCTCAGGCTTAAGAATGTGTCACTATGTTATAGTCAGGTAAAACAAAAGTACAGTAAGCATTACTTTTAGCATAAATTTGACCTATCTAGTAATATGAAATATGGGATTGATATTGCAAAAATGTTGAACTCACGAAAGGCCCATATTATTATTAGGAGTAGTAGCAGTATTAATCATAGAAACAGCCAGAAAAAAATCATACAAATGTGTGTGATATATAAAAATTATACAGATATATGTGCTATTTCTTTGCCTATGTGACCACTATAAATAATTATTTAAACAAAGCCTTGGATTATGAGCATAATTTGTTCCAGAAGCAGGATTGTATTCCAAAACCAAATCAAATTTTCCAATAAGAAATAATGAAAACGCAAATTATTTGTTCCACAGCCCAAAAAAGTAAAATACATAAATATTATTAATACAATATATAAAATAAAAATAAAACAAATTAACCTGCACTTTATTTATTTTTTTGACATGTACTTTAAAAGTACAAATAAATCCTGACAGATAAGTGTTTCCGTTTGTGCGTGCAGGTGCTGTGTGTGTGTGTGTGTGTGTGTGTGTGTGTGTGTGTGTGTGTGTGTGTGTGTGTGTGTGTGTGTGTTAACGGACAGACTGTTGTATCGAAAAAATCGCTAATGACACTCGCTTGAATCACTTACAAACGGAATCACTGCGGTAAAGTAAAAATAAATAAATAATTAACCTTCTCTTTACCTTTAGAGCAGAGTTTCTGTGTAGAGCAGAGGTTGTGTGCCTGTATGTGTGTGTGAAGCTGAGGGGGGGAGGGTGTAAATTTGATAAACAGTGTGTGTGTGTGTGTGTGATTTGTGATTACCCACAATCCCGCAGCGCAAGCGAGAGATAAACCATTGACTCAGTTGTGATCATGTGACGCTCGCCGTCAAAACAAGAAGCGCATGCGTGAGACATGATACTCGGTACTCATAAACCAAGATTTGCTCGTTTTTTCAAGTTAAAATTTATTTAAAAATTTTGCTTGTCTTGCGGAACACTCGCAAATCATGTCAGACGCAATACGAGGTTCCACTGTAATGCAAAAAGGGGTAAAAGTCTCTGAGTTTTAAGGGCTCCAAAGTGCAATACTGATAAACATGAACTGGACATTGATGGAATTAGAGAGGCATTTAGTGAAAGCACATAGCACCATTTATATAGACTTTTACTCTATTTCTGTGTGGTTTTAAAATTCAGAGAGTTGTACCTTGTAGGTAACCTGGGAGTACTATACCACCTGATGTAATTACGTCTTATTTTAAAAATGGCCTCGCAGACCTTTTGGGAAAGTTTATTGCTTCTGGTATACTGACTCCACAGATTTAACAAAAACGAAAGCCGAATATGAAAATGCCATGTTGTGTGTACTTGCAGACAGGGTGCTTGAAGTTTTAGCTTTTGGGTCAGAGATGAAAGCTTGTGCTGTGAAAGTAGAATGGATAATTCATGAATTCAAATCAATCCTGAAATATAAATCATGTAATGGAGAAAAAGAAAAAAAGAAAAAGAAAAATTCTATGTTTGGGTTAGATGGGTGTAAAAACAATTCTCATCAGAGCCTTTCCTTTTCTTTTTTTCTCTTTTTTTTTCTTTTTTTATGTTTTAGATAATTTGTTTTTGCTATTTTTCCACTTGTCTTTTGAAGTGGAACTCCAGTCTTTAAGTATCATGATTGATTTTCTTTTCTTTTTTCTTTTTTTTAAAGGAAGGAGTTTGGTGCAATTGTTCAGTGCCGTCTCAGGGTATTTCCAGTTCAGCAAGGTTTCTGAATTTACTCCAGGTCTGTAGAGCCATGAAACAACATTCAGAGTGGGAGTATAGGCTGTGTAGCCCATGCCAATGATTTGATTCTACAAAGCTGAAATTAGATCATGGCAACTTTTGAAGGACTCTGACAACCATATCCAGATTAATTTAAGATGGTGCTTCTAATAAAAAGAATGAATGAATTCTCACCAGCCAGAATCCATTCAAACCTCACCAGCATGGGCAAGACCAAAGAGCTGTCAAAGGATGTCTGGTTTGATTGTAGACCTTGCACAAGGGAGGAATGAACTACAAGGCCATGTAAAAAGCTCGGTGAGAAGGAGACTTCTGTTGGAGCCATAATTCACAAATTGGAGTAATACAAATTAACCAGGGGTGCTCCGATTGATCGGTTGCCGATCATAATCGCCCGATAATTGCTTTGGGAAGTTTGATCGGGAGTCTCTATAACGGCCGATATAGAAAAGCCGATCAGATGACGCAAAATTTGCGGGACATTTTTTTCCGCGCTGCTAAAATCGCTTCACCGGTCTGGCAATTCTACGTGTTGTGTGAAAAAGACAATACATTAGCAATCTACAACCTGTGTAACAAGCCACGAACCTCATCAGACATCTGAGGTTAGTCACGTAAAGGAAACACGAGCAGTTTTCAAAGTTGTCTAGCGCTAAGAGAGCGGGAGAGTTCAGCAACTCGCGCGCCGCCACTCACTCACCTGTCAGTAATACCCATATCTCACCTATGCGGTTTCTCTCGGTGGCCGTAAGTACGGTCCATCATGATGAGTTCTGGCGCTGTGATTACGTTTCCATCTTTCCGCGCGAAAAATTAAACATGTTTAATGAAACTAAACATTAAATTACATTAAACATGTTTAATTTTTGGGCGGTCCTTGCAGAACTTCCGCCGACTGTCTGTTATTTTATTTAATTTTATACAATCTGGAGGAAAGTTGTGTTAAGCTGTTCTTGTTGCTTGCCAATAAATACAGCTGTCAATTCATGATATTCCTCTTCTTGTAATTTCAATACTTAACTTACATTGTTGTTGCTAGATATAGTTTAAGAAATAATGCTACATGGTAAGGCTTCAAGTAGACCCTGTAATCGGTGATCGGTATCGGCCGATACAGTTTCTAGTAATGGGAAAATCGGTGATCGGCCCCAAAAATCCTGATCGGAGCATCCCTAAAATTAACCATCAATTGCATGGGGGTGCATCAATTCACCTCATGGGGTAAGGAATGATCTCAATTCAGTTGGGACTTCACAAGACAAACCATTGTTAACACAATACCCCGATAGGGATTTAAATCCTCCCATATTTACAGCCCTATTTAAAGTTTTCCAATGGACAGAGAAGGATTGAGAGAAAGTGTTGTGGTCAAATGAGAACAAAATTTTACACTTTAGCATCAACTCAACTCGCCGTGCTTGGAGGAAGAAAAAAAACTGATTAAGGAACACAATTCCTACAGTCAAGCATGTAGGCGGAAACTTGATGCTTTGGGGCTGTTTTTCTGCTAAAGGTACAGGCTAACGAACGTGTCCATGTATTGTCAAATCTTGGAAGAGAAGCTGAGAATGGGTCGTTGATGGGTTTTCCAGCATAACAATGACCAAGGCAACTAAAATGGAGTTTTCAGACCTTAATCCTACTGAAATCTTATGGAGGGAGCTAAAACTTCAAGTTACCAAGTGACAGGCAAGAAAACGTAAGGATATAGAAAAGATCTGTAAAGAATACAGATTCCTCCTTATACTGTACTGTATGTCTGCAAGCCTGGTTATCAATTACAAGAAACGTCTTACCTACAGTAGGAGCTTGCCAGCAAGTGTTTCTCCTCCAAGTACAAAGACACATTTTGCTTAGGAATCAAATACTTATTTTTCTCATTGAAATGCAAATCAATTCATAACCATTGTATCATGTGCTTTGTTCGGGATTTTTTTCAATGATAAAAATTACAGACCCTTCAAAATCTACAAGGGATCAGTACAAAGTATTATTTTTCCCATGGTATCTGAAAAGTGTTTCCTGCAATTGCAATGGTATTTAACAGAGAAACATTCATCAATAATCGCAAAGAAGTCATGACTGAAGTCAGTGCCGCTAGTTGGCAAATATGATGTCACTGATGGTATTTATGGCTTTTTACGGGTAGGTTGAGATAAAGAGTTTAAACCCATTGCACCATTTTAATCAAGCAGTCAGACAGCATTGTGTTTAATGAATAATATGTTGATAAAAATGCTCATCGTACAAAGAGTCTGGATTCAGATGTAAATTATTATGTAGCAATTATAATCATTGGTTCTGTTTTTTTTTTTATAGGCCTATAAAGTCAGACACAATGGCTGCCATTTTTGAAGCTTGCATTATATTATTGATAAACAGTTCTAGGCTTGAGTTAATCAATGTTTTTAAAAGACTGTCTTTTCAGATTCACAGAACTCTGCAGTTCAGTGGATAATAGTGTAAGTTAAATCGTTATGTTTTACACAACTTTTTAAAAGATATTCAGAAGTGCCCTTGAATATTCCTCTTACCTGGCGTAGCGGACTTTTTTATTTATTTTTTTAGACTTTAAACCATAAATATTCATATTTCATACTTCTGAAATTAATGCCAGAGGACCTTCAAATTGAGCTTTCCTATTACACTCAGCTATATTAAATATTAAACAGTACACCTGGTTGGATTCGACTGTAAATGCTAAACCATGCAGGAAAGAAAATATATTCATTTCTGTCAGTTGCTTTTTATTTAAGTACTATTTTAAGTGAATAAGTTTTAAATTAATTCATGAAAAAAAGGAAATGATTTCATTATTCCTCATGCCGGTGGCGTGTTGCTTAAAGTGCAACCATTGCCTTTGTGCAAGTTTCCTATTAGATTGTCCCTATATCAATCATCACTCAGTACGCATATACATTAAAAGCAATATAAGTATCTGAATCCTACAACAACAACAACAAAAAAATCTTGCTTGAATGAAACCCGCCCCTGAATCTCACCTTAACGCTTATAATCTGACCTTTGAGATGATCTATGCACATTTAGAGACCATTGGTCTCCTACTGTATACTTCAATATGGAGTTGGTCTCTTTTTTTTCTGTAACAGCTTGCACTCATCTTGGAAGGCTGTCCACAAGATTTTGGAGTGTTCATGTGGAAATTTGTGTCCATTCGTTCTTTAGAGCATTTATGTTGCACGAGAAGGCCCGGCTTCGGCAATTTCTTTTTCAGTTCATCCCAAAGGTGCTCGATGAGGTTGAGGTCAGGGCTGTGTGCGGGCCAGTCAAGTTCTTCCACACACATCAAACTATGGTGTGTTTTATAGTACATGCTTTGTGCACTCTTCCTAAACAGTCATGTTGAAATAGAAAAGGGGCTTCCCCCAAACTGTTGCCACAAAGTTGGAAATATAGCATTGTACAAGATATCTTTGGACTGTGGGAGGCATTTAGATCGCCCTTTACTGGAGATAAGGGGACTGATTGAAACACCTGAATTCATAAATTTAAGTTTACTTTTGTCAAAACTAGCGTTTTTGTCCTCCACTGACTTGCCATACCCACCTCTGACTACCCTTTACACACCTCTAACTATCATTTACCCTCCACTGACTAGTATTTACACTTCTCTGTACCTATAACATTGATCATTTTAATCATTATAGTTATCACTAAAGTTGGCCAATTAGCATGTTACTAAGTTACTCAGTCGTCATGGCTGTATTGAAGGCTAAAATCACATCAAAAAAGTTTACACACCTCCAAAAAAATTCTAAAAGTGTTTACCCACCTCTGACTAGTGATTACCCACCTCTGACTAGTGTTTACCCACCTTAGACTAGTGTTTACCCACCTTAGACTAGTCTTTACCCTCCTCTGACTAGCCATTTCCCACCTCTGAGTAGCGTTTACCCTCTTCAGACAAGTGTTTACCCCCTCACAGACTAGCCTTTACCCACCTCAGACTAGGCTTTTACCCACCTCAGACTAGCCTTTACCCACCTCAGACTAGTGTTTACCCTCCTCTGACTAGCCATTTCCCACCTCTGAATAGTTTTTAACCTCTTCAGACAAGCCTTTACCCACTTCTAATTAGCATTTACCCTCTTGCGACTAGGCTTTACCCACCTCAGACTAGCCATTACCCACCTCTGAGTAGCGTTTACCCTCTACAGACTAGCCTTTACAAACCTCAGACCAGTGTTTACCCTCCTCTGACTAGCCTTTACCCACTTCTGAGTAGCATTTACCCCCAATGACTAGCCTTTACCCACTTCTGAGTAGCATTTACCCTCCTCTGACTAGCCTTTATCTACCTCAGACAAGTGTTTAGCCTCCTATGACTAGCATTTACCCTCAACTAACTAGCCTTTACCCACCTCAGACTAGTGTTCACCCTCCTTTGACTAGCCTTTACCCACCTCAGACTAGTGTTTACCCACCTCGGACTAGTGTTTACCCTCCTTTGACTACCCTCTACACAAATCATTTGCACTCCTTTGACACGTATTTACCCTACTCTGAGTAACCTTAATGCAGCTTTAAAACTACAGTATTTCCACAACTCTGTTTTTTTTTTAATAGTTTTATTTAGATCAAGCCATATCTTTATTGATTAATATGCATTTACCGATCCTCTACTATTTCCAAACTCATTCTCTCTTGTATCTGCCAGTTTATCAATTAAAGTTTGACAACATGGATACACAACAGCGTTTGAAGCGTAGAAATTGTAAGCCTCCTCGTGCTAATGCTGGCAAAAGGACCTCATACAAACAAAAGAAAACATATAAGTGTGTTATATTATTATTATTATTATAGGGCTAGACAGGTAGTGATGTCATTTATAGTTTTTATAATATTCAGATCTTTTTCTCTTTGAGTTGCATGGTGGATTGTTCAGTTCTTGATAGTTCTTGTATAAACTGTGTGGTTTATATATTCTATGCTATATATATAAAATACTATATACTGTATAGTATATATTGTAATGGCCCGCCCCCTTGTTAGGTGTGATCTGCTGTCGGCGCAGCTTCCACTGTGTGCGCAGTGTGTGTGTATGCAAGAAGAGCCTGCACTGAGCGGTCCACCGTCACAATAAATACTATATATTTATATATTAGACACAGGAAAGACCATATATACCTAATAGTGTATAGTGTAATAAAATTCCTCACAGACAATAACTTGAGTCCAAGATCACTGGACCAGCCATACTGGAGCGATGAGGCACAGCTCCAGCTGCTGCATCACCTAACCTTGACTTTTTACTGGCTTTTCTCACTTTCAGAAATCTTTCTATCAATGAGCAGTAAGAACTTCTAACAAACTATCAGCAAGAACTTTTTTTTTTTTTTTTTTTTTTTTAATGGTACCTGCAGTGTTTTTCCTTACTATAAAAATGCCCACTATATCCACGGAAATGGTGCTATCTAGAGCCTAACCCCTGGAGCTTAATGGTCAGCATATACCATCTTTTACAGTTCAGACAGATCTTATCCTTGTGACATTTTACAGTTTTCACTTGTGCATTCCTCAGTGTTCTTTATCCTGTTTTGACTTTTACTTTGCTTGATTGCCATGCTGTTATATGTATGTTCAATTGACCGACGTCTGGTCAGTTGATGTTTACAATATTCTCTGCTGGTATAGATTTTTTTCAGTGCAAACCTTTATATCAATCTTCCCCCATAGAACAATATTCTAAAATTCCACTATAACATAAATCGCGATGTTCCATGGCATGGGCATGCCCCAGACATACACTACATGGACAAAAGCATTTAGCCAAACCTGTTAATTATTGAATTCAGGTGTTTCAATTAGGCCCCTAATCCCCACTGAAGGGCAATCTTACTGTTTAAAATCGTATTGCTTCCAACTTTATGGAAGACCCTTTTCGATTCCAACATGACTGCGCCCCAGTGCACAAACCAAGGACTATAAAGACATGGTTTGATGAGTTCGGTGTGGAAGAACTTGACTGGCCCATACAAAGCCCCAACCTCAACCCCATTAAGCACCTTTTGGATGAACTGGAATGGAGATTCCAGGCCTTCTCATCCAACATCTCCTCATAAATGCTCTACAGAATGGATGGTCATGAATTTCGTAAACTTTTCACACTCCAAAACCTTGTGGACGGCCTTCCAAGAAGAGTGGAAGCTGTTATAGCTGCAGAAGGGGGACCAACTCCATATTGAAGTATATATTTGGAGACAATATCATTGTAGGTTTAGCCAAATACTGTTGTCCATATAGTGTATTTTGACTTGATCATTGATCTTTGTCATGACTGGGAATCTTTGATTGAACTTGCTGAGTTGAATATTTTACACTTATTCTACAGCTTACTTATTATTATCACTTGTTACTATGTTCAAAATGAATATTAGTTTACTTTTACAATTACACCACTTCCATCAAAGCATAGTCCTTTTCTGGATAGTTTAATGCCCTTGACCAGGGATGTGTCTGGAAGATTGAGAGTCGGTGGTAAAAATGGGCAACACTGTGTCCATCATGTATAGAGCCACAAGCTTTATAAGTTCTTCGATGCATGTTGTAGTCTACTGTTGAAGGTTTGCTTTTTTGCCTTTGAAGGGCTACAACCAATCTCCAGAGCCACACACTGCTCTTCCTTGTTGGAGTGTTTATATTGGAGCTACATATTGTTATGCAGTCTTAATAAGTATTTCAAGTGAAAATAATATAGAAATTTGGAATTAATTTAAAAGAAATCAAAATGCAATAAGGCTAGATTAGATTTCTCCTGCCTCAGTGCTGTAGAAGCTCACAAATTAGTCCAGTGCTCATTGATACAGACACTACATTATAATCATCATTATCATGTCTCTCTCTCTCTCACACACACACACACACACACACACACACTTTAGTTTCTTCTGAGTGGCCATAATTGACAGCTTCCTTTTTTCACCTTCAACTTGTGATAGAATCTTTTTTGTCAGCCTCACATTATCGTGACATCATTCACATTTGCTCCTTCTATCCAAAGGCTTGTCACTGCTTAGTCAGAAGTGAGGGTGACCTTTTCTATGGCCACCATTAAAGTTTTATGTACTCCGAGGTTACTGCCTAGGAGGCACAATTGCTCAGATGCTAATGACTCGGACCTGTGAGCTTGCGGTTGTGAACGTCAGATAGAAAGTAAATCACAACCTCGATATGGTTGGGTAGCATGTACCTCACCCAGTCTTTATTCCATGCTGTATTGCATTATATATATATTATATATATATATATATATATATATATATATATATATATATATATATATATATATATATATATATTATATATGCATTAAATACATTGAAAGCCACTGGTATAAGGGTAAATTTGCTAATGGTGTGCGTGTACATCACATGTATTTTAGATACCTCTTATTAATGTGCATTGAATTTTATTTATTTATTCTATTTTATTTATTTATTTATTTATTTCCAACAGTGTCCAGGTTCTGGGTTTGATTTGCATGTTGGCCTATGTGCACAGAGTTTGCATGGTCACCATTGGCCTCCACAGTCCCTAGTTGGACTACAGAAGGTCCTAGATGGATGATGGATGAATGGATGGATGTGTATTTGGCAACCACTTCAACTTCGACCTTGAGATCAATGCGCTACACTAAGACCATATCAGGTTACACTTCTAACGGTCAAGAGCAAGAATCTTGGGCTGCATTGGGCATTAAAACTGGACAAGTAAACAAAAAAAAATTCCTGGTCAACAGGATTACCCAATAAAGTAATTGAATAAGGTACTTGAATTTTTCTTGCAGTTCTCAGTGTGAACTCAGGATAAGATCTTGAACCAGATACCAGGAATCTATTTTACGCACTTTCTGGATTTATTCATTTTTTTATTTATTTTTTGAACTTTTCTTCCCTGAAGCTTGTGAGCTGTTTTGTTTTGTTTTTCATTCAATTATGGCCTCATGCTTTAGATTACTTACTTAGACCACTGAGAAAAAAAAATTGTATACTAAATGTGACCAAACATTAGTGCATTACTCACTCTTCATGAAGCGATTGGAAGCACAACTTAGTTCGGTGCTTTCATGCTTTCAACAGAATGGTTGTGGTCAAATCTTTTGTTTCACCTCGCTGACTATTTTCCAGAGATGGTGATGTGAAGCAATGTCTGGTTTTCAAAGCTTTTAAAAGTGTTTTTCTCACAACACAGAGGCATGACACACACGCTGTAAATTGCATGTCATGTCTGCCAGAATGACAGGATTATTCAACAAGAGAGACAAAGAAGGCACACATTCCTTTTCTCCCTTAGTGGTGGCAGGAGGCAGCGACCATGCATGGACTCTCAAGCGTTCACGTCTTAGTGATGCTACACACTGTCTGTACGTATGGATATGGAAATAAATTGGCCTTCCAGACAATCTCTTGGACCGGTTTCTATCCTACTTAAGCGATCAGGAATATTAATTTACATTGGGTATACTCAGGTTTACAGTCTTTCAAAATCTCCCGAGACTCAATTATTTAACCTTTGTACAATTTGTCAAGCTGAAATTAAAATAAACCAAACTTCGGTATGCAGACAGTCTACAGTTCTATCCATCCTGAGCACCTGATGGTGTCGTTGGCATGCCAAGTAGTGAGAATTCCATATATTATTTTCAGCATGTGAAATACACAAAGGAGGCTAAATCTCTTCCTTCTTAAAAGGTGGTATGGGAACGTTTATAGCGATAGGAGGATTTAGCTTTGTGCCGCCAGCAATACTGCGTACCAGCTACTTTTATTATGCATCAAGCCTTAGGAGTGGGTGATATTTTTCTTCCTGTATAATATATATATATATAGGGGAGGAAGCATTTTCAATGTATTTGTCAAGAACATACCATTTAAATATGTAAAATGGTGTTCTTGCATCGATTACAAAAACTTTCTTGACTTACAATAACTTCACATATGACCCTACAGCTTCTTCGTTTTTTTATATGAACAATATCACACGTAAACAGACCATTTTTATCAGGCATCCCTCAGAGAGCCTCTGTCATGCAGGACTACTCGGAGATCTGCGCTCAGTCGGTTGGTCAGACATGTCAGACCTTTCATTCCAGCTCCAGTGAGAGCAGTTTGACCGGGTTAAAGCGGAGTGACTTTGCAGGCTGATTTATTCCACACAGCGCTGCCTTCTTTCTCTCCAAATATCACTTGCACAGCACTGAAAGTCAAATTTTAGAAGACTGAGAAAACTCTAAAAGGCATGCTCTAATAAGCAAAAAGACCGACTATGCAATATTCTCCAATTAAACCACATTGTAATAAGACATCGGTGTGGCCGCGTGGGGAGCTGCAGCGCATTACATTGTTAGCTACTGAGAAATCCTGTTATTTAAAAGGGCAAGTTAATTAGCCAGGCAAATCCTTCTACAAGAAAAGAGCATTTCAATGTGTCCTTTAATTATGTAGTGCTTTAATTATGTAGATGTATCAGTGTAACTGATACATAAGGCCATTTAAATTTTTATGGAAAAAAAAAAAAAAAAAAAAAAAAGTATCTCTCTCCAAGACGTGACTCGGTTTGTACCACTTCACGTAATTTAATTGGCTTGAATCTGGTTTGGATTTTAACATGCATACATACATTACACATTACTTTAAATGTTTTAGAGGTCCTATAGGTAATATAGTTTGCCATTTATTCAGTATATGAATTAATTTTAGGCAAGGTAGTTCACAGCTAGGGGGCATGGTGGTGTAGTGGTTAGTACTGTGGCCTGAGACCTCCAGGTTTGATTCCCTCTTCAGGTTTGTCTGTCTGTGCATATGTACAGTACGGTAACTCTTTGCATGCTTTGTGGGTTAAATCTGGGATCTCTGTTTTCCTCCAAATACATGCAAAGTAGGCTCATTTGTCCCCTTGGAATTATAAGGTTCTATCTGCCTTATTTTTCATATTTTCTTATTCGGTGATGTATTAACACACTGTTATTTGTATTATTTATTGGTACCACAAGTAGCTTTGCTTCTCAGGAAGTTAAAGGTATATACGATATCTGTTTTTACAGACCGAGAACTGTTTATCCTCCATCTGAAACTGTAGGCTGAGGTCTTTTAGACCTTTCTTTTACGCTTTGAGGCGTTGAAAGATTTGAGAACTGAAAAATAATAAATAAATAAATAAATAAATAAATAAGTAAATAAAACTTGAAATAAAAAGTTCTTGCATAGTATTTGCATAGTAGTAGGAGTAGTAGTAGCATAGTAGTGATTTATTGCTTACAGAGTGGTTAAAGGTTTTGCTTACTGGAATTCCTCGTGGCTCATTAGTTTATTCATTTATCTATATTAGTTTATCTATCTTGGTCAGGGTCACTGTAGATCTGGAGTCTGTGCCAGAAACACTTGGCATGAGGTGAGAAAACACCATAAACAAACACAAAACAAAATCAAAAAAGCAAAGCGAATTTCCCCTATAAGAAATAATGGAAACTCAGATGATTTGATCTACGACCCGAAAACGTTCACATAAAAATAATTCATACAAAATATAAAGTAAAAATAAAACAAAATTAACCTGGACTTTACCTTTGACAACAACAGAATGGCATGAAATAGTTATAACAAATACTAATGGCAGACACGCTCTCTGTTTCCCGCCATCCTTACCATTACCATCTCTACTGCCATCTAGTGGATAGGTGGATAAACCTAGCCAAAGTATATACAGTGGAACCTCGGATAGCGAGTAACGTGGTTTACGAGTGTTCCGCAAAACGAGCAAAGATTTTTAATAATTTTTTAATTCGGAAACCGAGCAAGTATTAGTTTACGAGCGCCGAGTATCATGCTTCACACATGCGACTCTTATTTGGACACCGAGCGTCACTCTCTCACCTTCCCCCCCCTCCCCCCTCCCCCCACGGCTTCGCAAACACACAGAAACTCTGCTCGTGCGCGCGCAATTTGACACTGACACACACACGCACAGACGCTCTCTCCCCTTTTCACCCCCTCCCCGGCTTCAGAAACACAGAAACTCTGCTCTGTCGCGATTCTTTTCAAAGGTAAGGTGCTGGTTCATTTGTTTTTTTTTTGTTTTTTTTTTACTTTACAACAGTGATTCCCTTACCTTTTTTAAAGGTAAAGTGCAGATTAATTTGTTTTATTTTCATTTTATAGATTGTATTCATTATTTTTATTTATTTATTTTTTGGGGCTGTGGAACGAATAATTTGAGTTTTCATTATTTCTCATGGGAAATGATGATTTGTTTTACGAGTGTTTTGGAATAAGAGCCCACTTCCGGAACGAATTATGCTTGTAATCCAAGGTTCCACTGTAATAGAACAAGAATTTTTTTTATAAGAAATGAGCTTCATTATCTTATATTTGGTTCATTGTGATCGTGTTGTGCATAAATATAACTATCTCAGTGTGCATTAAATATATGAGCAATATTGTGTGCAACACCACTGTGCAATATACTGTGCAAGACCACAGATATTTATTTAACTTATTTGTAAGTATCTCACACTCTACTCCATTTGATGTTAACCCAAAAAAATCCATCCTACTCAATTTGTTGTAATTTTCTATTTTATTTTATTTTTTTATTTTTTCCTGTTTTGTGTCGTGCTGTTTTGTCTTGTTATTTGTTTTGTCCTAGAGCTCTGTCACTAAAACAAATTCCTTGTACGTGCAAGCATACTTCTGATTCTTCTGACTCTTCTGATTCTGATTCTATATTCAGGTTTTTTTTTT
This sequence comes from Clarias fuscus, assembly GCA_030347435.1. Taxonomy (NCBI): domain Eukaryota; kingdom Metazoa; phylum Chordata; class Actinopteri; order Siluriformes; family Clariidae; genus Clarias; species Clarias fuscus. The sequence goes on along the minus strand of CM059222.1, from coordinate 24,239,921 downwards.
TTCTTGCTAAGATATTATTTTTGCAATCTGTTATATTTTTTCACACTGCAAAAAGAGTGTAGTAAAGTTTTACAGTACATAGTAAAGTAAAAATATCTTAAATATAGTTAAATTATCTTAAATTATTAAAATTATCTGCTAATAGAACAAGACATATCCAGTAAATTCTCTATATACAAACTTTTGATTTCAAACCTTCGAAGATACGAACGTTTGCACATATTTAATCATAGAAGTTGATGATTGGGCTTATTGGGCGTATGTTGTCACAGGCAATGTGCTCTGCAAGTGCTGTACAACCCCAGAATGTCCAAAAGCAGTGGTGATGAAGCTGGTACTGCTAGGAAGCGCCAAGCAATAACGATGAAAACATAGGTGAGCCTCCGAGTGGCGCAGTGGTTAAAGCGCTCGGCCTATCATCCGGAGATCGCTAGTTCGAATCCCGGGTGGTGCTGTAACCTCTGGCAGCCGGAGGTCTAGAGAGAGCTGATTGGCCGAGCTCTCTCAGAAGGGAGGGATGAGAGGTACTTAGTGCTCCCACATTAATCACGGCTCTACAGCCAATCAGGGGCGTCTGTGAGCTCACGCAACGGAGGGAGCGGATAGCGCTGTCCTCCAAGTGTGTTACGCCGCCCCCAACGGTGCGCGAGCGAGCAGTTCGAAAAGATGCGGTCGGCTGGCGTCACGTGGTTCGGAGGAAACACGTGATAGTCTTCGGCCCTCCCGGCTGAGTGGTAGTAGTAGCCTTAATGTGGGAGCCCCCTAGTGACGGGGAGGAATTGGACACGACTAAATTAGGGAGAAAATCGGGGAAAAATCAAAAAAAAAAAAAAAAGAAAACATAGGTGAAAATAATTGAGAGAATGGTGAAAAGATGGTAGATGTTGCTTTTTCTTTTAACATGAATCGTACAACCATCGGCGGAATTCTAAAGAACTGTGTACTGTAATACTGTGTATAGCCAATTGTGTTAGTATTTTAGATGTTGGACTTATGAACAAATTCGACTTACGAACAAGATCTCAGAGCAGAACGCGTTCGGATGTAGGGGTCTTAATGTATACAGATGAAGCACTTTCAAACAGCCGGCTGGTCCGTGAATGAATTCCCTGAAGTGTCCGTGAATGGAACGTGATCACGTGGGTTAAAATCACGTGAATGCTACTCAGCAGCCAAATTGCTGGTTTCTGTTAATGTCTTCTTGAGAACAAAGCGCCATCTAGTGGTGGTGGACGATAAATTAATAAATATGGCTTCAATGGGCGTGTTTACTGTGAAATCTGGACACGCCTTCTGGCAGGAGAAGGAAGGGGGATTCACGTCAGCCACACGTCAGCCATACGCCAGCCATAAGCCATTCACATGCCAGTTGCCCGACCCTGGCTGTTTTGAGTTGCTACATCTGTACCAAAAAACTTGATGAAATGTATCTAGAAATATCCTTATTAAGCTTATATTGGTTATTTATAATGTCATAATGTCACAAACTGGAAATATGAACACATTGTTTACAAACTGACAGCATGACCCGTTCATTCAACCTTTCTTGTACTTTATCTCCAAGAAGCATACAACAGTTAATACAAATATGGAACACCCATAGCAAGCTAACAGTCCTCCAAGTAAATGAAAAAACAGCACAGCCCTAGAATCTGAAAGTATCTGCCATCCAAGCAAATTTGACAAAAAAGAGGAAACGCTTTCGTCTGACCCTGCTTAAAGCCAAAGCAAACCATCCAGTACGAACTGTTTCTCAAAAGCGGAGTAGTTCAATCTGACTCACCATTCTACTGGCTTTGTTGAAGTGATTCAGCATGAAATCAACCTGAAGCCTTTCAGACTTTGATAAATCACAAGCAGATCTGTGTAGGAAAATAAAAATAAAAAAATATTTTAAGCCTTATTAATGAGCTACAAAGAGAGAATTGGGATGAATGAGGAGAGATACACTAGCTAACTACTCGCGTTAGTCAGGTCAGGGTTTATTCACAAAGACTCTTCTTGATTTCTTATGCACGTCTTTTGCACTTTGAATTTGAATGTTTTACATCATGCTGAGGAAAACACATTAATGAATTTATCAGCACTGGTGTAAAGATGGTATTTGTTATACTGACTGCACACAATTTTCTACTTGTAATAAGAGGCTAATGGTTTCAGTCGAGCGATTTAGGTCTATATTTGGGAGATTATTAAACATTGCTTTTGATTTAGGGTTTTAAGGTGGCGCAGTTATGGCAAACTAAGAGAATATTATTCAGATTGAATAGAAATGGGAATATGAAGTGGGAACTACGCTTGCATTTTTTTTTCACCTTTTTTTTTTTGCATTGTTCCAGGGGCATAGTAGTCGGCTCCTAGTCCCCGTTCCACTGAGCCAAATTTGCTGCCGAATCTACACTGATGCAAATTCGTTACAACCTCTGGAGAGCTTGGTAGAGGACGGTCACCGCTCCTTACAGCCTTTTTTGGGCTCAATAGGAATTCTGTCATGTTTGACGGTAGGGTTAGCGTCGGGAGGAAATTTGGAGCATTTTTCAAAAATGTCGGTTGCCCCCTTCCGTCATACTTCGATATTGTTTCTTAAGTGCCGTTATTGAGTCCTTGTTAAATTTTTAAGCACATTTATGGAGTCATTATCGGTTTTCATCATCTCCTTATCTGTTCGGCAGCCAAAAATCCTAGTATTCAATGTAGAGGTATAAATCAAGTAATGACAAAATTAACAAATTGAAAAAATTTTTTAAGGAAAATAGTGAAGTGATTAAATACGATTGAAAGGTATATTACATGTTAAAGTCCTTTGCAGAATAGAAATGTTTTAATCTAAAATTTCCTTAGTTTGATCATCAACCCTCTAATTTTTGTTCCAAAAATATATTGTATGTGGCATAGGTGTCCACTTTTCACAAAAGATTGGAGTGAGATTTTGAAATTGGTTTTGTGAGCACATGCATTGGCTCAGGTGCTGTATATTCTAGAAGGATAGAAAAAAAATGACGATATCTGCATTGAGTTTAATTATACATAAAACAGTGTATCACAATTTATATTCATGAGAACACTCAAGGGATAAAATACTTGATTAAGAGAGAATCCAACAGGACACACGCAATATTATGTGGAATGCATAATGCATACACTCATACTGCCGAAGCTCAGTATCAAGTAAAAAAAAAAAAAAAACAGAAATGGACAGATTAAAAATATACTGTGCAATTTAACATAAAGTGACACTAGGGGTGAAAACTACTGAAGAAGCAAAGCAAAGGTAATAATAATAATAATAATAATAATAATAATAATAATAATAATAATAATAATAATAATTTATATTTATAAATTATTATTATTATTATTATTATTATTATTATTATTATAAATGGAGAAAGTACAGTAAAAGATCAAATTGTTCTTGATACAAAAGAAGGAGAGCAGAAAATAAAAGGAAAAAAGAAGATATGGAATATAAAGTGGAATTGTGCTGCATGTGTGATTGTGATTCTCTCTCTCTCTCTCTCTCTCTCTCTCTCTCTCTCTCTCTGTATCTGTGTCTGTCTCGCTCTCGTGCTCATGCAGTTTTCCCTTAATTATGTTTATTAGCCTTGAGTGTCTTATAAATATTAAAAGTGCTACATGATTAAACTTAATCCAAAAATATTTATGCCACTGTAAATATTGACATGTATTGTTCCTCTTGGAATATTACTACACTCTGCCTTCATACACTCTTTAATGTGTAACTTTGCCAGTCTAGAATTGCATTTAAATCTCAATATAGTTTATTACATTGTTGATCTGTACAACATTATGTATTATGACTGTTATGTATTAGGTCCACTTTTTATTTGATGTCTTCACGCAGCTGTACATGTGTGTTAATTACAGCCAGATTACGCAAAATATTATTTCCCTCCACATGGCGTGTGCTGCGGAATGATATGTTTGTCATATTGTTAACACCTCGTAATAGTCAGTAGCGTTGTTTTAATCCCGTTCAATATTGGTAGTGACAGTACTGTACGCTTTTGTTATCAATTATTTAGGACTCTGTAAAACATATTAACATGTTACAGTAAATATCTTAACGGCATGCTATTGAAACGATTATTCGATTATATCGCTATTGTAATGTCTAACACTTCAGTGTTGCATTGTGTCAAAATGAGCTGTAGAGTCGTTTTCATGGTATCATGAATCGATACCAAACGACTTTGGAGACGATTTAAAATCGGGAGACATCGGCTCAGCGAAATTGGGGGGTATTCATGTTTAATCAAAAGGAAGAAGGAAAAAACACACTTTCTAGATAAAGTTGCATTTGGATTGAACTGCACTGAATACAGAAACAGGTGGTGATATTTGGAGCACTAAAGATAGTGTCATTAGGTGCCGCGTTGGAATTGATTTCATTTTTTATTTTATTTTATTTCTTTTTGTAAAATGTGTTAGGCCACCAACAAATGTAGCCTCATACAAATATGGTGGATGCCAATTACAACGCTGTCACTCCAATTTTCTTCAACTGAAGCATGATTTTTACCTGTAATCAATCCTCAATCCTTATATATGTATTTATATTTAAAAAATTGTCAAATGTAATTGTTTAAGAAGATAAATAAATAGTTTTATACATTTTTGTAAATAAGTTGAATCTTAGAGATTTAACCTGTGTGTGTGTGTTCGACAACAAAAAATAGCATCTGATTTTTTTTTTTTTTTTTTGCTAAATATATATAGGGAAAAATATAATTTTATTAAAAAAGGAAAATGGAAAAAAAATCTTGCTAAATGATATTTTTGATATAGTGCTATAAAATATTTTACTAAATGATGTAGTATTATAAATACTATATATATATATATATATATAAAATGATAAAAACAGCAAAAATATATTTGTAAAAAATCTGATACTTTTTTCTTTTTTGTTGTCGAATTTACTCATTTAATTTATAAATTCAACACTTATTCTTAAACGAATACAATTGACACTTTTTATATGTTTAAAAAGTACATATTGACAATTTATTTAAAAAATGATTCAAAAAAATTTTTTTATGACTCTAAGGCATAATATAATCATTAAAACAAAAAAAAACCCTAAAGACGTTCTGAGCTCTAAGGTTTAACTGACAATTGAAATGGGGATATTTCTGTTACCTCACAATGTGCGTGTGTGTGAACAAGAGAGGGGAAGGGAGCATACATGACAGGGCATGTGAGACCTTGACAGTTAACATCTAATTGCTGTGACATTGGTTGACAAAGACTGAGCGAATGCAGCCTGAGTGACTGTTAATAAATTAGAAATGTCTGTGATGTACGTGGGTGGCATAGTAACGCAGCGGGTCGATCCTGAGCTTATGTGTACTCTTTGTGTGGGTTTGCTCTTGGTTCTACAGTTTCCTCCCACTTCCTAAGAACATTGTGGTAGGTGGATTAGCTGAGCTCATTCTAAACGGAGTTCTTGGTGTATCTCCACCTCGCTCCCAGTGCTCCCACAAAAGGCTTTAGCTACACCACGACCTTGACCAGGACAAAGGGCTTACTGTAGATAAATAAATATAATGGTGCAGTGTATTCATATGTCTCATACATCACTAACTATAGTCTAAAACTCGGTGTAATAATAAGCCTGATCATTTTCTTTCATTCAAGTCTTTGATGCTGGATTTCTACTAGTACCTAGTATTTTCAGGCACAGTCTGAAGACAAAAATTGCATATTAATATTAATGAATTTTATTAAAAAAAAATTTTTTTTTGGAGTGAGTGAGCAAAATTCCACAATCTTTTGACACTGAAATTGATGGATTTGTAATGTAGCCCTGCTCTGTTGAAGCTGTTCGATGTTTGGCAGAGAGATAAGTGTGGTAGGAGGAAAGCGAGCGGCTCTGCTTCCCACACGCTAAGAGAGAAGAACAGAGACAATGATAAAGGTCTCACTATTTAGCACAGAAAAGAAAAAAAAAATCACTATAATAGCTACAATCTTTCAGCCTGGCTAGATGTACAAAGCTGCAAGCGAGTGAAAAACAGCTCACGGATTACACGCTCGCTAGAAAAGAACAAAACAACTTGCTTACTGCAGGACTTATGTAAAAAAAAATAAAAATAAAAAAATACATAGTTCTTGTTCAGAAACAGAGATATGCAAATAAATCAATATTCAAACCACATAAGACTACCTCTAGTTGCAGGGAAGGTAAGATAAGGGCAGGAGAGCTACTGTACGTAATGGCACCACTGCAAACCCAACGTCTCTGCTCTCATTACCGAGCGGTTCTTTTTCTCACCGCGGGTCATGGCAATTATTCCATATTCCACATTTAAATGTCAGTGAGCATTTAAGTTCAGAGAGGGTAGACACACTGAGACACACTCTCGCCACTTCCTGAACACTTTAATTTGCTATGAGATCATAATGCTTCGCCTTGACTTGGTAAGTAAGGCATGGAAATTAGATCATTAAGTGGTGGAAATGAGATAATTAAGTAATGGCCATGACATGGCAGCTCAAGGGATCTAGATGATTAAGAATATTTATAACACATTCGTAGTAATAAATGTTATATCGTCCAAAGATTCCTCCAGAAAACCCGGTGCAAGTTAAATGCTCAAACGGATAATGCAAGATTAGTCATGCAACAGGATTAGGGTGCATTAGAACACGAGGGGGTTGAGAAGAGATTTCTGAATTTCAATATATTTTAAAATGCCAAATAGTGGCTTATGCAAAATACTGGCTTATTGTGTAGGAGTTGCTATAAATGTTATGGCAAATTCTAAAGTAGAAACAAAGCATCATAACCAAAACATCATGGACAATGCCCCCGAACGGGTGTGCCTGTGTATGCAAGGAACAAACCTTACTGCTCTCCTGTTCCAGTTTTGAGATAGAAACCAGACAAGTTTAAATACACAACTTGATTCATAATTATTGAATGTTTACTGTTTTAAAAAGTTCAGTCATCGTTATAAACAAATGTGGCCAATCAGTTAACCAAATATTGTATACAAGAGTACATGAAATCAGTTATGCATAACTGCGTAGAGAAATTGTGTATATTGGAAAGGTATTTTGTGCAATTCTGTCCAACCAGTCCAAAGGAATAAATAGCGCGTTCAAGTCCAACCGGACTTGTGATACACTTTTTCATGAATGAAGGCATAAAACCGATTGACATTTACAAGACGTCAAGCAATGTACAGTGATGAGCCTCTTAGCTGCAGTAAAACATTTAATTGGTGCATACATTTGAAAGCAGGTCGTAAGTCCGTAAGTCCCAGCCGAGGTGGCTCAGGCCCCACTGCAGTCGTTCCCGTGAACATTCAGCGAGTGGAATGTCTGATCCTTGAAAATCGACAACGTGTTGAAAACCTGCAGAAGAGACGCATTAGTTTGTAGGAACTGTACACACAATCATTCACCAGCACCACTTGCACATTAGAGGACCTCACCTGGGAGGTATTGCCACACCCCTCATACAGTCCTTTCCTTAATTCAAGCAATTTCCACATGTTCGGTCCATTAAAGGAGTTCCTGGGAGGCCAGTGTTTCAGACATAAGGCAGGCAGACTGATCATGGCGACGGCATACTAAGAAAACTTTGTAGGCAAATAGAAAAATAGATTTATACTGTATTGTTCTCATAAAAGGATCAAAGGGATTTCATTGTTGTACCTTGATATTATCCAAGCACTGTGATAAGTGCATTAGTGTAACAGGGGATTATATAGTGAAATAAAGGGAGTTTTTACTAGCATAACTGTGTTCTGTCATTTATATATACAGTGACAATTCACTCCACATTAAAGACCAGGAAGTCGACATTACTACTATGACTACTGTGCTTGCAGGGACTCATTATAGAGCTGCAGGTATAAACATCCTCCCATAATGCTGATTAATGCAATAGATTAAACAAACCATTTACCAAATGAACAAAGGCCAGCCCATCTGGTCCGATTCCACAGAAAAGCCAATACATCACAAGTCGCCAGAAAATGTTGATGCTGGCACTGGCTACAGAACACCCAGTGTACCACAACTTCCTGTGTATGGGGCTTAGCAAGCAAAGGCAGCCAACATTTTATTTGTTATGATTTGTCAGTTTTGTCATTTGCATCAATAAATCAATAGAACTAGTGCCAATGTACCATAGCATGTGCATGTTTTGCAGACAGTATGTATGCAGAAACTGGAGAATCCGTCCAGTGGAAACCTACATGGACACAGGAACATGTGGATCTCCAAACAGAGGTTAACCCAAGGTCAGAATGAACCAGAGACCAATGAGCTGTAGGTTGGCATCACTCCTCTTTGAGCCATTATACTTCATGTCCTGCCATCCATATCTTTGACTCAAAGTCAAGTCCCTCTTCACTTTTGATTCTTTTACTGTTGCCCCCATTTCAGATTATTTCACTTGTCTTGACTTTGGATGGTCTCTCTGTAGGTTGCCAGACAGAATAGTCCTTTAATGGAAATCAATTCAGTGTAACAATAACGGAATGCATCGATGCTACACAATAAAGCACTTATGCACCAGTTCCACTTGTCCTTTCACACTCATGAAAGCACTTGACTAGCTAGCTGCTCCCAGTTTTCAATTTGCATGTCATTCCCTCGCCTACACACCCGAGGCTGTGAAGAGAAGTGTTTCGGTACCTGCTGCTGTAATGGGAACACATTATAACAGGTGTCTAAATGCTTTTCAGAGTAATGGGCTTTATCTTAGACTTCAAAAATTGGAATTTTTTTTTTTTTGGAGAACTGACTTAAAAAATATTCATTTGAAGTAAGGACTGAATAGAGATTATGTAGAAAGGTATTTTTTTTTTTTTTTTTTTTTTTAAGAAAAGATCAGCTCTGAGATGAATAATAGCCATCAGGACAATGAGATGTCTGTCCTACATATTTAATATGGCACCTGTACAAAAGGTGTCAGGGATCAAATTCCAGCTGTGACACTGGCCAGATTTTGAAACAAAGCAACTGGGGGAGATTAGATGAAAGCAAGGCTTTTCTTTGTCCTTCTCTGAGAGATCTACCGCCGCACAGTCATGTAGTAGGGGATGTGACTAGCATACTGAGCACCTTCAAGCATACTCCAAGGAAAACGACCAAAAATGTTACATTACTGAGTTGGAAAAGGTATTGTTTGTTGTACATGGATTGTTGTACATAAGCGTTATGCTGTCAAGCTACACCCCATGTGGAAAGGACAGGAACAAAACAATACCACCAAGCCAAACAGTCCAAGCATAGATTGGTTAGGATGCCATAGTGATTGAGGGTTACCTTGGCAATGGATCTTGCCCACTTCTCTGGCTAAAAGTGACATCGACAGAAAAAAAAAAAAAAATTGCGAACTCTTATGTTGTTGGTTTGAGTTTAACACCAATAACAATGTTGTGTTTATAACAAGACTATATTTATAAAGTTGGAGCGTGGTGGCTCTGGTGGCTAAGGCTCTGGGTTGTTCCATAGTGATGAAGTAGTTGATAAAGTACACATTGGATCCATTACAGTTTGCTTACTGTCCGTACCACTCAATAGATGATGCCATCCCTCACCTCCTTCATACAACACTTACTCACCTGGACACTATAATGGGCAAATATGTTAAAATGCACTTTGTCGACTACAGTTCTGTGTTTAACACTATAATTTCCTCCATACTCACCACCAAGCTGGAGCACCTTGGACAAAGCCCATCTCTGTGTCAGTGGATCTCCGGTTTCCTAAATGGCAGACCACAGGCAGTGAGGATTGGCAGACATATCTCAGCCTCCCTCACCCTCAGCACTGGAGCCCCCAGGACTGTGTTCTGAACCCCCTGCTATACTCATTGTACACATATGGCTGAGTGGCCACTACCAAATCCACCACCCTCATCAGATTTGCTGAAAACACCATAGTGGTGGGCCTGATCTCTGACAACAATGAGGCGGCATACCTGGAATACCTTGGATTGGAAACTAAGAGCAGAAGAGGAACTACCAGACCCCCTGCGATCAATGAGAGTCCAGTGGAGAGTGTGGACAGCTTCAGATACCTTGGTGTTCACATCACACAGGCCCTGTCATGGTCCTGTCATATCAACACTGTGGTGAAAAAGGTCCGGCAGCGTCTCTACCACTTGAAAGATTTTTAGACTGCCCTCTAAGGTGCTTAGGAACTTTTACTCCTAGACCCCAAAGAGGGTCCTGGTGGGAAACATTGCAATCTGGTTTGGGAACAGCACTATGCAGGACAGATCAGATCTACAGAGGGTGGTGTGATCAGCTAAGTGCATCATCAGTACCAAGCTCCCTGACCTACACTCAATCTAAAGAAAGTGGTGCTAGACCAAGGCCAGGAAGAAGAAGGACCTCAGCCACCCCAACAATGCCTTTTGCCTTTTGTTGTCAGGAAAGCACTTCTGTTCCCCGAAGGCCAACACAAGAGACTGAGGAGAAGCTCCTATATGCAGGCTGTATGGGCAACCAAAACTCAACATAAGTTTGGAGATTGGACTTGCTACACTGAATATTTAGAACATCTATTTGTACATAAATGAGGACTAACTATTGCACTATTGCACTTTAAAGATGGACAATATAGTGGTGCTCATAATTTTATTTCACATTCCTTGACCACCCTTACTGCTGATGTTTGCACATTGCACACATTGTACATTCCATATACTGTACTTTATATAGTTTATTTACGCAGTTTCTACTCCTTAGATTTAATCCTTTCTATATAATCCTTTATTTTATAGTAACAAAATTTACTACGTATTGTAAATTTTATATTTTGCATTATTTTCTATTGCCATTTGCCTATATTTTTTTACAAACAGCCATGTAAACATTTCACAGCATGCCATGCTGTGTACATTTGTGAATGTGGCGAATAAAATTTTTTATTTGCTTTGAGGATCTGGGTTCTTTGGGTGGGTAGTATGGGGATTGAGCCTGTTGGTGGGTTGCACAACCCTACACTACCCAGCCATTGCATTCATTGGCAGTCCCAAGCAAGGTTGGAAAAGTGGGAGGGTTGCCTCAGGAAAGGCATACAGGATAAAAATCTGTGCTGAGTTGTGTGCGGATCGGATGGTACTCTGTGGCGAAACCTCGATGGGAGCAGCCAAAAGAAGGTTTAGTAAATGAGGAAGTTATGGCACATATTTGAACCATATTGTGTAGCCACTAGCTAACTAAGCTACTGAAGTAACGAAAAGAGATTAGCCTTGCTACTCACCATTCAGCTAATCAATGTACAAAATTGCACATTCCTGTTATCAACTTATTTTTAAAAATAAAATACTTAAGACGGAACTTAAGACAGTAACTCAGGCTGATGGATATCCTGAAAAAAAACTGTATATTTATGGAGTTCTTGTACTATTGTATTTAAGTACATGGACTTAATACTTCAACTTAAGTGGTTTGCATCTTTCTGCCAACTGGTTGATGGAGATCAACAAAATTCAGTCAATTTCATCTAATAAAAAATGCCATGATCAGCAGTGACAGAGAATGTACCTGCAGTGATGACTGTGTAATTTGCTTTTTTTCGCTTCACATTGGCACCAGCGTGGTAGAAGAAAAGCTGGGGGGAAAATCTTTTTTTTTTTTTTTTTTTCCCACTAATCTACCAGAGACCTGATTGATTTCATGCAGAGGTGATGTGATGTTGGATAATAACTTCTACAGCGATAATTAGAGTTTAAACTCTTAGAGCTCTCATATGAAATGACATGAACATTTGGGTGAGTAACGGGGTCAAGAAAATTTCCGGACACTCATGGAAATCCCAGTGGGGTCAGCTTGCTTCATTATCCACCAACACCCAAGACAATGACATATCATACAAAAGCCTAAAACAAGAGAAGTACAAGTTAGCCATATCTATGAGTGATTTTTTTTTATTATTAAAAGCCACTTAGCCACCATTCCTCCCATCCCCAGAGTTTTGTCTCCTGACCACAAAGTGATATGGCATCATCAGGTTCCAAACTTGCAATTTCCTCAGGGTAAGGCAAATACTTTTAATTACATCACTTGGGAACCCTGGATAGGCAAACCTTTAAAGTTTTCATTGCAGTGGATCTCACTCTATTAAGTGGAATCCGCTGTAAACCATCCCAAATGCAAATACCATCTGGCAGAATTAATTGTACAGGGTACAGATGAAGATAGTGAATAATTGATTCGCACATTTTAATGATTTCAGAGGCATTCAAAGTGCTTATTATTCTGTGTAGGTGTTCTTGCTAGCGTGCCAAATTAATGTGCCAAATTAGAATTAGTATTATCACTTTGAACTTAAGATAAAATTACTGCGAGAAATCTTCATTGCCAGGAGGCAACAGACAAAGAACGTGCATCATGGGGCTTGATGAACAGTCTGGATATCAACTAAATCCAAATTACGTCAAATCCAATTTAGATCTCAAGCATTTCAACCTTTTAAATATCAAAAAAAAAAAAAAAGTGTGTGCTAACTAGAGTTGGAGGAATGAAATTCAGTGCATCTACTTTGGAGCTCAAGGGCAGAATGGCCTGGAGCAGTGATTTTCGCCTTAAAAAAAAAAATAAACATGATTGTTCTTAACAAAACTACTTCAAATATACATGGGTGAGTGTATCATCAATGTTCCAAAAATACAAAAACAACAAGAATAAAATTAATGATTGAGTAAGTTTTGAGTTATGAAGTCATGTGATTACCAATTGTGCAATAGTGGACGTCAGAAGTAACGGTAGCCGACGTTAAGAAATTGTGCATTTTCATTGATAATTACATTTCAAGGTGAATATCAGGGCCACGAAATGACACAAAAATAACATAATAGCAATAACAAAAAAAAAAAAAAATGTATCAAATGTTGAACGTTGAATCAAATCAGAGCTGCTCACAAAGAAAGGTATGTAGAGAAACTTGCGAAGAACAGAGTGTGATGCCTCCGGGGTGTTTACACATGTAGTTAAAGCTCCAAGCCAACCAAATTTCACACCAGATGTAATTAACATCCTTGTGTATGAAACAGCTATTAAGGTGAGGGGTGGCTCAGGCAACTCAGGATCCACAGTAGATTTTGGGGTAGTACGGGTTTGAACCCCGCCGTTAGTGGTTGCCAGACCCGATTCCACCCAGCCACTGCATGCAGTGCCGGTCCCAAGGCTGGTTAGAAAAATGGCAGGGTTGTTTCAGGAAGAGCATCTGCTGTAAAAACCTGTGCCTCGCTGACCTCTAAACCAATTCAATCCAAAGCACAACAAAACCCGAAGAGACGGGAAATGTTTGCTTGTGTAGTCAGCAAAGTAAAGTCAGAGGTCATGAAATTATTATACAAGCCTGAACAGGTAGTTATACAACCTGATTTATTATCCTTTTTTAAATGTATTGTTGAAAGTTATACTCACTGACTCATTATCTATACCGCTTAATCCTGTATTCAGGGTCACGGGGGGCCTGGACAGGGTACCAATCCATCACATTCCATCACATTCACACAAATGTGGAAGCCAATTAGCCTAACCTACATGTCTTTGGACTGTGGGAGGAAACCGGAGTACCCGGAGGAAACCCACCAAGTACGGGGAGAACATCCAAACTCCATGCACACAGAGACGGGAATCGACCCTGGCCGGGGATCGAACCCGGACCTTGGTGGTGCAAGGCGACAGTGCTAACCACTACACCACCGTGCCGCCTGAAAGTTATACAAGAAAGAAAAAATCACATTGAATATACATAATACCAATAAAAAAAATGGTTTCCACCATTATTATTAGCCATAAGTGCTTGTGTTTTCTTTAATAAGGCATGATTCTACACACGAGTTAAACAGACCCATTACATTAATATCATACTCTACGTGTTTACAACATGGGATTTGGCTTGAAAAGCCCTGACAACAAATCTACCTGAAAGCTTTTGGGTAGAATTAATTTGTGTTGCTCCGTCTAGAATAGAAACACTTCCACAGGGACTGAAAGGTAAATCCTATCCTATTTGGCACCAATCCTTCCTTATAGAGCCATGTAATGTGCAGGTTTTAAACAAACATCATATAAAACTGTCTTCCCAGTAGGACAGTGACTTATATACTTGTGGCTCTGTAGTCATAAAGATTGATCATGACCATCAACCCTTTTCCAGTGATTAGGTGCTATCTATAGAAGTGGTTTTCACCCGTAGTCCCGGAGGACCACCTGTCTTGCACATTTTAGTGTTTTCTCAGCTCCCAGCACACCTGATATACTGTAACTAATCAGCCAATTAACAACCATAAAAAAGCAGGGAAAACATGAAAAAGTGGGGATCTTGAGAAGCACTGATCTATAGCACAGGAACAGCCTGAAGAATAATGGAAGCGTTTGTTGTTGAGGGAGAGCAGCTGTAAACCTTTGAATCAAACTGTCTACGATTGTTACTGATATGACCAATACAACACTTACTATTAAGTACCAAGGAACTGAGGCTACATTCAGCAGAAATCCAAAATCTGTTACACTGGAGAAAAAGAAAATCTCTTTTTGTCAAGTCTGAAATGACCTATGAACATGAAAGTCTATAATAAAAAAGCTCACTCCACGACCTGGAGAAGGCATATTGCTGTATGTACTGTACTGTATTTTGATGAGAACAAGGAAATCTCTGCATGTGTACGGTGAGAACAAGGAATAACCACCGATCTTGTGGTTTTGTGAACGGCAGGAATGAGGAGCGCTTGTATGGGAATGAGTAGAGGGAATGAATGTTCAATGAGTGGCCCTCAACTTCGAGAAGAGCTTGGCGAGAGCGTCACAAGCGAGGCATGAGAGAACCACGCTAGCGCAGCATGTGCCCCGCAGCCCCTAGCGGGAGTTCTCGCCAACGCTCTTCTCGATCTCGCCAACTCTCTCTTGGATTGAGTAGATGACTCACCAACACTCTCCTTGTTCTCCTCACATTCACCAGTACTCTAGCCAAATAGAAACTGAAACTGAACTCGTAAGACTTCTCCGCAATTACTCCTTGGACCAGTAGAGGCCAGTGACATTGGAGGAAGCCGAGGAGTGCCTGAAAAAAAGTGAGACTATGAGTGCCCGGACAAGAGTGAGTGCTAAGAAAGAATTTTTTTCATGTTTTTCTTTCCTCATAGAAAGAATAGACATGTCCAAGTGATATTGTTGAGATTGGTGAGATTGAAGAGAGGTTTAGGGAGTTTAAAGAGAGCCTTGCGAGAGCCTAGGACTTCTAGAAAATGTCAGGGAGAATGCCAATTTTCTGGCCAAAATCACTCTTGGTGAGATTTATTTTTTTTATTATTATTAGACTCCTGTATGTATGAAAGCTGCTTTAGGCTTGTATAAGCTTGTAAGCTTAGGACACAGTATTAATGCTTCCAGGTTGTTGTTGTACAGAAGGGTTATGGAAGTCTCCTCGGCCACCTCAGGATCTTCCGCATTTCATTTCCGTGGATTTTTCGTACCAAAAAACTGTGAAACTTTTTTTTTTTTTTTTTTGTCTCATCTGCAGTGCTACTGGAGTTTGTTCTGCCAGTGACATTTAATGGTTATCTGTGGGAGTTCCCAAACAATATGTCATCCTGAAAATGTGGACCATTCCATGTGAAGACACTAAGAGCTCATTAGAAACAGCATTTAATAGCACTGAAAGGAGGGACCATTGATGTATCTCTATACGATGATGGTTTTGTTTAAGAGTTATTAATTCCTAGTTTCATTTCAGATAAAAAAAAAAAAAAAAGTCAGCCACACCTGAAAGCCTTCAAGGTTTAAAAGATATGAATCTTCTACAGTGCGTTTTCCTTTTTTAAGGAGAAATTTGGTTTCTCAGAAAGAAAAGTATCGGTTTAAGCAAGTGTTTTTTAAAGCCTTTGAGAAAATAAGAAAATGCACACATAGTAGAAGCAAACATTGCAAACCAGTGGATTTAACCTCCCAAGGTGTCCTTGCCGTGATAATAGCATTAAGGGAAGAGTCCCTGATCCATGCACTTCAGTCGTACATCATTAAAGCACCACAAACATTTATAAAACCTGACGGGCAGACTATTAAGCCTAGGGGATTTTTTCATTATTTTGCTCCTGGCAGCCTGTGTCAACTCAGAGACTGTCAGGGTCTTCTGTCTTTCAGGAAGATGTGGCAGGACATGAAGAATCTCATCAGTTGCTACCAAGCCACGGGTCTCTTCAAAACAGAAACTCTTTCATATACAGCGATTACAAATGACTAGATTTCATGTAGCTGTCAAATGCCCATCTTTCGAGTCTGAAAGTCGGCACTAAATGCATCTATATCATCCAGTTAGAAGACTCGTGCTCTAACAAGTGCTCCCTTTACTGTTTCTTTATAAAATTCCTTCATATGAAGCTTTTTGAGATATGTTCTAATGGTGCTCTGTGTGGTGGCTTACTGACCTCATATTTGCACTCAAATGTGCTGATATTCCACCACTGACATAATGCTAGTTAACTAGCTTTCTGCTTTTCCCAAGGTTTTAGTCTTTTACACAAGATGCCCTTTCTGATGAAACCCTCCCATTTTACTGTATCTGGGCTTGGAACTGGGACTGGGCAGACAATGGCTTGGGTTTGGAGTTAGACTTGGCCTTCCACATGGTACAGTAAGTGAGAAACCTACCACTAAGCCACCAAAACCCACTCAGCCTTTCCCAAGAATTCCATGAAAAAAGATCCTAGAGCAACCTTGTGATGGAGAAGATAGAGAAGCAGCTATGGAATGCTCCATACACAACTTGAATGAACAACAACTTTTTGTGTGAAGCATATACTGTACAGTACGCTTGGACAAAAGTATCATTGTAATATACTGTAGATTTATTACAAAATGTGTCAAACTGCACCAGACATTTAAAATGGTCAGCTCAAGAGATCATGGATAGTCTGAGGGTGCACTGCAGAAGACTGGTGTGTTACCGTTTTTTTTTTTTTTTTTTTTATGTTTGCAAAGTCAATATTGAGTGAATGATTCTCTTGTATTCATCAAAGCTTGACAGTGCAGGTTGGATTTTCCGTACAATCTAATCAGTTTTGTCTTGGCATTGTCACTCTAGGCCTAGGGTGATCAGCAATGGAACCAGTTGTTGGGAATTTGTTCCACAGCCCGGAAATGGTATTCCTGGCAGCTCCAAACAGCCTGTCGACGTTTGATAGTCAGCCTAAAACATTTTGACAAATGGACTGAAGTGTATTGAAAAGCAATGAGATTATGGCATGTTGGAAAATGATGTCTTTGTCTTTTCTAAAAGTTAATTAAAATGAATCATTTTTGACTCACCCTCGTAGATTTCTGGTTGTCATAAATGTATTTCCTTTATATATATATATATATATATATATATATATATATATATATATATATATATATATATATATATATATATATTATGGCATGCCGTTTAGGAAAATATTCATGAGAGAACTTAATGAAAACTCTGAATATATTGAATGAAACGTGAGAATATTGAATGGTTTCCGAATATATTGATTGTAACTCTATATATATTGAATGAATTCTGAATATATGGATTGAAAACTGATATATATTGAATGAAAAGTCTGAATATATTGAATGAAACATGACGTCATCGAAACAGGGGGGCATTTTAGCGCATAACACCGGTCTTCCGCGGTGAAATAGCGAATATATTTCTTCATCCGTAGTCTGATACTGAGTGCGGCTTGTGCCACCACTTTGGGCCGTACACGCACTCATCAATGTGTTCACCATCTCTTCATTTCTCACAATTGCAGCAACCAAGTTTCTCGCCGACTCACTCATCCTTTCTAAAGATGGAGCTGTGTTTCGATGACGTCATGTTTCATTCAATATATTCAGACTTTTCATTCAATATATTCAGACTTTTCATTCAATATATATCAGTTTTCAATCCATATATTCAGAATTCATTCAATATATATATTTTTCAATCAATATATTCGGAATCCATTCAATATTCTCACAGTTCATTCAATATATTCAGAGTTTTCATTAAGTTCTCTCATGAATATTTTCCTAAACAGCATGCCATAATATATATATATATATATATATATATATATATATATATATATATATATATATATATATATATATATATATATATATATATATATATATGTGTTTCATTTGCCCTTGGGTATAAGTTGTGTTCATATTGAATAAGCACAAATACACACCAATGGTAAGAAAGTATGGCAAAAAATGAGCGACTGAATACTTTAAGCAATATCACTGCCAGACCATTAGTCTTTCAGCCTTCCATCTCTCTATCTCTCTCTCTCTCTCTCTCTCTCTCTCTCTCTCTCTCTCTCTCTTTCTGCAGCATTTTGTAGCCACTTTTAAGAAGCACTGATGCTTGAATTATTGCACTCTGAAAATTCATGTCGGTGATCCGGGCTAGAGGTTGACAGCTTTCTTCAGGCCTTGTTGATTTGTTTGCATGTGTGTGTGTGTGTGTGTCTGAATGAATATGCTGTAGGGATTTAAAGGTGAGCAAGTCTCAATAAAGTCTCCACAGTTTGCTTTTTAGACGTTTTATCAGTAATATCAGTGTGTGTCCTGGAACTACAGTACGGTGTGTTCAACAAAGAAAAGTGAGGTGTGTATTGAGAGCAACATAAAAAAAAAAAAAGGGTGCAGTCAGTGTGACAAAATCAAACAGGCATTAATTAAACAATGTTTCATCTCCTGGTAATGCATCACTCCGTTTTTACAGTCATGATTATAGAGATTATAAGACATGAGCTACACTTAACGAATCGTTAATAGATATTTATTTTTAAATGAACTCATCATTAACACATCAGATTAGACATTGCTTAACAACCTGCATCAGTCAAACCTTTTTCATTAACTGTGTGAATGTGACACGGTGACTTTTAGTGCTCTATTATACACCTGGGCAAAATACTCGTCAGTTGACTATAAAGTGCTACCAGTGCTTTGTGAAGGTTAGAAGTCTAGAATTTGACTTTTTATTTTTGTTTTTGGATCAACTCTGGACTGGAAATGTGTGTTAGACAAGCATGCTATGGGTACAACTGGAATTGTTGAATCTAATTATTGCTGTTTTACAGATTTGGTCCTGTTCTGCTATTTAACAACGGATATATTTATTATAATAACAAAAAATATTAATTTACATGAAATTACACAAAAAACAAGGTTCTTATTAGATCTTTGACTGTAACATGAAAGTATTTTAGAATATTTAGACAGAATAAACACAAGCAAATTATTAATGATTATTAATAATATTAATTATTTGTTTTTTTTCACATTTGGCTTATAGTGGTGAATCTTAGGAACACAGTGTAAATGCAGAGAGATGATTATGTATCCTCCAGAAGAAGCCGGCATACTATAAGTATATAATACGCATATAATAAACATATAATTAAGTATGTAATATAAGCATATCATTTTACCAGGTATTTTATAAATATTGTTGCTGCAATTTCAGTGGTTCTTTTTGCATTATTAATGAACATAAATTAACACTATTTGGCTATTATTATGCACAGTAGTTAATTTTCTTTAAAACTAACGTTCTAAAAAAAACTTGATCAAAATACTTATAAGTATAAGTATTTGTGGCATATAGATAACTGTTATTTTATGCCTTTTTCAAATGTTTATTTTTCCCCACAGTAGTCTTTATTTATTTAATTAATTAATAATTTTTGTCTCACTTACTTATTTACTTTTTTTTCCCCTTAGCAATGTGCTGCCTGATTTTCAATGTTATTTATTGTTTTTTTTTTTAATTTATTAATGTTTTTTCATTGCCAATTTAATGTATTTTTTTTTTTATTTTTTAAGCACGTCGTGAAAACATACTGTATACTCCTTATGGTATTTTAGGATGCAGGTTTATATATACATACAAAAAAGTTGGGTTGCAAAGAATTCAATTTAAATCAACTGGCTTCAATAGATGTTGGAGTATTTTTTTTTTCCCCTTAAGGTTAGAAATGACTACAATGCTGGTAGAAACTGAACTCATTATAACAGCAGTGTGCATATACCTGCTTACGTAACACCTACAGAAATGCAATAAAAAAAAACCTTCAGTTCAGTTTAAACGAATTACGTGGTGAGAAACATGTTTGGTATATAAAGACATGCGTTACAGCTTCCAGAAGGTGTTTTGAAATGCAGACATATCCTTTGCAGTATTGCTGCTGTATCTATGTATATGTACTGTATGTATGCATGTAAGTGCAGAGGAAGATTCCATAAAACGGACTTGGCTCCAACATGTCTTTCCCCTTTTAGGTCTGCACATTCAATTCCGCATGCCAGACTGGCCATTAATATCCGACCCTGGGTTACATGTCTCAGACCCAACAAGCTGAACATACTGTAGCTGTAACACAGCTTTATATGCTAATTTTTGAATGGTGGTGCAGCACAAAGATGTTCTGTAAACTATTAATATTTATTTACATTATTCAGATAAGACATTTAGTGTGGAACTTGACTACTTGTCAGAATCTATTTTAAAATGGAGATTTTGAGTAAAACTAAGAAGCATTCTGAACTCCTATTATGTAATAGAAGGTAAAAGATCCAGGATTCCCAGAGGAATGCAGACGAGTTCTAGCCGGTTAGCTTGCTAGCAATCATCAGCGGCTTCCAACCAAATGTAACACTAAGTATGATGGTTGCTTCTTACCCTGATGCACGCAGACTTATCAGACCACATGACCTTTTTCCATTGCCTCAAGGTCAAATCTTTATGTTTCCTAACAAACTAAAGTGACCATCCACTTTTTTTTTTTTTTTCTGATTAGTCTCAATAAGAAGTGGTTTTCTTATGGACATACAGCTATTTAGTCCCAATTCTGTGATTTCTTATTGCATACACATAAAATTGCACACCAAGGGACAATCACATCTACAACCTGTCTTTGTGTTGCTGTCTCAATTGCTGCTGGATGCCTGAAATTTGCTTTAGGATCAATAAAGAATCTATTTATATAATAGTTTGGGGTGCAGAAAGGGGCTCAAACCCGGATCCTCAGATCCTCAAATTCACAACTTTAGAGCCTTAGCCATATGAACCACCACTCCCCTCAAGGTCATAAGAATATATATACTTTTTTTTTTTTTTTTTAATCTGAATTTTTGAATGTAAGCTAGATTCCTTGCTGCAAATTCCAGCAGAGTGTATTTGCTACATATAGTTTGGGGGTGGACTCCGTAAACGTTAGATCATCATGGAAAACATTTCGCATCCAATCGTTCAATGTCTACATAAAAAAGTTTTCTTTTCAGACTCAATAACGTTTTTTTCTTTGGTTGTTAGATCAGTGAAGATTTTTTTTTGGTGACTGCAACATCAACATCATACTGAATTTACTTGTCTGCCAGGCAGCTGTGGAAAACTGATAGACTGGATACATATTGGGCTTTTCCCAAGCTAGTGATTTGTCTACCACTGGCAGGCAATAGGGTTTTGTACTTTTTTTTTTTTTTTGTCTATTTTTGACTCTTTTTTTTTTTCACTTGAAAGAGCAAACACTGTATCCGGCCTTTTTTTTTTTTTTAGCTACTTTTCCAATTGTTCCTCTATACTTCATTACTTGTCTACAATCAACCACAAACCTCTGCCTCCTCGGGGCTTCTAATGAGAAGGACAGGGAGAGATAATGATTAGGAGCGAGAGAAAGAGAGAGAGGGAAAGGATGAGAAGGTGGCATGTTTGTCCTCATGCTCCATTACTCCCTAATGGGATGGATTTGTCCTTATTCAGTCCGCTGTGTAAAGCCGAGGGCAGTAAAAAGCACAGCCATCGTTTCCTTGTGCTCAGTTTCGAGACTGTCTAATTTCCAAAGCAGAGTTCATTCTAGATCCTGGGGTAGTGATGGAGAAAGCGTGACCCAGGGGCGGAGTAGATTGCCTCTGCTCACTGCAATCCATTTGCAGTTTTTTGCATCATCACTGTTGCAAGCATGTAGCTCTTCCTGTCCAGCAGCACTGGAGCTAAATATAAGTCCTGCTGAGCTTGCTGATGGAATGTTTCAAAACCTACAATATTTTGAGAGTAAACCTTAATGCTGAGACTTATTGTAGAGCATCGCTCATGTTTTTCTGTCTCCTGTCTTTCTTGCAGGTTTTTACACGGTATGGGAAGTGTTATATGTTCAATGCAGCTGAAGAGGGCAAGACTTTGAGAACGACAATGAAAGGAGGAACCGGAAATGGCCTGGAGATTATGCTGGACATTCAGCAAGATGAGTACCTGCCGGTGTGGGGTGAGACAGGTAAATAACCCACCCTCACCTGCAACCTAAATTGTTGTCCTACTTTTCCTTTCATCAGCATATTTATCATTGTAGAGCACTCACTGAAATATTTTTAAAATGAAAAATTTCAAAATCTCGAGACTTCTCAGACTTTTTCTTTTTTTATTTCTGTGATTTTTTATTATTATTACTATTATTATTATTTTTATTTATTTATTTTTTTTACATTGCAAATTAAGCTTATAAGTGGACAAAGAACTACATTTGGTAACATATATTTAATGAATGTAAATGTGTCTTTTGTGTGTTTTTTTTTGTAAAAAAAAAAAAAAACATCACCAAAGTGTTAGGAACCTCCACTAGAGGTCACTGTTCATGTCTGTCGGTCTGTGTAGTTCTTGTTGGTTGACTCAGTTTCCCAGAAGGCACCTCAGTCAGTGAGTGATGAGTGCTCATCATTGAATGAGGTGCCTCATTAAAGTTTCTATAAATAGCAGTTTGTTCTGGGAAACTGGGTCGAGCATTGTTTCTTTGTTTGTTGGTATGTTTTGTTGTTTTTGTATATACTGTCATGTGGGCATTCCTTTTTGTTTGTTTAAGTTTATATTTTAGTTATATTGTTTTACCTTTGTTTAAAGAGGGCTCTAGTTGTGTTTTCCTTATGTTCCTTGTGTTACTGGATTCATGGAGCTGTCCTGTTCAGTGTTTAGTTAGGCTGTGTCTCCTCCTGTGTACAGTGTAAGTGCCGTTCTGTGTCTTCCCAGTGTTTGTCTTCCGGTCTAGTTCTTTGTCTGTTTAGTTTTGTGTAGCCACATGAGGGCCTAGCCGCTAGCAGGGTTAGCCGCTAGTTTGGAATAGCCTCATGTGTGCCTTTCCTTTTGTGTTCAGTTCCCCACTATTAGGTCAGTACTAACCCGGTTAGCCACTAACCCCATTAGATACTAACCTGGTTAGGTCAGCATCCAGTGTCCACAGCATTCCATATAGCTACTAACCCAACTAATCACTAACCCAGCCAGTCTAGTCCCGTCCCTGGTCCTGTCTCTAGTCTCTGTGGTCCTGTCTCTAATCTCTGTGGTCCTGTCTCTAGCCTCTGTGGTCCTGTCTCTAGTCTCTAGTCTGTGTTCTGTCCCATGTCTTGTCCTGTGTCTCCAGCCCTGTCTCTCCTGTCTAGCCCTCCTGTCTAGCCCTGTCTCATCTCTAGTTCCCCTATGTGTCTTAGTTAGCTTCAGCTCCATGTTTCCTCATCCCCAGTTCTCTCTGTCGGTTCCCTGTGTCAGCTCCTGGTTCCCTGTGTCCAGTTCTTATCCCTGTGTTAGCGCGCCGTTCCCCTGTGTTAGCGCGCCGTTCCCTGTGTTTTTCCTGAGCCCTAGTTTTAGTTTACGTTTGTTGTTTTGGTTCCTTTGTTTGTGTCTGTTTTGAGTTTAATATAAAAGACACTTTCTGTTTGCACACCCCTCTGCCTTCATGCCTACCTATATGCCCACGGCAACAACATCAGCCGGGTCTAGCCAGCACCACCAGGCTAGACCCATGACACAAAGTAAAAAAAATAGTCTTGGAAAAAGTCAAATTTAAGGAATATGGTTCCTTGTCCATCTAGGTTAAGAATATTCCCAAAAAACATACATAAAGTTTACATGAATGTATCTAAACACAAATTAGAAAAAAGGGGAAAAAATGTATAAAAAACTAATAATAATATGATTAATGATTGATTAAACTTGTCCTATTATAAATCTAAGCTACTGTAAGTTTTTAGTTTCATTCGATTTATTATAATTTTATTTTATTTATTTTAAAGTTGCAGTCCTTATGAAAAAAAAAAAGTTATGTTCCTTCTTTCTTACCTTATTTCTTATTTTCCTCCTGTTCCAGGATATATAAAAACACTCCATATAGTGTATACATATAATATTCACTTTTCTTTTGTTATTAACTGGTTTCAACTTTTATGAACTCTATTGTACCCGTGTCTGTGGAGATTCTCAGTCATGTACTGTAGGTCATGGTTATCTCAAAGGTTCTGTGCAGAAGCATCTGAACCTGCTTGAAGTTCTTGAAATGCAAGAGTTTCAAGCGAGTCTAGTTGCCATTGCCAAATGCCATTAAACTGCACATGATGCGATTACTCATCATTATACAATTGTTTTGACATAGACTATATAAAATATGCTGTACACTTTTCCAGTTATGGCTCTGGAAGTTATGGTCTTTAGTTTGACTCTCTAATTGATTCCAAATCAAGAAATGTGTCTCCCTGTAGAGTCACCTATAAAATATATTTTTTAACTGTCAGTTGCAAAAGATTTGAGAGACCATGGATATAAGCCCCTTTCAGAAATCATGCTAAGAAGACTCCCTCAGCAGGCCTCTTTCAACTCGCGGTTGGTTGTTGACCCAGAACCCACAAATTTGGCAATAAGCTGTCTGTATGTCCTTTCAGGTGTGATGTTTAACACAACTGTGTCAGCATCTACACGACATTTAACACATGCGCTGGAATTAATGTGCATCCATTTCTTTCAGAACAACAAGCTCGGGCTATTTGAGTACAGTGAACTGTCATGTTCAAGAATTGCCGTGTTATATTTTGGTCATAAAGGGATGGACATGGTCAGCAAACAATGCTCAGGTAGTCTGTGGCATTTAAACCATGCTTAGTTGTTACTAAGGTTCCCAAAGTGTGCCAAATAAATATCCCCCCGGACCATCAGTCTAGACGTTGATACAAGGAAGGATGCATCCATATTTACATGTTGTACTGTATCGGATGAGACTTATTAGACCAGGCAATCTTTTGTGGCTCAATGTTGGTGAGCCCATGTGATTTGCAGCCTCGTTTTTTTGTTCTTGTTTGGTCTTCTGCTGCTGTAGCCCATCTGCTTCAAGGTTCAACAGATTCTGCATTCAGAGATGCTCTTTGGCATACCTCGATTGTAACGAGATGTTATTTGAGTTACTGTTGCCTTTCTATCAGCACGAACCATTCTGGACAATTTTCTCCTGACCTCTGACATCAGCAGGGCATTTTCACCCAGAGGACTGACATTCACCGCATAATTTCTCTTTATCAGACCATTCTCTTTAACCCCTAGACATGATTGTGTGTGAAAAGCCCAGTAGATCAGCAATTTCAGAAATAACAACCATGTCACATTCAAAGTCAGTTTCAAAATCACCTTTCTTCCACATTCTGTTTGAACTTCAGCAGATCATCTTGACCATGTCTACATGCTTGAATGCATTAAGTTTCTGTCATGTGATTGGCTGATAAGATATTTGCGTTAACATGCAGTTGATTTTTCCAATTTTAATTAAACAGAACTATCAGTTTTTGAGTTTATTGTACACATTCATATTATTCGTTCTTTACTTGCATTACTGAGTAGCCTAACTCATACTATCATTTTTTTTAGTTCTTGCAAATTAAATAAATTGTTGTTGGTCTTTCGTCTGCTCCTGGCAATGGGTCGCCACAGCGGTTTGTCACAAGTTTTTACACCAGATGCCGTTCTGAACACAACCCTCCCAATATTATCTGGACTTGAGACAGGCACTTCATCCAGTGGCTGGGAATCGAACCCGGCCCTTTCACATGGCAGGCAAAACACCTACAACTGAGCCACCAGCGCTCTGGTACTTTAGGGAGCCCAGATTTGTAAAGATTATATTTACAGCATCATGTGAAGACAGACCAATCCACCATCTTGATCAAAACAATTCAATGTGGGCAGTTAACATGTGCACTGATTATGTCAGACACAAAATCTCTAGGCTGAAACATTTTAAGTAGGTGGATCTTTAAGGAGACAGTTACTGTGGCTTAAAATATTAAACTTGTTCAGCTAAGTTGAAAAGTGTCATTTCTACAAAGTCATAAACACCAAAAAGTTCTGAATACTCATCAAGGTCTATTAATTTGAACAAATTGTGGTTGACCCCCTTTCGCCTTCAGAACTGCCTTAATTCTACGTGGCATTGATTCAACAAGGTGCTGAAAGCATTCTTTAGAAACGTTGGCCCATATTGATAGGATAGCATCTTGCAGTTGATGGAGATTTGTGGGTGGAGATCTCAACCCTCATCCAGGGCATGAAGCTCCCGTTCCACCACATCCCAAAGATGCTCTATTGGGTTGAGATCCGGTGACTGTGGGGGCCATTTTAGTACAGTGAACTCATTGTCATGTTCAAGAAACCAATCTGAAATGATTCGAGCTTTGTGACATGGTGCATTATCCTACTGGAAGTAGCCATCAGAGGATGGGTACATGGTGGTCATAAAGGGATGGACATGGTCAGAAACAATGCTCAGGTAGGCCGTGGCATTTAAATGGTGCCCAATTGGCACTAAGGGGCCTAAAGTGTGCCAAGAAAACAGCTCCCACACACCATTACACCACCACCAGCAGCCTGCACAGTGGTAACAAGGCATGATGGATCCATGTTCTCATTCTGTTTATGCCATCACTCCAGGCAACATTTTTCCAGTCTCCAACTGTCCAATTTTGGTGAGCTTGTGTAAATTGTAGCTTCATTTTCCTATTTGTAGTGGAGATGAGTGGTACCCGGTGGGGTCTTCTGCTGTTGTAGCCCATCCGCCTCAAGGTTGTGCGTGTTGTGGCTTCACAAATGCTTTGCTGCATACCTCGGTTGTAACGAGTGGTTATTTCAGTCAAAGTTGCTCTTCTATCAGCTTGAATCAGTCGGCCCATTCTCCTCTGACCTCTAGCATCAACAAGGCATTTTCGCCCACAGGACTGCTGCATACTGGATGTTTTTCCCTTTTCACACCATTCTTTGTAAACCCTAGAAATGGTTGTGCGTGAAAACCCCAGTAACTGAGCAGATTGTGAAACACTCAGACCGGCCCGTCTGGCACCAACAACCATGCCACGCTCAAAATTGCTTAAATCACCTTTCTTTCCCATTCTGACATTCAGTTTGGAGTTCAGGAGATTGTCTTGACCAGGACCACACCCCTAAATGCATTGAAGCAACTGCCATGTGATTGGTTGATTAGATAATTGCATTAATGAGAAATTGAACAGGTGTTCCTAATAATCCTTTAGGCGAGTATATATATATATATATATATATATATATATATATATATATATATATATATATATATATACAGATTTGTGAAGAGCAGTTTTCTAGTTTTGCCGTCACACCTCACGGCGATGATATGCAGTTGCTGGCTTTGACCACTGAGTGACGCTATATAACTATAGACCGACGCGTCAGACCTTATTTCATTCTCTCAAGGATTAATGAGCCACAGCTCCTTTAGAGCTGCACGTAGTAGCGGATAAAATCAAGTGTAACATTGTACTTAAACGAATTCATAATAACAGTACTAAAATTACAGTACAAATGTAGAATTAAATTTTATTAGTATCGAATTTAAGCAAAGTAAATAACACAGTGATCCTTTAGATTTTATCATGTGTAATTAGAAAGCCTACGCGTTTAGGAAAATATTCATGAGAGAACTTAATGAAAACTCTGAATATATTGAATGAAACGTGAGAATATTGAATGAAGATTCTGAATATATTGAATGAAAACTGATATATATTGAATTAAAAGTCTGAATATATTGAATGAAAAGTCTGAATATATTGAATGAAACATGACGTCAACGAAACACAGCGCCATCTTTAGGAAGGATGAGTGAGTTGCCGAGAAACTTGGTTGCTGCAATTGTGAGAAATGGAGAGATGGTGAACACATTGATGAGTGCGTGTACGGCCCAAAGTGGTGGCACAAGCCGCACTCAGTATCAGACTACGGATGAAGAAATATATTAGCTATTTCACCGCGGAAGACCGGTGTTATGCGCTAAAATGCTCCCCTGCCACAGATTGCCCCCCCTACATAATCTCCGTCGAATATTATATTAGAACAGAAATTTATAGGGTAGATAGATAGATCTATAGATAGATAGATAGATATAGATATATATACTTTAGAAAAAGGAATCCCAGCCCATCTTTTTTCTAGTCTTTTAATATTAATGTTAATAAATTAATATGGTTAAAAGTTAAAAAATTATTGTCACTTGTTAAAGGATCAAAAAAAAAATGCTAATGTGATCCAGACAGAACTTCATCAGAAAATCAAAGTTCCCCATCAGGAGTGTTTAACTCCATGCAAACTCTGATCAGGCACGACAACTGGCATGACCTGTTTGTTGAATATGATTTAAAACATTTCCCGATATGCAATAAATAACCCACACATACTGTACATATCTGGAACAAAGCAGTTTTTTTTACTCCTAATTTAACCTGCAAATTCCACCTATAATATAATATCAATGTAGTTCTCATGCTTCCAGGCTTCTTATGTTCTTCCTGTTCGCTCTCAATGTAGACCATTAATAAAGCAGTCAAATGGTCTGTCAGTGTTTTCAGTGCGGGTTCTTCTCTCATGAGAGCATTACACAGAGCAACGAGTTTCTTATTGCTCCACTCAGCCACTTCATTCCTCTTCCTACGGGATCATTTCGTGCTCTTTATAAAGGCCTGTGCTCGTACGCCTCTCAGCAGTGATATACTAGCTACAATAAAATCAGTAAAGGCACATTTCTTTCCAATAATTCACACCACAGTGGACAATTTATTAATTCCAACATATTTTATCATTATGAGAATTACATCATAATGGCCTGCTTTTGTAGGAGACTGTAAGCTTTTACAGTGAGGGTTTAATTCTGTTTCAGGGCTTTTATTAGTTCCGTTCAGTCTAAAGATGCGCCTACTGTATAGACGACTCATCATCAGGTGACTCGTTAACCACTAGTCCTAAACAATTTATTAACAGTTTATAGATGCTACTGTTTAATACATGTTGTACATAATCCAAAACAACTCTTCCCTTTGATTTTATTTGGAACATTCAGAAAGTTGAATTGTTCATGTTTTGTAAATAAAGTATTGGCTGTAAGGTACATCACTAATTCAAGATTCAGTTCATGATAAATCCTAAGGCATAGTGGCGAGGATCAAACGGCTTCTTGACTCTCTGGAGATCGTACAGTAGGTGAAAGCCCCAATAAAAGACTGAGAAGATTGAGTGATGGTCTACAGTCCCGGCCACAACCCAAATTCAAAACCAATCAAGGAACCGTTTTCTCCAGGAAAACACATGTGATAACATCATGTCTGCTTAAACAACACTTTGTCTCCTTAGTAACTGCTTACAAGTTGTTCTGAAATGATCCTCAACCACCCTTGTTAACCGTCCGCGGCTAATTAGCTTCTAACACGAGGCCCGAATTCCAAATCCGCGTTTAATCTCTGATCAAGGGCACTACTTGGTGTGTGGAACAAGGGACTGCACACTACATTTACACTATTTCAGCCTCAACCCTGGAACAGTTTCGTCTTTCCTTCCTTCTTTCCTCCCTTCGTTTTTTTTTTGCCACTAGCATCGCCACTAGCATTGCTGGGAAAGTACAGACGTGCACGGACGTATACAGTGACTTAACGATGCAACTCTCCAGCAAATGGAAAAACAAAGCCAGGTCTTAGGAGGTTCAGCACTAGCGCCAGACATGAACTAGCACCTTGTTCACTTTGGTGGACAAGGTGTAATAAAAAGAAGTTTTTGTCTACATTAAGACTTTTTGCTCTCCTGGTATAGACCGTTCACATCGAGTGTCGATATTGGACTACTCTCTCCGTCCATTGTGAAGCATCGCTCCTCACTGATCGTTAATGAAATTACCAAGCCTTTACTCCTGCGTGCACTCCATCTTGTTCTGGCCCTGCTTATTTAGTTATCGAGTTTGCTTTGGTCATTTTCTTGATCGCTGAACCTTTGCTTGTTT
The DNA here is from genome assembly GCA_030347435.1 of Clarias fuscus. NCBI lineage: Eukaryota > Metazoa > Chordata > Actinopteri > Siluriformes > Clariidae > Clarias > Clarias fuscus. Next base: position 24,209,797 of record CM059222.1, on the reverse strand, counting down.
ATGACTTCGACTACATTTTTGCTCGTGGGATTTATCTGTGTTTCCATTTGCATCAATAAACCTGCACTTGCAAGCCTCTAAACGTCTGTTTGTGCCTGAAACCAATCCAAGTACAGATTTACTTTAGTTTCTAATCAAGAGCATTTGATACAGTACCAAGCTTGTAAAATGTAGTCTGTAAACAGCAAATAAATGCTTATCTAAAGGTCCCGTGTGTTACTTTAACGAGTCACCACAGTCCCCAAATGTGTCTATTAATGCAAGGTTTGTCCTCCTCTCACCACTGCCACCTCCAGCTTGCATTAGAGATCTAGACCTACATCTGGATTTCTGTATAGCGCTAAATAAATTGTACTGTTCTGCATGGTGGAGTGGTCCTCCATGTATCCACATATTAGCTAGTCATCACAGGAAGAGATTTTCAGGGCTGCTATTCTCTCCAGAGGAAGCTTCATCAGTTATTATTTGTGTGGGTACTGATCAAACCCTAGAAAAAGTGCAAGGAAAAAAAAAAAAAAAGATCTAAATATGTCCATTAGAGGAGCTAATACTTTTTTTTTGACTGATTATAGACTAGGAAAGGAAGTCCTCTATGTGAATGTACAGAGCTGAGCTCAGAGCTGGACAGTTCTCCTTGCGTGTTTGCTACAGCACATGTGCATGGGGTCTGGTGCTGAACACATTGAGCTGTTTTGATCCATCTGTTTCACCCAATATTATCTACCCTAGCCATCAAGATGTCTTCTATCTCTGTTCCATCAATCATCTCACTTCAATTCACATCACTCCTTCTTACTCCAGGAGAGAGATGGGTACAATACAAGCAAAAATTGAAAATGCAAGGTGCAACGTGGAAGCGTGCCCATGCATATGCAATGCCTCCAACGTGATGCAGTGGGCAGGAAAGAAGAAAAAAAAAAAAGATTTGGGCATTAAGTTCAGAAGAGGTAAGGTGGGTGGAACTCAAAAAAATCTGTAGATACAATGATGGATACAATGTTCAGTTCTGCTGATTGTTGCAAAACTTTTTGTTCATTCCTAAAGAAGAATACAGAGTATTTTCAGTGTTTTTATTACAGTGTTCTGGTTGTTCTTGGTTGGTAAATTTGGCAGAAAATTTGGGCAAAAAGTTGGTAAGAAAGTCTACTTTGTACAAAAGTTTCATACCACAGCGCTGCCAAGTTCTCAATGCTGATTGGTCAAAAATTATAGACTAAATTCGTAGGATAGCATTTCTGACTAAATCAGTTTTACATTAATAAACTCAACTCATTCTAATATTTTTGCACAAGGACTTGTATGGGGATCATGCCACTGAAGATGGAAAAAAAAATATCACACATTCTGTAACCAATAAAAGCTTTCACTTGTCTTTTTAGGGGTCATAATCAACCAGCTGAACTTGGTCCAAAGTTCCAGTGGTTTGTCCACCTTTACCATGATTTCCATTATGATTTCCATTTTAACCCATAATGAACAATCACAATTACTGTAGGATTCATTATTAGCAGAGATACTAAGTATATATATATATATATTTTTTTTTTTTTTCTTTAATTTATGAGTTTATTTCGTAGTAAGGAGTAACAAAGATGCTTAGAAGTTCATGTATTGTAGTAGACGTACACATTTTATTTTGTAATAGTAGTGGAGCAAAAGTCAAAGTTGCCAGAAATATAAATAACAAAGTGCAGATACTGTATATGAATATTGCACTTAAGTGCAGTAACAAAGTACTGTATCTGTACTTCATTACATTGCTACACTTTCTGTAGATCAATCATTTTGACAAAAAACTTCAAAAGTACATCATAAGTGATTTAAAAGTAGACTGTAACATTTTGTGGCTAATGTGTCGGAGATTAAGGCATGTCAGGGACTGTCAAGAATTTCATTCCAGAAGAAAATCACTTTCTCCTTCTTAGCTTCATGAGAAATAAAGTTACATGGTTGATGGTGGAAAGTACCGCTTAAAATATCACACATTCTTTAACCAATAAAAGCTCTCACTCACTCATCATCTATACTGTACCACTATATCCTGTATACAGTATTGGGGCCTGGAGCCTATCCCAGGAAACTTAGTGTATGAGGTGGGTACATCCTGGATGTGGTGCCAAACCATTGCAGGGCACACATGTATATACACACATTCACAACTACTGTACAGTACCAGCAGTTTGGAAATGCTAATTAGCCTAATCTGCATGTTTTTGGACTGTGGGAGGAAACCCGAGGACATAGAGGAACCCACCAAGCATATGGGGGAGGGGGGGGGCATCAAGCTCCATGCACACACCAGGAATCGAACCCAGATCCTGGAAATACAAGGCAACAGTGCTAACCACTAAGCCGCTCTACAAAATGCTGCAGGGAAGTTATTTCGGTATAAGAATAGCGCGCTTTGGTACATGCTGATATTGGAAACTAATCTACTTCTGGGTGGAAACAGTAACTCCGCTTCACATCAACCCTGTTGTTGACTTTATTCTTTATCACATATTCTTATAAAATTTCATTTATAACTATCTTCTCTTCCTCTCCTATTCTCCTTCACATCTCATCTCATCTCATTCCCTCCCCCTTATCTCCTGTCATCTTTTCTTATTCAAGCCATGTAAAATAGTGACTATCCTCCACCGTGCTTAAATTCTGGTTCCAGCAGGAGGAACACACTTGACCTTGTTCTCTTCTTCACGGCCACAAAGATTTCATATCATACACTCAGCGATCCAACAGACTGCACCTTCAAAATAGATGTTCCAGTTCATCAACCTCCTGCCCATTCAGTGAGAGCTTAGAGCTGAGCTTCTCTTGATTTTTTTTTTTGTCCTCCGTAGTAGCTCGAAGAAATGTGCAGTAAAACAGTCTGCGAGAAGATAAGGGATAAAAACCTAAGATAAGGGACCAAAACTTTTGAACGAAGTTATCAGTTTGTAGCAACCCCACCCTTCTCCCTTCTCACTCATGCACGCACTCACTCTCACCGTGACTCTCTCTCTTTTTTTTTTCTTCTTTTTTTTTTTTTTTTACTTTAATGCATAAAACACTTTTTTGTCAGTTGAAAGATAAAAAAGCAAAACTTCAGAACTTCAGTGGGGATTTTCAGAAGCTTTACCTGCCTCCGGCTCTGTATGCATTTGAAATTTGTCTTCACATTTTACACACACACACTACACATTCTCTCAAAGTCTGAACAAAGAATATCCAGTTGGGCACAAAAGTTTGCATACCCTAAAAAAATGCTTAAACATCGCCATTTATTTGGAAAATATGACTGATAATGCGGGAAAAAAAAAAGTTCATTTTATTTAAGGATCGTAGTCATTGGGTCATGAGGGTCATGTGAAGTTGAATTATTTGTCACTTTTGCTTTTTTTTTCGCATCTCCCAGTTAGGAAGCTGGGATCTGAGCGCATGGTAAACGCCACTGAAGCACATGATACAACAGTGGCAACTTGGCAGTGCTGGGGCTTGATCCTCTAACGTTCCATCAGAACCCCTTAACCATTTGAGAGACCACTGCCCTGATTAAAAGTTGACATATCCTTGAATGATGTTTGGCCACATTACAAATACACAGGTTCACGCACAGGTTTAAATGGCTATTAAGGGGAATTTTCCACACCTGTGACTCTTTGTAATTGTAATTGGTGTCTGTACATCATTAGTCAGTGAGTTATAAAGTGAAGCGCTGACTTGGCCTGATACTGTACCATGCGGAAGACAAAACTACTGCTAATGGACCTGTGTAATAAGGTAGTTGAACTTTATAAAGCAGGAAAAGGCTATAAAAAGATCTCTCAGCACTTGAAAATGCCACTCAATACTGTTCAAACTCTGGTAAAGTGGTGGAAAATAAGAGGTTCTGTTTGATGCTAAGCCAAGGTCAGGTCGAAGAAGAAAGATACAGGCTGCTTGGAGGTAAAAGTGGTGATGTCGTTTCAAGGAGAACACAAATGACCTGCATGGTCGAGTTGCCAGGAGAAAGCTATTACTGCATGCATGCAACAAAATGGCCCGCTTGCGGTACACCGGGCGGCACCTAGACAAGCCTCACAGCTTCTGGAGCCACTGGCGTCATTTAGAGTGATGAGACCAAAATTGAACTTTGTAGTCACAACCTTTAGTGCTTAGGTCTATGGTAAAAAAGTACACCATCCCTACTGTAAAGCATGGTGGTGGATGTCTTATGTTTTTAGGGCTGTGTGAGCTCCAGGGGCACGGGGACGTTGAAATTGATGAAAAAAGATGAAAGCATCATGTTATCATAAAATACTGGCAGCAATTTGCATTCTACAGCACAGAGGCTGCGCACGGGACACGCTTGGATGTTCAAACATGACAATAATCCAAAGCCAAGTTGACCTTCCAATGGTGACGGCTGAAAATGGTGAAGGTTATGGAGCGGTTATAGCAGTCTCCTGACCTCAATATCACTGAACCACTTTGGGCAGATCTCAAGCGGTGCAGTTCATGCAAGACAACCAAAAGATTTACAGGAGTTTTCACAGGAACATTGTGCCAAGAAGAATGGGCAGCTATAGAAGCACCTGAGAGAATTAAGGACCTCATTTACAATCATTATAAAAGTCTGCATGCTATCGTTGATGCTAAAGGGGGCGACACTCGATATCAAGAACGAAGGGTATGCAAACCTTTGAACTGGGATTATTTCCTCGTTTTCTTTATTGTCTTGTCTTATTTTACAATTGTGCAATTTGGATATATGAACTTCAGTCCTATGAGAAATATAAGAATGTATTTATTTATTTATTTTTAATTGTGTGCATCTTGCAAATCAGGGTATGCAAACTTTTGAGCACAACTCAAACACAACCTCCTGCAGTATTTCTGTTATGCTGCTCTAATCCATGTTTAAGGATTAAAAAAAAAAAAGCATTTGTAAGCTGACTGTCACTAACGTGTTTGCTGAGGACAGTGAGTTCTGCATCACTGCTTGACAGCATGATAAATATAGATTGTGTGTGCGTGTGTGTGTGTGTGTGTGTGTGTGTGTGTGTGTGTGTGTGTGTGTGTGTGTGTGTGTGTGTGTGTGTGTGTGTGTGTGTGCGTGCGTGTGTGTGTGTGTGTGTGTCTTCCTCTTTCCGTGCTGCAGCCTAATGCGGCTCATGACACAGTTTGAGAGATAATATAAGGTGGCAGTTTCCCAGAAAGAAACGATATGACAGCTAAGGGTGAGAGAAAGCTGAAATGTCAAAGATGTGGAGAGAGAGAGAGAGAGAGAGAGAGAGAGAGGGATGAAGAAAGACACCGCAGGGCTGGAGAGGGTGTTTAATGCCAGTCGCGATCAGCATTGGGAGCTGTTAAAGCTGCACGACATGAACCAGCCTTTAGTCATGAGGCGACTTCAGTGGGATCTGAAAAACAAAAACCCCCAATGCACTGACAAGAGGTTCTGGAAAATTGTAGATTTATTTATTTATTTATTTTCTACCAGCAACAGCGTTTAGCACATCGAAAAAAAAATATCGATGTCTTCCTTATAAATATAGATGTCTTTCCTTTTTGTTTTTGGATTCAGGTGTGAATCCAAAACCCAGGACAGGACACTACCGTTAATTAAGTACTTTCGGAGTACATTTGAGTCAAACTGGACCTACGTAAACACTGTAGGATGGTACTGTAAATCAACCCTGCGGAATTTGTGGTATACTAAACCTTTAAACATTCCTTTATTTATTTATTAGGTTTTTTGCACTTTTTTTTTTTTTTTTTTTTTTTTGTTTTTTGCATGAGACCAAAAAACTTTGACAATTCATTCTCCAATTAATATAAATCCTGCTTCAGCTCACAGATTACTTACAATACCTTGAATACACTACCAGTCAAAACCCTCAACGGTCTTTTCCGATTTTTATTTCTTTCTACATTGTGAAAGAATGCTGAAGGCATCCAAAATATGTAATAATCTCATTTGAACAGTCGACATTGAGATGTATCTGATGTACTTATGCTGTAAAGCTGCATAACGGCTCGAATCTGAGGTGCTGTTTGTGAATTGGTGATTTCCGAGGCTGGTAAGTTTCGGTCTAATTTCCTGGGAGGGTCTTCATCATGGTGCTTCATGGGTTTTGTGAATGCACTTGACAAAACTGTTCTTGCAAAAATTGGTCCAGAACAGCTGACCGTTATGTCTTATTATTAGTCTTAATATCATGTCTTCTATAATATCTAATTATTCTTAAATAACAACTGACACTTGTTGTTGTTGTTACTTAATTACCTAATTGCATAAGTGTCTTGAGTCTTGAACCCTCCAGTATTTTACATCCAAATGTGTTGACTGGTACTGTAGTCCAGCATAAATTCTGTGCATTGTATTTATGAGGATCGGGAAAAAGTCCATCGGCGGGACCTATTCAGAAGCCTTTTGGGGGAGATGCAATGAGTGCAGCATGAATAAAAGTGCAGCGCTAATGCCGGGAAGACGGTCGAGAATCTGTTGAAAGTGATCCACGTTCTGGAAAGCAGAACACCTCAGAATGGTGAAAGTCTACGAGCTGCAATCGACAGAGACGGGCGATAATTAAGTGTTTATTACTGTGTATGTAATCCAGTTATTACATGGCTGGATGCGTTCTGGACAGTCCTCATGTCCCGTCCTTGAACTAGTGTTCAACCCTGGAACCTAAATGGACTGAATTGGATTTTTTTTGGGGGGTCCAATACACGACACACATTGCCTGGCCCAAAATAATCCAATCTGGGGCATTTATGTTAACCCAGGACTATGTATACAGTATATATATATATATATATATATATATATATATATATATACAGTACAGACCAAAAGTTTGTACACACCTTCTCATTCAGCGAGTTTTCTTTATTGTGTTCTTTATTGTGTTCTTTAGCCCAAACGCGTCTCTTCTGCTTGTTGCCTGTCCTTAGCAGTGGTTTCCTAGCAGATATTCTACCATGAAGGTCTGATTCACACAGTCTCCTCTTAACAGTTGTTCTAGAGATGTGTCTGCTGCTAGAACTCTGTGTGGCATTGACCTGCTCTCTGATCTGAGCTGCTGTTAACCTGTGATTTCTGAGGCTGGTGACTCGGATGAACTTATCCTCCGCAGCAGAGGCGACTCTCGGTCTTCCTTTCCTGGGGCGGTCCGCATGTGAGCCGGTTTCTTTGTAGCGCTTGATGGTTTTTGTGACTGCACTTGGGGACGCTTTCAAAGTTTTCCCAATTTTTCGGACTGACTGACCTTCATTTCTTAAAGTGATGATGGCCGCTCGTTTTTTTCGTCACTTAGCTGCTTTTTTTCTTGCCATAATACAAATTCAAACTCTTTGAATGAGAAGGTGTGTCCAAACTTTTTTTTTTTTTTTTTCGCAGATACACTTTCTTGTATTTTTAATGTAGTCTTGATGAATAGCTCTCCAGGCTTCCTCATTTTTGCCAAGTTTTTGTCTCTCATTTTCAGCCTAGTGAATCACCTATAAAAAATTCAAGGATAAAAGAAAAATGATCTAACTTAAGTGAGAAACAGGTGCAGATGTCGACAGATGATCAGGCAGAGGTGATTAGTATATAGTACACAGTATACAGTACACAGTATATATATGGCAAACTCCATTTACAGAGTAAATCTGGCTCCTTCCTCATGTCGCCTCAAGGCTTAAGCTCCTCATTAGTCATCTAAATGAGCCAGGTAAGATAAACCACTTTTCTCTCCTTAGTTCATAATACACAAAGAGAAAACAGCCTTCCTGATCTCTGCACGTCAATGTGTTCGCTTATTTATCAGCCCCAGTGGGCATTGGATCATGTTATACTTGCATCATTGCTCTGGACATTGATGTGTGTCTTGGGCACCTTTGTGGACATGTTCTCCTGCCACAGTCTCTCCAAAGAGTCTCTCTGCTGACTCAGTAGGTCCTGTGCACATCAGAGGCTTATGAATGTGTAAAAAAAAATCGTTTTTAAAAAGCCATCCATCTGAGGTGATGTTCTGTCTCCAGTCTCCAGTCTAAAGTCTAATAGTGTTTTAAAACGCGCTTGCTGATTCATTCTCACCATAAATCTCTCTTTCTATTTTAAGGGGCGTTTTAACATTTTATTAGCTCAACTTTTTCCCTGGAGGCCTTGTTATGTGGTCATTAGGAAGGGCTGAAGGATCCACTAAAAACAACGATAAAACAGCCACCAAAGCTTTTTGCAGGCATAAACAGGAGTAATAAGATCTTACAAAGTAATAAAGAATAGAAGATTTCTAACAAGTAACTTTATCAAGTTTTAAGTATTACATTTGTTCCACTGGTTACTTAGCAAGCTGCTGAATGTTAATTTGTCTGATTGTTTTAAACTGTCAAGGAAACTAGAGTACAAGGTCAAGTGTGCCCCTAACCATCTGCTTCCACACATGTGCTTGAATCGACATGGAAAAACTAAAATGGTTCTTTTAGAGCTCTTTGGACCTGCAGTTAGTTTTGGTAATAACTTTTGATCGTTTGTTGAAATGTTTCTTGGGGAGGTTTGGTGCTCCATTTATCCCCAATGCGTTCAGCACAGATTTACTCCTCACGTGTCCCCTTTTCTGTCTGTCACTTTTTCTCTACAGAGGAGACCGCGTTTGAGGCAGGCGTGAGGGTGCAGATCCACAGTCAAGCCGAGCCTCCGTTCGTACACGAGCTGGGCTTCGGGGTGGCTCCAGGGTTCCAAACCTTTGTAGCCACTCAGGAACAGCGGGTGAGTGATGACGAATCATGTTCCCCATCATCTCTCAGGATTAAGTGGTTGTCCCTGCTGTGATCTATATATTCTCGTGAGTGGTTTCTGCTTTATTAGATTCAGCTTAGTCCATTTCCTTAAGTTTAGTGTTATTTATTTATTTGTTTGTTTATTTATTTATTTATTTATTTTCTGTAGTACACGTTTGTCTAGTGAGCCTGCGAGTCTTTTTGCGTGCTCATCAATCTCATTCCGTGACATGGCTCTTGTATCATTCAGCTGTCCAGCGCAGAGATGTTCAAGCGATTATGTCCTTCATTTTTCCGTGTTTCTCTAGACTCTTTGTGCTCGCCTGATGTCTCTCTGTGACCTTGCACTCAGCCGTCTCCATATGCCAGACGATTAACTGCCATTTTCTTCGTTTGTATGAAAACGGCTAAACATTTTAGACCCATGGCCTTGTTCACCGCTTTCCACACTAATGAGTAATTTCACACCAGCATGGCTAATGGTTGCCCACTAATACTGTAGCTCATGCTGATCAGGGCCGCTAAACATCGCAGAGTACCTAACAATTTGTGCAGTTTAACCTTGTAATGTCAGCATGTTATGGGCTGTTTATTTTTCCTGCCTCATCTTGCTAATGGTCCTTATTGTGGACGTTTGACTCCTTCGCACATTAAGTTGTCATGCTACTTGTTTTATACATGCAGATCTAGTGACACCTGTTGTTCTACCAAAACAACATTTCCCCCAAAAATGGCTGCAGACAAACCATTTGGATATAGCACCAAGAGGCATAGAAATGTGGGTCTGTGTGGTTGATTTATTGTCAGGTGCTAATTTAAATGGTGTACTGTAGCTACAGTGAATGTTGATTTGAGTTGATGGTGATGGTGGCAATAGTGATCATTGATAGGGGGGTTGGTTAAGCCCTAAGGTAATGAGGTGATGCTGTGTTTTAGCAATAGAAAGCAGTTCAGTGGTAGGAAGTTGGGTCGGAGATGAGTAAATATTGGAGTGGTAGTAAGGTGGCAAATAGCTGACAAGATTGTTGCAGGTTGACAAGTTACTTTGGCAACACGGTGTCTTAGTGGTTAGCACTGTCGGCGTGCACCTCCAGAGTCTGGGTTTGATTCTCTCCTTGGGGTCTGTATGCATGAAGTTTGCATGTTCTTCTCGTTCTTGATCTGAATGCACATTTCAATGTTGACCAGATATCCTACCACGGTTGTAAAAATGTGGACCCTTAGTTGGACTACAGAGGTTCCTAGATGGATGGATGGACAAGTTACTTTAGGGGCAAATAGGCAAACCAAAATCAATGGGGTAGATAAATTCAATTCAATTCAATTCAATTATATTTCTATAGCGCTTTTAACAATGGTCATTGTCTCAAAGCAGCTTCACAGAAATGAAAAGGAAATGAAAAGAAGACTTATGGAAATGTATGTATGTGTAAGAAAAATGTGTCTAGATAATGAGATTGTCCCTGATGAGCAAGCCAAGGGTGACGGCGACAGTGGCAAGGAAAAACTCCCTGAGATGGCAATAGGAAGAAACCTTGAGAGGAACCGGACTCAACAGGGAACCCATCCTCATCTGGGTGATAACAGATAACAGAAATATATACATATTGACAAGGTGCACTAGTAAGTTGGGTCAGCAGTGTTGAGGTGGTTTAGTCATGCGGGATGTTTCAATGTTGATGTGCTGGTGAGATGATTAAATAGAGGGAAAGTTGATCAGTGGCATTGAGGTAGTTCAGTGAGTTAAGTCAGGGGTGGTGAGTTTGGTAATCGTGGTGATGTAAGTCCGTGGTGGTGATGTGGTTTAGTGGTGAAGAGGTGCTTTAGGTGTAATAAAGAAGTTTACTGGCGGTCAGATGGGTCAGTAGTGGTGAGGTGGTTCCATAGTGATATTTGGTCTCAGTAAGGTGAGTTAGTTGTTTTGTGGAGTTTCTGTATTAATACGGTTGTTGGGAACTTACAGTATGAGGTGCACGGTTGTGATGCGAGTCAGTAGTGGTGATGTAGTTTTGTGGTGAGGTGACTCAGGGTGATAAGTGGTGGTTTAGTAGATGGTAGGTACAGTAGTTTCATGATTGTGATGTGGTCTAGTGGTGATCGGTTGCTTTATTGGTAGTCACTGGTTGATTCTGTATTAGTGAGGTTGTTTAATGGTCATAAGCCATGATGGTGAGGTGGTTGTGGTGTTCATGTTGTAATGAGGTGGTTGAGTAATGATGAGTTAGTTCCATGATGGTGACAGGGATCAGTGTTGGTGATATGGTTTAGTGGTGATGAGGTGCTTAAATGGTTATTGAAACGTTTAGTGGGGTGATCAGGTGGCTCAGTGTAAGTGAGGCACTTCATGAGTGATAAGTAGTGATGGTGGTGGTGATGTTGAGGTGGTTTAGTGATATTGTGGGAGTTCAATTGTAATGAGATTGTTGAGTGCTGATGAGGTTGTCAATTGGGTCAATGGTGATTTAGTTAATATTGGTTAATTGGTTTGGTGATGGAAAGGTGATTCAGTAATGTTGTGGCAGTTCAGTGATCGTGAAGTTTCATTGTTGATTAAATGGATATTTTGTGGCTGACTGGCTCATGACTATTCCTGTTTACAGCATGACCAAGCTGACATCTCTCCCCATCTCTCCATCTCTCTCTCTCTCTCTCTCTCTCTCTCTCTCTCTCTCTCTCTCTCTCCATCATTGTGTCAGGTTGTCTTTTCTCACAATCAAATGCCCTTGTCTTTCTAAGATAACGACTAAAGGCTGACTGCAACTGAGAAGATAGGAGAACCTCTATGTAAACATGGAAAACAAATTCTAGTTTCTGCATGGAATCTCTAATAGAGGCAGGGGTTTTAAAAAAATGTATGGTATAAAAAAAAATCCTATGTTACATAAACATTTTATTCAGTCTGGTAAAAGTAATTGCATCACAGCGTATTTGATGATGCAATCATCAGTAAGTTTTGATTTTGGTGGCGAGAGAGTTATCAGTGATAGATCACTGTTTTATCTGACAGGCTAATTTGTTCTAGTCTTTGATTTATTTTAAATAATATATTATTATTATTATTATTATTATTATTATTATTATTATTATTATTATTATTAGTGACAATAGTTGTAGTAGTAGATGTTGTGCTCGCCAGAACTGACGATCACCTTATAATGCAATCCAGTTGGTAGTGCAATAATTAACTATAGCATATTTGTTCTTGTTCAGAGTCGATATAACAGTTTTTCAGTCAGATGCAGAATGATCAACATTTCAAAGATGGCAAAGAAGGGTATACAATTACTGGACACCAAATGTGACACATTAATTAGATACACTTTATTGGAAAGAAAAACATCTGTACACCAATGCGCAGGCAGGTAAGGCTGATAGTCTAGTATGTTTTTTTTTCCCCCCTCCTTTTAATTATTATTTAGCTATTCTCCAACCAGAAAGGTCAATGGCCAACCAATTATCATTAGCAGTGATGGTGTATCCAGAGGGAGGAATGAGTCATGGATGGAGCTTTGCTTAAAACCCACAGTGACAGAATGAGGAAAGGAGATTTAGTAGGAAAAAGAATGAAAGTGGGGAATTGAATGAGCGCCGTAGGTCTGTAGTGACGCAGGCTGAAGCTGGTATTTCTTTAGATGGAGAGGTGCAACTACAGACAAAGTAAAACAGTTAAAAAAAAAAAAAAAGTTTTATTTTTAGTTTAATTTTTACAGAAGTTCTACAGAACACTATAGCTAATTAACATTTTTTTCAAAAATGACATGAAAGACTTCAGTGTGTTTAAAGTGTATTACAGTTTATTACACACTTTTATTAAAGTGTATTACACACAACACAGTTAATACTTTTAAAGTAATGCTGCTTTGTTAAGGGAAGAAACAATGAATACTTGCATTCCCCAATATTTAATGTGTCAATAGATTAAATAAAGCGTTGGGAATTCAAATAAATTAGCTGGTCATTGGATGTAAATGCAAAAAAAAAAAAAAAAAAAAAAAAACTTCCCAGCAGTGTTTGACTGATGATAGTTAGTAACCTACAGTATTAACCAGAGTAAGAATCTAATCAATGACGGAAACTTGAAAGCACTTTTGTAAGTCGCTCTGAATAAGAGCGTCTGCCAAATGCCTAAATGTAAATGTGGTGCAAATAGTTATTGCTATATTAATTTAAAGCACAATAAAACACAAATTGGGCTGATTGGGAGCCTTGATGGCGTAAAGATTAGACAATGCTGGTGTTCATTATATAGCTGGCATCAGTTAAGTGACCATTAGTCTGGGTCAACATCAAAGTTGTTGACTTAAATCTGAAATATATGAACTGTTTCTTTTTAAAATTAACTGTTAAAAGTTCTTTATTCAGAGTTATCTTGACAGCTGCTTAGTTTACCTTTCAGACTTGAATCCAGTCCATGTCATCTACTGTAGGTTGCCAGATTGTCTTCTTCAGTAGCACTTTCTTGACAAGAGATTTCAACAGAACGTAAACGTAGAAAGTAAAAATTCTTTCTACGTTGGTGATATGCAGATAATACTAAATAATCATAATAACACTAAATAGATTATTTTGTAATCAATCATTAGGTTGCCAGATGTTTTATTATTATTATTATTATAATTATTATTATTATTATTATTACTGAAAAAGAGATAGAGAGAGATGGCAGGGTGTTGACAGTGAATTACAGTAAATATCAGCAAAGGAATTTTCTTTACGACTATTTTCACCCGAAGCGGAATATACTGTGAGACGTCCCGCACGTAGATGAAATGTTCCTCCTTTTTCCATTGTCTTGTTTTTGAGCACCTCGATGAGGCTTTCTATTATGGCTCTGGCTCTGAGTATGTAAATTGCATCACTGTCATTTGTCACCGTGGCCGAATTCGGGAAAAAAAGCCAAACATTATGAGAAAAGATTTTGACAGGTTTTGACAAATGTTCTTTACAGCAATAAACTTTCCCAGCGCTACAGAAGTGAGAAAATGACACAGTGGTTATTTCCTATCAGTGTGTAAATTGCACCAAAAGCAGTCGGATGAAGAGATGATGATGCTGTTAAAATTCTGCACCTCAGGTGTTGAGGCAAAAACTTCGATGATGTGGATGAGATTTAAGAAAGCACGTCTTACTGTGAACTTTTCATTGAGCATTTTTATTTCCCGAGCATGGCTTTGCTTTCAGGTACATGGCTCATCATGACGGAGGGAATTGAAATCTTGAAATTTAACATCTTTTGTTTTTGACGTTTGGGAAGCTTTAAATGCTGAAACTTTACTTTAGTCTGAAATACAGGCAAATTAGAAACTTCTTCCAGCTGAGGAACTATTTAGCATTCTCAGAAGTACAGTATATACTGTAGCGTGAATGGAGCTTTAGCAATGTGAAGTCTTTTCTCAGGGTGCCGTATAATGCAAATGAGTTCACACCCCAAATATGGCCTTCTGTTCAATTATTCTCCAGTAGAACATCACTCCATAGGCCAGATACAGACCTAAATACAGACCTAAAACCTGAATACAACTAGCTATGGGTTATCTGTAAAATTCAGATGCATAGTCAGAAAGTGACAGGTTGTGTCCTGTGGAAATTGAGGATAGAGTCTGCTGGTTCTGCAATTAAAACACTGTAGTGACTGTAATTTAAAATATTTCTATATCATTCTGAACAAATTATCAAGTTATACTAGGAGAAAAACTTTGATCTTTTTACGCATTAACCTAACACCAACAGTAGCTTTTATAGATTTTTTTTTTTTTTGGTGTGGGGGGGGGGGGGGTTTTCCCAGATTTTCTTCCTAATTTTTTAGTCGTGTCCAATTCCTCCCCATCACTAGGGGGCTCCCACATTAAGGCTACTACTACTACCACCACTCAGCCAGGAGGGCCGAAGACTATCTTTTCAATCTGCCCGCTCATGCATCGTTGGGACGCGGCGTACAGTAACACACAGCGCTATCCGCTCCTTCCGCTTGCGTGAGCTCACAGACGCCCCTGATTGGCTGTAGAGCCGTGATTAATGTCGGAGCACTAAGTACCTCTCATCCCTCCCCTCTGATCAGCCCTCTCTCTCTCTAGAGACCTCCAGCTGCGAGAGGTTACAGCAGGGGATCGAACTCGCGATCTCCGGATGATAGGACGAGCACTTTACCACTGCTGCGCCACTCGGAGGCCCAACAGTACAGTAGCTATGATTGAACAGGTTGAGTTTCATAATTGAACGAACATGTTGCACAAGGTCAAGTTGCGGCCGCTTTATAGCAAATTCCCAGGCTGCTTTTTGTCGCCGGTCCACCCCTGCCCTAAACTATTTTTCTTCCACAAAATTATAGAACAGAGCCATAAAACACTATATGGTGCAGTGTAAGGTTCTGATTTATACAGTAATACGATGTCCACTGCTCCCACTTGACAGTAACTGATTGCAACCTGAGCAGTACTGTAAGACCAGCTCGGTATGGTATGGCCAGAGTCCATTTCCCAACCATTAGTAGTCTCTAAATTGAGCTCTTAAAATCTATTCTTTTTTTAAATCTTCGAAAACGATCAAAGATGAACTTTGGTTCATTTTATGCACTTTAGCTCCGTTGAAAAGCATTTAATATAAGAGAGTCTGGAGTGGGCATGGTTACCCGGCTGCCCTGTTGCCTTTAATTGGCCTGCCATCCTACCTCTCTGGTTACCAAGGAAATACGACTGATGTTCTTTTTTTTTTTTTTTAAAAAAGCCTTTAAATGTCACTTTATTCGTAACAACATTTTTATTTATTTATGTTTTTAGCATTTACAAAAAGAGAGCACTTGGCTCTCCTTGGAAGCTGGCTCTTCTTTAAATTGTGCTGCAAAGGACAGAGGGCTTATCAGAAGACATTATAAACTGCACAGAAAAATAATTTACGGCTATGAAACAGAGCAGAAAAGATGCTCTTTGTAGAAATTTGTAGTTTCAGCAAAAAAAAAAAAAAAGTTTGTTTCACAAAAAAACTATGAGGGTGAGTCAAAAAAACATTTATATGGTTATATAAAAACCTCTTTTGGCCGTGCTGTGTTATCCGTTCAAGACCACTAGTTTCCCCAGTCACTGCTGCGCAGGGGTGAGCGTGTTAGGTCAGTTCATTTGTAACTGCAGTGCAAGTAAAAATGGATGCCCTGCTTGTGATTTGCACGTGCAGTGATTCTTTTCCTGTGATCTGAGGGCGTACCTGATGTCGTTATTTATCCAAGAATTTGTGCAGAATATTGAGAAAACTTTTTTCTTTGTCATGAATGGATGGAGAGGGTCAGGTTAGTGTCAGCAATCAAATAGGGACCTGGACATCCGTTCACTTCCACTTCACTTTTTTGAGGTGTTAAAGAATACTCCCTAAGTTTTTCACTTATTTATTTATTTATTTATTTATTTAATTATTTAAATGGGGAATATGAAAGCTTGTTGACAGAATGACAAAGTGCATTGAAGAGCGAGGAGTCGTCCCGTGAGAGCCCACGAACAATAGGATAGAAATGTTCGATCACAGAACAAGGGTCATCAGTCAAGAAGGCGTTGTATTGATTCAAAGTGACGCTTCTCTCTAAGGGCAGAAGTCAAGATGTGACAGCAAAAAGGACGGCCCCCAAAATCCCACAGCGCATAGAGGCGGTGCTTTTCTTTCATTTGTTACCTGCCTTGTACAATGTTAAAACCCATGCCACGTTAATAATGCCTGGAATCCACACACTGCTTTATTTTTTTCATCTATGTAAATATTTGACGCTTTGTGCGTGTGTGCGCGTGTGTGTGTGTGTGTCCCAACTGTCCTGAATGATGAGCAGTGAGAAGTCGTAGCCCTAAATTTATGATTAAAAAATGTCATACAGCTGAGCATGAAGTGGGATCTGGTTTGAAAGTCTGTGTGTGTGTGTGTGTGTGTGTGTGCGTGTGTGTGTGTGTGTGTGTGTGTTTGTAGAGTTGCCATATTGACCCTATCCTTCTTTAAATATGGCATAATTGAGTCATGAGACACAGTGAGTGGGCAGGTCAGTGCGAAGATTCAAAGGTTTTATTAAACCGGTGACTCAACCATTTAAATCTGCATGATGCGTGACTGAAACTGAGCTGAAAAGAATAAAACAGAGTGGATCGGGTCTCCTGCTGTGAAGTGATACAGGGATACAGGTTAGATTGTACAGGTTAGGTTGGACTGTAGTGCTGAGAAATGTTTCATGGTGCTTAAAGGACTTATTTGTTATTTGTCTATTATGAGCTTTCTTAGGCTCGTTATAAAGCGACAATTTATTACTTCACCTTATTATATTATACCAGTTATTACTCAGTTGTAACTTAAAATGTATTGATTGTTCTTTAAGCTGTTTTCCACATTTATCCTTTTAGAATGGTTGATTCTGTCACTTTATACTCACGACGTATCTGTTTCTTCAGTACTTGAACTAACCCCACCCAAAAACAACGTAAAATGTACTGTAGTGTCACTCAATGTAAAAGTTGTATTCTTCTATTGCAGGTTTGTACAGTATGCTACACTGTAAACCCTAATGCTCAAAGTAATTAACTTAAATAAGTACAATTAGTTCAAATTAATAGACCTTGATGAGTATTTAGAACTTCTTGGTGTTTATGAGTTTGTAGAAGCTCGTAAACTGTTCAAGTTAGCTGAACAAGTTTGATATTTTACGCCACAGTCACCACAGTCTCCTTAAAGTTCCACCAACTTCAAGCGATTTTGTGTCTGACATCATCAATGCACATGTACAGTAAACTGCACACATTGAATTGTTTTGATCAAGATGGTGGATTGGTGTGTCTTCACGTAACCTTTACAAATCTGGGCTCCCTAGAGTACCAGAGCACTGGTGGCTCAGTGGGAGGTGTTTCGCCTGCCATGCGAAAGACCCGGGTTCGATTCCCAGCTACTGGGTGAAGTGCCTGTCCCAAGCCCAGGTAAAGATGGGAGGGTTGTGTTCAGGACGGCATCTGGTATAAAAACTTCTTACGCGACCCATTGCCAGGAGCAGGCGAAAGACCAACAACAATTTATTTAATTTGCAACAACTAAAAAAAAATTATAGTATGAGTTCGGCTATTCAGTAATGCAAGTAAATAACAATTCATATGAGTGAGTACAGCAAACTCAAAAACTGATAGTTCTGTTTACTTAAAATTGGAAACATCATTACTTAAAAAATTTGACGTAACTGATTACCTCAAATATTTCGATTTTTTTTTCCAACAAAAATCAGTGTCATTCATTACTTTGTTATACTGTACCTACTGTAGATGGTATATCATGGCTATATACTGTACAGTCCTAATTCATTTTCTGCACTACTTACCTTAGCCTATCCGAGAGCACTGTATTAGGTCACAGGTACCTACTGTAGGTAGTTCAAGTATTCTATGAGGAATGGTGGCATGTACTGTACTGTAGGCTCTTTTTTCTAAGGCTAAACTATCGTTTATACAAGTGTATTAGTATGTCAGGTTATTATGTCTTACTTGATTTATTAGATTTCATTATAAATTATTTGATTGTAGAGTTGAGGATTAGTTTGGATATATTAGCAATATGGATTAGGTTGTAAAGTAGTTGGTATCTACTGTAGAAGATGTATTTGCTTTGTATTAATGATTTGAATATTATTATTATTATTATTTATTTATTTATTTTTTTTGATTTTTTTCCCCGAAAAAACTTTTTTTGGATTTTTTTCCCCGATTTTCTCCCTAATTTAGTCGTGTCCAATTCCTCCCCGTCACTAGGGGGCTCCCACATTAAGGCTACTACTACCACTCAGCCGGGAGGGCCGAAGACTATCACGTGTTTCCTCCGAACCACGTGACGCCAGCCGACCGCATCTTTTCGAACTGCTCGCTCGCGCACCGTTTGGGGCGGCGTAACACACTCGGAGGACAGCGCTATCCGCTCCCTCCGTTGCGCGAGCTCACAGACTGACTGGCTGTAGAGCCGTGATTAATGTGGGAGCACTAAGTACCTCTCATCCCTCCCCTCTGAGAGAGCTCGGCCAATCAGCTCTCTCTAGACCTCTGGCTGCGAGAGGTTACAGCATCACCCGGGATTCGAACTAGCGATCTCCGGATGATAGGGCGAGCGCTTTAACCACTGCGCCACTCGGAGGCCCAATGATTTGAATATTAGAGTGTGCAATGTGTTACCCATTTATAATTTAGATCACATTTATTTATTTATTTATTTATTAGTTAGTTATTGCTATTTTAGCTAAACTGTACCCTTTGTTGTTCAAATGTATACTGTCCAACCATATCTATTCACAATTTCATACTGTCATGGTTAACTTGTAGATAGGTTCATTTAGATACAAAGGACTGATTTATTACTGAACTATGTAATGAAAATATTTATATAATTTATCTCTTTTTATTGCTTTGTTACATATAAATTGTTAAATATCTCTGCTTCATCGTTTTAATGATATTCCCACAAACATGCATAATTGAAGTGTATGATCATATTTTAGAGAGCTCCAACAAAACTTTTCTAATTGCTCACATTAGACATACAGTAACTGCTGCGCTTCAAAAGTAATTTGACTTTGCTATAACCTCAAAGCGTTGCAATCTGCTGGCTAAAGCACTTAGTATTGAATTCGAGCTAAATGTAATAATCTGACTGCTGTTTTTTTCATGTCATGCCTAGGCTAATTGGATAATCCATAAGCCATGTCATCTTTCTCAGCTGACATACCTAGCTTTGATTTCATCTCTGGCAGTGATGGCTAAATCTCATTTCCCCTGCAGATATCATTTTCTGATAAGCATCAGGTTGGATATTGGTTCTTTAATCCGGTGACGGGATGCACTATATACTCACATGGGACGCCACACGGCACCATTAACGTATATATGTCTATGTGTACGTACTGTACTGCCGATTATACTGTAAACATCTTAACACCGAAAACTTGTCTCTTAAAACAAGGTAACATCAGACTTGTTGTGCTACTGGAAGTTAACTTGCAAAAAGTAAAGAGGTCATAAACCGAATATGTTGTTTTGATGCATAATTATTTAATTCAAAAATAAATAAATAAATAAATAAATACAAATGAGGGACCTAGGCTGTAAGAATTATTATTATTATTATGATGATGATTATTATTAGTACAGCTCTTCGTTTGCACATTTGCACGTGCACTTTGCTGTCTGTTGTCTATTGTTGTCTCTTTTTTGTATAGAAGTTTTAGGTTAACTTAAACATTTAAAAATGTAAATCTGTCATATCTGAGCTAGTCAGCTAATTAGATCTCTTGGTTAGCTAGCTGGTTTCGGTAAAGTTGTGTTGTTAATTTATGTTGTTGCATGTATGTAGCAGCTTGGTCCTGGAGGAACGTTGTTTCGTTTCACTGTGTCGTCAACTGTATATGGTTGGAATGACAATAAAAGCCTACTTGACTTGACTATTATTATTATTATTATTGTGGCTTAGTGGTTACACTGTCACTTTGCAAGTACAGGGTTCGATTCCCACCTCTGTGTGCACTGAGTTTGCATGTTCTCCCCATGCTTGGTGGGTTTCCTCGAAGTACTCTAGTTTTCTCCCACAGTTTAAAGACATGTGGTACGTAAAGAGAGAGAGAGAGAGAGAGAGAGAGAGAGAGAGAGAGAGAGAGAGAGAGATTATTATTATTATTATTATTATTATTATTATGATGGCATTGGTGCCTCAGTGGTAAGTTTCTCGTCTGCCATGCAGGTGGCCTGGGTTCAATTCTTCCCCAAAACCCAGCCACAGGATGTACACAGTGCAGGTCACAAGCCCAGATAAAATAGGAAGGGCATCCGGCATAACACTTATGCAAAGTTTTGTGTGTGGATTGGATGGTCCACTGTGGTGATCCTTTGAGGGGAGCAGCCATTAATGTTTGGGGACTAACATTATTATCATTATTATTTTAAAAATTTCTGAAAAATTGTCTGATATTTATAATATATTTACTGTACTGTATAAGCAAGAAGCTGACTCGTACATACACAATAAACACAAACAACTGCTGTCATGTAATTGAAAACCGAGCGAGCGCAAAAGATAATATTACACTGTATTATAAGAATGTATAGAGACATTAGAAAGCACTATAAAAGACAATATTCAGTAGGGTGTATTTATTATTTTTTTTATTCTTCTAATGTGATGATCATTCCTAAGAACTAAAATCCCAAAGAAGAAATTGAGAGAGAGAAGCTAAATCTATTTCTCAAGAGGAAAAATAGAGTCCTTTCTTTTTTGTATTGCCTGAGTTTTGCATAATTTTAAATAATCACCATAATCACTTTTTTGCTTTTACACTTTTGAGCCATCAGTAAACAATTTACATAAATCTCTACGGGAAGTGACTGCCAGGAAGGCAGAATAAAAAAAATAAATAAAAAAATTTAATGCCTTCAGGGGGTAAAGTAAGCTTCAGGTAACATTGAGTGCTTTAAGTCCTGACCAATCAGATCATGGCTCAGGAGGTGAGTAAAAAAAAAATAAGGATAGAGGACAAAATCCTGGCCAAAAGTTTTGAGAATGACAAAAAAAAAAAAAATTATTATATTTTTAAGTCTGCTGCTTCAGTGTTTTTAGATATTTTTGGTCACAGAAATAACTTTAATCTGACAAAAGTAATAATAAATAAGAATTCTATGAATGTTAACCAATGAAAGTCAGACATTGCTTTTCAATCATGCTTCAACAGAATTATAAAAAAAATAAATGAACTCATGGAACAGGCCTGGACAAAAATGATGGTACCCCTAACTTAATAGTTTGTTGCACAACCTTTTGAGGCAATCACTGCAATCAAACGATTCCTGTAACTGTCAATGAGACTTCTGCACCTCTCTGCAGGTATTTTGGCCCACTCCTCATGAGCAAGCTGCTCCAGTTGTTTCCGGTTTGAAGGGTGCCTTTTCCAGACAGCATGTTTCAGCTCCTTCCAAAGATGCTCAATAGGATTGAGGTCAGGGCTCATAGAAGGCCACTTTAGAATAGTCCAATGTTTTCCTCTTAGCCATTCTTGGGTGTTTTTAGCTGTGTGTTTTGGGTCATTGTCCTGTTGCAAGACCCATGACCTGCGACTGAGACCCAGCTTTCTGACACTGGCCAGCACATTTCTCTCTAGAATCCCTTGATAGTCTTGAGATTTCATTGTACCCTGCACAGATTCAAGACACCCTGTGCCAGATGCAGCAAAGCAGCCCCAGAACATAACAGAGCCTCCTCCATGTTTCACAGTAGGGACAGTGTTCTTTTCTTGATTTTTCCATCTGTGAACATAGAGCTGATGTGCCTTGGCAAAAAGTTCCATTTTTGTCTCATCTGGCTTGTCAACATGTAGTTTGGCATATTCCAGTCTGGCGTTTTTTATGATTTGTTTTCAACAATGGTGTCCTCCTTGGTCGTCTCCCATGTAGTCCACTTTGGCTCAAACAACGACGGATGGTGCGATCTGACACTGATGTTCCTTGAGCATGAAGTTCACCTTGGATCTCTTTAGAAGTCTTTCTGGGCTCTTTTGTTGCCATTCGGATTATCCGTCTCTTTGATTTGTCATTTTCCTCCTGTGGCCACGTCCAGGGAGGTTGGCTACAGTCCAAATTTCTAAATAATATGTGCAACTGCAGTCACAGGAACATCTAGCTTCTTGGAGATGGTCTTATAGCCTTTACCTTTAACATGCTTGTCTATAATTTTCTTTCGAATCTCCTGAGACAACTCTTTCCTTCGCTTCCTCTGGTCCATGTTGAGTGTGGTACATACCATGTCACCAAACAACACAGTGATTACCTGGAGCCCTATATATAGGCCCGCTGACTGATTACAAGATTGTAGACACCTGTGATGCTAATTAGTGGACACACCTTGAATTAACATGTCCCTTTGGTCAGATTACTTTTGTCAGATTAAAGTTATTTATGTGACCATTGCGTGTTTTTCTTTCATTGACCGAAGGGTACCAACAATTTTGTCCACGTATGTGTGTGTATATATATATAGTCCACCAGTATGTAATGTGATGTCCTACTTTAATGTTTAGTAGATAGTCAAGTTGCATGAGGTAAATTTCATATTTCTTTCATTTCTTTGCCTTGAAAGACACTGCAAACTGCAAACGACCTTCTTATTACCAGAGCTAAACCAACCTGTTTGATTGAATGGTTAATAATCAATTAGCTGAACTAGTTCGTTAGTAAATACTAGCTAGGAGCTTTTCTTACAGTGTGCACACTTTGTGAGCCATTTTCCCTCCTTTCATATCAGCAAACATTACAGCTTCTATGCAATCACACTCAATCTTGGTAAGATTTCCAAAAATCTCAGCAGCTCAGATTTTTCGGAAGCGGCATGACATCTGCACAACCATTTGTTCCCACTTTGGAAGGCAGCACCTGCTTCGTTAATGGTGGTACAAAAGACATCCGTGGCTCAAGAGTTGTGTGTGTGGATGTGTGTGTGTGGAAAAGACCTTTATATAACTATTCCTTCCATGTCTGCATCACAGATTATTAAATGCATGGTTGAAACTTTTGCCTTCCCCTCTCTCCCTCTCTCTCTCTCTCTCTCTCTCTATGTCTCCCCTGCAGCTGACATACTTGCCGCCTCCATGGGGAGAGTGTGTGTCCCAGGCTCTGGGCTTCTTCGAGGTGTACAGTGTCACAGCGTGCCGTATCGAGTGCGAGACACGCTACATCGTGGAGAACTGTAACTGCAGGATGGTGTACATGCCCGGTTCGTTTCTAGCGCTCTCCATCCACATCTTTTCATTGTTTATCTTTATCTATGTCATACTTAATTGCAGTGTTACAGTAAATTATCTCAGGCATGACAGCTTTATGTAATGGTGATGTCTGTGCCATGATGCAGGGTTGTTACTCGTTATACTCTATAATCTATAATCATTTGCAATTTTATCAGTTGCCATAGCTCCTTTAGTAGGCTGCCTAGGAAATCAATTTGTTATCCCTCATATCACACGTATCTATGGAGGGACACCAACATAAAACTACTTTTTTATTTATACTTACACTAATTAACACAATTTCCCAACCAATAGTTTTTTTTTTTCTCATCACAAAAAAATGTGAATGAACTGCAAAACAACTTATTTCCTTTTGGTAATTAAATTATAGCAAATACAGTACAGTACATACACATGATCCCTGAGCAGGCTCTCTTTATCCTTTCCATTTAACTCTATAATTTTCTCATGTGAAAAAATGTAAGGGTGCTTTAACACTGATTGATACAAAGTGCTGACAGGTGGAGTCTCCTTCCATTAATAGTCCATTCATCTGCGTAAAATAAAAATAAATTACATGAATAAGTATCTCACAGAAAACTTCATACCAATCCAGATGCAGGGTTTCATTGCAAAATGCGATTTAAAAATCCCATTTTTAGATATTCTATTATTTTCCTCAAGCACAAAAAGGTTTTGGGCAAATGCAACAGTGATCAATCGCATTACACAGCAACCATTAAAACATCCATAAATAGGCATTTGCATGGCTTTTTTCTGTCATGTGATTAATGAAACAAAACTAGCAGCTGGGCAGAATAGCAGCTACAGTGCATTAACCAAAAAAAGAAAAGACACAATCAAAACAAAACAGGATGTTTATGTTTTATTAACTGTCAATGCATTTTCCCCAGCAGTCATGGACTTCTGTTATAAATCACTGACTTCAATTCCCAAGGTGGTAGAGGTGCTGATGATGACAATGATGATGATGCATTGTAAACTCAACTTTTTTTTATGTTTTATATCCCGTTCTGTCTGTTGATGATAAACATAATTATTCAAAATCTTTCAAGTTACAATATCACACACTGTGTATGTGTGTATATATATATATATATATATATATATATATATATATATATATAAGCTTTGAAACTAGTATAATACATTTAGGGAATTTAGTACCTTGAACAACAATTTGTTCTATTAAAAAACAGTTTATGTTCCTCAGATTATACAATACCTCTTGTATTCTGTTTTTAATTTTTGTCCTGATCTTTAAAACTATTTCTAATTAAAAAGTTTTGTATGGAAACTAAACTTAACACTTTTTTTTTTTTTTTTCCATGTTCCAATTTGCTGGCAGTACACCTCACTACAAGAACACATTCAAAGCATGAGTCTGCTGGCACTTCTGCTTTCCAACAACCTTGTGACTGAAAGAAACCATACACAAAATATTCTGTAGCCGTTTCAGAGATTTTTATTCATTTATTTATTTTTGGCATCTTTTGCAAAAACAAGCTTTCTTCTCAAAACTGTCAGAATGGATCTCTGTCTCTTTTTTGCCGTAAAACCTTTCATAAACAGTATGCAAAGCATCAACCATATACTGTAAGTCCGAAGTGTGTCAAACAAGTCTCCGTTGTTGTTTTCCAGTGACAACAGTACGAGCACAATAATATGAAGAGACTTTATTGTCACTGTAGTACTACAAGGAAATTTGGTGATTCACCGTGCACTCATCACTAGCTGCTATTATTCAGAATTTGATTGAAGACTTCAGAAACGCTGCATGGGTACACTTTAATTTCATTACACTGTATAGGTGGATACACAAACCACGAACCAAAAATCTGCAGGCATCAGTGATCCTGCAGAGTAGAATTCCCAGTTTCGAGATAACACTTTTAGAGTTCATATGAGTCCAACTAGACCTGTAGGGGTTAATACAGAACTGTGTGTGTGTGTGTGTGTGTGTGTGTGTGTGTGTGCTCGTCAACTGGTACTGATGAACAATGAATGCTAGAGGACAAAAAACATGAGCTGTAAGTGTAGAGTAAATGAATATTAAATCTCTCTTTATAGGGGACTCTCCGTACTGCACCCCTGAACAGTATAAAGACTGTGCTGAACCTGCACTTGGTAAGTGTGAAACACACACACACACACACACACACACACTAGTGACTAGTAAAACAGCACTTTAAAATCAAACTCCTCCCTCAGACTGCATGAGCACATGAAGGAGTCCTGCTCTGAATTTTAATATTGCGATTTACTTATTCATTCTACTCTTTGGAATATAATAAGCCATTCAAGATGCACACACATCCCTTATCAGAAAAGACAGTACTAAAGCGCACACGCACAGACAAACACACACATTCATCCAAGGAGTACGTATATATACAGCATTTACCATACATATGCTCTCTTACTCACATTATTAGGAACAATATACTAATAATGGGGAACGTCTTTGCTCCCAGAAGACCCTGATTTTTTTATTTTTATATATATATATATATATATATATATATATATATATATAATATGGATTCTAGAAAGCATCAAACCCATTTTTGAGATCCTGGTCCATGCTGCATCATCTACATGCTGCATCCCTGAATACATAAAGATACCAGACCGGTCTGGTGACAGTCTAGGCGTGTGAAATGCACTGACCTCTCTAACCTCTGATGTTTGTTTTGTTTGTTTGTTTGTTTGCTTGTTTGTTTGTTTGTTTGTTTGTTTTTTAAGCATCTGGCTAAAAAAATTGAAACAAAACACTCAAGGGGTTCAACAAAAGTGTGTCATTAATCATTCAGGATTTACAGCTATTTTCACACCTAACATATTTGCGGGAGATCATAAATAATGGAACAAACTAGCATAATTACAAACACTGGAGGATTGTCTTTAATACTTTTGTCTTTTGCATTCAACAACTTCCTGAAGTCCGGAACCCATGGACATGACCAAATTCTGAGTTTCCATCTTTGCACCTGTGTAATTCCTGAATGGTTCCTGTCACACTTTTGTCAAACCTCTTGAACTAATGCCGAACGTCTTGACTTTGCTGACAATACAGTACATTGTGGTGGTGTACAGAGTCCACACGTCAACAGAATCAAAATATATCTGAAGAGCAGTTCAGAGGTTCAGTCAGGCCCATATAATTTACACAACCTCTGAACTGCTCTACAGACATATTTTGATTCTGTAAATAATACATGCTGTTTATGATTTCATATTTTACTGTGTTTTGCTTTTTTTTTTCTTAAGCTTTTGTAAAGTTTCCAGTTATTCAAATTAAGGAATGTTTTCTTCTTGTTGTTGTTTAAGATCAGTATAAGAATAATAATTTTTTTTTTTTATTAAAAAAACATGAGCATCCGTTTCACTTCTCCATGATCAAAATGTGCATAAGATTAAGATTCAATTATACCTTACGGCACAGTGAAAAAGCTTTTTTGCATATCCCAGTCAGGAAACTGGGGTCAGTGTGCGGAGTCAGCCAGGATACAGCACCGCTGGAGCAGATAGGGTTAAGGGTCTTGCTCAAGGGCTCAACAGTGGCAACTTGGTACAGTAGTGCTGGGGCTTGAACTCATGACCTTCAGTAATCAGTAATATACATACAGCCCTAACCGGTTGAGCCACCAGCGCCATAACAAGTTCTTTATCTAGAAGAACCAAGCTCCAGTACTCTAAAGAAAGTTTTTGTTTGCTTTCTGTATAGTAGTGCAATAGTATGTAAAAATATATAATAATAAGAAGAAGAAGAAGAGAAAGAAGAAGTAGAAACATTTTTTTAATTATTATTATCAGCTACCCATAAGATTTTATTATTATTATTATTATTATTGTAATAGTAGATAGAGTAGATACCATAATATAGTATTACCTTGGTATTTTAGACATTACCATAGTGTACCTGGGTAGGTACAATGGCACTGCAGTGGGATTTGAGGTAGTACTATGGTGTACCACAATACTTTAGTGAATATCACTGCGGGTGAATATCATTGTTGCCGCCAAGTTCAGCAGGTATGTTATATTTTGTACCAACGGTACCATATTAGATAGTACATACTAGTGGTGTGGTATAGTACAGACAGTCCTATGTTATTGTATGCAATATTAGGAGTTTCAACATACACGATGCTATTTAATTAATGTTAGATTTATGATAATACACTCACTCACTCACATTCTATACAGCTTCATCCTGTTTCCTGAACAGGGTGGCAATCCATCGCAGGGCACACACACACACACATACACTCACTCACACTACAGGCAATATTTTGGGAACGCCAATTAGCCTAATCTGCATGCCTTTGGACACCCACCAAGCAACTGGAGAACATGCAAACGCCATGCACACAGAGACGGGAATCGAACCCGGACCGGACCCGGGTGCAAGGCGACAGAGCTAACCACTACACCACCGTGCCGCCAGTGATAATACAGTATATTAACATTGGCATATTAATTATGTACAACATATTTTGCCATAGTTCCACACTCCATGGCATGCACCGTACTAAAGTAGATGTTCTGCTGTACCAAAGTACAGTATGTATTATGGTAGAACCATGTACTGTAGTAAATAGTTCAAAAACAGTAGGTACCATGTTACTGTTGTACTATGCAGTATATCATGGTACAGCCTCAATCAGACTACGATGGTACCTGTACCATGGTAATTATGTTATGGAAAACTGTGCACCAGGTCTTAATTTGGAATGATTCTGATAAGCCCTTATCATCTGTTCATTTAAGCCTATGTAAATGTAGAAAATGTGTTGGATGTTTAAACATTCAGTGCAATGTTATATTGTAGGGTTGTGGTATTTATTTTATCACCCCCAAGGCTACGCATTAGCTTAATATGGACCTAATCCTACGGATAACACTCCAAACCACGAGGCGAAATCAATGGTGTGAAAAGAACCTAAGGCAAGAGGTGTTGTTGCTGTCTTGACCTTCTCAGGTTCTTGATCAAATGACCGTGTGTGTGTGTGTGTGTGAGCGTGAGAGACAGAGACATCAGACAGTGTTAAAACAGAAATGTCAAGGAGAATTGGAAAAGATTGGCGGAGTAATGTGGCAGAGTAAGAACAGAGACGTCAGGCGCAATGTGAAGAACTGGCTGATGAAAACGATTCTAAAACCCTGATTAATTTCCTGTAACAGCATGCCCCCAATTGATCTAGTCTTTACTTACCGTACAAGATATACTGTAGGTCTTCATCCTGTCCATGCCCTGCGATGGATTGACACCCTGTCCAGGATGTACCCCAACTCGTGTCCTAAGTCTCCTGGGATAGACTCCAGGCCCTCCACCACCCCGAATACAGGACAAATCAGTATATACGATGATGATCTTATCCACTTCATCCTACTTGAATACATCGTTTCCTCTTGTACCCTTCTTGATTGCAGTTCAAGCATAAGGACCAGAGGGACTAAAAGGCCAGTTAGAGCAGAAAAATACAGATGAGAGGTAAAAAGGTAGAAGTAAGAGGTGAGGTAGAGGAGCAATGCGATTTTTAAATGTCACTGAGAAAGGTCAGGTCTTACCTTGAGGTTTTGTGAGATCTCAGTGAATTAGAAACGGAGGTGAGGGTTCGGTGTCAGAAAAGGGTTTATGCATCCAGCATGCAGATGAATCATGAACTGAACATGATAAGAAGAAGTGAAGATGCATTATTTAGGACAAAAGAGAGCACTTCTGGAGAAGAAGAAAAAAATACAGGACTGCTTGTACTGTACAATAAAAAAATGTTTCAGAAGCTCAGGGTTTTAACCCAGCTGAAATATTGAACTTTACAAAGTGCCGCTCTGGTACCTTTCATGTCGTACAGCATGCTTCATGGTGAGCGATTTCTAAATGTCAACCTGGGAAATAAAGAAAAGTATCATTTTTATTTAAACCAATTTCTTCTGGCAGATTTCACATCATGACTGTCTCCTTATTACAATACAGTGAGGCATTCAAAAGTTTAGGCACCCCTTGATGAATAACAGATTTTGGTGATTTTTTTTAAATTGACAGTCTCTATTGGAAATGGAAGTTATTATCTATTGAAAAATGCACAATATTTTTATATTTATATTTTTATAACATTGTGCAAAAGGTTGGGCACCCTAAGAGTTCCAGAGTGTCAGATTATTTTTTACAAGGTTTCAGACCTTCATCAGCTCATTAGATCTGATGCATGGCAACAGTAAATGCCAGTTTCAAAGCTTTACAAATACTTTGACTCTTCAAACCTTGTGCACACACTCAACAACCATGGGTTCCTCTAATCAGCTGTGTAAGACTCTGAAAATGAAAGTTATTGATGCCCACAATGCAGCAGAAGGCTACAAGAAGATAGCAAAGCGTTGTAAGCTGGCAGTTTCCACAGTGAGAGATGTAATTGAGAGATGGCAGTTCAGGGGAACTCTGGAGGTGAAGATGAGATCTGGAAGACCAAGAAAACTCTCGGAGAGAACTGCTCGTGTGCTGGTCAGAAAGACAAATCAAAACCCCGCATTCGACTGCAAAAAACCTGCAGGAAGATTTTGCAGACCCGGGAGTGGTGGTGCACCGTTCCACTGTGAAGGACCTTCTTGGAAGAGTCAGCAGAAGAAAACCTTTCCTGCGTCCACATCATAAAGTCCAACGTCAGACATATGCAGCAGAACATCTACAGAAGCCTGGTGCGTTTTGGTGATCCAGGTCACCTCTTAAGGTTTTATAGCAATAAGGCTGTAAATATTTTTTATAATAATCTTAATACGAACAGGTGGAGGGGAAATCCAGCGGATAGTATGGGTTTGTGTTTAGAGGGAGTTTGTGTGTGAGACAGGGACTAAGACTCATCTCTTTGCTTGGATTCAAATCTAATACTTTAGTTGTGCTTTGTTGGCGAGGAAGAAGGAGGAAGTACAGTAGTAACACAATGAACCTTTGCCTTTATTTGCAATCTGCACTTGGTTGAAATGTCCTGAACATGATAGAAATTTAATTATCCATTTCATAAAATCATTTCAGTACTGTTCTACGCTTAGACAAAATCCAATTAAATAAAAGAGAGAGAGAGAGAGAGAGACTAGTGTCTAACTGAGGTGACTGTATTTTTCTGCGGAAGATCTGCCTCATCAGTCACATCATACCCTGGTTCTGTGTAAAAACCCATCTGCCTCTCTTCTAACCTTTTGTATTTTTCTCTTTCCCCTCACATCTCATTGACATTTTCCCTCACTGTTTTCTCACTGTCCTTGTGTCGGTCATGTCAGGTAACAACGTCCTGTAGGTTCTCTCTGTCTTGGTGCGGTCACCATATCCTCATGGGTTTTCATACCATCCCTATGCAGATATCACTCAACTAATTATTCCCTGACTATAATTTCCTTTTAGACACTAATGTATCTGCTTAGATACATCCTCCTCAGCTGCTCCGTCCATCACTCAGGGCTCAAGGAAAGACATGCATCAGGACTCTCTTTCTGTTCTGGCACCTCCACTAGGTGGTACAAAGAGCTTCCTCTAGATGTCTAAACAGCTGCGTCACTGGCTGCAAGTCAGTGGTCCAAGGCCCTACTTCTTTCTGATGTGTTTAAATGAGTGCTTTAATTGAATTTGAATTGATTTTCTTCCGATATTACTCCCCCCCCCAAGAGATTTCTTTTAGACTGACGGTAGTCGCTCTGGATCGACACCTGAAAAGTAAACGTAATTGTCTCCCTACAGCCGCTCTTTCATCGGTGGAAGGCAGCAGCTGCCTGTGCAGAAACCCGTGCAACATGACCCGCTACAATAAAGAGCTTTCCATGGTGAAGATCCCCAGCAAGACTTCGGCACGCTACCTGGAGAAGAAGTTTAACAGATCGGAGAAATACATCACGTAAGTGATTTCAAACTATATATATATATTTTTTTTTATTTTGATCCCAATCAATAAATCAGTAGATGCTCTTCTAACAGAGGGTTCCATTTATGTCCAAAAATCTTCAAAGTTTCTTTATGCAGGGAAAGTTAAGGTTATTTAAAGATGGATTAATTTTTTTTTTTTTTTCTGAATACGTCATCCAGATGACACAAATGACCTGGATTAGGTTTTATATACAGTACACAACCATAAATAGTATGACAGGCATTAATAAGCTTATACGATAGATAGATTTCACTAAATATATATATATATATATATATATATATATATATATATATATAAATAAAATTGCACAAGAGAGTACAGATTTTGTCAATAAAAAATAAAATACCATAAAAACACAGACAGGAAGTTCACAATCTTTACAGAAGTAACAAAATAAAATAGATTTTAAAATAGAAATGTATAATTATGCAGGATGGTGTGGCCTAAATAATGCCCTGTAAGTCTCCAGCAAAGTTCCCACTGCGTCCTAAAAACAGCAAAGAACAAAGTGGGAATGGGGTCAAAATGGGAAAATGGGTATTTTTTCATGTTCGTACTATTCCATAGCTCCTGTCAGGTTTTCAACGCATCTATAGTGTTGTCAGTAATCTCCTGTCAGGCACACGATGACGCCCACGACGGGCCAGATGAGATCGGACCGATTTATCGGTGCGTCATTGCGTCTGGCGTGTTGAATTTGAATACAGTACCACAACACATGCAGGTCATGAAGTGGTGGAGTGATGAATTGGATCCAATATTTACACAAAGCAATGATGACGTGCTACATGTGTGCCATAAACATGGTAAGCACCAAAGAAACATAAAGTTATAGAACGTTACAACCTGGCATGGGTCTACCATGGTCATAAGCCTGAGGTGAGCGCCTTGAGAACTCACTCACATAACTAACTGACATGGCCACAATGACATCCCAATGACGCCATCCAATCGTTCCCATCGGCGCCATGCTTGTAGTACATCAAGGAAGACTCTAAGAGGTGTCATCTATGTCATTAACTGGTCAATTCAGCACCTTCACCTCAATTGAAGACTACATGGCTTAATGGTTTCTACTGCATTCCTGCCAAGTTGTACAAGCTCACAGCAGGAATGTGGTTCAGTGTGATGTGGGTTTAACATCAGGAAGAAATCCGTGTGACCAGAAAAAGCTGATTTGTGTTTGTCAGATGTGCTAAAACATTCCGTATACAAATTTCTCAGTTGATTTACAAAAAAAAAAAAAAAATAATTTGCATAAAGGGCTTAGCAATGCCAATGAAACGAGATGGAAATAATGAGAAATTCTCTCTCTGTGTCTGATTTGCTCTCAGTGATGCATTTAGATCTTAGGCAGAATCCCGGAAGAGTACAAATGAAACTCAACACTTCTGAAAAAGTGTTGAAACTTAATCGTCGCCATTATGGGAGGAGCCTTTACACGCAGTGATCATCTAACCTGACCGTAATAAGTCATTGTTTTGGTGACACACTGTTTTGAGATGAGCTCATTACAA
This sequence comes from Clarias fuscus, assembly GCA_030347435.1. Taxonomy (NCBI): domain Eukaryota; kingdom Metazoa; phylum Chordata; class Actinopteri; order Siluriformes; family Clariidae; genus Clarias; species Clarias fuscus. The sequence continues at coordinate 24,176,861 of CM059222.1, read as the reverse complement.
TTACATTGATTTAAATGGTATAATTTTCTCTTTAACCGACAGAATGGCCTTTTACATTTTTAATAACTGCTCTTTAGTTGTGTTAATTGATACACAGACGTTCTGCTTAATTGTGACCCGGAGTGTTACTTTCAAGCTGCAATTAACTGCAGTTCCAGGTGCTAAATGAAACTATTTGCATAAACAGCACTCTGTATTCAAAATATCAAATACGAAAAAAAAAACACCGAGACATTGCACATCCAAATCACAGCAAACATGCAAAACAGATATTGCATGCTGTTTTGGTGGGTGACTTTTTTTTTTTTTTTTTTCTCCCCAATTTAGCAAAACGGAGTCTGAAACAAGGCTATTTCTTCTCTTTCACATGTATGAGCATGAACAGACGAGACGATTATGATTGGCTGGTGTCGCTGCGCTTAACACTGGAGTGTGGGTACTTGCTAAGGCTTTGCCAGAATATTGACTTTTTATGTCGTACCTTTCGAGAGGCATCAAGGGAAACTATTTTATTTACGTTTTCAGCTTTTATACATGTTCAGATTTCTACACCTAACAGGTTGGCGCATATAATGTTTTTTTTTTTTTTTTCTCCCAGTTATTACTTTATTAAATGAAATACTAACAGGATTTCGACTAACACTTTTTTAAAATAGAACATTGCAAAGAAATATTTGTTGAATAAGGGTTTCAGTAAATACCGTTAAAAAGGGTTGTTTCGGCCTCCGAGTGGCGCAGTGGTTAAAGCGCTCGCCCTATCATCCGGAGATCGCTAGTTCGAATCCCGGGTGATGCTGTAACCTCTCGCAGCCAGAGGTCTAGAGAGAGCTGATTGGCCGAGCTCTCTCAGAGGGGAGGGATGAGAGGTACTTAGTGCTCCCACATTAATCACGGCTCTACAGCCAGTCAGTCTGTGAGCTCGCGCAACGGAGGGAGCGGATAGCGCTGTCCTCCGAGTGTGTTACGCCGCCCCAAACGGTGCGCGAGCGAGCAGTTCGAAAAGATGCGGTCGGCTGGCGTCACGTGGTTCGGAGGAAACACGTGATAGTCTTCGGCCCTCCCGGCTGAGTGGTAGTAGTAGCCTTAATGTGGGAGCGCCCCCTAGTGACGGGGAGGAATTGGACACGACTAAATTAGGGAGAAAATCGGGGGAAAAAAAAAAAAAAAAAAAGGGTTGTTTCGATGATTTTTTTTTCCACCAGTCATATTCATATTCAATTTCCAAGAAGAAGAAGATGCATTATATGGTTTGATAGCTTGTGAAACAAAACAAGGTGTTAGACTCAGACCCGTTCGACGTCCTCATCACTGATCAGCGGGTTTGACAAAAACATAATGAAGTTATGCTCTCGCTTCTAGAGTGCTCTCGCTTTTTTTTTTTTTTTCTAGTTACACTCGATGACAGCCTGGACGTTTCTCATACAGTCTCGTCATTTTTTTCTGACCTGGGCCATGTCCCTATCCATGTTTCCTATAATAACAACACGGTCTGTGATGGCATTTTAGTGCGATTTGTCTGGACATGAAAGTCTTCTATGATTAGAAGTCTGTTATTAGTCTCATAAGACCACTGTGCCACACTTTTATCTGTTTATTTGACTCAAATTTGCAGAGGGATTTACATGACCGTCTTTGTGAAAAAAAATAGGACAAACACAAATGGACAATTCACATGAAGGAATTCTGAAAAAAATAAATAAAAAAATTCATGCAATGCAATCTGAGTGTCCCATAGAGTTACAATATTGATAATACTGATGAAATGGTCTTTCATTTGTGAAGACAAATTAATTTCAGTATCTCTGGATTATATAGTATGGTATACAGCTACACAATCACATCACGTTCATTAGCTTTCAATCTACATTGGAGGTAATGGAAGGCAGCTACTTTAGCTCAACTTTTTCTTCTACTCAATGAATGTTCGTCTGTCTGTTTGTCTGTTTGTTTGTGCACGCATCACATAAAAACTCCTGAATTCATTTTAATAGGGTTTTTCGCAGGTGTACTTGGCCGAGCCCGAGTAACATATAGGCTTTGTTTCATCTCAATCGGCCCACGGGAAGAGAAGATACGCTAATTAAAAATTTAAATGGAAAATGACCTTATATCATATATTTTTTAAAAATCCACATTGAAAAATTCATTGCTTCATCTTAAAGTTCAACAGATGGTGCTGTATATTTTTTAAAACGCGCATATGACTGTGCAGTTGAAATCGACTGAGGTCTTCATGGTAGCACATAAAAAATTTTACTTTATTCCGAAATTTAACAGATGGCATTGTACATTTTTCAAAACGCATTTATGAATTTGCAATTAAGTTCCACATGAATATATAGTTGTTGATATTTTGCACCATCCAGTCTGCACGTACAAGCTTGGCACAGGTTTTACACCCCAGATGCCCTTCCTGACGCAACCCTCCCATTTTATCCGGGCTTGGGACCAGCACTGCATCCAGTGGCTTGGAATCGAACCTTGGCCTTATATATATATATATATATATATATATATATAAACTAAAATTGACTGGATAACTTTAACAGTGTATTGCCAGTTCAATATGCAAATATAGTGGTGTAACATAAAGCATTCAAGCAATCACCCTGTCAACCAAAGATGATGCCACCGTCACTCATGACTGTGCTCTTGGGGGCAGGGGTGGCATTCCTGCACTCCCAAATCAATCATAGCAACACTAATCATTCATGGGCATCTGGGAGCCCATGCACGAGAAGCGGTGCTGTCCTCCGAGTGTGTTACGGCACACCCTAACGGTACGTGAGCAGCATTTTGAAAAAAGATGCTGGAGTCATATGAAGGAGCACGTACTAGCCCTCCCTGGCTGGCAGCTGTCCGGTGATAGAGAAGGGGTGGGAATTGGCCATGAGTGAATTAGGATGGAAAAAATAACAAGCATTATAGTGAGCCTTACAAAGAGACACCTCAAAACAGTTTTTGTCTCATGCAGGCTCGGTCAGCTGGTATATAGTATTTTGCCATCTACACTGTGAAAAATAATAGCATATGAAATAATTCATTCATGTTTTTTAAATGTATTGTAGGAAAGAAGCTAGAAGTGAACGCACTAAATATATATTCAAATCAAAGGTCACAATTACACAAAGGGATGAATTACAGACATGTGATTTTAGTGTTCATCAAAGCATAACATGCATTCATTCATTCATTCATTTTTTTTAGCTTTTCAGTAAATCCTCTGTTTTCTTTCTCCTCACAGGGACAACATCCTTGTTCTGGACGTCTTCTTTGAAGCTCTAAATTATGAAACCATTGAGCAGAAGAAAGCCTATGAAGTGGCTGGACTGCTAGGTACAATATGCAGTGACACACTCGTCCACCTGTCTTACACTCCTCAGGCTTCTTCTTTGTTCAGATTTTATTCACGCTGTCTTTGTCTCCTTGTTTGCTTCTTTGTAGGAGACATCGGAGGTCAGATGGGGCTGTTCATCGGCGCAAGCATATTGACAATCCTCGAGTTGTTTGACTATGCCTATGAGGTCTGTCCCAAGCCCTGTTTTCTCTTTCCAGTCTTTGCTACAGTATAAAGACGTTCACTAGCTATTACTGACACAATGCAGATAAATAATCACATGATGCAGTAACCAATTTCGGTAAGGATTAATGGCCCAAATATCTAATATTCTGCAATATTGCAAGAATTGCTATACACAGTTACCAACAGCGGTTGTAGTGGTTAGCACTGTGGCCTTGCATCTCCAGGGTTGGGGTTCAATTCCCACCTTGGATCTGAGTGTGTGGAGACAGCATGTTCTCGCCATGCTTGTTGGCTGATAGCCAGATGGTAACAGGCCTGGATGTCAACTGTAAAGGAATGACCCATTATCCCCAATGTAAAGGAGCTGCAATCGTTCCTGGGGGTTGCAAGCTTCTATCGGTGCTTTATTAGGAGATTTGTGGTTAAGGTTGATGCCTCCAAACAGGAATACCATAGGGGTGGACCTGTACCAGAGATTGAGGAGAAATCTAGCATTCTTTCCAAAGAAGTCCACCACTGCTGAGCTACTGACAGTGACTTTTGTCCTAGTGGAATGGTGCCATTGGCTTGTAAGAGCACAACATCTACTGGTTATTTTTACTCATCACAGGAATCAAGGAAATCTCTCACCAGGCCTGGGGGGTCAAATTCTTTGGCAGATTTGGGTGCACCCTCTCACACAGAACAAAAACTGTCCAACAGGTATCCCACCCCTCAATAAGAGGGCAATGGTAGCTCAGCATGGGGTAGTGATCAGACCATGGGGCTTGAACTTTGTAGTTCAAGCCCCAGCTCCACCATGTTGCCACTGTCGGGTGCTTGAGCAAAGCCCTTAACCCTGTCTCTTTGGCCAATGTATCATGACGGCTGGGATATGTGAAGTGAAGAATTTCATTTCCTGTGCTGTAATGTCTATGTGACAAATAAAGGCTTCATCTTCTTCTTAAACAAGGGACCCAGTAAAAAACTCCCTTCTACCGAGTATCACTCGGCAGCTATCTCGGGAGCTATCATCTCTGACACAGACAGGGAAATTGACAGCATACCAGGCTCACAGATCCCCAAACACCTCTCAAGAGGAAAGAATTTGTTCCGCCGTAGCATTGAAGGCGATTCATCATGTGGGCCCACACCTCACCAGCCACCCAAAGACATCAAAGCATTCAACTCACCTACAGCTTTCTCCAAGGAAAGCACTGAGCTTGTTTAGTAAACCGCTACCATAGTTTCCTTAAACAGGGTACCAATGGAGTAAATGTCCTTTAAACAGTCTAAATAAAGAACTGTGGCTGCCGGGTCGAGGATTTGATTCCCGCCTCAGGTCTGTGTACATGTTCTCACCATGCGTGATTGGTTTCCTCCAGGTACTCCAGGTTTCCTCCCCCAGTCCAAAGACATCCAGATTCGGCCTAATTGGCATTCCCAAATTGCCCACTGTGTGTGTGTGTGTGTGTGTGTCCAGGGCACACCCCGCCTCATGCCCAAAGTCTCTTGTGATAGGCTTTGTATCGATTATCCTAATTTAATGACTGTTATGGAAGACTGAACACTAGCAATCTGTTCCACTGGAATGGCTGGTTATTGCCGCAACTGAAATTCATACATAATTAATACGTAACTGAAATTTAATAATGCAAAATAAAGCAGCTTTGAGAGGAGCTTATTAGACGGGATATTAGTGCAGTATACATGTAACTAAACACACATTTTTTTTTTGTGCATTACTTCAATCAAATTTTTCGAATTTTGACATTTTTGTTGAAAATTTTAAATACATTTTACCAAAGATTACTATTGTTTGCAAAGGCTCCGCTCAGACATGAGCACACCAGACACGATCTGACAAGTGTGATTAATTTCCTCTCCACCTTATCGATGTGAATGACTGAAGCATTGTCTAAACCATCTGATAAGATTACATGATCTCACTCCGATGAAAATAAATCAATCAGTGAAGCAGTGGAGCACGCGGGGTGCACATGCAACGGGAACACATGTCCCTGTTAACGTGATCGCAAGAGCCGTGGTTGTAGTCAAGGTCCCATTTAACAGCACAAGGATCATTAAAAAGATCAGCACACCACTCGCTTTGATGTCACCTAATCCAAGATGAGCACGCGTAGGCACGCTTCTGCGGTTCTGCTCGCTTGCTCTAAAGCCTGATCAAACCGTTTGACTGGTGCTGTGCTGAGTCAGCATGAACGGTGTGTTCTCAGTGTGGTAAAAGTGTGTGTGTGTGTGTGTGTGTGTGTGTGTGTGTGTGTGTGTGCACTTGCAGGTGGTGAAGGACAGAATCCTGGACCTGTTGAGTCGAGGCGAGGAGGAAGAGAGTCGAGGGGAAGACGTGGTAATGTAGATGTGCTTCATGTGATAAAGGCAGATTTATGTGTTGTTCTTCGTTATCTGCCATTTCCATTCCATGATCGTATCGCATGCTCTCGTGAAACATTCGTAACAGATGAGGCTCAGAATAAAGGTAGCCGAACACACTTATCAGATTTGCTATTTTGGCCATTATGAAATGTCATTTAGAGTTTATTTAGGAGGCAGCTGCTATGGGTTTTCCTCTGAAATAAACATGTTTTGAAGACATAATGCCATAAATCAGACAGAGGAATACAAGTGTAGAGCAAGAGTAAGATTTTGGAAGATTAAAGGAGACAGCTCAGTGTTTTAGTTGGAAATCCAGTCACAGTAATACGTAGTGCTTTATAAGGTGTCTGGTAATTGACGAATGACCCTTGATTAGACCTGGATTTGGCACCAAACTGCACCAGGGTTGTGAGTTTAATTCCTAGAATCGAGAGTATTTGGCACCTGATTGAGTCCCTTCCTCCGTAAGAGTATGTTAAATAAAATTGGCAGGAACATCAAGTAATGAAATTCTAAATAAATACGAATTAAATATATGAAGCGCAGTTATAAGGAACTCCATGGCATTTGCCCTCAGCAGGGATGATTACGAATTTGTTTGGCTGAAAATATACATGAATCTACAGCTAGGTGTATTGAACAACATTGATTGCCAGTTACAGTGCATTGCAAAAGTATTCACACCCCTTGAACTTTTCTACATTTTGTCACGTTACAGCCACAAACGTAAATGTACTTTATTGGGATTTAATGTGATAAAGCAACACAAAGTGACAAATCCCAATAAAATAGATGTTTTTTTTTATGTTTGTGGTTGTAACATGACCAAATGTAATATGAATACTTTGCAGTGTATTCACCAGTAAACTGGTTACAGGATCATGGGTGCCCAAGGCGCATCTCTGCCTGCGGCGATCAAAGGCTAGCCAGTCTGGCTTGATCCCACAGAAAAGCCGATGCAGCACAAATTGCTGAAAAAAAGGTAATCGTAGCTACAGTATGGTAGAAAGGTATGAAAACACCCAGTACATCACAGCCTGCAGTGTATGGGGCTTGGCAAGCAAAAAGCTCAAGGTTGTTAATCCGGCCTCCAAATTATCCAGATCTCAGTCTGATCAAGCGTCCATGGAATGCTCTGGACAAACAAGTCTCATCCACAGAGGCCACACCCCACAACCCATAGCACTCAAAGGATTTGCTGTGAACATCCCAGTGCTAGACACCATAGCACATCCAAAGAGGTCTTGTGGAGCCATGCCCAAGAGACCAGAGCTGTCCCAGTGGCACAAGGGGGACCTACACAGTCATGGGCTTAAATGTTTTGGGTTTTAATGTTATGACTGAGCGGTGTACTTCAAACAGGAAGGATGCTATGAAAGAATGTATATTTTAGTATGTTCGGTGCCTTCATATGGAATAATTTAATAATTTCAACTGCTGTTTATAATGATAATTCCATATAAAATCATACAAATATTCAACTACTCATTCTTGATTCTTGATAATCACACTAACAAGACTCTCGGACAGACTCAGGAAGAGATATAAAATGTAGAATAAGCAAAAGAAAGTCAATGTGAAAAATAAACATATACAGTATATATACACCCAATTTGAGATTTATATAGATATTCTTTTTTTTTTTTTGTAAATATTTGAAAGTTAATAAGAAGAATACTAAATGATTCTTCTTATTAACGTTCAAATATTTACAAAAAAGAATATATATATATATTTAGATGCTCTTAAGCCATTTAATCTTTTCAAAGCCTGATCGAAAAGCCACTCAGGTTCTCGTGGATTTAAAGACGTTTGAAGATGCAGAGCTGTTGAGAGCTTCTTAGAAAAGACATTTGTTTTAATCAGTGCGTGTATTTAAGCACTAACGTGTGTATTTCTTCCATTCTCAGAGTACGTGTGATCCGGTCGTGAATCATTCGGAGACGATCAGCCACACAGTCAGTGTTCCTTTACAGACCGCTTTGGGTACGCTGGAGGAGATCGCCTGCTGAGTGCACTTCCCCTCCGGAGCAGCAGGAGGAGACACCAAATCCTCTTCATCTCCCCTGCTGCTGCGCACTTCCCCACAGTCTGGGGAAGAGACACGAAATAAAAAAAGGGGAAAGGAAAAATGATGCATTCAGTGATTCATCATTCTGTACAAACCCCAAAAAAAAAACATGGATGGCAGCTCTGCCAGGCAGGCCAAGTCCACTGAAATCTCTCTCTCTCTCTTACACACACACACACACACACACACACACATACACACATACACACATACACACATACACACACACACACACACACACACACACACACACACACACACACACACACACACACACACACACACACACAGATTCTCTTCTTTAAAGCTCAAACTAATGGACAAGAAGTGAGACACTTTAACTTTAGACTGTGAACTGGCACAGGACATGAGTGTGTAAATGCATCGTCTTTCTGCTCGGCTGCCATTTTTAAGTCTACTGCCAAAACCCAGAGAACAGCAACCAGAGAAGGACAAGGACCTTTGCATGAGTCAGGTTTTCTGGCTGAGCTGCATTTCTCTCTCGTCTGTCTCTCGCTGAGAGCGTCATTTCCGCTTTTGTCGTGTGTCTTTGGATCCGATTACGTCCCAGTAGGGCTCTGTCCCAAACCCACAGTGGCATCTTTCCTTTCCTGCTTTCACGCACTCCTACCTACCTGTGCTGAGTTCTGTTTGCTGTAACAGAAAGCGCTACGAAACTGACGGACATTTTTCCTGTCGTATCCTTGTCACGTGACTGGTCAATGAATGGGTTTCCACCAGCCTATACTTTTCCTAAAAGCGAGAACAAAGACGAAAAAGTGTGTTGTTCAACTAATTCATATTAAGCCAACATTTTTTTTTCGTTTGTTTTTCTTTCCTTAAAATTGTTTCATTTCCAAAATGAAGATTTTAGTTTTTACTCAAAGAGCCCATTTTCACATCTCTAACATGCAGCTCATTAAAAGCTGACCTGACCTTAATTTCTGCACATTTTCAACCCTGACATTAAAGAAGACAGATGCTGTAAGGAATTAAGAAAAGGGGTCATTGCCACATACCATATGCAATCTGTTTAAACTTAACATCCAACCCTAGTGCATTTACAGTACAGCGACCTGCCTTTAAATGAACCCTAGTGCAGTTTAAACCCAGGGCAACGCTGATTCAAGCCAAGTGCAGAAATTAACCAGTAAGCAAGGGACAGTGTAATTGTTTGGTTTTATATTAGTTTAGATTTTCAGATCTCCAGTCTGCTTGTAGTTTATAAAGAGAGATTATACAGTGGTGCATAAGTGCAAAATCAAACCGGAAATGAAACAGCAAATCAGAAAACACAAAACAGCACATTCAGAAAAACCATATAACAAGCATGAAGCTACAGGGGTACCTCAGTGTGCCAGTTTAATCTGTTCTGGGGGCGAGTTCTTAAGGTGAACATTTCGTATTGCGAAATGCATTTTCCATAGGAAATAGTGTAAATGCCGATAATCCGTTCCAGCCATCCAAAAATATAACCAATCTTAACAATTTCCAACACTATAATCATATTTCTGCTTATTAAACAATCAAAAATGTAGAAAAGACATGTAAATGAATTTAAATATGAAATAAAGAGACACTTATGATTCCTCTTGGCACTGGCTGCTTTAAAAAAAAAAACGAAACTGAAAGTGTCTCCTTGCTTTTCTTCTTGCCGCTGTCCTTGGCTAACATTCTTGGGACCCATGGTGCTGCGTCTTCAATAAATCTCGTTTTACTTGGTTTCCACTTACGCAATCAGGTTTTAGGTGGCTCTCGGATGTGTTCATTCTCTCATGTTGAAAATCCCTTGTATGCCGAGTTCTTGCTAAATTTCAGTTTAAAAGGTGAACCTTTGTGAGGCAGGGTGTTCTCCGAGGTACCGCTGTATTATGAATAAAGAAATAAAAAAAATCATTATATCAATTATGAATGATAACAAATTCAAGTCTTTGAATCCTAGACTAATTTGCCAATTTTGAACTTAAAATAGGCTTATTCTTTTATTAAAGGGTCTCACTTCTTTTTAGGAATCAAAGCCTATCGTAATCCAAATTCAAGCTTGAAATGAATTTAACTAAACTTGTTCAGATAATTTTGACAAGGAAAAATATTAATTGGATTTAACTAAGTTCGATATTTTTACCTGCAACGTACAGTACATGTGAGCTTTAGGCTTAAGGATGCGCTGACTGTACACAGTGTCAATCATGTGATGTTTAATAAAGCCCGTCCAGCTTCTGGTCTGAATTAATCTGTTTAAGCTGTTTCTGGATTTCTGTTGCATTTCAGTCTGGTTAAATTGTCCCTAATACTCAATTCAAGATAGACAAATAGATGTACTTCAACTATATACAAAAGAACAATTTAGTCTAATGAAGTACTATACTGTATATACACTGATAAGCCATAACATTAACATCACCAATACCAGGCGAATTAAATAACACTGATTATCGTCAGAAAACTGGTGACAGGTCCCTGAGTGCCCAACACTCACCCAAATGTGGGGACCAAATGCCAGCCTGTCCAGTCTGATCCCACAGAAAGCCAATGCAGCACAAGCCACCAAAAAAAAAAAGCCATGCTGGATATGATAGAAATGCACCAGAACACCCAGTGCACCACAGCCCAGTGGGCCCAGTGGACTGTGGGGGCCCAGAAGGAAAAGAGCCCAAGGCTGCTGACCCTGCCTCCAAACCGCCTGATCATCTCACTCTGATAGAGCACCCGTGGTATGCTTATAGACGTCATCACCCAAAGGATCTGCTACCAACATTCTGGTGCCAGACCCAACAGTGGCACCCCAGAGGCCCTACAGATCCAAAACCCCACGGGGCCCGAGCCACCCTGTTACATTTTAATGGTTTTAATGTTATGGCTGATCTGTTTATATATAATAAACTATTCTGTGATCTCATTATACAGTTTCGTCCAAATGATATTGTCATCTGGCTAATATACTGCTTCTTTATTGGCCAAACATTTTTTTATATTATTATTTTGAAATTTTAAAAACATATTGTGGTGTCTAACTTTGCTTGATATTGCAGGGACATTTTGTGGGTGGTAATTGGCCCCCTTCAGCATGTTACCATCTCGCTGATTATTTTCTATAACCGTGTTTTATTTTGCTCTTGTACTACAATTGACCAACAATTGTAATGTTATCCTTTTATAGTTCCATTTAATGTTGCAGAACCTCAACACAACAAGCTTGACGCCATTATCCCTTATATTATAGTGGATGAAAGATATCAGCTTTCTTTTTCAATTTCTTTTTTTTTTTTTTTTACTTCATGTGCTCTGACGGCGGTTTCCAGCTGGGAGACGAATCACAGGTTTATATGGACGTGTCAGTGTTGTGTAACAGTCGGGCTCATAGGGGAATAATTGTTTAAAGCTACTATGACATAAGTGATATCGACTCCAAAGTTGCTCTGTAACATCAAATATAACTATAATGGAGCAAAAGTATGATGTATCATTCTTTAATTGGCTACATGTTGTGGTAGAAGAGAAATAAAACTTACTCTGTCACTGGCATCACATACTGTAACATTTCTACGTATTTTAATGCCATTAGAAGGTAGCCTTTAAAACTACAGTTGGTGTCGTACAGAAAAGCAGCCCGTCGTACGGCTACACACAAAGAGGCTCAAAAGCTTTAAAAATAACATTTGTATTTGCGCTTGATGTTAAAGTGATTACTCACCCAACCAGTTTGTTCATCTCTCTGCTACTGTTTACGAGATTTAATTTGCCATGTCATTATGCCTTGACGAGCTGTGCGTCCTGACACAGTCATGCTAGCTTATGACTGCATCAAAGTTGTGCGGATCATTAAACATGGACTGGTTTAATTAGGAGCTCGTCTAATAAACCGAGACGCTGACACGACATTCGTCTCAAACAGTGAACAAAGTGTTTACTGATTGTCACATTTTTGGAGTTGCACTTTTATTGGATCTCATTGAAACATACCAGGATCACAGAAACGTACTGTACTGTATTGTGCGAGAGCCTTAGGCACCTCCTTTGTTTTAGGATAAACTTTGATATATCTTTTTTTTCTTTTTTTCTTGTGACTTTGTTATTGAGTCAGTACAAAAACATGTTTGATATTAAAACAATAGTATTCCACCACAAAATTAAAAGTTACAGAAAAATATTTCCATGCCACTTAAAAAAAAAAAATGTAAAAAAAAAAAAAAAAAAACACACACACACACAATGGAAGTTGCTGGGTTTTGCATTGCAAAAGTCCTCAGAAGAACTGTGGGATGCTCAATAAAATACATTTATAATTTCCTTATAAAACGGCACACATTGCACCTGGTCTTAACCCCAACAAATACTGACTTTGTTTCAATAATTACTGTTTACTGAGCTTTATAGGTTTTTTTTAATATCGACTTTTGCATAGTACGGTGTATGACCACTTTTACACATGATCACTTGCCTAACTTTTTTTTTTTTTTTTCCAGCAAGGCAGAATCTTGGTCGTTATTTCTGTCATTACTGTGCCACACCATATGTTGTGACTAGATACCTTTTTTCAGCCTTTTAATACCCAGAGTACCAAATAAAGATATGGGCGGAGCTAGAAATGGTGCAGGCCACTGATTGGCCATTATGATAAATAATCCTTAAAGGGATAGAAAATAAAAACATCAAGCATGGGGAGAACATGCAGCACTGCCTACTAAAGTTCAGCTGAGAATCTCATATAGTGTAGTTAGTACAAATTAAACTAATTTAACTTATCTCCCCCCCCCCCCACTGGAAATGGCTATATGGATAGTTTCGGTAAGTTGAATTTGTATTACTTACACTGTATGCGGTGTGGAATTTGGCCCTGAATACTGATATCGTACTCACATTCTGGGTAGCTTCGCAGTCGGTGTGCAAAGCAGGAAAGCTTTTTCTCATTACATTTGGAAATTCTAGCTTGATTTACAAAATTTCTCGTTTATCATGTGATTTGTGGAATGTTCCAAAAGTTGCACACTGGGGTTCGATTCAAAATAGGCAAAACACTATATACACTACCAGTCAAAAGTTTGAACATCCCTTTACGCATTTGACAGAATTTACAGATTTGACAGATGCCCTCATCCAGAGCGAATTACATTTATGCACATCTGAGCATTTGAGGGTTAAGGGCATCGATGCCCTCAACGGCCCACTGAGCTACCCCTGACCACCTTCAGTGTTTTATTTGTTGTTTTATTATTTATTTTCTGCATTTTAGAACAATACTGGAAATGTAAAAACTATGAAATAACACATATGGAATTATGTAATTAAGTAACAGTTAACATGAAGGTCAGCTGTTCTGGCAAGAACAGTATTGACAAGTGCATTTCGCAAAACCCATCAAGCACCATGATGAAACTGGCTCTCATGAAGACCTTCCCAAGAAAGCAAGACCATAACTTACCTCTTCTGCAGAGGAGAAGTTCATTGATATTTGAATGAAATCACCAATTAACAACCAGCACCTCGGATTAGAGCAGTTATGAAGGCTTAAAAGAGCATAGCAGACATATCTCAATATTAACTGTTCAAAGGAGATAATTGCTTAGCAGGAAAGAGCATGGATTTAGAAGGTGTGGCAAACCTTTGACTGGTACTGAATAACCAAAAGGATGTAAAAACATGCATGTTGCCCAACCATAGCCGGTTACCATAAAGTTTTAAGCAAGCAGCTGTCTAGAATGCGTTGTATGCTGTAGCATTAAGGATTCTCTTCACTGGAAGGAAGAAACCCAAGCATGTTTTAGCATTACAATACCGCTGTGCACAAAAACATGATTTCCCCCAACCCATATGGACGACCTCGAATGACTTCCACACAGCCTTGACCTCAACCCCACTGAACTCCTTTGGGAGGAATTGAAAATTCTGGTCTTCTTGCCCGACATCGGTACCTGACCTCATTAATGCTCTTGTGGCTAAAATCCGCCTACTGACACTTCAGTATCTAGTGAAATGCCTTCCCACAAGAGTGGAATCTGATACATATAGTGTATCCACTTATTGCATTGCTTATGATCTCATAACCTATCCTCAATGTGCTCTGTTTTACTGTTGAGGGTTTTTTTTTTTTTTTTTTTTTCTGATTAGAATGGACTGTCTTGTCTGGGTCTCATTCCAAGCATCTCATCCTGTAACCCTGATCCCATCTCAGATAAGAGTCTCGTATTTATTTATTACAAGGTTTCTTTGCTGTAGATATACATTCCATAATGAGAAATTGATACCAAGGTTGTTTCTCAAAGAGATCAAATGAGAGAACGAATCTCCACATGATCTCCAGGAAATGTGAAAGGTCCTAAAGACGATGTCCTGTTGAACATGTGACTTGTGGAAGATTCCAAATATTTCGTAGGGATGAACATGCTCAGGAGTTAATGAATGTTTTAGGATGATAAAAATGTATATTTTTAAACCTGTGATAGATAAATGGTTCAAAATAATCTTGAAAATATGACCTAATAAATGGATTCATATCTAAATACAAAAGAGGATAATTCATCTTTAAGAATTTTTACGACATTTTAAAGTGTATTAGAGTAGGTTCAGGAATATTTATTGTATTTATTGTAACTGTGGAATCACACCCTAAGAACCTTTAAAAAAAAAAAGCTGTTGAATCAGAAAACGAGTAGAAAACATTTAGAGATCCAAAGCCATTACACAGAGAAACTCTTTTTTTCTAAGGATGCATGGTAAATAAAGTATGAGGGGTGTTTACGTCAAACCGGCACTTTTGACTGTGCAGAATAAAAAACAGTTATTAGAGTAAAAACTGCCTTTATTTCTCTGTATAATCCCCGGCTACACTATCAATTTATTGGCTCATATCTAGAGAACACATTAGTTTGCATCCGAATACCGTACACACTGCATGTTTGCTTTACTTCCTGTATTTGGCCCAATTCCAGATCCGATCCGTTGTAGAATTCGATTGCGTATGTACTGGGAGAACCCTATAGGGATGTTTATAGGGATTATTTTGCACTTTGTTCAAGTCTGATTGCTGTGTTCTCACTTCCTCCAACAAATTATAGCGAAGACAAAAGCACGCAAAAGGAGTTATGTTTACCATAAACATCCTATATACATCTCAACGCCAACATGTTACATGCATAATTGCAGAACCATGCTGTACGTGAATCAGCCCGCAGATGTAGGAGTTAAAGTGCTTGTACTCAGCATTAAGCTTGCGCTCGTAAAAACACTCCTCAAACAAGAATCACAAAAATCATCCAGGGCTCGGAGGGTTCGTGAAGAGGCAAACAAATGAGTTCATTTCAATAAACAAGAGACTTTGCTCCTGGGTATCTGGTTAATATGGAGTTTTCAGGGAAACCCCTGTCTCACTACACGCACGCACACACACACACACACACACACACACAAATGCATACAGAAACACCCCTAGGGCTTACTTTCTAATGTCGGAGTGCAATTTAGGCTGCATTGCCCCAAGCTAAAAATGATATTTCTCTGTGAATATAGGATTAAGATTTTTTTGGTTGTTGAGAAGATACAATCATGGTCAAAGTTAGTACCATCAAAAATCATTTGATCATAGTTGGTCGTAATATTAGGAAAATCCAACAAGCAAAACATAACTTTTTTTTGCTTCTAACAAAAATTAAACTAAAGAGAAAACAAGCGCATGGGAAATTATTATTATTATTATTG
Source organism: Clarias fuscus (assembly GCA_030347435.1). Classification (NCBI taxonomy): domain Eukaryota; kingdom Metazoa; phylum Chordata; class Actinopteri; order Siluriformes; family Clariidae; genus Clarias; species Clarias fuscus. Next base: position 24,161,199 of record CM059222.1, on the reverse strand, counting down.
TTAATTAATTATTATTATTATTTTTTTTTTTTGCACATTACTCAGATTGTAAGTACCCTCTTACTGCTTAAGTTTCAGCCAGGTGCTAATTTGACCATTGACTAATTGATCATCAGCAGGTGTGCAGACCTCTACAAAAGCAGAGGTCTGACAGTTCTGACAGTTTGCTGGTCTGGAGCGTCTCAGATACTACTGAGCATGTTAAATGTTAAGGACCATGATGTAATAATTATAAGAAGACTGAACAAGAACTGTATGGTTCATTTGGAAGGGTTGTCAGGAGAAGGCTTCTTTTGTCAAGAAAGATAATGGAAGCACGATTCAGGTTCACAAAACTGCATCGGAACAAACCACAAGGCTTCTAGAGCAATGTCTTATGGGCAAAATGAGAACAAAGTGGAGTTGTTTGACCATGTTTGGGGGGAAAAAAACCAAACAGCATTTCATCAGAAACACTCCATACCTGTCAAGCACAGTGCTGGAGGCGTGATGATTTGGGTTTGTTTTGGGCTTATATACAGTGTATTCTAGAAGCAAATGTACAGTAAAGCCACCTCTCCAACAGCTAAAGCTTGGGCAAAATTGGGTCATGCAACAGGATAATGAACCGTAGCACAGCAGTAAATCTACATCAGAATAACAAAAAAAAAAAAAAAAAAGATTTATGGTTTTGTAAAGGCCAGCGCACAACTCGAATGAGTAAGCGAATGCCCAAAAACCTCCATGAACTAAAACAATGTTGGAAATAAGAATGGGTCAAAATTCCTCCACAACTATGTGAGAGACTGATGAAGTATTACAGGAAGAGATTCCTTCTAGTTATTGCTGCCAAATTTACACACTATTGAATCATGGGGTACTTACAGTAGTATTGCCCACGTGTTTTATGTCTTTTTGGCTTCATTGTTGTTAAATAAATAATGGCATAATGGCAGATGATTTCTATTATGTTTTTAAACAAAAACACATAACTAAAAGAGAGTACTAACTTTTGAGCATGGCTGTAGTAGTGCAGCTGTTTGGTACACAGAGACATTTTGTTCCAAAAGTGATTACTTTAGAGGGGATATTAGTTTAGCAGCAGGAGGAGAAAAATGGTTGAGGTTCTCATGCTTGTGTTACAGAGGTGTTAATGCGCATGTGGGTGGTGGTGGTGGTGGTGTGCTAAATGTAATTTAGAGAGAAAGGTTGTTCTTCAGGACATTTTTAGAATTATTTTTATGTGAATCCCAAATAATTAAATGCATTATTATTATTATTATTATTATTATTATTATTATTATTATTATTGTTATTATTATTATTGTTGTTGTTCTTGTTGTTGTTGTTATTATTATTACTTTACGAAAAGGGTTGTGGGGTCCCGAAGGTCCAGTGTGTTATCCAGAACTGTTTCTTTCATCAAATATTAATGCAAGTGTAAAAAATGAATAATAAAATGTTTTTATTTATTTAGTTAGTTAGTTAGTTATTTAGTATTTATTTATTTATGCCTGGATTATGAAATTGGAAGGTTGCTTAATTTTTCTCACCATGACATCTTTTCTCCCCATATCATTATTTTCACATGATTTGTTTCACACCATATGTTTTTTTGTTTTGTTTTTTCACCTTACAGGATCCAATTATTTTTTTTACATGAATTTAACTTGTATTTTTATATTGAGTATGACAGTAATTTTTCCCCCTGTCTGGATTTTAAGCAGCAACACAAATTAACTTGAGGTTAACTTGTGACATTTTTTTTGACTTGTGATATTTGACATTTTCTATATGATTCATGTTCAGTTCTGTTATGATAGAGCAATATCACGTTTGTGAAAGTGAGTCAGACAAAATGGATAAATCTTTGGTGAATGCATAGAATCTGATCATTTTTAATAGGTTTTGGAAATACCTCAAACAACAAATAAAGTAATCTGTCCCATTAGGGCTGTTCGTTTTCTGAAGGTTATAAAAAGCTTACCTGCACTAAATTAAATGTTTCATGCGTATTATGTAGGTTGTTCTAGCTAGAATATTCATACCTATACAGTAATGTGCAAACAACTTCAGCCTCCCTCATTTTTTTTATATTTGGCTTGTAAAGAGCCAAAAATTTCTTGTATTTTAATGTAACCTAGAGGAATAGTTCTCCAGGCTTTCTGAAGGACTTTTTGCTCTCATTCTTGACCATCCTTGTACCTCAATCGTTTCAGAGAAATGCTATTTGTTTGTTAAGCCACAGCGACCTATAAATTATTCAAGGTTACATAAACAGATAATTTGTAAGATGTATCTTTAGGCACTTTAGCAGCCTGTAACAGTAAAATCTGTGGGGGGCTCAAAACTTTTGCATGGTACTGTATGTGGACACACACTCATGCCACTTTGGCTTGGCCTTCTTTTGAGGATTTAAACCGATTTTTTTTTTTTTTAAAGATGAAATCAGCTAGCAACACTCTTTTTTTGAAAGTGCAATACAAAACAGATCAGATATAACATGCTGAGCTCAGAATGGTGACATAGATGATATTTAGACCCAACCCCCCCCCCCCCCCCCCCCCCCCCGCCCCACTCTCCAAAACTTTTTTTTCTGCTTTTCTGCTGTCTGAGTTGATCAGAGTTGTAGAAATGGCAGTGTTTACTTTTTGCTTCGCAAGGGTCACAGCAAAGATTGTGTTTCATTAAGTGGTTTGCATCTGTGTCCTAAATGTGATTAAATTCAAAAAGTTGGTTTTACTCTTGTTTACTTGTGCCTCCTCATGTTGCTGTTGGCACGGGTGACAATGAAAATATGGCGTCAACTGCAAGTTATATTGGCTGGTCGAAACAAAGGTCACAATTACAAAAGAATCCAATTATTGACTTGACTTGACTTGAACTACTGTAATGGGATTGGGACTAAACGGTTGTGTGACAATAAGAAAACCACTTGTTAATGAGGAGGACATGGTAAACTCAACACAGACATTAATCAGAGCTTTCGATAGACCCAGGGAGCCTGCAGCTGTGAGGAGGCAATCTTACCCATTGTACCACAATGCTTCCCCAAACCTCCAGCTACTACCTACAGTATTACAGTAGCTCAAATATTATTTCTCAGTCAAACTCGAAATCTTATTATAGGTTCATGCAAACTTTTGGCTCTTCAGAATTAAAAGGCAGTACAAGAAAAACAAAGAACGGTTTCTTGGGAAAACTTTCCCATATGCAGACAGAATAGATGCAGAGCTGGTTTTTAAACATATCAGTGGAATGAAAAAGAGATAGGCTTCGGCAAAAAAAAAAAAAAAAAAAAACATCTGAGACTCTTTACCATCTGGAGCTGTTTTTTAACCTCACAACCTTATCAAACGCAAAGGCAGGAAAATAGCCAAACTGGAATTATGACATAAGAAAGACAGGGTACATAATCACAAACTGCTTTAGGTAGAAAGAATCAGAAAGTGGTCAGATGTTCTAAGATAAAGATTTCTTTAAAAGGTTTCGCTAAGGCTCGCATTGAGCTTCTGCAGTCCCTCTGAGAGAAATCAAAATGGTATCTTTCAAAGTTACAGTGAATTTAGTACAAATTTATCTCTTTTCTTTCCCCAGGAAATACTTCCGTGGTGTTGTGCCAAAAAGTGAATGGTTGCCAAAATCAGATTGGCCTCCACAGGATCGTCTCATTACAAGTGGCGCCTGTCAAGAATGTGGAATACATATTAGGCAGCAAGTGAAACGTGAGTTCTTGAAGTTGGTGTCTTGGAAGCAGAAAAAAACTTCTAACTAAAGGATCGGAATGATTTCAACTCGGGCTAAATTGTGATGACTTTTGCAAAACAGCAGGTATTGTGGGGTGTTCCTACCAAAAGTGGTCCAAGTTAAGAATGACTGGTAATTCGGATACATTATTGGTTATTGGCACCAAAAGCTTGCTGATGCAGGTCGGGAGGGAAGGCTAGAGGAGAAATTGTAGCATAAATTGCAATAATAATAAGAAGAAGAAGAATGTTTCTTAAATCAGCATCTTCACAAGTATGCCAACCATTCCATTCCAGTGTACGATGAATTCCAACACAAGTACACCTCATTCTGCCTTATAAGGTCCACCCTATCATTCTCGAGAAGAGTAAACAAAGTAAGAATTCCATTGTACTAATCAGTGTCTCTTAAAGGTAAATGGAATTATAAAAATCACCATGCTAAAATAGTTGAAAAGAAACGTTTTGAGTGAGGGAAAACAAGGGTTCAATTCTGGCCATACTGATACAGGTACCTGTATATAGTGAAGACACTATGAACAACAAAGCTACAGACTGGCAGAGGGATCACAAACACATTTGAATATGACTCAACAACTGTAGGATGACTTCACGTGACCTTAAATCACAGTGGCAAACTGATGCTGGGGTGAAGTACATGGCAAGAACAGTTTAACGCAGGCTACAAAAAGGCAAGGCTGAATTCATGCAAGGCCAGAAAAAAGCCCTTCATCAATGAAAAAATAAAAGAGAGGTTTGCAATAGATCACAGGATGTTTGCTCCATGCCACACAGCCAGGTCTATCACGATGTGGATGTAAGACCTCCAGATCAGGACCCTGGTATGACCAGCTCAATCTCCAGATCTGAACCCCACTGGAAACCACTGGAACGTGAACAACAGAAGGATGGATGGTCAGAAGCCATTAAACAAAGCTGAGCTGACTGATTTTTTTTTTTTTTTTTTTTGCACCAAGGCTGGCATAAAGTTACCCTAGAGCAGTGAGAAAGAATGGTTCGATTCTGTAAAGATGCTTGGCGACAATGGCCATTGTTAAAAGCACTACATAAATAAAACTGAGTTGAATTGAATTGGTGAAGAGCATGCCAAGACATATAAAATCTATGATTGCAAATCAAGGTTATTCTACCAAATACTGAATTCTGAATGTTACTTAATAAAAAATAAAAAATAGAATTACTATGACTCCACAAGACCTCTGGAGGGGTGCTGTGGTGTCAATCCTGTCAATCCTCTGGGGGACGTGCTGTGTTAGGCCAATCCTTTTGGATATTGTGGCTTGCAGGGTGGAGCCTCCAAGGTTTGGAATTGTTTGTCCAAGTGTATCCAATGAGTGCGCTATCGGATGGAGATCTGGGGAGTTTGGAGGCTGGGTTAGTGGCACTGGGAGCTTTCCCTACTGGGCCTGGTTGTTGTAGGCTATAGTGCTCTAGGTGTTCTGGTGCTTTTATATCGCTGTCTGCATTGACTTTTTGAGATGATTATTGTTGCATTGACATTTGGTCCCCAAGCTCATTGGTAAGCCTTGGGTGCCCATGATCCTTTCTCCAGTTTACTGAGAAATGCAGTAATTGATGATTAGTGTTAATGTGTTAATTGTTTGTGGTGTTAAAGGTAGGGCTGATTGGTGTATAGTGTAAATACTATTTGACTTTTGGCATAGTGGTTAGCATGAGTTTACCGTGCAATGAACTAGCACATTGAAGTTGCAGTTTAGAAGATGAATGATAATCAATTTGTTTCACTTGATTTCCCAGGCTGGCTTTAAAAGACTCAGATCTTGGAGTCTGATCTAAAGTCCTTAATTCTAGCACACTCCCAGACACTATTGCATTATCTAAACTGCTGTAAGTTCATTTGAGCCCCACAGTAAAGTGCAATGGGCTTTCAGAAGCCCTTGTATAACTGTGTAGTGGCCAGAAGGCTAAGCGTATTTTCTCTGGCCTGTGTGGTCCGAGTGCCGAGAGGCTGATGTCTAATTGAACAGTGCCTGTGGTGATTGTTGGTCTTTGAGTGTTCTTAGCATAAAAAGACCTGGGGAAATTAGTGGTATTTTCAAACAAGGGGCTCCATTATCAAGCAGCAGCACTAATTGAGCATGCTGAGACCATGAGACTTTTATCTACACAAGTTCTGTGCCTTGCTCATCATAAAGTAATTCAATATTACATTCTTGATACAGCCATAGAAAGGCAAATGTCACGGAACAAGTATATTAATAAGATGTTCGATTCCTGAAGAGAAAATGCTTACTGAAGATGAAAGAAAGAATGAATTAATTAATTATTCTGTCAAGACAGAGTGGATGAGACATGGATGATTCCATAAGCCAAAAAATCAATAATCTAAAATTGTATTTAAAAGGCAAAAAAGTGCTCAAGGATATTACTCATATCTCATATATTGAATACAGAAATCCAACTGCATAAATGAGAAAAGCAACAAAATATTGGATAATAAAGTGAAACAACCTGCACCAGTGTGAACAATTAGATGTCTGAAAAATGAAAAATATTTTCTGTTGGAGGTCCAACCCCATGTTGCATTACTTAACCCATAGCAGGCATTGCCCATTTCTAATCACTCACCTGCTTTCCTCCAGCTGGGTGAAGGTTCTGGGTTACTGATCGGAAGGACTGAGGTTTCAGCCCCACCTAGCTGTTGGGCCCTAGTTCAAGCCCCTTAACCCAAGCTGCTCCCAGGACACCATACCATAGCTGAGCCTACACCCTGTGCAGTATATTTTCTCCAGAATTATTGAAATTTCACTGTTCATTATTTATTTAATAAAAAATAATGCAAGAAGGAAAGAAAGAAAAAAAAACATGTGTACAATACGAAGTACCCCTTATACTTAATTTAAGAGGTAAGTAGCAGCCAGGTGCTGCTAATCATCAGCTCTTGATTAACGGATCATCAGCAGGTGTGCAGACCTCAAAAATTGCTAGTCTGGAGTGTTCACTTTATTGACAAGAGATTACAAGTTCAGATCCTGATGGCACCACATCCATCTGTGGTAAGATGTATAAACTGCGAAGTATACTTCACAGGATGTTCAGCCATGTTAAGTGTGATTCCAAACCGCAGTGAGCAATAATGTTCGGTTCAAAGGGAACTGCGAATGTCGTAGGGAACGAGTGGACAACAGGTGTTCACTTCACTTATATTACCATGGTCACCCACAGGGGAAGTGACATCTGCGCTGGTATGCAGCTGGATATTTTCTGACGTCCTTAAATGCATGTACAATTTTCCCTAATACTCCCCAATAATGTTTTTTTTATTTTACTGTCACAGCATTCACTCAGATATGTATGCACTTTAACACAAAAAAAAAAAAAATAGTTTATGGCCATCTGACCATCAAACCTTTACAGTACGTGCTTGTTAAAAATCTCATTTTGGATTTTGTCCCAGTTTTGCTGTTGTAATAACCTCCACTCTTCTGGAAAGACTATCACTAGATTTTGGATCATGGCTGTGGCAATGTGTGATTGCTCAGCCACAAGAGCATTACTGAAGTCAGATGTCATTTGAGAAGTCTTCAGTTCTGATTCATCCCAAAGGTGGTTAGTGGGAGTAAAGTCAGGTCTCTGTGAAGGAATTCTTTAACACCAATCTCAGCAGCCCATGACTTCATTACGCCCGTCTTGTACACAGGGGCATTGTCATGCTGGAACAGGTTTGTGTTCCAGTGAAGAGAGATTGTCAAATTCTTTCTCTCTCTGTCGAGCTACATATGGTCCTCTGGACATGTCTGACTTATCCTGGTGTCCCGCTTCTGGTTGGAGATATCGTCGCATGGAGGCCCTGTGTGATTCCAAGATTGGAAATTCCTACAGTTTTGTACCTGAGCCGTGAATAACCAACTGGACTCCATATAAACTTATACACCTCTTCTGTCATATTGAACTTCCAGCTACCCAACACTCAGTATGATGGCAAAAAAAAATAATCCCTCATGACGATGGGTTGCCTGTTGAGTCTGGTTCCTCTCAAGGTTCTTTCCTATTGCCATCACAGGAAGTTTTTCCTTGCCCTCAGCTTGCTCATCAGGGACAATCTGATCATTTTGATTTATACATATTTTCCCCCACATTTTATATTAATTTCCCTAATTTTCTTTTGGTTTTGTAAAGCTGCTTTGTGAAAGTGACCACTGTTAAAAGTGCTATATAAATAACATTTAATTGGATTGAAATGAATTAAAACTATGGGACACATAGACATTGTGTGCTAATAAGTGCAAACTTCTTTAAAGGCAATATACAGTGTATATATACACCCTAAAAAACATAAATTGGTCAAATATTCTACCCAGAACTATTCTACTCTACCCATTATATTAACTGGAATGTTTTGTTAATTCTACCTCACAAATAGGTTATTATTATTTTTATGTTTTACATATCAATGGGTAAGACAGCTTAAACAGTTAAAGTACTTTGATATACTGGTCTATTACAATAATAATAATAATAATAATAATAATAATAATAATAATAATAATTTTACTCAGAAGCACTCATTCCTGAGAGCAGTGCTGGTCATTATCTCCCAACATTCACTTCAGCCTGCTGGAGATATTCCACGGTGTTCGTTCCAACCTTAGAAAGAAATTAAAGAAAGTAAAAGTTTATGGGAAAATCGAGAGATTTGGCTAGTATGCATATTTGTAAGAAGATTAGTGTTTTGCAACACCTCAGCTTTTTATTGTCTCAAGCACTGAGATTAATAAAGTTCTAATGTTAACGTCCTAGCTAATTGCTAGCGTCATGCTGGCACTACAGTACAGTTAACAGTTTAGCTTTCATTCATCACTTCACCATCTTCATACACCCTGCAAGCATTCAACAAAGAAAGCTAAAAAGTCAGACATTTTTACAGTTTCTTTCATACACAGGTGGGGTTCTTTGGTTTGGCTAGCTAGCAGCCATTGTCAGATAAACTAGCATGCTATAGCACAGACCAGGCTGAAAGTTTGAGTGTAACACGGTAACAGTAATAAATGTTACATACAGTGAACAAATTCAGTCATAGGTGAGTGAAAGTGTGTATACAAAAAAAAAAAAAAACATGCAGCTGACACAGCCACTGAATACACCGGTGAACTTCGAGGGAGGGGCGGTCTTGTCTGTGATGTTAGCTGTCACTAGCTAACCCAACAAAAAGTACCCAACTCCCTGTAAATAATCCAGAAAAATAACCCAACAGAGGCAACCCAGCGTTTGGGTAGTAAAAATAACCCAGCATATATAAAATCTCCATTCTTTTCTGAAGTGATGGCCAGAAGTGATGTGTCTATGTTTCTGTAGCCTTGCTTTACTTCGTACTGAGAAAGTGTGTTTTAAACATTAAAAGATGCCTCTCAGGCGTGCTGTTGCTGGTTGTGCTAAAGTAGTAGGCAGTGGTAGTAACATCAGCATTCACTGCTTTCCCCTTAGATAATAAAAGAGCGGAGGATTCAAGAGAAACAAGTATAGAAAGCACAACCTCAGTGGGTCACCAGAACATATACAATTATTATGCAGACACCCTCACTTATGGCTGAAAATGGTGTTGAAAGGAAGAGAGTGCATTTTGAAGGCAACACGCTCACGGAAAGAGAGAGATTGCACTTAAACATGCGACAGCTGCGAGTATGTGAAACACAGACCCGGTTCTGTTGAGTTGTTTTGGATTTGTTGAGCACTCGTATGCTCTGCGACACTGTCTCAGTTTGGAGCAAATGAGGAAACAGGAGGCAGGCTTGGAACAACATGCACATATGCTTTATTTTCTATCTTGTTTTCCTCTCTGCTTTGGGTCGCTTTCATCCCATGAAAATATTTACTATGGCATGTAATATAGTTTACCATTTACCATAGTATTCCTGTGATACATCAGATTGACAATGATAGATGCCATAGAACTTTGAACATAGAAAGGGCTAGTGTTCAAACTGCAAAAGTAATAACTGGTCAATCAGCAGTAATATTATCATGAAATAAATAAATGTTTTATTGCATTATATTTTGATTTTGATTCATGCATATTTCTGATTTCTGATATGTTTGATTCTGTACGTTGCTTCGCGACAATAGCCACTGTTAAAAGAAGCTACATAAATCAAATTGAATTGATTTGAGTTTAATTATGTAGTATTCAATTCAAGTGAAAAAAAAATGAAAAATTCAAATTCTACATATTATATTTGTACCTGGAGCAGTTAGGGTTAAGGGCCTTGCTCAAGCACCCAACAATGGCAACCTGGCTGAGCTGGGAATCGAACCGCCGATCTTCCGATCAGTAACTCAGTGCCTTAGCCCTCTGAGCCACCACCGCCCACACTGACACTGATGTGTCACTTTTTTTGCAATAAAATTCCATAAAAGTCTATCAAAAGTTGTTGAATCTAGTGAAAAGGTCACTTAAGTTGACAACACTGTTTGGAACAATTACTGTACATATGGATGAAAGTATTTGACCAAATCTGTTAATTATTGAATTCAGGTGTTTTTCTCAATCAGTAAAGGGGATAAGGGACCTGATCTTAATGCTTCGGCATACCAAGACATCAATGCTATGCTTTCAACTTTGTGGTAACCCACTGTACCCCATTGCAAGGACTATAAAGACATGGTTTGATGACTTCGGTGTGGGAGAACTTGACTGGCCCACACACAGAGAAACCTGACCTCAACCCGATCAAGCACCTTTGGGATGAACTGAAACTAGGATTGTGAGCCAGGCCTTCTCGTCCGACATCAGTGCCTGTCCTCATAAATGCTCCACAGAATGAATGGACATCTTTTGGACAGCCTTCGAAGAATAGTGGAAACTGTTACAGCTGTAAAAGGGGGACCAACTCCATATTGAAGTGTATGTATTTGGATACAATGTCATTGCAGGTTTGGCCAAATACAGTCCATTTGTCCATATACAGTAGTGTAGTTCAATTTCATTGTATGAATAAGTGAATAAAATATTGGACAGATAGTAAAACATCCCTTAAATCTTGTGAAGTTACTAAAATGAAGCTGTGTTATATGAAAAGTTATAAATGTTCCACTGTGCCATGTCCATTTTGAAGTTCGTAATGTATTAGTTTTGTACAGCTGAGACTGAAAACAGAGAAAACACAAAAGGTCGCTGTGTCTTACATCATGTCTTAGATATAAGTCCAAAAAAGACATGGTTTTGGGGATGCTCCAGTAAACTCAGATCAATAGCACAGAGCCTCAGCATTGCAGCCAGTTGCATAAGCCCAGGGTTTCTCAACATCACTCCTGTCCCTGCACTCGTCCTACCTCAACTCATCTGAGATTCACCTCAGTGGCTCATTAGTAAGTCCTTTAGGACGTGAGTCAGGTGTAGAGGTGCAGCAGAGCAGAAAATGTGCTCAGTGTGGGGTCATGAATTGAAAACCACTGTGTTAGCAAAAAACCTGGCTCGTCGTTAATGATTCACACTCAGTCCAGCGCACCAGAGCAAGAGCAGTCATGTTTTTTTTGCTTTTTTTAGTACTCTCCACCATACCTTAGAGTATTAGCACAGCACATCAGAGAGAGAGAGCGTTAAAGGTTTGGCGAATTGCTTTCTATCGTATTCTGTCCCTCCTCAAGGACCCGCTTAAAATATATATATATTTTAAATAAAATATTCCTGCCTTAAAAATTCATAGCACAGAGATCCACAGGAGGAAAACTGTATGCATTAGGTTGCAGATGTCTGCATAAACATTTATTCATTTCTGTATTTGAATTAGAATTTCATTATAGTTTAATTTTTTTTTAAAAATGTGTAAATGTTTTATGACCCCCTTCATGTTGGATAAAAATCTGAAACTACAAAGGCAAACATATTCCCTCACATCCATGTGCATGTCACAGGTTCCTCTCTGAACTTGTGCAAAACTCAATACATTTTTTATACTTCTAAGTTTATGAATCCCTTTAAAGTTGTTAGTTATTATCGGATTAGGAATGACTTTTTTTACTTTTACTCTGCTCAAAAGTACAGCAAATATCAATACTTTTACTTAATTACATTTCTGCATAATGAGATATCGAACGACAGGTGTGAAGCGGGAATTTTGCCACCTGCTGACTATGATGTGTAATTGGGGAACTTCCCCTTTTTGCCTAATTATGGAACAACTGAACAGGTGTTTGAAATTGCGAAGCAGAGAGAAAGAGAGAGAGAGAGAGAGAGAGAGAGAGAGAGATTTTTGTACTACTGGGAGCTAATACAAACAATATACATTTGATACTTAAGAAAATTTGCACCGTTACTCAAGTAGCATTGTAAATGGGGGACTTTGTAAATTGTACTTTTACTTGAGTAATATTTGCACCAGGTAACCGCTACGTTTACTCAACGATAGAAATATTTAATGCCAATAGTTCCTACATACAACTACTGTAACAATTAGCCAAGGTGCAACAAAACACTACTTTTCATCTGTATAAAAGAATTATATATATACAATATATATATATATATATATATATATATATATATATATATATATATATATATATATATATTGTATTTCAATTTTAAAAAACTTTGGCACTGATGTAGCCACTTTGTCTGTGGTCACCGCTCTGTGGTCTTAAGCTAATAACGTCTCAGAGCATCATCAGCTTTCTTAGACATGGACAGTAACCACCTATTAACCCCGAGGACTGCCACAAATGTCCACATTTGCAGACTGAAGCATCCTCAGTATCTTGACTATTTATTTGTGCGCTTGTTTGTTTGTTTCTTTAGTTAATTAATTAATTAATTGTTTAATTAGGTAACCTGAGAACAAATGTTCCTGGGCGTTCTCCCTTCTCCTTTTATTTAAAGATAATGTTTAAAAAGAAAAAGATGAAAAAATGTTGTTCACTCAACCCCTGGCCAGAAATCTCAGCGTGAACCCAGCTCCAGAGTCTCAAGAACGTCTAGTGAAGTTAGGATGAAGAGAAAGCATTGACTGTGGAAATATTAAATATGATTCAATATAAAAAAACAAAAATTGTGTTGTGTGTGTGTGTCGGTGTGTGAATGTGAAAATAACATTCAGTGTGAGTATCACATACACTGGTTTGATTTGTCTGTAACATTTATATCTTTCTACATTTATAATGAAAAAACTAGTTATAAAGGTTAGTGTGAGAACGGTATTAAAAAGTTTTCTAGTGTGAAGTTATCTTTCTTTTCACAGAAACAGAAGTGTTTCTGACAGAACGCTTTGCTTTTTGTGTGCTCCATGCGCATTGCAGAATCGAGCTCTTGTGAGCCCTCGAGATTACCGAACACAAAGCACATTTAGCTTTCTTCAATATTATTGAGTGATGAGTCTGAATACTACCCAGGATACAGTATGGACGACATATTTATTCAGCAGTAACTATAGAGTCAATTATAGAGTAAATCTGCTCACAATTATTATATATAAAGGAAATTTTCATACAATAAAAAAATGAAGATGTGTATATGTACTGTATGTGGGTATCTGTCTGTGTATCACAAAGAAGCAGTAACATACACTCACCTAAAGGATTATTAGGAACACCTGTTCAATTTCTCATTAATGCAATTCTAATCTAATCAACCAATCACATGGCAGTTACTTCAATGCATTTAGGGGTGTGGTCCTGGTCAAGACAATCTCCTGAACTCCAAACTGAATGTCAGAATGGGAAAGAAAGGTGATTTAAGCAATTTTGAGCGTGGCATGGTTGTTGGTGCCAGACGGGCCGGTCTGAGTATTTCACAATCTGCTCAGTTACTGGGGTTTTCACGCACAACCATTTCTAGGGTTTACAAAGAATGGTGTGAAAAGGGAAAACCATCCGGTATGCGGCAGTCCTGTGGGCGAAAATGCCTTGTTGATGCTAGAGGTCAGAGGAGAATGGGCCGACTGATTCAAGCTGATAGAAGAGCAACTTTGACTGAAATAACCACTCGTTACAACCGAGGTCTGCAGCAAAGCATTTGTGAAGCCACAACACGCACAACCTTGAGGCGGATGGGCTACGACAGCAGAAGACCCCACCGGGTACCACTCATCTCCACTACAAATAGGAAAAAGAGGCTACAATTTGCACGAGCTCACCAAAATTGGACAGTTGAAGACTGGAAAAATGTTGCCTGGTCTAATGAGTCTCGATTTCTGTTGAGACATTCAAATGGTAGAGTCAGAATTTGGCGTAAACAGAATGAGAACATGGATCCATCATGCCTTGTTACCACTGTGCAGGCTGGTGGTGGTGGTGTAATGGTGTGGGGGATCTTTTCTTGGCACACTTTAGGCCCCTTAGTGCCAATTGGGCATCGTTTAAATACTATGGCCTACCTGAGCATTGTTTCTGACCATGTCCATCCCTTTATGACCACCATGTACCCATCCTCTGATGGCTACTTCCAGCAGGATAATGCACCATGTCACAAAGCTCGAATAATTTCAAATCGGTTTCTTGAACATGACAATGAGTTCCCTGTACTAAAATGGCCCCCACAGTCACCAGATCTCAACCCAACAGAGCATCTTTGGGATGTGGTGGAACGGGAGCTTCGTGCCCTGGATGTGCATCCCACAAATCTCCATCAACTGCAAGATGCTCTCCTATCAATATGGGCTAATGTTTCTAAAGAATGCTTTCAGCACCTTGTTGAATCAATGCCACGTAGAATTAAGGCAGTTCTGAAGGCGAAAGGGGGTCAAACACCTAATAATAATGAGTGTGTATATATATATATATATATATATATATATATATATATATATATATATATATATATATATATATATAATTTATTAATAAATAGCATTTATTTGTCACATATACATTACATTACTGCACAGTGAAATTCTTACTTTGCATGTCCCTCATAATAATTATTTTTTTTAATAATGAAATGAAGTCATTTAGTCACAATATTCTGCTGTATTTTTTCATATAATTTATTTGCGATTAAAAAAAATCTAAGCTATATTATGTTCATTTGTGTTTGTGTACGCGGGGCGCCGGACAAACGATTATCTATGTAGGCTCACACATTTTTGAAAAGCATGTGACTTCAGGCTGAGCTCTAATTGGATCTTTTCGAATCATCCTTGGGACGCAGCACTGTGCACCCCGAACCTTCCCACTTTTGTTCGTAGTGAATCAATATTGTTTTTAAACATTTGCGCTCATGTGATTGGACCATTCTCAACGAGTCTTTTCCAGCACTTCTTATGGCAAGCGGAGCTGCTGACTGGATGCGATGTGAGTCAGGACTTTATTTTATACTAGTAGTAATGATGCTTAATTACCTGATAAATGCCTATTTACAGGCAAGTATTAAAAGTTACATTTAAATTTTGTTTGTGCCCCCCCCCCCCCCCCCCCACACACACACACACACACACAAAAAATCTTTGCACCAGCCGCCACTGGCCTTAGCCCTCTGAACCACCACTGCCCCCATATACAAAATGTAAAAAAATATATATTTTTTTTCTTTTTTTACTGTTGTCTACAAGACCTAATTCTTATTTCATCACAACCATGAAGAGCACCAGGAAACGCCGCAGGCTCCGCGATTCTGGAACTGAGTTCACGGTGTGATTTCTGGCTGGGAGTCATTTAAGTGGATGGGGTAGCCGAAATCTACATAACAAAAGCTGTTAAGTGCTCTGACAAGAGAAAGCCCAGCTTGTGTGAGGAGTGGAAAAAGAGGCTGCTAGGTTGGTTTGAGCCAAACATTTTTTGTAATTCTAGTGTTAAACACATGCATTTCACACGTTTTATGTAGGAGACAATAAGATTTTGACTGCTAATGCGTATCAGCTTCAAATATCGGTAATCATCTCCATCATCACTCATAATCGGTACTGGATTCGCCCCTGAAAAAAAACATATCTGCCAATCACTAATGAATACAAGGGAGTCTGGGAGTTTTGAAAATGACTCTTTTTCTAGCGCCTAATCAGGTCTACTGCACCAAATATGGAAATGTTTATACCACAGTGTCTATATCAGCTTTCAGACTCAAAACGTACCACCATACAGTGTAACGGTATTCCTTTGTGTTGTAAGAATTGAGTGATTTATCTTCGATTCCTCAAACGCAAAACCTTAACATGACGAGGTCAGGCAGGTTTCTCCTTCACCACACCAGGAGGATTCATCCATTCAGGATCATTTGTCACCACAGAGGCCACCTCAGGTGCTAGTGCAGTCTTTTATCATCTAAAGATGGGACTACTGCAACACACTCTTCGCAAGACTCCCCTTGTGTGCCGTCAAATGCCCTGCAAATGATTCCAACTTGCTCTTACTGCCTCAAAGTTCTCCCGCATCACCCCATTACTGCGTTACTGATGCTCGCCTTCAAAACCAAAAATGACCCAGTCCACACCTTTCTGAAGGCACTGATCAAAATAAGTTGCTCAGTTTCACTTTCTGTCAAGCCCCTGGCACTGCTCGACTTCATCACCCTTCCCTAAAGGCCTAAAGGTACACGGAAGACATACATTACAACATTTCCAGTGAGCTTTGCCAAAAAAAAAAAAAAAAACCTTATCTGACTTAACAGAGCATTGACTTTATTTCTATTTGTACTTGCATAAGGCTAGGGTTTTCACAACATACAAAACACTTCTGTAATTCACTCTGAACAAAGATGTAAAAAATGTACAAAGAAAGAAGAAAAAAAAAAATCCTCTTTTCCAAATGCAACAAATGCAGTCTCCGGAGAGGAGTGTGTCAGAACCCCTTAATTAGCTATCTGTATCAGGCCGTCTAGAGTGAAACAGCGATTTTGGTGACTGCTTTCACACTAAAGAAAGCAAATTGTTTTCTAAGCATACTAATTTGCTTGAATAACACGATCACCACTTGTCAAAAGCCGAGCAGCCCCCGTTAACTTTTATTAAGTAGGAGAGACTCAGTATAAATAATAGCTTATGTAAGAAATAAGACCTACTGTAGAGCTGTGGTTAGAGGAAAATAATAAATGATCAGGTGATGTGATGTGATGCACACCAAAGGAAATCTCTCACCAGCCCACAAACTAGTGCTTCCACATTTTGGCAGTTTGCCAATGCAAACATTTGTTTTATTTTATTATTAGTTTTTTTTTTATTTATGAGAGGTTCCATATTTTACTCTTTTTATTTAACAAGCTAATATAGTTCTCCTCTAAATGATTGCTGAGCCACGCCCACCAGAGAACAGAACATTTAAGCAAAAAGCTTTGATCGTCTTATATGTTGTCAGATGTTTATTATGGGATGTTTTTGTTGTTGTTCGTCCAAGCAAACCGAATGTCTAACATGACTAAAGAGTACATTTCGCATAATAGGTTCTTTAAGTACAGAACACTCCTCTCATTGTCGTTTAGTCATTAATAACTGCAGCAAACTATTGTTTAACATGGATGGATGAATGGATGGATGGATGGAAAGAACAATACAGCGTACATCTCAAATTTATAGTTATGTAATGTATAGTAACATATAGTTGTGTAATGTACTGAATTGAGATCCTGTTACCACTTGCAGTACACTCGTTAACAGTCGTTTCCTCACTTAGCCCCTCTTTTTCTAGTTAATAAGACAAAATGTCCAGTTTGTCATGTTACATAGAAACATGAATGTGTAAACTCTTCAGTCCTGAAGACCTTCATGTGGTGGAAAACATACAGGCTACAAGTTTCTGACCCTGGAGACTCCTTCTGCAAAATATGGAAGGGTATTCAATATAACAGCCATCCCTCCCATATGAAATGAATTAACTCAATAACATGTGTCTAAGTTTAACTGCTAATATAGATATGATAACGTATTAGAACAATCACATTAATGTTACATATCACTGCCGAATTAATTCCTAAAGAAAATGTATCAGAATGGAATTGACTTTCATGTGACATCACTTAAAAAAGTTATATGGAAATTTAAACACCAAAGGTCAGAACAGTGGTTGTTATTTGGTCCAGTCCAATAATTGCCTATTATTATTATTATTATTATTATTATTATTATTATTATTGCTATTGGTAATCAGTGAAAGAAGCTTTACTGTGTCCACGCAGAGAAAGATTTATGTTTCAAGCTCATGCCAATGGAAATTCATCTCCTTCTATTTAATGAGCCTGAAATGTCTGTGATATATATATATATATATATAATTTAAATCAATAATTATCTTCCGAGTCCATAAACGAGCCAATGCCTTTTTTTTTTTTTTTTTTTTTAATATGTACCCTTGGGGTGTCGGTTTATGAAAGTTGTCACATGATTAAGACTTGAAAAACACCAAAGGGCTTAACAGCTTAACTTACAGCCAAGGCCTAGGGGGAACAATACTGAAAGAAATATCGGTTAAGTCCTGTACTGGGAGTACACTCCAATTTAATAACTGAAGACACTGCGATTCTGCCATCCAGATGCCCAAATGTCTCTTGATTATAAAAAGGGCAAAGACAAAGAAAGTCCTTCATTTTTGTTCAAATCGAGAAAAAAAAAAAAAAAAAAAGGTCAAACTGGTTCAAGTCCTAGTCTCAAATTTCAGCTTGAATTCTAGTGTGCATTATATCAGATCTGAAGAAAAGCTAATGTCACATCACATGTGGTCTAGAGAAAAATGTCAGGTCTGGAAAGGAAATTAATTTCCTTTCAGCATAACTAGAACAATGCACTCAAGTAAATCATGAATAATGTCAAGAGGCTAGCATCACAAAAACAACAACAACAACAACAACAAAAAACCAGCAGGGTAGCATCAAGCAAAATCCATTGGTTCTTTTTTCCCTGATTTATTTGTGCCTAGTTTTCATTTATTTCATAAAGTGAAAAAACAAAAAAAACACCTTATTGTCCAACTGTCATCTACAGTTCTGACTTCTGACCGGTAAAAACCACCTAAGGACTTTTCCAGGACTTTAAACTCCTAAAATACAGAGATGGCAGTTTTCTAAAGACCTTAAAATCTCTTAAACAAGCTCTAACTGTTTTTATAGCTATACATCTATACATTGCTGCCATTGCCTTCATGCAGATAAATAGATTGATTAAGCACTCATGGCGACCCAGTTGGGCAATAATTCAAAACCCATTCGACAGTATAAGGGCTGTGTATGCTTAATGGTTTGCCCATGGAGCCCCTAAAATGTCATCAGTTTATGATGCGGAAGCGATTTCGAAAGCCTCCACGGAGAAAAGAGTTGTCCTTAAAATAAAAATAAAGTTTCCTGAGTCTTTGCCTAGACTTTAGTGCTCCCTTTAGTATTTTTCTCTGTTACAGTGTGCAGTTATCAGCAGAAGTGTGTAAGGCAAAACATTTATATACCGATAAGCTCTGAAAGTTATCAATAAACTCTGCGTTTTTTTTTCTCCCCGCGCTAGTGCTCATAAATGTATTTCTTATTTACTGTAATTTACATTCCGTTGTTTAATAATGCATTAAAAACCTGCTGATGCCCAAGGATTACTAACAGAGCACAGCGAGGACTTTGTCTTTCAAAATAAATACAAGAACATGAGCAAACTAATTATCAACATTTTTTTTTATTTTTTATTTTTTTAGCGATAGTAATAATTATTTTAACAAAAGATATAAAATTTGACGTGTTTCTATGCAAAACACAAACAAATCCCCTTTTATGGTGCTTATACAGATAAATACTGTATAGCTCCACCTGGCAGCTCAAAGAAATATCTGTGATATTATATTATGATATATAATGTATACTCTCACTGACTCACTCATCTTCTATACCGCTTATCCATGTCCATGGGGTGGTCGGGGGCCTGGAGCTTATCCCAGGGGAATTATGGCACGAGGCATGGTGCACCATGGGTGGGGTGCCAATCCATCGCAGGGGACACACAAATACACTCACATGTCACAGCAATTAGCCTAATCTGCATGTGTGTGGACTGTAGGAGGAAACTGGAGAACCTGGAGGAAACCCACCAAAAAACACATACAGACCCGAGGCTGGAATCAAACCTGGACCCTGACTATGCTAACCGAGTGCTATAAATCATAAGGCACTGGGCCGCCAAATATAATTTATAAAGAAAAAATAAATACATAAAGTAGATTACTAAAACAAATTGTTCATTTTTTTAGACTTAAAAACATAAACCCTTTTTTTTTTTTTATTCTTACTTTCATGTTCTGTTAGCCAGAGTGCATTTTTTTCTAATGAATATTGCCTTTCAGCAGTTTAGGCACAATTTCCGCTGTTTATATAATCTCTATGCGATGCCCAGAACGGTTCATGCTCGGAACTGTTGATTTATGATGTGATGTTCATGAGTCCTGAGGTTTAAATGTACACAAACCGATGTGTGTTTGTGGCTTGCATCGTGCAGCTGTGCAAGAACTAGCAGGAGCATCATGGTGTGAAATGTTATATTTATAGTTGTGAAACCTGGATCTATATCCTATAAGCGGAGAATCCTACCCGTGTTTAACGCAGAATGGCACTGGAGGGGTGTCTGGAGCCCCAAGTCAGGAATTGAGCCCTAGACCCTGGAGGTGCAAGACCACAATGCTAAGCACTTTGCCACCTGTGTGACATTAATCCTTGCAAAATCTTGTCAGTTGCATCGTGTTGTTTTGAGCCTCATGCCACGTTCAACTGGAGGTCAAGACCTGTAATTGTGTAGACCAATCTAGTGTAATTTGCCACAGCCATTTCAGGAGCACAAAGTCGGTGTTTAAATTGCAAAAATAACACACAAATGATATATTTGAGGAAACCTGAAACTGCCAGTTGAAGACAGTTTAAGAAATCATGTGCAAAACATCATGAGATTGATCTAATTTCCATATACTGTACGGTACAATGGGAATTATTTTTATATATTCTGTTAATGTTCACACATCTGAAGTCAAAAACATTTTTAACATCCTGTGAATATTTATAATTATCTTAAAAACAGCACACGCACACACACTCACTTGTTTGTTTTCTTTGCATTAATAGTGCAGGTTTTATCCTCTTTATTTGCTATACTTTACTACATATTTTCTAAGTAGGAACATCTAAGTATTACTGAACATATTAATTAGTAAATTACTATATGAGGTCTTAGAAAAAAAAAACTTTATAATTTTTTTAACAAAGGTGCTTGTATTTAAATTGATTAGGATGATGATGATGATGATGATGATGATGATGATGATGATGATCTTTAGCCAATGACTTTGCTGACTTACGATGTGTAAGGTCATCAGAACCGCTCTAAGAACAGCGACGTTGATGCTACTGTTACTGGATGAGGAATAAACATTTAAACGGCTATAGTACAGTTTTTTTAAAATTATTTTTATTATACTGTAGAAAGCTTTTCATACCAAATGTCTTTACATAATGTAAGTATGATTCAACATGAGTAACTGATTTAACATTGAATTAAAAAATCATTATAAAAACTTGGCATTGGTGTAACTTTTGCTCGAATCTTTCAGGGAATTCTCTAAATGTGTATTGCATTATTTAATGTACTTCAACTTAATTGTCTTTAATTTAATTTAATACAATTATGTTTACTTTAATATGAAAAAATGAGGATTGCAGTAGTGTATGTCTTGCCACCAGGATTAGGCTTTGAAAGTATTTCAGTATTAAGATCATCATGATTATCTCATAATTATACTTGTTATAATTTCAGTATGGAATGAACTCAATAAAGGTGCAAATTCTTCTGCAGAATGAATAAACAGCAGGGGCTAAGATTCTTACTGTTTACGAGACACTAGAGAAAAATCCATCATTTTACATTCCCATTTAATTCCAAAATAAAAACAAGTTTGATTTTCTTTCTTTTTTTTTCTTTTCTTTTTTTACCGGACCAAATCTTCAGAGGATTAAGACATAAGAGACAAACCTGCTCAAAGCGCATAGCAGGTAGAGCAGTGTCAATGGTAGAACCTTTTAGATTAGATGCATTGACCAGACCAATATAATGATTTTCAACTGGATTTGTGTTTGGGTCAGACTCAGCAGGGGATTCTGTACAAATCCATGCAAATGTGACACTTTTATAGGCAATAAACTAGCTATAAAATAAAATGCAGGCTGTGTATTCCTTACCTCCAGATGTGGAGCTGTGATGACTCCAAGCTGTGATGTCAACTGCATGCAAGGTGAGCCATAACGTTAATGGACTTGCTTTATAGAACATAAAGAGATTAAAATGCCTTACGTGTTAAATTAAAAACACAAATGCTTTGATATTGACAATTAATGGTGAATTGCTGAGGTATAAGGAAAAAATACTTTCAATATTTATGGTTCATGAAAAAGTGTTAACTTTAACCTTTTCCCCCCATATTATCAATGAATACACTTATAATATAACAAGGACCATTTAATAACCATGAAATTCTGAATAACAAATTATTTGTTTATAGTTATCTATCATATGTTAATGAGAGTTAGAATAAAGTGTCACCAACTCATACTGGTGTAAATTCAATTATCTTGAATTCCTTAATTCCACATATTTCCTGTAATCTCTGTTGAATAATAAGTGAATACCCAAGCAAGCATCTCTGCATCTAAAAAAAAAGAAAAAAGAAAAAAAAGAAAGAAAGATCAGCATGACTGAGGTGTAGCATGATCTCGAGTCAGTGGAGAGGCAGATAAAATCAAACCATCATGTTAAGAAAGTTAATGAACATGTGCTACGGTGTAGAATAATAATAACCGGCTGGCTGGATGTGTGGGTGCACCATATGGCTATAGCGCTATAGGAGACGGGAGGAGGAGGCGGAGGAGGAGAAGGAGGATGGATTTGACTTGCTGTTGAAGGTCATGAGAGACCTTGTTTTGTATTCCTCCTGCTAACAGAGAAAAATCTCTCTCTCTCCCTCTCCCTCTCTCTCTCTCTCTCTCTCAGCCAGTTCAGGAGTGTCAAGGTCGAAATTCATCCTCGAGTCAAATATTCCATATTCACAGTGAATACACAGGGTGATTTACAGGTTCTTTATACACTGTACTTACTACAACAGATCTGCACTAGAGTTCCCAGTAGGTTTTTTGGAAATGCATCAGTGTTCCATTCAAACACACTCCTACTAGTGTAAGGATGTGTTTTTAGATATTGATACATCTTGCCTGATATAAACACATTATCAATACAATATGACATGTCACCATGATTTCCAGTAATGTTTATCACATGTTTATTAGATGAGGAAATACTACTACTACTACTACTACTACTACTACTAATAATAATAATAATAATAATAATAATAATACCTGCCCTGTTACCCAATGTTGTGGCAAATTTTTAACGGGTCTACCAAAGTTTAATATTAAAACTTTGATATAGACAGACAGCGCTGAACTGGTTAGAAAGACAGACACCCCACAAAGTTCCAACTACCGAGTCCACAGAGTCCCATAACTTCCCTATTTTACATGGGCTTATATACCTCACAAGCACTTCATCGCTCCTCCTTGTTTCGTTGTTTGATCCGAATTTTATTTAATATTCAATAGGTATATGCTGATATGTTCGGTCTAGTGGTGTGGTAACTCCTAATTCCATACTCTTTCCCCTCTTACCTTATCTTTTACTTATTATTTATTCATGTCTGGGTCGGGCCTCCAAAAATTAAATTCTTCTTTTTAATTTTTTTTTCAAAGAGAGAGAGAGTGTTTGGTTTGTTCCTTTTTTCCTAACCAGAAGTGCTGATGGCTTAATTTTGTAATCAGAGAAAGTGTTGAGCTTTTTCTAAGATGTGTAATAATCTTATTCAAATTTTCTTATTCCTTTCCCAACTGTCTTAAGTATGCCTAAAGTTATTGCAAGAATTTATGTTTTTTTTTTTATTATTATTATTATTATTATTATTATACTTTATTTATTTATTATTTTATGATCTGAATTACTTAATGAACTTAATTATGGTTAGGGTCAATATGATTCATTTTGTCAAAGCTTGATTGCATTAGATTATATTATTTTAAATATTGTTATCATTGCATAATTATTATAATTCGTTTTCCTTATTTAAAAGCTGATCATTAAAATTTTAATTCATAAAATAATCCTACTCTTAAATCATAATTTGATTATTAACCTATATGATTTTAAACATTGATGTTTGATTAATATACGTATACATTATGGATTGGTAATTCTAGTAATTTTTTTTATTTTTTATTAATATAAAAAATTACAACCTTCATTGATGAATTTAGGCTATGTCGTATGAGTGTAGTAAGGGACAGTAATGGATTTGATTATTGATCCCTTTGTTTCTTACTTTTAACAAAGAGAAGTCTGTGCTCTGTGTTCGGGGACAAAAAAAAAAAAAAAAACTTTTCCTAAGCATTTCTGTTAATCTTATGTTGGCAAAGTACTTTCTGCACTTTTGCATTACGCTCTGTCTGCTCCTTATTTCTTGCTCTCTGTGTGTATGGGTCATCCATCATCCTTTGGTTACGCCCTGTAGCGTTTCTACAGTTTTCTACTTGAGTAAGGTTAGAAAAGGGGTATAATAATATAAAATAAGATAAAATTAGTAAGTATTATTAGTATATTCTTCGTTTGGGTGTTATATTAGGTTACAATATTACTATTAAAGTTGTTTGAAGAGTTTGTCTCTGCCTCTTGCCTAAGTATCCCTTTACTTCACTAAATAGAGTGTCTGCACGGCCATAGATCTGCATATTTTTAACTTTATATTAGACCCCTACAGTAAATACTTGGCATCAGATTACTACAGTAATGTTGGAGATGCTTTTTGGGGCTGGATCATAGGGTTGATGGAAAAATATTAAATTTGCCGGTGACAAACTGACTGATGTTTTTTTTTTTTTAGAAATAACATTAATGATGATAATTAGAAGCTGATTAAAAATGCTGATTGAGGTTTTTGTTTTGTTTTGTTTTGTTTTTTTAGACTGGCTCTCTTTTGAACAGAGAAAATGTCAGCCATGTGAACATCAGACAGCTGTTTTCGAAAAAGCATTACATTAAAATGTGGCTACTTTTCTTTGCTTTTCACTGAGCATTAAAGAGGATTTGTTAGGCAAAATTAACTTTTTATTCAGATGGGTCTACAATGTGCATATACAAACAAAAACAGAGAAAGAAAAATATATTCTCCGCCTTTTCATTTTTTTTTATTGATCAAGCTGATTAGATATTTAATTTATTGTAACCCTAATAAGAAAAGGTGAAAAGTAGTGATGGGTCATTCATGAACGATTAATTCTTTTTGAACGACTCTTTAACGTGACTCATAATAACGAGTTGTCTTGGGGAGTGATTAATACAATGGAACCTTGGATTACGAGCATAATTCGTTCTGGAAGTGGGCTCATATTCCAAAACACTCGTAAACCAAATAAAATCTTCCCAAAAGAAATAATGAAAACTCAAATAATTCGTTCCACAGCCCAAAAAAAATAAATACAGAAAAATAATTAATACAATATATAAAGTAAAAATAAAACAAATTAACCTGCACTTTACCTTTAAAAAAAAGTTAAAAGAAATCACAACAGATGTGTTTCCGCTTGTGCGCGCAGGCGCCGTGTATTTCTGTGTGTGTGTGTGTGTGTGTGTGTGTGTGTGTGTGTGTGTGTGTGTGTGTGTGTGTGGAATTAGCCCCTTCCCTCACCTCGTCTTACACAGTAAAACTCCTCCTCCCTCCCCCCACCTCGCTTTTTAAGTTTCTCAACAAACACACACACAACGGAAACACTGTTTTGACGGGAAAAAAAGAAATCTCTCTAATGACACTCGTGTGAGCGCAGACTAACGGAATCACTACTGTAAAGTGAAAAACAAAACAAAACAAATGAACCAGCACCTTACCTTTGAAAAGAATCGTGGCAGAGCAGAGTTTCTGTGTAGAGCAGAGTATTTGTGTCTGTGTGAAGCCGGGGAGGGGGGGGGTGTAAAGGCGAGAGAGTGTTTGTGTGTCAGTGTGTGTGTGTCGGTGTCAAAAAACTCGGCACTCGTAAACTAAGACATGCTCGTATTTCAAGTCAAAATGTATTAAAAATCTTTGCTCGTCTTGCGGAACACTCGTAAACCGAGTTAGTCGCAATCCGAGGTTCCACTGTATTTTCATTACTGGAACTATAGCCAAAATGCATGTAGTAAGTAGACGTGTTGGGGGTCTGTTTACTGAAAATGTAACATTTTATTTTATTTCTGATCAAAAAAACAAAATGAACTAAATGACTCAAAAAAAGATTCGTTCATTTTGATGGATGAGATTTAAAGAACCGAGTCACTAAAATGATTCAAACTTCCCATCACCAGTGCAAAGCGGCAGTGCTAACTACTAAGCCACTGTGCTACCATAAGGGTATTTCAGCTGGATCACATACACATACACCTTTGGGGGAGCTCTGAGACATGCGTTAACTTGATCTTGCAGGACAATGAATGCCGAATCACCATCATCCAGGTGAGGTGTCAATGCTCCTTCATAATGGAAAGGCTTGTTTAATCGTTCAAATCATATGATGTTTGTGTTTAGTTTAGTTCAGATTTTCATCCCAGCCAAACAGAAGCCACATCTCGTAGTCTACTGAAATCCAAGATCAAGTGGAATAAGGTGTGGCTTGGAGAGAAAACCTGCTCCCACACTGACCCTCCTAGATAGGATTTCAAGATTTAAAAATGTAATATCTTAATCATGGACAAATCAATATCACACAAACCTACAGGTCACTAATCCTTTCATAAACTCTCCTTAAATATTTCAGAAACCTGGTTGCTTAAAAAAGGGGGGAAAGTGTTTGGGGTGCTGTAAATGAACCTTTTCATTAAACATTCAGACATCTTGTTCAGGTGCTGGATTTGGCTTTAATACTAAATTCGGGCAAAAATATGCTTCAGGGATCATTGTGGAGTCTGGAGTTAAAGATAAATCATTCTTCTGCCCCCTAGTGCTTGTGGAAGGCTTTCACACTCTCGCAGCAGTAATGATTTGCCCATTTACACTCACAGTCCTTTGCATTCGTTTTACCTAGTTTACCTAATTTTATTTATTTTATTTTTTATTTAAAGCAGAATCTGAGCTGACTGGCAGTGTCCAAATTGGTCTGAAGCATGGGGAACATATTAGAAAGAAGAACAGCAAAGGAAACAATTAAACGTGAGTGTGAGCTGGCATGACAAAGCAGTCAATCAAACTGTGCATCATACACTCTTCCATTCACACTCAATTCAGCACGAATTCCCCGGTCGGAAAAGCCGTCGCTTTTTGCGCCTAGAAACAAAGCTGTCAAATGAAGTCCAGTCGAATGAAATGAAAGCGGCCGATCAGTTCTTTAAAAGAAAAAGTCGTGAAAAAGGCATGGAAAAAGTGCCGTCTCCACACAGAGCGTGATGGCTTGCCTTCGATTTCCCCAGCAGCATGCTAATTGCATGAGCTCTGATAAACTAGTGCCACACTCAAACGCTTTGCGGGAGCATTTTGTTCTCGCAGGTCAGGACCAGGATTTTTTTTTCTTTTTTTTTTTAGGGGTGAAATCCTAATTATAATTTCCGTCACCATCTCGAATAAAACCCGTCAAGCACGTCACGCTCACGGTGGTGATTCTTCCCATCTGGTTCTCAGTGGCTACAGTTCAGCTGGAGGATTTACAATTTTTGACCTCTTACTTAATAATCTGAAAAATGACATGGTTCTGGTTTTCTCTCCTCGGACAAAGCAGCAGTCCCAGGAAGAGAAAATAAAGAGAATGGAAAAACAAAGCCGAAAGTCAGCTCTCTGATGGAGGACGGTCATGAGATGTGGCGGTTGTGTTTTTGTTCCGTTTGTTTGTTTGTTTGTTTGTTTCTGGCTTCTTTCATGTCCCACTATGTTTATATAACTGTACCTTAACCTAACCTGAGCCACGAAGTTCAAGTGAATCAAATTATCATTAAAAGTGAATCAAGTAGTGAATCAAATTACCATTACATCCCTAGTACTGTACTTGGTGTACCTTAAATAGATACATGAAAAAGTATTTGCCCCTTCCTGATTTTTTTTTTTTTTTATATTTATTTGAAGATTCTAATTTCAAAAACTTTTGATACCACCTCGAATGTGTGATGATAAAAGAGCACAAGAACATCTAGGTGCAGAACCGTTTAAAATAAAAACATTAATAAAGCAGAACAGACAAGATCAGATGACCAACCCATGCATGCGCATGGACGTAAAACATAAACACTCATAAAACTGTTTAAATAGAACCGATGTTGAGTTTGAAAGAAAAATTGAGCCTTCATCATGATTCAGTATCGCATTAGTCATTCTGAACATCTGGCTATTAGATAAAAGAACTCAATGCTGCAGTCTAATTATCCTGCAAATGATGGCCACCGAGCTCTGCGTTTTCCCCACATCATCATCATCATCATCATCATCATCATCAGTAGCTGTATTGAAAATGAAAAAAAAGGAGGATCTGGAAATTATTAATGTTGGAGTTAAACAAAGAGACTGACAAAAGCTTTAGAATCCTAAATTAAGACGGGGTAAAAAGGGGCCTGGTGTCAGGTTTGTCACAAAGCACCCCATTCAGATTGTGAGATCGGTTCATTCCAGTGTTGAGTCTGATTGTTCAGAGCAAAAGGTTTGTGTGTGTGTTTAGGGGAGGGGGGGGGGGGGGGGTCTGTAACCATGAACATACAGCTTTCCATATATTTCACATGATCATATGTTTGTTTGTGAGTAATATTGGAATAAGTGTTGAAAATCCTGTGCCACAACATCATACGTAGTAACATGTACGGTGGAAAAGTGTTACGTGTGAAATTTAACATGTTAACAGGGTATTAGGGAGAGAGAGAGGGGGGGAGAGAGAGAGATAGAAAAGCAGACAGAGAGTGACAGAAAAAGAGAAGAAGGAGATCAAAAGAAAGAGGGAGAGAGAGAGAGAAAGAGAGAAAGAGGAAGGGCAAAAGAGAGAGAGACAGAGAGAGAGAGAGAAACAGAAAAGAGTGAGAAAGAGACAAACTGAGAAAGAGAAAGTGAGAGAGTGAGGGGGGGGCAGGGAGATGCAGAAATGAAGAAGGAGAGAATGAAAGAAAGAGAGATATACAGACAGAGAGATGCAGAGAGTCATAGAAACTGAAGAAACAGGGAGAACGACAAGGAAAGAGAAGGTGTGTGTGTGTGTGTGTGTGTGTGTGTGTGTGTGTAAGGCCGGTAATTGATGTGCGCTTCGTGGACAGTGCCATATTAATGAGATGGAGTGTTATCCAGTTTAATTGTTTGTGCCAGCAGTGGCTGTGGATGAACACATAATGCTCATAGAGTTAATCACTGAAGAGTGGGTGTAGAGAGAGAGAGAGAGAGAGAGAGAGAGAGAGAGAGAGAGAGAGAGAGATTGTGGCCTGTTAATGTTAATGAAGCTCGTGACTCTGTGCTACAGTCAGGTGTGTTAAACTGGACGCGCTGGCATTTTAAGCAGCTTAGACATGCTGTGGGTTATGACATCACATCCTGTTTTGCACGCACAGCATTGTTGAGTTCTTAATCAGACAATGATGATGCTCTGACAACTGAGACTTCAATTTAGTTCAATTAAGACTAAAAATGCTTGTTTAACTGGAACATTTTATTGTTCGTCAGCTTATTTATGAAAAGAATCGGGAGTGTCTGAGCTCTTAAAATAGCCGCATGAAAAAATGTAACGATAATACTTGTGCGAAATAATTATTTAATTATTTAAAAAATGTCATCCTTAAGAGTTTCATCCATAGATCCTAGGAACCTCTGTAGCCTAATTAGGGACTGTGATGGTCAGTGGTGACTGCTGTATTTATTCCCATTTTTACACGCGTGGAAGGACCTCCGGTCAACATTCACATGCACATTCACACACAACTGAGCAATTTAGAAATGCCAATTAGTCTAATGTGCAGGCTTTTGGACTTTGGGAGGAAACCAGAGTACACGGAGGAAACGCACCAAGCACAGGGAGAACACGCAGACTCCACACACACAGACCTGAGACGGGAATCGAATCCAGCCCTCGGACGTGTGAGGCGACGGTGGCAACCACCAAACTACTGTACCTTGCACTTATTTCAAATCTGGATTAGTATTAAGCGTTAAATCCACGATAAACCTGTTAAACTGAGGCATTCCTTTTATCAAAATGAATAAATAAAAAATACCACATTTGAAAGCTGCTCAGTTAACGGAAAAGAAAAGAAAGAACAATGACGACTATTGATTCAGCATATAAATTTCCTACCACATGAGAAGGGAAGAAAAGGCTGCTAGCGGTGTAAACACATTACATTCTGAATCTGCAGTGCATTCGTGCTTTAAGCCATGTTAGTGAAGTGGAGAAACACAAGCTGGGGTCTGAATAAATTCTAAGTTGAGTCCGTTTGCTGGAGGTGTTTCTAAGACTTTTACACCTGAAAGGAAGAATGAGAATGCAGGCCATACAGGAGCCACACCACCATGGCAATATCATGACAAGAATTAAAATAAACTATAAGAAAAATCATCTCCAGCAAACTGTAGCCTCTTTTTTTTTATTATTATTATTTCAGCCTCCGGCAACGTTTCCCAACTATAGCTGTAAGCGGCCATCTCCGAGATCCCAGCACCCTTCACGCGCGCCATCCCCAGTGACTATTCCTTGCCAAGCAGAAGAAGAATATCGGTTTGGATTATAATACTGTTCTATAACAGTCATGCTAAGCCAGCTTTGAGACAATGATCATTGCGCTATATAAATAAATTGAATTGAACTAAGCCTATGAAATGCCTGCTGGAGGCTGATTGGCTAAAGGCAGCCAAGTAACACTCCTCATCAACTCTAGGTAAAGGTTAGCTTTAATCTTTAAGAAATTAAACACGGGTTCTTTACAATTAGCTTTCCTTACTGTAGCCCAGGAGAACAGAAGGGGATAACCGAGAAGCAACCAACAGACCATGAGGAAATCTCGGATGATCTTGAATGATGCGTCCACCCCAATGCGTCATTGCAGGTATGGTGTTCAATGGGTGGTGAACACAAAGCATTCTGTGAACACCTTCTCTCACCACAATATGGATGTCTTCAGCTCTTTTAAAATATTCCTTGGATGCTTGGTTACTCATCTGACCTATACTTTTTTATCCACTGTTTTTTGGTAGATGTCTCATTCTAGACACTTATTTGTTTTCCACTGCATACTCAAATTCCATTGTCACCCAAAGTGGAGGGTTTACCAGTTTGAATATGATTTGTCTCAAGTTTTTTTTTACTCATGCCATCTCAGGGAGATTTTCCTCTCCCAATACATACAATGTCAGATGGAACCTCAGATTGCAAGTAATCCGGTTTGCAAGCGTTCTGCAAGACAAGCAATCATTTTAAACAAATGTTCACTTGATAAATTAGCAAGTCTTGAAATACAAGTACAACGTGTCATCTAGTATCATCTTGTTTTGATGCCGAGCGTCACGTGATCACAGCTGAGCCAATGGTCCTTCTCTCTTGCACACTGCCGAATTGTGGGTAATCATCAACATCCATGTGGCGTGTACTGTTCACTATAACACTGTGACCGTGTGTGTGCGTGTGTAAAGAATCTTAAATTTTGTGTTTGTATGTGTGTGTGTGTGTGTGTGTGTGTGTGTGTGTGTGTGTGTGTGTGTGCGTGAGCGCTTGTGTGAGGGTGAGTCTCCATTTGCTAAACTGTTTTGTGTGTGTGTGTGTGTGTGTGTTTGTGTGTGTGTGTGTGTGTGTGTGTGTGTGTGTGTGTGAAAGTCATCCTACATAGCAGCCTCCTCCCCCCTTCCTCCTCTCCTCTCTCTGTTATTTTTAATTTATATTTTGTATTAATTATTTTTATATAAATATTTTTGGGTTGAGGAACGAATCATCAGGCTTTTTCCATTATTTCTTATGGGGGAAATTCGCTTTGATATACGAGTGTTTTGATATACTGTACACTTCCGGAATGAATTATGCTCGCAATCTAAGATTCCGCTGTACTTGATACAACACATCTTTAATGGTAATCACAGAAACATATAGGACATAATTCAACTTGTACACACTATGATCCCAGTTCTTATTCTCACTTGTGTTAGACTTAAACACGTTATTTAACTCTTTCACTTCTGCAAATGACAGAGACAAATTAGAAAATTAGCAAACATGTTTTCTCCTGCAGCAGAATTAATTAATTGGCAAATCATAGGAAATGTATTTACTATCAATCACAGTTGTCCTCAATTGCCTCCCACAAATCATCACCATACCATGAAAAGATAACCTCAAACAATTATTTAAAATAGTAAAAAAAATACATTACAACAAAGCAAACATTCTCAGAGAATAAAAAAGAGGATTAAGGGCCTTGAGAATATCGTGAACATCCTTCTGGCACCGCTCTTCATAATTTCTTAATGCTTATTACTCTTGCAGTTGCGTTGTAGGATTGTTGGAGGTATGACAGATACTACATTACAAAAGACAAACAAAGAGAGAGAGAGATGGAAATAACACAGATG
Organism: Clarias fuscus; assembly: GCA_030347435.1. NCBI lineage: Eukaryota > Metazoa > Chordata > Actinopteri > Siluriformes > Clariidae > Clarias > Clarias fuscus. The sequence goes on along the minus strand of CM059222.1, from coordinate 24,128,983 downwards.
TTAGCATTTAGGAGGAACATCCTAGCAAATAATCTAAAGTTAACTTTTAAAAATTTCCTGTCATGTGGCACAACGAGGGTGTTCCAAGTGTATATTTAAACGTTCTTCCTCGATTTATTTTCTTCTGCAACAAACCAAGCTCACTCATTAAAACGTTATTTGTTATAAAGCAATATTTGTTGAAAATAAATAAATAAATAAATAAATCTGTCTGAACACATTTACTGAACCAAGCATTTTTTTCTGCTGTTGGTGTTGATATTGTTGTTGTTTTACCTTTTCTACCTTGTTATTATTATTTGCTATAAATCAATTTAACAAGCTCTCACAAACGGTAAATATGTCTTAATATGATAATATGATTCCTATAATATTTCTTTAGAATGTATAAAAAATTTTAAAAAGCAAAACAAATTTTCTAAAAAAGAAACTCAAAAATGTTAGCATAATTTAAAAAAGTCATAATAAAAAAATGTCATAATAAAAATATTCAAAAAGTTCACTCTTTTTAAAGTTTAGTGACTGAGCAACTTAAAATGATATAAATGACTTAAAAAGTTACAGAACAGTTTAAAAGTCCCCTACAGTACCTGCTGAAAAATTCTGTTGGCTAGATTTGTATCCAGCGCCACAGTAGTTGTGACCGTAGCTTGCAGGCCAATGACTATCGGGTGCCCTGCAAAAAACACAGTTCACTTTAAATTCAAAGTAGCTTCACCTTTAACTTTAAATGAATGGAAGTAATTTTTTTAGCATTTTTTTTAGTTTTGAAATATATGATTAAGCTGAGAATCAATAAAAATATGAATACTTAAGCAATTTCTCTGCATTTGATTTAATAAATGTTGCATACATGAAAGTTAGAAAAATAGAGTTGTGTCAATGCAAATGCATTCCTGAAATTATTACTAGGTGGTGGGGTCCTATATCTTCTGCAGTAATATACAGTAAATGACTATACATTCCATAATGATGTATATTCAAAAGCACTGTAAAAATGAACAATTAACTGGCTATATTGTAGTGGTGCTGTCATGCTTGTAGGTGTTGCTGTACTTATAGGACTGGTGGTTGTAGGGATGGTGGTTGTAGGTGTTGCCATGGTTATTGGAGGTGGTGTCGAGATGGTTGTAGATGTTGTCGTTATTGGAGGTGGTGTCGAGATGGTTGTAGATGTTGTCGTTATTGGAGGTGGTGTCGAGATGGTTGTAGATGTCATTATTGGAGGTGGTGTCATGGTGGATGTAGATGATGTTATCAGGCTCGTCGACATACTTGCAGATGTTGTTCTCGAGCTTGTTGACGCGCTTGCAGATGTCGTGCCGTCCGTCGTGCTTAAAGATGTCGTGCTCTCCGTCGTGGTTAAAGTTGTCGTGCTCTCCGTCGTGCTTAAAGATGTCGTGCTCTCCGTCGTGCTTAAAGTTGTCGTGCTCTCCGTCGTGGTTAAAGGTGTCGTGCTCTCCGTCGTGCTTAAAGATGTCGTGCTCTCCGTCGTGGTTAAAGGTGTCGTGCTCTCCGTCGTGGTTAAAGGTGTCGTGCTCTCCGTTGTGCTTAAAGTTGTCGTGCTCTCCGTCGTGGTTAAAGGTGTCGTGCTCTCCGTCGTGGTTAAAGGTGTCGTGCTCTCCGTCGTGCTTAAAGGTGTCGTGCTCTCCGTCGTGGTTAAAGTTGTCGTGCTCTCCGTCGTGCTTAAAGATGTCGTGCTCTCCGTCGTGGTTAAAGGTGTCGTGCTCTCCGTCGTGGTTAAAGGTGTCGTGCTCTCCGTCGTGCTTAAAGTTGTCGTGCTCTCCGTCGTGGTTAAAGGTGTCGTGCTCTCCGTCGTGGTTAAAGTTGTCGTGCTCTCCGTCGTGGTTAAAGGTGTCGTGCTCTCCGTCGTGGTTAAAGGTGTCGTGCTCTCCGTCGTGCTTAAAGTTGTCGTGCTCTCCGTCGTGGTTAAAGGTGTCGTGCTCTCCGTCGTGGTTAAAGTTGTCGTGCTCTCCGTCGTGGGTAAAGGTGTCGTGCTCTCCGTCGTGCTTAAAGGTGTCGTGCTCTCCGTCGTGCTTAAAGGTGTCGTGCTCTCCGTCGTGGTTAAAGGTGTCGTGCTCTCCGTCGTGCTTAAAGTTGTCGTGCTCTCCGTCGTGCTTAAAGTTGTCGTGCTCTCCGTCGTGGTTAAAGGTGTCGTGCTCTCCGTCGTGGTTAAAGGTGTCGTGCTCTCCGTCGTGCTTAAAGTTGTCGTGCTCTCCGTCGTGCTTAAAGGTGTCGTGCTCTCCGTCGTGCTTAAAGGTGTCGTGCTCTCCGTCGTGCTTAAAGTTGTCGTGCTCTCCGTCGTGGTTAAAGGTGTCGTGCTCTCCGTCGTGGTTAAAGGTGTCGTGCTCTCCGTCGTGCTTAAAGTTGTCGTGCTCTCCGTCGTGGTTAAAGGTGTCGTGCTCTCCGTCGTGGTTAAAGGTGTCGTGCTCTCCGTCGTGCTTAAAGGTGTCGTGCTCTCCGTCGTGCTTAAAGTTGTCGTGCTCTCCGTCGTGCTTAAAGTTGTCGTGCTCTCCGTCGTGCTTAAAGGTGTCGTGCTCTCCGTCGTGGTTAAAGGTGTCGTGCTCTCCGTCGTGCTTAAAGGTGTCGTGCTCTCCGTCGTGCTTAAAGGTGTCGTGCTCTCCGTCGTGCTTAAAGGTGTCGTGCTCTCCGTCGTGGTTAAAGGTGTCGTGCTCTCCGTCGTGGTTAAAGGTGTCGTGCTCTCCGTCGTGGTTAAAGGTGTCGTGCTCTCCGTCGTGCTTAAAGTTGTCGTGCTCTCCGTCGTGCTTAAAGGTGTCGTGCTCTCCGTCGTGCTTAAAGGTGTCGTGCTCTCCGTCGTGGTTAAAGGTGTCGTGCTCTCCGTCGTGGTTAAAGGTGTCGTGCTCTCCGTCGTGCTTAACGTTGTCGTGCTCTCCGTCGTGGTTAAAGGTGTCGTGCTCTCCGTCGTGGTTAAAGTTGTCGTGCTCTCCGTCGTGGTTAAAGGTGTCGTGCTCTCCGTCGTGGTTAAAGGTGTCGTGCTCTCCGTCGTGGTTAAAGGTGTCGTGCTCTCCGTCGTGCTTAAAGGTGTCGTGCTCTCCGTCGTGGTTAAAGGTGTCGTGCTCTCCGTCGTGCTTAAAGTTGTCGTGCTCTCCGTCGTGCTTAAAGTTGTCGTGCTCTCCGTCGTGCTTAAAGGTGTCGTGCTCTCCGTCGTGGTTAAAGGTGTCGTGCTCTCCGTCGTGCTTAAAGGTGTCGTGCTCTCCGTCGTGCTTAAAGTTGTCGTGCTCTCCGTCGTGCTTAAAGGTGTCGTGCTCTCCGTCGTGGTTAAAGGTGTCGTGCTCTCCGTCGTGGTTAAAGGTGTCGTGCTCTCCGTCGTGGTTAAAGGTGTCGTGCTCTCCGTCGTGCTTAAAGTTGTCGTGCTCTCCGTCATGCTTAAAGGTGTCGTGCTCTCCGTCGTGGTTAAAGTTGTCGTGCTCTCCGTCGTGGTTAAAGGTGTCGTGCTCTCCGTCGTGGTTAAAGTTGTCGTGCTCTCCGTCGTGGTTAAAGGTGTCGTGCTCTCCGTCGTGCTTAAAGGTGTCGTGCTCTCCGTCGTGGTTAAAGGTGTCGTGCTCTCCGTCGTGCTTAAAGTTGTCGTGCTCTCCGTCGTGCTTAAAGTTGTCGTGCTCTCCGTCGTGCTTAAAGGTGTCGTGCTCTCCGTCGTGGTTAAAGGTGTCGTGCTCTCCGTCGTGCTTAAAGGTGTCGTGCTCTCCGTCGTGCTTAAAGTTGTCGTGCTCTCCGTCATGCTTAAAGGTGTCGTGCTCTCCGGCGTGGTTAAAGGTGTCGTGCTCTCCGGCGTGGTTAAAGGTGTCGTGCTCTCCGTCGTGGTTAAAGGTGTCGTGCTCTCCGTCGTGCTTAACGTTGTCGTGCTCTCCGTCGTGCTTAAAGTTGTCGTGCTCTCCGTCGTGGTTAAAGGTGTCGTGCTCTCCGTCGTGCTTAACGTTGTCGTGCTCTCCGTCGTGCTTAAAGTTGTCGTGCTCTCCGTCGTGCTTAAAGGTGTCGTGCTCTCCGTCGTGGTTAAAGGTGTCGTGCTCTCCGTCGTGGTTAAAGGTGTCGTGCTCTCCGTCGTGCTTAACGTTGTCGTGCTCTCCGTCGTGCTTAAAGTTGTCGTGCTCTCCGTCGTGGTTAAAGGTGTCGTGCTCTCCGTCGTGGTTAAAGTTGTCGTGCTCTCCGTCGTGGTTAAAGGTGTCGTGCTCTCCGTCGTGGTTAAAGGTGTCGTGCTCTCCGTCGTGCTTAAAGGTGTCGTGCTCTCCGTCGTGCTTAAAGTTGTCGTGCTCTCCGTCGTGCTTAAAGTTGTCGTGCTCTCCGTCATGCTTAAAGGTGTCGTGCTCTCCGTCGTGCTCTCCGTCGTGGTTAAAGTTGTCGTGCTCTCCGTCGTGCTTAAAGTTGTCGTGCTCTCCGTCATGCTTAAAGGTGTCGTGCTCTCCGTCGTGCTCTCCGTCGTGGTTAAAGTTGTCGTGCTCTCCGTCGTGGTTAAAGGTGTCGTGCTCTCCGTCGTGCTTAAAGGTGTCGTGCTCTCCATCGTGCTTAAAGGTGTCGTGCTCTCCGTCGTGCTTAAAGTTGTCGTGCTCTCCGTCATGCTTAAAGGTGTCGTGCTCTCCGGCGTGGTTAAAGGTGTCGTGCTCTCCGTCGTGGTTAAAGGTGTCGTGCTCTCCGGCGTGGTTAAAGGTGTCGTGGTCTCCGTCGTGCTCTCCGTCGTGCTTAAAGTTGTCGTGCTCTCCGTCGTGCTTAAAGGTGTCGTGCCCTCCGTCGTGCTCTCCGTCGTGGTTAAAGATGTCATGCTTTCCGTCGTGGTTAAAAATGTCGTGCCCTCCGTCGTGCTCTCTGTCGTGGTAAAAGGTGGCGTGCTCTCCGTCGTGGTTAAAGATGTCGTGCCCTCCGTCGTGCTTAAAGTCGTCATGCTTTCCGTCGTGGTTAAAGATGTCGTGCCCTCCGTCGTGCTCTCCGTCGTGGTAAAAGGTGGCGTGCTCTCCGTCGTGGTTAAAGATGTCGTGCCCTCCGTCGTGCTTAAAGTCGTCATGCTTTCCGTCGTGGTTAAAGATGTCGTGCCCTCCGTCGTGCTCTCCGTCGTGGTAAAAGGTGGCGTGCTCTCTGTCGTGGTTAAAGATGTCGTGCCCTCCGTCGTGCTTAAAGTTGTCATGCTTTCCGTCGTGGTTAAAGATGTCGTGCCCTCCGTCGTGCTCTCCGTCATGGTAAAAGGTGTCGTGCCCTCCGTCGTGCTCTCTGTCGTGGTAAAAGGTGGCGTGCTCTCCGTCGTGGTTAAAGATGTCGTGCCCTCCGTCGTGCTTAAAGTCGTCATGCTTTCCGTCGTGGTTAAAGATGTCGTGCCCTCCGTCGTGCTCTCCGTCGTGGTAAAAGGTGGCGTGCTCTCCGTCGTGGTTAAAGATGTCGTGCCCTCCGTCGTGGTTAAAGATGTCGTGCTTTCCGTCGTGCTTAAAGTCGTCATGCTTTCCGTCGTGGTTAAAGATGTCGTGCCCTCCGTCGTGCTCTCCGTCGCGGTAAAAGGTGGCGTGCTCTCCGTCGTGGTTAAAGATGTCGTGCCCTCCGTCGTGCTTAAAGTTGTCATGCTTTCCGTCGTGGTTAAAGATGTCGTGCCCTCCGTCGTGCTCTCCGTCATGGTAAAAGGTGTCGTGCCCTCCGTCGTGCTCTCCGTCGTGGTTAAAGATGTCGTGCTCTCTGTCGTGGTTAAAGATGTCGTGCCCTCCGTCGTGCTTAAAGTCGTCATGCTTTCCGTCGTGGTTAAAGATGTCGTGCCCTCCGTCGTGCTCTCCGTCGTGGTAAAAGGTGGCGTGCTCTCCGTCGTGGTTAAAGATGTCGTGCCCTCCGTCGTGCTTAAAGTTGTCATGCTTTCCGTCGTGGTTAAAGATGTCGTGCCCTCCGTCGTGCTCTCCGTCATGGTAAAAGGTGTCGTGCCCTCCGTCGTGCTCTCTGTCGTGGTAAAAGGTGGCGTGCTCTCCGTCGTGGTTAAAGATGTCGTGCCCTCCGTCGTGCTTAAAGTCGTCATGCTTTCCGTCGTGGTTAAAGATGTCGTGCCCTCCGTCGTGCTCTCCGTCGTGGTAAAAGGTGGCGTGCTCTCCGTCGTGGTTAAAGATGTCGTGCCCTCCGTCGTGGTTAAAGATGTCGTGCCCTCCGTCGTGCTTAAAGTCGTCATGCTTTCCGTCGTGGTTAAAGATGTCGTGCCCTCCGTCGTGCTCTCCGTCGCGGTAAAAGGTGGCGTGCTCTCCGTCGTGGTTAAAGATGTCGTGCTCTCTGTCGTGGTTAAAGATGTCATGCCCTCTGTCGTGGTTAAAGATGTTGTGCCCTCCGTCGTGCTCTCTGTCGTGGTAAAAGAAGGCGTGCTCTCCGTCGTGGTTAAAGATGTCATGCTCTCCGTCGTGGTTAAAGATGGCGTGCCCTCCGTCGTGCTTAATGTTGTCATGCTTTCCGTCGTGGTCAAAGATGTCGCGCCCTCCGTCGTGGTTAAAGATGGCGTGCCCTCCGTCGTGCTCAAAGTTGTCATGCTTTCCGTCGTCATTAAAGATGTCGTGCCCTCCGTCGTGGTCAAAGATGTCGTGCCCTCCGTCGTGCTCTCTGTCGTGGTAAAAGGTGGCGTGCTCTCCGTCATCGTTAAAGATATCGTGCCCTCCGTCGTGCTTAAAGTTGTCATGCTTTCCGTCGCGCTTAAAGATGCCGTGCTCTCCGTCGCGGTTAAAGATGTCATGTCCTCCGTCGCGCTTAAAGATGTCGTGCTCTCCGTCGCGCTTAAAGATGTCGGGCTCTCTGTCGCGGTTAAAGATGTCGGGCTCTCTGTCGCGGTTAAAGATGTCGGGCTCTCTGTCGCGGTTAAAGATGTCGTGCCCTCCGTCGCAGTTAAAGATGTCGGGCTCTCCGTCGCGGTTAAAGATGTCGTGCTCTCCGTCGCGGTTAAAGATGTCGTGCCCTCCGTCGCGCTTAAAGATGTCGGGCTCTCCGTCGCAGTTAAAGATGTCATGCCCTCCGTCGCGCTTAAAGATGTCATGCTCTCCGTCGCGGTTAAAGATGTCGTGCCCTCCGTCGCGGTTAAAGATGTCGTGTTCTCCACCATGGTTAAAGATGTCGTCATGCTTCCAGAAGTCATGCTCTCCGACGTGATTGGAGATGTTCTTCTCTCTGACGTGCTTTCAGAAGTCGTGCTCTCCAACATGATTCCCGATGTCGGGCTCATCGACAGTCTTGAAAATGATAGGGTCGTATTTGTCGTTCCTGTGGTTGTAGGCATTGTCATGGTTGTAGGTGTTGACATTTCTGTGAAATGTGAAAAACACAATATTTGATAACATTTCCTAATTAAGCACATTATCTACAAACCTCATTCATCTCACGTTCAGTTTAGAAATTTCCTCTTTGGACCAGTCCTATTCATGCTAAACACAAATAGAGTATTTGGCATTTTAAAAATAAAACAATCCCTTTTATTATTTTATAATACACTTGATATACTTCTGAAAAGCGAGTCTACTCCACAGCCCAGACATGTGAACAATACAAGATCTTATTGGCATATGCAGAGTTTTACTACTCTCTGATTCCTCAAGCTCCTCTGGGTCTGGTGCGATGGCCTACACGTGACCCAGATTACGCCTTTATGCGTTTCCACCGATAGTTCTGCTCCCAAGAGTCCTGGCGAGGGTCAGTCAACAGGGTTTGCCCCACTTATTGATAGCGCCCCAATTGGCCGACCAGAGTGTGGTTCTCGGATCTAATATCTCTCCTCGACGACTCACACTGGGTGATTCCAGTGAGGAGTGATCTTCTGGCTCAGGTGCAGGGGGACAATATTTCATCCCCAGCTCGAGCTCTGGAACCTTCACGTTTGGCCCCTGATGGGGACCAACTAAGAGATGCTGGTCTTCCAGCCAGCGTAATTGAACCCATTTTAAGTGCCAGGGCTCCCTCCACTAGAAGAACTTATGCCCTCAAATGGAGTGTATTTGAAAGTTGGTGCATGGCAAGACATGTAGACCCAGTTCACTGACAGATTGTTTCAGTGCTGGAGTTTCTGCAAGAAAAGTTGTCCTTGTCATGCTTTGACCGATGGGGTTTCTGTGGAGAAGCACAATTTAGTTGTTTATTCGTGGAGCTAAACGGTTGTGGCTGTCCATTAGAGTGACGGTCCCTTCGTGGGACTTAGCTATTGTACTCGAAGGCCTGGCTGATACCGCTTTCGAAGCACTAGAGTCAGCGCCTGTCAGGCTTCTGTCTCTTAAGATGGTTTTTCTCATGGCTATTACTTCGTTGAAGAGGATTGGGGATCTGCAGGCTCTGTCAGTCTCCCCATCCTGCTTAGACTTTGCCCCTGGGCTAGTCAAAGCTACTCTGCATCCTCACCCGAACTATCTTCCATAGGTTCCATTCTCGACCCTGCACCCAGTCGTTCTCAAAGCCTTCTGTCCTCTGCCTTTCACAGCTCTAGAGCAGGAAAGATTTCACTTTCTGTGTCCACTTTTGTCCACCGCACTAGCCAGTGGGGTAAGTCAGAACAGCTCTTCATTTGCCATGGGGGTTGCAACCGGGGCGCGGCCACCACTAGACAGATGCTGTAACACTGGGTGAGAGATGCTATTGCCCTAGCCTATGAGGCGCGTGGTCACACTTCGCCTCTGGGAATCAGGGCTCATTAGACCAAGGGGGTTGCATCATCAATTGCTCTGGGAAGAGGCGTCCCCCTGCAGCAGGTGTGTGATGTGGCAGGCTGGTCCTCTCCGCACACGTTTGTTAGATTTTATAGTCTGGATGTCAATGCTACTCCGGGCTCGCGGATCATTGAGTCAGCATCTCAGAACTAGGTCTGAGACCTCCTTGGCTATTGTGCGCACACGCTACACAACCTGGGCGTCCAGACACTTGCAGTGCGGCGGCTTTGGTATTCTCGTTCCCATAGCGTTTTCACGCAGCATCGAGTGTAGCTTTTGAAAGGGAACGTCTTGGGTTACTTAGCTGTAACCCTGTTTCCTGATAAAGCGGGAACAAGATGCTGCGTTTCAATGCCGCACTGCTGGCGTGCCTGGACGTCCTTCAGACAAAATTGACCTGAGGATGTTTCTGGTTCACTCCTATTTATAACCTGCAGGTGCACCTTATTCGGTGACGTCACCTGACTGAGGTTATAAGCCGAAGTATTCGGTGGTTTTGGCATACACAGGCTTCACATCCAGAGAATAAAGAGATGTTCCCATAGCCTTTTCACCCAGCATCTCGTTCCCGCTTTATCAGGGAACAGGGTTACAGCTAAGTAACCCAAGACATTTGTAATAGTAATTTTCCTATCGACCCTCCCTCGAGTAGGTCACATGGCATTTTGCTGTATGTCTGACTTCTGTTTTTTATCTCAGTTATGAACACTCCTTTCCGATTTCCTGTTTATGCTTGCTGGAAATGGTACTCATTTAAATTGTAGGTTTCCTTTGGACTCTTCAGTAGTGAAATCTCGTCCTATTGACTCTTGGGTATGTACGAGAGTATAAGGGCTATAGCACTTATTCCAATCTGTTTGTAGTTTCACTCTTGAACAATATTGCCTTACTGCCATTGGTAAGTGGCTCATTTCCTGTTGTGTTTTATATATGCAATGGGCAGCATACACAACAAATAAGTGCATTGGATATAATTCCTGGTTGCAAAAGAATTGCTAGTATTTGTTCTTCCCACATTTTGGAACAGGTATGTAATTTCTACTTGGTACATCATTGTTTTCTAAAAAAATTTAAATGTTTATATCATAGGAACCATAGGTCAGGATGGGTGTGGTAGACTTATGCATAAATGCTACTGCTTTGCATGACCATTGGAGCTTTGCCTTATTGGTGTTTTGCTGGATTGGCGCTTTGCCTTAATGCTGTTTCACTTGCACTTTGTTCTTATCCCTGTCTAAAATAAGACAGAATTTGATAGAATTTTACGAGTTGTTGTTTCCTCCCTCTCCACTGGTAAAATTTTAGAACGTCTCTTTCTTGTTCCGAGCCTTGCTACCATGATTAAATTAATTACTGGGGTCGGTTGATTTCCTTGGGTGCAATTCCCAAGGTGGCGTAATTGCCTATATTACATCTGAGCCAGCCCCACCACCTCGCCACAATACGTTTACATCAACTACCTTTATGAGTAATCTTCCTGAGTTATCAACTATGATTGGATCACCATCTGATCCCACAGAAGTCAATCAGGCAACTGAATATTTAGCGTCAACATTCTGTTGTACATTAGATAATGAAGCTCTGGTTAAAAGAAAGATTTTTATAGATAAGTAACTTGCTCCTTGGTATAAAATTAGAGCGTCAATGGCATCAAACTAAATTGTTAGTATTGCAAACAGCAGCAACTAAATGGTGCTTCCCCACAGAAACCCCATCATTCAGAGCGTGACAAGCCGAAATAGCAGCTACGTACGTTCTGAGAGTACTAGGGCATAAGCCCGAGGACAACTTTTCTTGCAGAAACTCCAGCACTGAAACAATCTGGCAGTGAACTGGGTCTACATGTCTTGCCATGCACCAATTTTCAAATACACTCCATTTGAGGGCATAAGTTCTTCTAGTGGAGGGAGCCCTGGCACTTTAAATGGTTTCAATTACGCTGGCTGAAAGCCCAGCATGTCTTAGTTGGTCCCGTTCAGGGGCCAAACGTGAAGGTTCCAGAGCTCGAGCTGGGGATGAAATATTGTCCCCTGCGCCTGAGACAGAAGATCCCTCCTCACTGGAATCACCCAGGGTAAGCCGTCAAGGAGAGATATTAGATCCAAGAACCACACTCTGGTCGGCCAATGGGGCGCTATCAATAAGAGGCACAGACCCTGTTGACGGACCCTCGCCAGGACTCCTGGGAGCAGAACTATAGGGGGAAACACTTAAAGTCGTAATCTGGGCCACGTGTCAGAGAGTAGTAAAGGGGGCATTGTGCTGCCTCTTGTGAGGCAAAGAGGTCCACCTCTGCTATGTAAAATCTTTCCCAGATTTGACTGACTACTTCGGGGTGGAGTTTCCATTTCCCATGTTTTACAGCTTGTCTGGATAGCAAGTCTGCTCCTACATTCATATGCCCTGGAATGTAAATCGCCCTGAGGGACAGGAACTTGTCCTGTGCCCAAAGCAGAACCTGGTGCGCTAGCTTGTTCAAGCGGTGCGAGCGCAGTCCACCCTGGCGATTTATGTACGAGACTACCGCAGTGCTGTCCACCCGCACTAGGATATGGTAGCCTCTCAACTGCTGGAGGAAGTGTTTCAGGGCCAGAAACAGAGCCATCATTTCGAGGCAATTGATGTGTCACGCGAGAAGATGACCTCTCCAGCTCCCTTGTGCTGGACGGCCATCCAAGACTGTACCCCAGCCCGTGAGGGAAGCGTCTGTCATTAGCATCTTGCGATGACAAGACGGACCTAGAGTGGGACCCAAAGTCAGAAACCGGGGTCTGAACCACATAGAAAGGGTACGAAGCCCCCGGCGCGTAATCCTTATTAGCCTCTGGGGGTTGGCCCTTTAATGAAACCCCCTGGCTCTTAGCCACAGCTGAAACGCTCTCATGTGCAGAAGGCCCAAAGGTATCACCGTGGACACAGTTGCCATGAGGCCTAAAGATTTCTGAAAGTGATGAACAGTGACCTTCTGGCCTAGCTTGATTTCCTTCAGGGTGTTGAGAATGGATTCGACCCGAGCAGGAGACAGCTGTGCCCGCATTGTGACCGAATCCCACGTGACACCCAAATATGTTGTCCTCTGAACAGGAAGGAGTCTCAATCCTAAAGAATGAAGATGGGCTAGGACGACATCCCGATGTCGAAGCGCTAGCTCCTGAGACTGGGCCAGAATCAGCCAGTCGTCTATGTAATTCAAAATACGGATGCCGTGGAGTCGTAAAGGAGCCAGATCTGCTTCCTTGCATTTTGTATATGTGCGGGGTGACAGAGCTAGGCCAAATGGAAGGACCTGATACTGGTAAGCTTCGCCCCCAAAAGTGAACCTCAGGAACTTCCTGTGCTGTGGCAATATTTCTATATGGAAATATGTGTCCTTGAGATCGATTGTCACAAACCAATCCTCTAGTTGGATTTGGGAAAACAATCATTTTGACAGTCAACATTTTGAATCTGGATTTCCTGAGATAGCGGTTCAAGCCACGAAGATCCAAGATCGGAAGCAACCCCCCCCTCTCTTGGACACCAAAAAGTACCGACTGTAGTAGCCCGACTCTCTGTCTGGGAGGGGAACATGTTCTATGGCCCCTTTGCCCAGCAGAGTCTGTAACTTCTGGGCCAGCAGATGTGCTCGGTCCGGTTTCACGGAAGTGGAGACCACACCGTTGAAATGTGGAGGACGATGTGCAAACTGAATCCTGTAGCCAGTGCCTACAGTCCTTTGTACCCAAGGAGATACGCCTGGCAGTAGTTTCCACACTGCCAGCTTCTCCGAAAGGGGCACGAGCTTTGACACTTCGGCTGGATGGGGGGGTGTTAGGTGTTGGGTATCCTGAAGTGTGGCAGGAGATGCCTGAACACCCAACTTTTTGTTGGAGACCGGCGCTCCCCGAAACACCAGTGGTGGCGGGGATTGAACACCGGCCTCCCGGGAGTGCCAGGGAGGAGGCCCTGTTTTGTGATGAAAATCCAGGTGCCCCTCCCTGGGGGGAGACACCCCCACGGCCCCAGGCGCACGAACCTCAGGGCTTCTTCTTTGAAGAGAGGAAGCTCCTCAGATCCGGTCTTTTCGAAGCAGATTTTTGAGAAGAGCGGCGAGTCCCACCCCAGTCTTTATGAGGGGGTGCGCAGCTGGTCACGCTCTCCTTCTGCACCTCATGCTTGATAGGGGCCAGACTTGGCCGGGGCCGGGTGGCCAACGGTCCCGGTTCTTGAGCACGGCGGGGAAGGAACCTCCCAAAGGCCTGTTCATATAACTTCGCCTCCCGAAACCTAGCGACGGAATTAACAGCATCGCCAAAGACGCCGGAAGGCGAGACGGGGGCGTGAGGTTCAGCCACAGATGCCTCTCCGTGGATACCATGGCAGCCATAGAACGGCCCACAGCACGGGCCGTCTGCTTGGTTGCACGGAGAGACAGGTCTGCGGCTCGGCGCAGCTCTGCAAACGCCCTGTCATCAATAACCCCGCCGGTGCTCAGGTCCTTCAGCAGGTCAGCCTGGTAAGCCTGCAAAACCGCCATGGTGTGCAGTGAAGCGCCAGCCTGACCTGCTGCCTGAAAAGCTTTCCCCACCAAAGCAGATGTCAATCTACACGGCTTGGAGGGGAGAGTGGGCTTTTTCAGGGAGGATGATGTCCCAGGAGAGAAATGGCCCGCAAGCGTCTCTTCTATCTGGGGCATCATCATATAACCGCGTGCTTTCGCATCAACGATATTCGAATAAGTCGAAGTCGATGGCACAAAAACACGCGATGAATACGGCTTGCTCCATGAAAGAGTTCATTCATCATGGAGGACACCAAAGAAGGGGAGAGAGAGAGACGTTGAGGCTCCTCCCCCCGGCAACCCGACAGAAATCTGTCGTTCAATCTCGAACGCTTGGGGGAATCTCGCTTCTGCGGCCAGTCGAATCGCTCGACCGCACGCGTTATAACCTCTAATAATTCCTCATAAGCTCTTTCAGCACTGGAGCAGCATTGTGAGGAGGCTACTTCCATGGAAGCGAGAGAGGAGGATTCTTCCGCTCCTTCACAAGAAGCGCCAGAGCGCACTTGCGAAGCGGAAGCTAAAACTTCCTGATCCGGAGAGAGCGAGAGAGAAATTGGAAATTCCATCTCGTGCGCCTCTGCCAGATCAGCACGCGAGCCCCAGGAATGCTCCGCGGCTCGCGGTTTCTCTTTAAAGAAAGCGAGCCGCGCGCGAAGCACCTTAATAGGGAGAAGATCACAGTACTCACAGTCTCCCTGCAGCCCGAGGCGAGCGTGTTCTTCCCCAAAGCACTCGAGACAAAATCATGAAGATCGCCCTCTGAAAGAGATCTATCGCACGGAGGCACGCATCTCTTAAGCAACTCCGCCATATCGGTGAGTTAATGCTGTTATTTCCCTTTTTATTTTCGCTTTCGTTATGGCTTGCACATGCACACACAAACACAAAGCGGTCCTGAAGACAAAAAGATCTGAGGATGTTTCCGGTTCATTCCTATTTATAACCTGCAGGTGTACCTTATTCGGTGACGTCATGCCTGGCACAGGTTATAAGCCGAAGGTATTCGGCGGTTTTGACATGCACAGGCTTCAACAAAGAGATGTTCCCATAGCGTTTTCACGCAGCATCGAGTGTAGCTTCTGAAAGGGAACATTATATTCCTTTCAGCAGGTGTAGCTCTAGTATAATGATACTTTAGTTGTCTGTGTTAAGTAAGCATTTATACCACATAAAATTCTGTCACTCTAAACTTTCTAATTATCTCTGGAAAAAAAGATAAAATGGTTACCAAGTATTGTTGTTGTACCGTCAGGAGAGGCTGTAGTTAGAGTTGATTGTTGAGCTTTGAATGACAGCATTAAAAAAAAGAGAAACATTTTACTTAAAAATCAATTAATGTACAAAACACTTTTAATTTTATACATTTACAATAACCTACAGTATTTGCATAAGTATGCACACCCATAAACTAATACATTTGCTTGTAATCCAGCGCTTAATATTTGTAAATGTTTTTTTTTTTTAATTGACACTCATCCTTGAAAAAAAAATGCTCCCAAATTCGAATTGTTAGGCCACATAATTTCCACAATTCTTTTCAAGTGATCCACATACTTTTGCTAAGTCTATGCTCTGTTAAAAACATTCAGATTTTTAATAAATAAAGCCATTTCTCTGTGAAGTTCTTCTTTGTATTCTTCTGTCTAACAAAGGCTATAGGTCTTCTCACAAAATAGTTTGGTATTCAGAGCTAACCATTATTCTCTCCATCCTGACCACAGTCCAAGTCCAAACTGAAGAGAAGCAGACCAGTAGTATGGTGCCATCACCACTAACATGCTTCCTATTATAAAATATTGTGCTCATTTTTACGTTTTCCCCTGCAGTATGTTCAATTCACCATATGCATGTGTAAAAGTTAGCGTTCAATTCTTGTGTCTGTTTTTGAAAACAACAAACACAACCTCAAACAAACACAACTTTTTTTTTTTCACTGTGCTAACAGCATTAACTCAAAGTAATTGTTTCCTGAATGTTTTATCAGTCTCTCACTTTGTTTTGTTCAATTTTTCTATAACATTGCTTCAGTTAATTGAGGTTATTATACTTTAATTTATTTTATTTTGAGGCTTTTTACAGTGTAGATTTACTGATGTAAATTATTCTGTTGCATGACCAAATTTCGACCATGCTTTAGCTATCGGACAGATTTACTCACATTTGCCTCTAGAGCTTATGGTCGAGTCAATGTCAGCAAATTACCCAGGTCCTGTGGCTGCGGAAAAATGACCCCAAATTATAACTTTTCCACTGCCGTGCTTGACCATGGGCTTCAGGCATTCCTGCTGAAATTTTAATAGATTTTTGTATACATGTTGATGATCAATTAATCAAGAGCTGATGATTAGCAACACCTACACCTGTAGTTGCAATTTACCATATAAAATTTTGTAAAGCAGTAATCGGGGGCTCTGAGTATTGCCCCATGCACAGACACAGTGAAAAAAAATTATATGTATTTGCCTAATACTAAGACCCATTATGATCAGATTATTTTTATATTTTTACAAAAAAACTTTGAAAAGGTTGCACTTTTACACATGTCTGTTTTAGTTATTTAGTGCACAGTATTGGATTTAACTATGGATTTAATATCTGGTAGCACATAATATTTCAGCATTTAATGGTATTTAGTATTTAAGTTGAATTAAGCCATTTTGTCCATGGCTTTAGTTGTGGCTTTAATATATATAAAAGATACTATTTAGCAGATTATTGTGTTATTGGATTATATTTGAGTTTCCCTCCTTTTGATGTCACTACTTAACAAGTAATTAATTTTTTATACATTATGAGCTACAGTATGAGGAATAAACCACAATTCAAATTCAACTTGAATTATGCTGTTCTCGGTCGTAACTTTTGCAATTATTTCAGAAGTGAAGGAAAATTAGATTGAATACCGTATGAATACTTGTTGAATACAGTTTTACACACTTTATTTCAAGGTCTTTTCCTAAATGAATAGTTGCATACAGTACAGTATGTATCAGCTTAAGAGAAAAGACTCACAGTTTGCAAAAAATGATTCACAAATAAGCCTTCCTGAGTGATGTGGCTGAAAAGGTGCTTTTTTGCCTTCAAGTGAACTTAGTATTTAAGCTGATTTTTGTGTTTTAAAAAATCCAAATATACATATTTTATGTGTTTGCATTTAAATAAAAAGTAAAGGAAAGTCCATGCCTTTAAGATAAACTCACCAGTTATTTCATTTGTAAAAAAAATTGCTCCGACAAAAAGAATTAAAGGCAACATGCTCTTGATGTTGATGCTCTTGCTCCTGACCAAGGTGTGTGTATGTGTGTGTGAGAGAGAGAGAGAGAGAGAGAGAGAATGTATTGTGTACAGTATGGCTGATTCTCATGACACAATGGCAACAGTTGCAGTATATCATCTTAACAGACTCCACCCACAAATTATTACGCCACGCGCTATTGTTAACAAAATTAGTCCTACATTCTTAGAATTACAGAAGGGCATGTAGCATATAATAACACCTTACTTTTACTGTAAATTATCAGCATGTTAAGGACTTTTTACAGAACATTGATTAAAGAAAGGAATAAATAAATCAGCATGTACCATAAGCCTATACTGTTTCAGGAGTACATTTCCTGTAAGTGAACAATTTAAATTATTTTAAACATGTAGTATGTTTTTTATTTATATTCCTGGTGGAGTAAAAAAAAAAAAAAAAGGCTAGGAGGGTGTGCTGATTAAGGGAACTTGAGATGACTTCTCCTGGTGCTGGTGCGGTTGCTGCTCCTGTTGTTGTCACTGCCAGGAGAATGAGGTATAAGTGAAGAGGAAAGAAAAAGTCCAAGATTTAGCTCGATCATCTTTTATAGAGGGTGACCGAACTGCCGGGCCTGTGAACTCCTGGGAAGTGGCGCTGTTTGCCTGCAAATTGTTTTGTGTGGGAACCTAAACAGCTCCAACTTCTAATAATAAAACGTTTACAGATATTTTGGAATAAATATCTACATTTGAAAAATCTTCTTTGACTGATTTTCATGCCTAAACAAACTAAATAATGCTCAATGTTCAGGCTCAGGTGCACCCCGTAGTTCAAGGGGAAAGAAAACATGAAGAATTGTAGCAGCTGATCCAGGAGGAACAAAAGAGTGAAGGTGATTGGTTGATGCATTCCAAAAAGTTGGGGTTTTTCATGTACATTTAAGAAGAAAGTTGAGCATCCCAAAGATACGTGAACAGCCTCCAAGTTGCACAATCCGCTGCCTAAAAATTGCCACAAAAACGTTTGGTCGCTATACAGAGAAGCTGACCTTTTCTTTGCAGATTTGCATCGTGACATCTCCGCTGCACAGGCGCTTTAATGTGGCCTGACAGTAGATGTCGAGATCTCGATTTTCCATGGCCGCAGCACAGAACATGAAATAATGTCTGCTTTTACTACTAACTTGCAATTTTGTCCTGGTGACTGTGAGCCAAATATTTGACTCTGCGACACCAAACGTTTACCGACAACGTTGCCAACGTTGCCATGACACTGAGGTCAAAGAGGAAAACTAATACATTTAGCTTTTAAACTCAGGCCAGGATAGCTGTAATGAGCTGAAACATTTACTTTAATTAAATAATAATTATAAATATTATTGCATTGCTAATTTAATTTAGGATGTGTGATTTTTTTTACCACCATAATGGCCTTTAATTTAACAAACCATATCTCACTATTATTTAAAAATTGGTATTTGAAAAAGATTTTTTTTTAATAATAAACTGTGAATTTGTTAATACATGGGTCTATAATTTGTAATTTGTAAAGATTTTTTCTTCTTTAAAATAGTTTCACTTCATGTACTTTCTTCATGTGCTTGCATTCCAAGAAAGGCATGTGAAATATCAGGTTGCTCCATTAAAACTAATCTTTTTATATTCACATTTACATAAGAAGTAAGATGTTTGACCTGTTTGGTGGCTCTTTTCCCCTGCTGGGAAATGAGCTCCCTTTTTAAAGAGGCAATACATTCTTGCATTTTTGTTTGTTTGTTTGAGCAGCTTCCCCCTGCCTGAGGCTGTTTAATGAACCTGTTTCATGACCTGTCAAAAAAACAAAAGACATTGGAACACACGTCAATTAAGAAACCTAATACGATTTCTTAGACTATATAATAAAATATTGCGTCTTCTTGACTTCCATAATATCTGAACAATAAAGCAGGAAATAAGCTCTCTAGCTTCAAGCCTCTATCAGGTTGCATAGATATTCACAACCTTTGTCTACAATGGACAATATGTCATACGTCAATATCCTATAATACTAACAGTGAAGGTGTACATAAATACAAGATTACTTCCTGAATTATTTACATTTTAAATATGTGACATCCCAGGGATAATGCTCTCAAGGTGTCGAGCAGTCTTGGGTTTTTCACCAATCAAAATTTTGGTCTCATCTGGTCTGTGGTTAATCTTTTTTTTCATGCTGTATACATTTGCTTAGCTTGTGGAAAGGCTGGCATGTAGTTATCATGTGAAATGTGCATTCTAGTATGAGAAACAATACATGCAAGTCAACACTGTGCAAGGTATAACCTGTAGCTACACACGTGGACAAAATTGTTGGTACCCTTCGGTCAATGAAAGAAAAACTCACAATGGTCACAGAAATAACTTTAATCTGACAAAAGTAATAATTTTTTAAAAATCTATGAATGTTAACCAATGAAAGTCAGACATTGCTTTTCAACCATGCTTCAACAGAATTATTAAAAAAATAATAAACTCATGGAACAGGCCTGGACAAAAATGATGATACCCCTAGAAAATACTGAAAATAATGTGACCAAAGGGACATGTTAATTCAAGGTGTGTCCACTAATTAGCATCACAGGTGTCTACAATCTTGTAATCAGTCAGTGGGCCTATATATAGGGCTCCAGGTAGTCACTGTGTTGTTTGGTGACATGGTATGTACCACACTCAACATGGACCAGAGGAAGCGAAGGAAAGAGTTGTCTCAGGAGATTCGAAGGAAAATTATAGACAAGCATGTTAAAGGTAAAGGCTATAAGACCATTTCCAAGCAGCTAGATGTTCCTGTGACTACAGTTGCACATATTATTCAGAAATTTAAGATCCATGGGACTGTAGCCAACCTCACTGGATGTGGCCGCAGGAGGAAAATTGATGACAAATCAAAGAGACGGATAATCCGAATGGTAACAAAAGAGCCCAGAAAGACGTCTAAAGAGATCCAAGGTGAACTTCATGCTCGAGGAACATCAGTGTCAGATCGCACCATCCGTCGTTGTTTGAGCCAAAGTGGACTACATGGGAGACGACCAAGGAGGACACCATTGTTGAAAACAAATCATAAAAAAGCCAGACTGGAATATGCCAAACTACATGTTGACAAGCCACAAAGCTTCTGGGAGAATGTCCTATGGACAGATGAGACAAAAATGGAACTTTTTGCCAAGGCACATCAGCTCTATGTTCACAGACGGAAAAATGAAGCATATGAAGAAAAGAACACTGTCCCTACTGTGAAACATGGAGGAGGCTCTGTTATGTTCTGGGGCTGCTTTGCTGCATCTGGCACAGGGTGTCTTGAATCTGTGCAGGGTACAATGAAATCTCAAGACTATCAAGGGATTCTAGAGAGAAATGTGCTGGTCAGTGTCAGAAAGCTGGGTCTCAGTCGCAGGTCATGGGTCTTGCAACAGGACAATGACCCAAAACACACAGCCAAAAACACCCAAGAATGGCTAAGAGGAAAACATTGGACTATTCTAAAGTGGCCTTCTATGAGCGCTGACCTCAATCCTATTGAGCATCTTTGGAAGGAGCTGAAACATGCTGTCTGGAAAAGGCACCCTTCAAACCGGAAACAACTGGAGCAGCTTGCTCATGAGGAGTGGGCCAAAATACCTGCAGAGAGGTGCAGAAGTCTCATTGACAGTTACGGGAATCGTTTGATTGCAGTGATTGCCTCAAAAGGTTGTGCAACAAACTATTAAGTTAAGGGTACCATCATTTTTGTCCAGGCCTGTTCCATGAGTTTTTGAGTTTTCTTTTTTTTTTTATAATTCCGTTGAAGCATGGTTGAAAAGCAATGTCTGACTTTCATTGCTTAACATTCATAGAATTCTTATTTATTATTACTTTTGTCAGATTAACGTTATTTCTGTGACCATTGTGAGTTTTTCTTTCATTGACCGAAGGGTACCAACAATTTTGTCCACGTGTGTAGCTCATTAAATACATTCCGTGGGAGGAAACCGGAGTACTAGGAGGAAACCCAACAAGCACAGGGAGAACATGCAAACTCCATGCACACAGAGACTGGAATCAAACCTGGCCGGGAATCGAACCCGGACTCTAGACACAGCAATGGCTTGCTAATACTACATCATTGTTCTGTATTATGTTCCAAACAGTTTTTCCTGGTAACCTATGGTTTATTAACATTACTGAGTAATGACCAATATACAAAGAATAATGTGTTTCATGGGATCAGGGTTTAATAATTAAATATCTACATTTATCTGTATAAACATTTCAAAAACATTCTAAATAATTATCGTGTATAGTACAGGAGATTATACATAACATAACAGACATCGATTTTTTGTTGTCTCTTGAACTTGGCCTTTTAACCCTAGGGGTCCTACTAATTTTACATTTTGTCTGCTTTGCAAAGTTGCTCTCTTTGTGATCTGTGTATATTTTGACTGAAACAAAGCATCTCGTATTGGCTCATACAGGGGCGATTCTAGGATTTTGTAAGAGGGTGGGCACAGAGGGGACCATGAACCAGGCAGGGGGGGCCGCGGGAAGTCAGATTCAATTATAAATACATGGCTTAGAAAACATTAAGCCTGATTTACAAAATCTTGAGCAATGCCCTCTCCGCTAATATGCGTAATATTAAGTTAAATGTAGCACTGCCACAAGAGACTTTTTTTTTAGAAAAGATTTTCGCACATTTATTAATAAAAACAACTGATACAGTAACATTTATCTGTTTACTATGTATGTGGTGGTGAGCACTGCCACTAAATCATCTCTCTTCAGCAGTCTGCCAGTCAGTGTTAATCAGTCAGCGAAAATAATCAGAGAAACATGCTATCAGGGTGATATTTAAAAAAATTTGTATAAAAGTGACTGTATACACACCATAAACAGTGATGTGTCGTGGTTGAGTCATGGTGTGCGTCTCTCTCCTCCGTTTTGAAAATCGTGGAACTGTGATTCCCCTTCTCAATGAGAGAGTGATGGCCCTCTAAGCCAATGAGAGAGTGACGGCGCTCTAAGCCAATGAGTTGTTAACGGCGCTCTAAGGCAATGAGCGAGTGACCACGCTCTGAGCGTACAACGCATTGGCGCCACTCTGATTCAATGATGTTTGGCATTGTCAGGCTGACGGTACATTTGCAAAATTATATTTGGGGGTGGGGGGGCACCAGGGGGACCAATCATATTTCAGCCACCCCATGCCCCCCCTCTAAAACCGCCCCTGGGCTCATATCAGCAGCGTTTTGATCAAAGGGGAGATGAAAATGCAAAGTGTAGAGCAGAAACAGCAGCTTTATTTAATTGACAGTACTTAAATCACAAACAACAACATATCACAATGCATGGTATCTGTGTGTGGCTGAAATATGGTTGTGAATGAGCCTTTTAGTGACTAAAATGTCTGTGTGAGTCTGTAGAGTTTTGATCAAAAGGCAGATGAACGTGCGTGCCGATATATAGATTTATTTTGCCATTCCCCATGTGTCACAGCTTGTCTGGATAGCAAATCCGCTCCCACATTCATATGCCGCAGAATGTAAATCGCCCTGAGGGACAGGAACTTGTCCTGTGCCCAAAGCTGATACTGGTGCGCTAGCTTGTTCAAGCACGCAAGCGCAGTCGACCCTGGGGATTTATGTACAAGACTACTGCAGTGTTGTTCACCCGCACTAGGACATGGTAGCATCTGAACTACTGGAGGAAGTGTTTCAGGGCCAGAAACAGAGCCATCATTTCGAGGAAATTGGTGTGCCATGCAAGAAGATGTCCTCTCTAGCTCCCTTGTGCTGGACGGCCATCTAAGACCGTACCCCAGCCCATCAGGGAAGCGTCTGTCGTTAGCATCTTGCGACAACAAGACGGACCTAAAGTGGGACCCAAAGTCAGAAACCGGCGTCTGAACCACATAGAAAGTGTACGAAGCCCCAGGTGCGTAACCCTTATTAGCCATTGGAGGTTGGCCCTTGAGTGAAATTCTTTGACTCTTAGCCACAACTGAAACACTCTCATGTGCAGAAGGCCCAAAGGTATCACCGTGGACGCGGCTGCCATGAGGCCTAGAGATCTATGAAAGTGATGAACATTCACCTTCTGGCCTAGCTTGATTTCCTTTAGGGTGTTGAGAAATTTCAGTCAGGCTTTCGATTAGCCCACAGCACAGAGACAGCACTGATCAGGGTGATAAATGATCTACTCATGACAGCTGATGCAGGATTGCCTTCTCTTCTTATCCTTCTGGATTTGACAGCAGCCTTTGACACAGTGGATCATACCATTCTCCTGGATTGTCCAGTACACTATTGGGTTGTAGCAAACTACATTGCAGTGGTTCCAGTCCTACCTGTCCGACAGGTCTGAATGTGTCATGCTGGGAGGATGTACGTCCAGGCTGCTTAATGTCACATGTGGTGTTCCACAGGGGTCGGTTCTCGGCCCCATCCTTTTTACCATCTATATGTTACCTCTTGGGTGCATCATCAGCAGACATGGGCTGTCGTTTCACTGCTATGCCAATGACACACAGCTTTATATTAAAACTGCTCCAAACCCCTCTGAAGCCCTTTTGCACCTTACTGCATGCCTTGAGGAGATAAAGGCATGATGAGCAACTTTCTACAGTTGAACAGCAGTAAAACTGAGGCACTCCTTGTTGGTACATCTCATCAGATCCTTTCCTCTCCCATATCTCAATTTACTTTTGATGGTCAGGTTATCACTCTGTCCTCCACAGTCACCAACCTGGGGGTTCGGTTTGACCCACAGCTGACTTTCAGCGAACATATAAAACATCTGTGTAAAACCTCAGTATACCATCTAAAAAATATCTCCAAACTCCGCCCCCTCCTAACACTTCCAGATGCAGAGAAACTTGTTCATGCCTTCATATCATCAAGGTTGGACTACTGTAATGGACTCTTTGTTGGGATCTCTGTAAAGGACATTCAAAAACTACAATACATCCAAAATAGTGCCGCTAGAATTCTAACAAAAACCAGGAAATTTGAACACATCACTCCCATCACTGCACTGGCTTCCTGTTTCATCCCGGATTGAATATAAAATCCTCCTGCTTCAAAATACGGATGCCCTGGAGTCGTAAAGGAGCCAGGTCTGCATCCAACCATTTTGTATATGTGCGGGGTGACACGACCAAATGGAAGGACCTGATACTGGTAAGCTTCGCCCCCGAAATATTGTTGTGGCCAATATTTCTATATGGAAATATGCGTCCTTGAGATCGATTGTCACAAACCAATCCTCTGGTTGGATTTGAGAAACAATCATTTTGACAGTCAACATTGAATCTGAATTTCCTGAGATAGCGTTTCAAGCCGCAAAGATCTAAAATCGGACGCAACCCCCCATCTCTTTTGGGAACCAAGAAGTACTGTAGTAGTCTGACTCTCTGTCTGGGAGAGGAACATGTTCTTTGGCCCCTTTCGCCAGCAAAGTCTATAATTTCTGGGCCAGCAGATGTGCTCGTTCCGGTTTTACGGAAGTGAAGACCACGCCGTTGATACGTGGACTGAATCCTACAGTCCTTTGTACCCAAGGAGATATGCCTGGCAGTAGTTTCCACGCTGCCAGCTTCTCCGAAAGGGGCACGGGTTTTGACACTTCGACTGGATGGGGGGGGGGGGGGTGTTGTTAAATGTTCGGTAACCTGAACTGGGGCAGGCCCTGTGCACACGAGCCTCAGGACTTCCTCTTTGTAGAGAGGAAACTCCTCAGGTCCGGTCATTTTGAGGCAGATTGAAAAGAGCGGCAAGGCCCACCCCAGTCTTTAGGAGGGAGTGTCCGGCTGGTCATGCTCTCCTTCTGCACCTCACGCCTAATGGGGGCCAGACCTGGTTGAGCACAGCAGGGAAGAAACCTCCCAAAGGCCTGTTTGTATAATTTCGCCTCCCGAGACAGGGGCATCAAGGAGGACAGCACGATCCCTATCCTTGATGCCTGTGAGGTTCAGCCACAGATGCCTCTCTGTGGATACCATGGCAGCCATAGAATGGCCAACAGCACGTGCCGTCTGCTTGGTTGCATGGAGAGACAGATCTGTGGCTCGGCGTAGCTCTGCAAACACCCTCTCATCAATAGCCCCGCCGGTGCTCAAGTCCTTCAGAAGGTCAGCCTGGTAGGCCTGCAAAACCGCCATGGTGTGCAGTGTAGCACCAGCCTGACCGGCTGCCTGAAAAGCTTTCCCCACCAAGGAAGATGTCAATCTACATGGCTTGGAGGGGAATGTGGGCTTTTTCAGGGGGGATGATGTCCCAGGAGAGAGACAGGCTGCAAGCGTCTCTTCTATCTGGGGCATCATCATTTAACCTCGCGCATTTGCATCAACGATATTCAAATAAGTTGAAGTCGATGGCACAAAAACACGTGATGAGTATGGCTTGCTCCATGAAAGAGTTAACTCATCATGGAGGACACCAAAGAAGAGGAGAGATAGATGTTGAGGCCCTTTCCCCCAGCCACCTGACAGAAACCTGTCGTCTAATTTTGAGCGCTTCGGGGAATCTCGCTTCTGCGGCCAGTCGACGTGCAACCGCTCAACCGCACGTGTTATAAGTTCCAATAATTTTTCAAATGATCTGTCAAGGAGCGTTGTGAAGAGGCTACTTCCATGGAAGCAAGAGAGGAAAACTCTTCTGAAGAAGCGCCGGAGCGCGCTTGAGAAGTGGACGCTCCTGATCCTGAGAGAACGTGAGAGAAAGGGGGAATTCCGTCTTATGCGTATCTGCCAGAACAACACGCAAGCCCCAGAAAGCACCTTAATAGGGAGGAGATAACAATACTCATAGTCTCCCTGAAGCCCGAGGCGAGAGTGTTCTTCCCCCAAGCACTCAAAACAAAATTCGTGGAGGTCGCCCTACGAAAGAGATCTATCACATGGATCCCTTAACCAAATCCGCCATATCGGTGAGTTAACGCTGTTATTTTTCTTTTCCTTTCGATATCTGCTTGCACACACACACGCAAACACAAAGATCTTTTTGTCCTGAAGACAAAAAGATCTGAGGATGTTTCCGGTTCACTCTTATTTATAACCTATTTATAATTAATATAAAGGGAACACAATTTTATACTCGCTAAAAATGCGCTGCCTTTGCGGCGCTGCGCAAAACGTGCGCCGATTTGAAGTGGTTTATTTCAGTCATAATATACTAATACATATTTTTGCTGTGTAGTTTGTTTTTGTGTGGGTACATAAGAAATGTATTTCAATTAATGTTTCGGAATCCATGCTTTATTTTTATCTCAAAAGAAACCATGTTTGTGTGAGGAATCTGAATTGTGTATAGGTGTGAACAAGTGAGAAAATAGGAGACCTGGTGAAACATGATGTTACCTGAGCCAAGTGTGAATGGGCCTTACATATTCATGAAAAGTCATAGAACAGAGGTTCTTGTTTTGATGTGGACACACACCCAACACTTTCTGTGTTCAAAGCAATCTGCCAGTGTAACACGGCCACACATGCGACGGGTGGTTGCTAGGCAACCCCGTAGCACTGGCAATCAAGGTTGACGAGCTACACCTGGCCGGAAGGATATTTAAGCTCCCAGAAACCAGCGCACGCTGTGCGAACATTAGATAGGACCAGGTACGAGAGCGTGGCTCTGGTATAGGGAGTGAAAAGAGAAAAGAGAAAACAGAAAAGAGAAAAGGGAAAGTGAAAAGAGAAAAGAGAAAAGTGAGAAGGGAAAGTGAAAAGAGAAAAGTGAGAAGGGAAAGTGAAAAGAGAAAACAGAAAAGTGAGAAGGAAAAGTGAAAAGAGAAAACAGAAAAGTGAGAAGGGAAAGTGAAAAGAGAAACAAGAAAAGTGAGAATGGAAAGTGAGAAGAGAAAAGAGAAAAGGGAAAGTGAAAAGACAAGAATAACAAACAAAATACCTGTTCGTTGTGACAAAAGCACGGTGGCTCACGCCGACATAAGCGCGCCTTCCTTCCCTTTTTAACGCTGCGTGGTGTTCACGCGAGCCGATTATTCCCACCGAAATAAACAATCCACGGCCCATACCCCTCCAAGTCCTGCATCGGGGCTTCCATACACGATTTAATACCGAGGGCCGCCATATTGAGGCACCCCCTCATAACAGAATGTTCGCACCAGAGAAGAAGCCCGCGGATTTGGAGCGGGTACGCGAGATAGTAACCGGTCAGGCGGGGATGATCGGCAAACACGAACAAGCTCTGACCGAATTATTTTCAGAGATAAAGGGAATTTCGCAGCGCTTAGACCAAATCCATGAGCGCCTCGAGACACCGGGCACTTCCGGATCGCCGGCGAACCCGGAAGCACTTCCGGGTTCGGCTCCTGCGGTCGTCACTGTAGCACAAGCACTCCCCCTGGTGGCCGAGACGAGATTACCTACCCTACAGCCTTATGCTGGGGAGTCTGAGAAATGCAATGCCTTCCTACTCCAGTGCTCTTTAATATTTGAGATGCAACCATCCCAATTTCCCACTGAGAGAGCTAAAGTTGCATTTATGATATCATTATTGACGGGAAGGGCATTGGAGTGGGCCACCGCAGTATGGCAAAACCTCCTAGCAGCACACACTACAGCCAATGATTTTATACAGGCCCTCAAGGCCACTTTCCACCATCCACATCTGACTAGTGGTGTAGTCTCGCCCCTCCTCCGCATTCGGCAGGGAGGACGATCAGTGGCAGATTACACCATCGAATTCCGGACACTAGCTGCTAGTTCAGGCTGGAACGCTGGAGCACAAAGGGACGCATACATTCAAGGCCTTTCAGAGAAGCTCAAAGATGAGCTGGCAGTACGCGAACCACCCGAAGACCTAGAATCCCTGTATAGTATGGCCATCCGAATAGATAACCGCCTCCGTGAGCGTAGGGCGGAACGTGCAGGGAGTTACAGGGTAGAGCTGATCTCCCCCCAACGAGAGTTAGAACGGGAGGTAGATCAGGGCGAGCCCATGCAGCTAGGGGCAGCAGAGATCTCAGGGGCCCGCCAATTTCGTTCGGGATGCTGTCATTGTGGCAGGTCCGGTCACCATCAGGGGCGCTGTCCGCTGAACAAGCCAAAAGGGGGGGGTCACTCTCGGGAGGGGGGCCGATAGTGACCCAAAAATCAGACCCTCAGCGTTCAGGGCTTTTCCTCCCCATGGACATCACCTGGGAGGGAGCCGCCACTACCCATCTGAAAGCATTTGTTGACTCGGGAGCAGCAGGGAATCTAATAGACGTAGAGCTGGTGCGGAGACTGGCTGTGCCATTTCACCCACTCTCTGCGCCCATTTCAGTGGCGGCCCTGGACGGTCAGTTGTTTGAATCCGGGCCAATTATACATGAGACAGACCCTCTAATATTGCGTATTGGACAACATGCAGAGCGGATTACCTTCCTAATTACCCGAGTGCCTGAGCTTCAGGTGGTACTGGGGTTTCCTTGGTTACAGGAACATAACCCCCGTATTGATTGGTTAACCTGCTCTGTCTCGGTTTGGGGCACCCGCTGCGCACAGAGCTGCTTAAAAGGGATCAGAACCCTAGACGCGCAATCACCTCACCAGGTCGACCTCTCGGCAGTTCCCAAAGATTACTGGGACCTGGCGGAAGTATTTTCCAAGTCAGGGGCCCAAAAGCTTCCTCCCCATCGACCTTTCGAACTGCGCGATCAACCTGCTTCCAGGTTCGAATCCACCAAGGGGAAAACTCTACTCCTTGTCCCCTCCCGAGCAACTAGCTATGGAGGAGTACATCCAGGAGGCATTGTCCCTTGGATTCATTCGTCCGTCTACATCCCCCGCAGGGGCCGGGTTCTTCTTTGTAAAGAAGAAGGATGGGGGTCTCCGCCCCTGCATAGATTATCGGGGGGTGAACGCGATGACACTGAAAGACCGCTATCCCCTCCCTCTGATGAATTCTGCCTTTGAGTGCTTGCAAAAGGCAAAATTGTTTACAAAGCTAGATTTACGCAGTGCTTACAATTTGATCCGCATCAGGGCAGGAGACGAGTGGAAGACCGCATTTATTACACCGTCAGGGCACTACGAATACAAGGTAATGCCCTTTGGCCTGACTAATGCGCCAGCCGTCTTTCAGAGGTTCATTAATGAGGTGCTCCGGGAGACACTTAACCTCTACGCCTTCGTCTACTTGGACGACATTTTAATTTTTAGTGCCTCCATGCCAGAGCACGTCACTCATGTGCGCCGGGTGCTGCAACTTCTCCAGCAGAACCATCTATACGTTAAGCTGGAGAAGTCACAGTTCCACACAACCTCCACTTCGTTCTTGGGTTTCGTAGTATCCCAGGGTCATCTCCAAATGGATCCGGCCAAAATAAGGGCTGTGGCCAGTTGGCCCCGTCCCACATCGCTTCGGGCAGTTCAGCGCTTCCTGGGATTCGCCAATTTCTTTCGGCGGTTCATCCGCAATTTTAGCACCTTGGCGGCCCCACTTAGCGTCCTCACAAAGAGGAACCCAGGACGATTTAAATGGACAGAGGAGGCTCAAGGAGCTTTCCAGGCCATAAAGAAAAAACTCACCACAGCTCCAGTCTTGCGGATGCCAGATCCAGAGACCCAGTTTATAGTGGAGGTAGACGCGTCCGATGTGGGGGTGGGCGCGGTTCTCTCCCAGCATTCCGGGGAGGACCAGAAACTACATCCCTGTGCCTACTTCTCACACCGCCTGACCCCGGCCGAGAGGAATTATGGGATTGGAGACCGGGAACTCCTTGCCATAAAGCTGGCTCTAGAAGAGTGGAGGCACTGGCTGGAGGGGGCCAAACAACAAATATTGATTTGGACCGACCACAAAAACTTAGAATATATCCGGTCGGCCAAACGCTTAAACCCCCGACAAGCCAGATGGTCCCTCTTCTTCTCCCGGTTTGACTACGTGCTCTCGTTCCGTCCGGGCTCAAAAAACCTCAAGCCGGACGCCCTCTCGCGTCAATGGGACCCCCCGTTAGAGGAGCCCGAAAACGAGAGCATTATTCCAGCGCCCCGCATCCTTGCCCCCGTGCGCTGGGCCATTGAACAGCAAATCAGGCAAGCACAGCGACAGGAACCAGATCCGGGAGGAGGACCCTCCGGA
Source organism: Clarias fuscus (assembly GCA_030347435.1). NCBI lineage: Eukaryota > Metazoa > Chordata > Actinopteri > Siluriformes > Clariidae > Clarias > Clarias fuscus. The sequence goes on along the minus strand of CM059222.1, from coordinate 24,099,461 downwards.
AAATTATATGTTCCTGCCAGCCTCCGCTCCCAAGCTCTCGCATGGGGTCACACGTCCCCGTTTACGGCACACCCAGGCGCCACGAGAACCCTTGAGTTTATTCGCCGGCGTCTGTGGTGGCCCGGCATGGAGAGAGATGTTCGGGCTTATGTGGCGGCCTGCCCAACCTGCGCGCAGAATAAAGAACCACGTACACGGCCCGCTGGACGACTGCACCCATTACCCATACCGTCACGCCCGTGGTCCCATCTCTCCTTGGACTTTGTTACGGGTCTGCCCTCATCCAAGGGGAACACGGCCATTTTGGTAGTGGTAGATCGCTTCTCTAAAGCCTGCAAGTGTATTCCCTTGCCCAAACTCCTATCAGCCAAGGAGACAGCGCAGTTAGTCCTCCAACAGGTGGCCCGAGTGCATGGCCTCCCAACCGACCTGGTCTCTGACCGGGGTCCGCAGTTTGCTAGCCGGTTTTGGTGGGCGTTCTGTAAACTTATTGGAGCCACGGCCAGCTTGACATCAGGCTTTCACCCTGAGTCGAATGGGCAAACAGAGAGAGTGAACCAAGACTTGGAGCGCACCCTCAGGTGCGTAACCTCTTCCAACCCGTCATCGTGGTCTGACCACCTAATGTGGGTCGAGTATGCCCACAATACACTGTGGCACTCCTCCCTGGGCATGTCACCCTTTGAGTGCCAATTCGGGTACTCCCCCCCTATGTTCCCAGAGGAGGAACCCGAGGTAGGGGTCCCCGCTGCACGAAGTTTAGTACAGCGGTGCCGTCGGACCTGGAGGAGGGCCCGAGCCGCCCTACAAACCGCTAGGCGCAGGGCGACCCTCACGGCGAATCGGAAACGACGGGTAGAACCCTCCTTCCGTACAGGACAACGAGTCTGGTTGTCCACCAAGGACCTCCCACTAAAACTCGAGTCACGAAAGCTGGCCCCCCGATACATCGGGCCATTTAAAATCATGAGAAGGATTAATCCGGTGGCGTACCGCTTGGCTCTCCCCCGGTCAATGAGGATCAATCCTACATTCCATGTGTCTCGACTGAAACCAGTGCTCTGCAGCACCTTGGCTCCCAGACCTCCACCACCCCCACCCCCACCCCGTATCATTGATGGGTCTCCAGCGTTCACAGTTCGACGTATCCTGGACACCAGACGAGTCCAGGGCGCCATACAGTACCTAGTGGACTGGGAGGGGTATGGCCCAGAGGAGCGCTCTTGGGTGCCAGCCCGGCACATACTAGACCCCGAACTTGTTAGGGAATTCTGGGCTAGCCATGGGGCTGGCACAGGAATGCCAGGGGTCGTCCCTAGAAGGGGGGGTACTGTAACACGGCCACACATGCGACGGGTGGTTGCTAGGCAACCCTGTAGCACTGGCAATCAAGGTTGACGAGCTACACCTGGCCGGAAGGATATTTAAGCTCCCAGAAACCAGCGCACGCTGTGCGAACTTTAGATAGCACCAGGTACGAGAGCGTGGCTCTGGTATAGGGAGTGAAAAGAGAAAAGAGAAAACAGAAAAGAGAAAAGGGAAAGTGAAAAGAGAAAACAGAAAAGAGAAAAGGGAAAGTGAAAAGAGAAAACAGAAAAGAGAAAAGGGAAAGTGAAAAGAGAAAACAGAAAAGTGAGAAGGGAAAGTGAAAAGAGAAAACAGAAAAGTGAGAAGGGAAAGTGAAAAGAGAAACAAGAAAAGTGAGAAGGGAAAGTGAGAAGAGAAAAGAGAAAAGGGAAAGTGAAAAGACAAGAATAACAAACAAAATACCTGTTCGTTGTGACAAAAGCACGGTGGCTCACGCCGACATAAGCGCGCCTTCCTTCCCTTTGTAACGCTGCGTGGTGTTCACGCGAGCCGATTATTCCCACCGAAATAAACAATCCACGGCCCATACCCCTCCAAGTCCTGCATCGGGGCTTCCATACACGATTTAATACCGAGGGCCACCATATTGAGGCACCCCCTCATAACAGCCAGGTTTGTTTATTCTCCTTTGTCTCTTCTTTTCTGCTAAAGTTTGAAAATGTATATTTTTGTGTGTGTGCAATTTCAAAAGGCCTCAGGGTCCTAAGGATCCTGCTGCCATTTCCTGTACCTCTTATTTTAACTTATTTTGATGCGCAACAGGGGGTGGCTCAATTCCTGTCTCTGTGTGCATGGAATTTGCATGTTCTTCCCATGTTTGGTGAGTTTCCTCTGGGTAATCTGGTTTTATTCCACAGTCCAAAAACCTGCAGATTAAGCTAACTGCCATTTCCAAATTCAAAATAATGTGTGTGAGTGTGTGTACAGTATGTGTGTTCCTTGTAATGGATTGGCACCCTGTCCAGGGTGTACCCCGCCCCATGCCCTAAGTCTACTGGGATAGGCTCCAGGCCCCCCGCGACCCTGAATACATGATAAAGCGGTATAGACGATGAGTGAGTGAGAGTGATACTCAGGAGCTCTAACTGAAATCCTAACTGTTAGCAAGTTTAATATTCACACACACACACTTGCCTGGGCAGACTATTAAGTAAAATGAAAGATACAAAGACTTCCTAGTTCTGGTTTAGTTAGTCCTTAATTGAAGCTCTCCCTTTCTCTTCAGCTGCCTTCAGGGGGAAAACACCAATCGAATATACAATTGATAGATAAAAAAAAAATTTCCTCTACATGTTTTCATAAAAAAAGGTCTAAGCAACTTAACAAGCAGAAACATTAACTAAAACTTACATATACAAGTTTTGTCAGTACTCGGGAGCCATGATCAGACTGCCTGCTTCATGACTGAAACACTGGCCTCCCAGGAACTCCTTTAATAGGCCAGACATGTGGAAATGGCTTGGAGGGAGGTCAAGACTGTCTGTAAAATGTGGCAATAACTCGCAGCTGTCACGGTCCGGGGTGTGAGGCATAAACGCAGGAGGATCCAGGTTTTAAAGGAAACGATGTTTTATTAAACACAAAAACAGGGAAACTCAAACAAAACAAATAGACTTTAAATGAAACTGAAACTAAAACACGTATAGACGGAGAAACAAAAGACACTAAGAAACATGCTGACATTACCAATATAAATGAACAGTTGCAAGACAACACAGGAGAACTAAAACAAGCTATTTATAAAGAAACTAATGAGCAAGTCGGTTCAGGTGAGCGCCCTCACGTCACCTGACCGAAGTGCATAAAGGGAAATGAAGTAAAACGAAAAGAACTACAAACAAAATTCACAGGGCGCTTTGGCGCCCTCTAGGGGTTATCCCTGACATAACCCCCCCTCAAAGGGCGCAACTCCGGGGCGCCACAGGAGGTCCAGGGCATCCCCCCCAGGGTCCAATGTCCGTCCCTCTCACCCAGGGGCTGCCACCTGTGGCCAGTGGTTCCGATGGTTTCATGCCCCCGTTGAAGCAGGGCGGCGGAGACGGAGGAGGCTCGCCGTCCTCTTTGACGCTGGGCGGCGGCGGAGGAAGAGGATGGAGCTCGTGCTCCTCGGCGGCGCATGAAGGCGGCGGCGGAGGAAGAGGATGGAGCTCGTGCTCCTCGGCGGCGCATGAAGGCGGCGGCGGAGGAAGAGGATGGAGCTCGTGCTCCTCGGCGGCGCATGAAGGCGGCGGCGGAGGAAGAGGATGGAGCTCGTGCTCCTCGGCGGCGCATGAAGGCGGCGGCGGAGGAAGAGGATGGAGCTCGTGCTCCTCGGCGGCGCATGAAGGCGGCGGCGGAGGAAGAGGATGGAGCTCGTGCTCCTCGGCGGCGCATGAAGGCGGCGGCGGAGGAAGAGGATGGAGCTCGTGCTCCTCGGCGGCGCATGAAGGCGGCGGCGGAGGAAGAGGATGGAGCTCGTGCTCCTCGGCGGCGCATGAAGGCGGCGGCGGAGGAAGAGGATGGAGCTCGTGCTCCTCGGCGGCGCATGAAGGCGGCGGCGGAGGAAGAGGATGGAGCTCGTGCTCCTCGGCGGCGCATGAAGGCGGCGGCGGAGGAAGAGGATGGAGCTCGTGCTCCTCGGCGGCGCATGAAGGCGGCGGCGGAGGAAGAGGATGGAGCTCGTGCTCCTCGGCGGCGCATGAAGGCGGCGGCGGAGGAAGAGGATGGAGCTCGTGCTCCTCGGCGGCGCATGAAGGCGGCGGCGGAGGAAGAGGATGGAGCTCGTGCTCCTCGGCGGCGCATGAAGGCGGAGGCGGAGGAAGAGGAAGGAGCTCGTGCTCCTCGGCGGCGCATGAAGGCGGCGGCGGAGGAAGAGGAAGGAGCTCGTGCTCCTCGGCGGCGCATGAAGGCGGCGGCGGAGGAAGAGGAAGCTCGCGATCCTCGGCGGCGCATGAAGGCGGCGGCGGAGGAAGAGGATGGAGCTCGTGGTCCTCGGCGGCGCATGAAGGCGGCGGCGGAGGAAGAGGAAGCTCGCTGTCCTCAGCGGCGCATGAAGGCGGCGGCGGAGGAAGAGGATGGAGCTCGTGCTCCTCGACGGCGCATGAAGGCGGCGGCGGGGGAAGAGGAAGCTCGTTATCCTCAGCGGCGCTGTGCAGCGACGGAAGCTCGCCATCCTCGGCAGCACTGTGCAGCGACGGAAGCTCGCCGTCCTCGAAGGCACTGTGCAGCGACGGAAGCTCGCCGTCCTCGAAGGCACTGTGCAGCGACGGTAGCTCGCCGTCCTCGAAGGCACAGTGCAGCGACGGTAGCTCGCCGTCCTCGAAGGCACAGTGCAGCGACGGTAGCTCGCCGTCCTCGAAGGCACAGTGCAGCGACGGAAGCTCGCCGTCCTCGAAGGCACAGTGCAGCGACGGTCGCTCGCCCTCCTCTTCGCCGCATTGCAGCGGCAGCAGCTCGCTGTGCTCAGCGGCGCGGTGCAGCTGTGCTAGCAGCCCTTGGAGCCTGGCCACCTGCTCCCGCAGGTCACGAATGCGCTCTTCGTTTCTCAGAGCGCATCGCCGAAAGCTGCTCCAATAACTCTGGGAGGCTGCTCCCAGCTGCACGTCCCGCTCACACTCCGCTCTTTTGCCGTTACGCCGTTTGGTTCCCCGGCTACCTTCCACGCCGGCTCCCCAAACTCCAAACATCGTTGCCCCCCCCAAAAAGAATCTCCCCGGGGAAGGGCTCCTCTGCTATGCCTCTTTTTAGGTCTTGCAATCTGTCACGGTCCGGGGTGTGAGGCATAAACGCAGGAGGATCCAGGTTTTAAAGGAAACGATGTTTTATTAAACACAAAAACAGGGAAACTCAAACAAAACAAATAGACTTTAAATGAAACTGAAACTAAAACACGTATAGACGGAGAAACAAAAGACACTAAGAAACATGCTGACATTACCAATATAAATGAACAGTTGCAAGACAACACAGGAGAACTAAAACAAGCTATTTATAAAGAAACTAATGAGCAAGTCGGTTCAGGTGAGCGCCCTCACGTCACCTGACCGAAGTGCATAAAGGGAAATGAAGTAAAACGAAAAGAACTACAAACAAAATTCACAGGGCGCTTTGGCGCCCTCTAGGGGTTATCCCTGACAGCAGCTGAGTTCCTGTGCAAGCAGTGTTGCTCTGGATGCTAAAAAAATAAAATAAATCACACTATGATGTCACTCAGGAAGTTATTAGCCGAATAAAATCCCAAATATTTGACTTTGTGTTGAGTTGAGTCCATAACATAAATAGTGAAAACTGTTTGCTCAATGAGATATAGAAGCATACTGAGTTTCACATGCATACGTGCGTATAAGTGTGTATGAGCTATGCATTAAAATCTCCTGTAAAGGCCCAGACACAGAGGTGTCCTAATGGCAGCAGATTCCAACCTGTGTGCCTATTTCCATGAGATTTTAAAACCTTCAAAAGGGCCTGGTGATAAAAAAAAAATCCTTTGACAAATTAGTGCTGATGTCAAATATTATTATTATTATTATTATTATTATTATTATTATTATTATTATTATTATTATTATTATTATTATTATTATTATTATTATTATTATTAATTAATGACATTGGGCAGCACAGTGGCTTAGTGGTTAGCAGAGTCACCTTGCACCTCGAGGGTCTGGGTTCGATTCCCGACTCTGTGTGACTTTTGGGCGTCCTCCAGGTACTCTGGTTTCCTCCCACAGATGTTCACAAATGCCTGTAGTATAAGTGTGCAGTGTGTCCCCTGCGATGGATTGGCACCCTGATCAGGGTGCCAATCCATCGCTGCCTCATTCCCTAAGTCTGCCTCGTTCCCTAAGTCTTCTGGGAGAGACTCCAGGCCCCCACAACCCTGTATACAGGGCTAAGATACCCTCTACAGTCCTGGAAGATCATGGGGTTGGTACTTTTACCAGGATGCAATATTTTTCAACAGATGTTCAAATATCACTTTAGATGATTTGATTATGTTAATCGTTCAAGTGTCAGTACTAACTGACTGAACTGCTAAAGTTAATGGCTAAAAACCTTACAATCTTAAAATGAGAGATGTCAGACTTTACACTCAGTACTAATTATCTTTCTGTCGTCTAACGAGTTATAATCATCTCACCTGGAAGAGGATGGGTTCCCATTTGGTTTCTCTTATGTTATTTTTTTTTCTTTTACTCACTCTGCCGCCTCTAGCTTGCTCATTAAACATCAGGATTTCTGTCAAGCTTCATTGCGACAGTGTCTATTGTTTAAAGTGCCTTATAACTTAAATTTGAGTTTCCTTACAATGGTAGGTCTCATAACTGTCTATTTTTGATTCGGTTCTTTCATGCTCGATGTACAGTATACAGTATATATTAATTCCAGCTTTGAAGTATCCTAATGTGTATACCGAACATCAGTATTTTCTTGTCTTATTTATAAACTTGGGGCCTAGAATCAAATAAAGCCAGGAGGTGATTAGGAAAGAAAAAGTTGTTTATATCTGTGCTCTGCTGCTCCTGGTAGGATTAATGACTTGACATGTTTCATGATGGAGCAAGACAACTTTAAAGACACGTTTTAACTCTGATGTGTGGGAAGTAAAGCAAAAAAAATGTCTTGCTTTGAAGAAACAGAATGTATTTAATAAAGCAGGGGTAGGTGTATGACGAACCTTCAACAGCCATGTCTACCGTACAGAGGTTTCCCAGTCTTTTAATGATTGTATTTTAATGAGGTTCTTCTGACTTTTATTGATCATATTTTAATGAGGGTTGGTGTAGGAGCTTACATGCCCTTTGGCATTGCATAAAGACAACTGCCTACTCTTGTTCAGTCTAAATGCTGAATGAGAATCAAGACGCCTCAGTCTCATATAGTATATCTACATATATTATGTACTGTATATATAGGTTTAGCAACCAAGCAGAAACCCTCTATGTGCTTTATAAAATATTTGGAATTAAGTTGCAATGAAGTCTCCATTGGGACCAGGTTGGTTTCGAAAGTAAGAATGAGTTTGAAAGAATAACATTAGGGTAACATTGAACGAATTGGGGGATGGGGGGGGGGGGGGGGGGTGAGTCCCCCCCCCCCACCCCACAGTTCCCCCCTAATTGGCATTCCCAAATTGCCCACACTGTTTAAATGAGGGTATTAATATTATTCCGAAGTCATTTTCACGACATTGTGTTAGGGGTATTTATTCAATATTACCTTCATCATCATGTAGTCATTGATTTTCCAATCGTCAAAGTAGTTCTTAACTTTCAAAAACAACCTAATAACAATGTTGTCCCAGTATCCGTAATTAATATCACTACAACTTTGTGGGTAATATATTAACTAGTCAGTGCTGTAATGATGACAAGTAGTGTGTGCTGACAATACACACAGTAGTTCAGACCACATAAAGGCAATTCTCTGCACAAGACCACACGGTGTTGTTAATTCATTCTGTTTTGGTTTTGGTGACAGTTACAACTTGTATTAATGTTCTGGTTCTGTAAAAGTGTAAAGATTTTATATCTTACAACAATTTTTTTTAAGAAAATGTAGGCAATAGAACAGAAGTGATTGAATATAATGTAAGCTGAATATAATTTAAGCATGAACTGTCTGAGGTTTAGTAGCTTTAAGAAAAAAAAAACAATTATTATCGTAATTTTTAATAATATACATTTGACTAGATCCAAAAATATTTATTTTTTTTCTTTCAGGTTTGAGGGGAATTTTATAAGCATTTTGAAGTTTTGGATTTAACAAGGAAGGCCTTGAAGGAAGGAAAAGAAAGAAAGAAAGAAAGAAAGAAAGAAAGAAAGAAAGAAAGAAAGAAAGAAGGGAAGGAAAAGAAAGAAGGAAAGAAAATGAAAAACAACTGTATGATCATAACAAGAAAAGAAGGTAGAAAAGACAAAGAAGGAAATAGAAGAAGGAAAGACAAATAAAAGATGAATTAGAAGAAGAAAGAAATGAAGAAAGCAAGAAAAGAAGGAAGGAAGGAACACCATGAAAGAATGTGATCATACAAGACAAGATAGAAAGAAAATGTATAAAAAAGAACAAAGTGAAAAAAGAAAAAGAAAGGAAGAAGGAATACCGGAAAGAAAGGAAGAATACAAGAAAGATGAAAAGATAAAGAAGGAAAAATCGATGATCACAACCAAAAGTAAGAAATAAATTTAAAAAAAAAGAAAAAAAAAGAATGAAAAAGTTTAGAGTGAAAGAAAGAGTGCGTGATTCTGAGTTAAGTGGAATATAGCACAAGTTCATGAAAGTTTTCATAACTCTATAAAGGAGACTATATGAGAAGTTCATAGTAAAGGCTTTTCCCAGAATGCCTCACACATTAATACAAATTGTGTTCACATAGTTGCTGAAATGCGCTTTGACATTTTGCTTGTACACCAGTTTGGTAACATTAGATTGTTCAGGTTCTGACCGCAAGCCGAGTTTAACACCAGAGATTTGGAAACTCTGTGTATGTGCACAGAGAACACAAAGCTGCAAAACAAGCAGTAAAATGTTTTATTGCATTCAAACTTTAATCAGATGCTACTGTTGACTGGCTGTGTGGACACTTTGATCCAAAATCCTTTTGCTCAGCTTCATCAACATATCCAGGGTTCGGACATGGGATTAATGTGCTGCAGGAAACCGATAGTTAATACATTAAAAATACCTGCACATTAATCAACAATATTCAACTGTATAATTCCAGGTAGTCTTTAAAAAGACAGCTGATGAACACTTTACATCACACTACAGAGTGCAAAAGTTTACACCCCCCCCCTTACGTATGTAGAGGTGGATGAATTTAATGTTTGTAGGCAGTTAAAATGTGTTAGAGAACATTTCTTCATATCACATTTAGTGTTTTTGTTCAATTTGTCCACTATTAATATCTTAATATTAACACGTTGAAGTTTTTACACCTGTGAAACCTACCAAACCTAATGCCTTCATTTCATCCATGTGTACAAACTTTTGCACTCTACCATGAGTTTTTTTTTTTTTGTCACATTCTATAACGATGCATCTATAATGCATATTTATTACACATATCACATCAATAAAATGCATATGGAATGTTTTTCATCATGAATGACAAGAATTCATGGATGCATTTTGAGTTGTTGTTGTTTTCAAATTAGACAGGTCAGCGGTTGATCAGTTGTAACAATTTAGTCTGAAAAGTTCAGCAGTTGCTGTAAACACTTAAAATAACATAGTCTATGTGTCCAAAAAAGGTTATCTGATCTTATCGGATTCATTTAGAAAGATGACGTTATCTATTCAAAATATTAAACGTACGTATACAAAACATACGAAGGTTTCGGCAACATCGATGTCGGTCATGTGACAGCAGTTGGAGAAGAATAGGGGTAGATCCTGGCCTCGACCATGGTCACATGATCAATGTCACTCATGTGATCAACGCAGCACTGCAGAAACTTTCAATCTAAGTATGTTTTCTATTAGGTTTTATATCCTAGAACTCATGACTACTGTATGTTAAATTCCATTTCCACATGCACAATGCGAAGTGAACTCGAGGGATTGGGACTAAACAGCTGTGTAGCCTTGTGACAACCACTTATCCTTAAGGGGGAAAAAGGCTTCAAAAGGCATAGCTAGGAAACATGAAGAGTGGTTTGTGGAGCATTGGGAAAGGTGGTCATGTGGTCTGATGAGTGTAGATTTTACCCTGTTCTGGAATGATGGTGCATGTGGAGAGGCAGGTGAAGTGATGCAACCATCATGTCTACAAGCCTGTGGGGGCTTCAGTATGGAGATAAAATGAATGCAAAATAAATGTGTGACATTGCATAAGATCGAAAGAATGCCATGGCCGTAATAAAAGCAAAAGGTCCAAAGAAATATTACAGCGTGTCCTCTTCTTCTTCTTCTTTTTTTTTTTGACCAGGCAGTGTATAACTTATCTTTCTATTATAATCTACACTTGGGAATAAGTGTATGATATGTTTTTTTGTTTGTTTGTTTGTTTGTTTTTGACACAGTGCATGATTCTTTAAATATAATTCTAGAACTGGTAATAAAATAATTAACATAATTTAAATAAATAAAGTAATATCTACAAACAGAATTCAAAAAATGGTGCATTTGTAGAATCCTTGCCCATACTGTGTATGCATATTCGTGTGGAGAAGTTTTTTTTTTTTTTTTTTTCAATGCCCCATGTCTATCAAACTTTAAAATATCAATATTTTTCTCCCCTAGCCTTCAGGAAGAGTTCCTTCTGACTTCTGGAATTGTCCTTCTTGCCTGCTCATCCACAGAAAGACATCAGTTATGCTCTGCAGTGGAAAAAGAGGGAGAATCCATATGTCCTGTTTTTCTCCTGGACAATTTTTAGTTCCTGACCCAGCTGACTGGCAGCCAAAAGGCCTCCCTCTCCAGGCGCTCGAGGATAACACGCAGTTCTGCACAGGCACTCGCAGTGTCCTCCTTAATCAGGACCCGATCGACCTGGTGGCCATATTCCTGCTCAATCTGCTGCGCTGACTGACGCATCTCCTGCAGGTCTTCCTCCTGAGGTGGACAGATTATGGTTACTGCATTGACAAAGGTATGACTCTTATACTGTACAGTGGAACCTCAGATTACGAGTAACGCAGTTTACGAGTGTTCCGCAAAACGAGCAAAAATTTGTAATATGTTTTAACTTGAAAAACGAGCAAGTCTTGGTTTACGAGTACAGAGTATCATGTGTCACGCATGCGCTTCTTGTTTTGACACCGAGCGTCACGTGATCACAACTGAGCCAATGGTTTTTCCTCTTTCTTGGGCTGCGAAATTGTGGGTTATCGTCTCCCCTGCTGGGTCTTAGTGCTCGTCTCTTACTGGTATAATCAACGTCTACCTCTCTGTTTCAGCGTGTCGTTAGTCTTACAGTATGTGTGTGCGCGTGCGTAATTTGACACCAACACACATACAGACTCTCTCGCCTTTACGCCCCCCTCGCTGGCTTCACACACACACATACAGACACACACTCTCTGCTCTACACAGAGACTCTGCTATGTCGTGATACTTTCAAAGGTAAAATGCAGGTTCATTTGTTTTGTTTTTTTTACTTTGCAGCAGTGATTCCGTTAGTATGCGCTCACGCGCGTGTCCCTTGCTATTTTTTCAGATAAAACAGATACACACACAACGCCTGTGCACATAAACGGCAACACTTATCTGTCGGGATTTATTTTAGGTAAAATGCAGGTTCGTTTTATTTTCACTTTATATATTGTATAAAATATTTTTATGTATTTATTTTTTTGGGCTGTGGAATGAATAATTTGAGTTTTCATTATTTCTTATGGGAAAATTGGATTTGGTTTATGAGTGTCTTGGAATACAGCACAGTGGAACCTCAGATTACGAGTAACGCAGTTTATGAGTGTTCCGCAAGACGAGCAAAAATTTGTTCAAATTATGAACAAATGATGCTCGTAATCCTATAAATAATCGTATAGACGAGATCAAAACGAGGAAAAGCTGTGATCTGTGTGTCTTGAAAAGTTGCATGGATGTTAGTACCAGCTGAGATGGTATGAGTTTGTCAGAAATTTGAGTTTGTTTATGTGTTATGCAGTTGATTTCTTGAATTTGATTTGTTGGTTAATTTTCTGTAGCAGCAGCTACGTATGGTTTTATCTGCAATGATGATTTTAATGTATTAATTTTAATATGTTCTCTTGACATTTGACACATGTATAATATATTTCACAATACTATTCGACATTTTTAAATGTTGCTATTAAACAAAGACTACAGACTACTGTGTGAAAAATTCCCAATTGATGACAAACTCAAATTTCTGACAAACTCATATCATCTCAGCTGGTACTAACATCCATGCAACTTTTCAAGACACACAGATCACAGCTTTTCCTCGTTCTGATGTTGGACGTGAACATTACCAGACCCATATTTGCACCCATATCCACTGTTCTGCTGCTACATGAATGAGCAGGTGGACAGGTGTTGCTTATAAAGTGGACAGCCAGTGTATTTATCACATTCAGAAAGCGAGGAGCAAACTTTTCAACTGTGTTGATTTTTCATTATTGAAATCTGTTCTTAGTTTTCTTGAATTTGTCTTAAGGGGGAAGCAAAGGTTTGGACTTGATTTGCTCTACTTATTAATTTTTCACAATCATTAGAAACAATCAGCCGAGCGTGGACAGCCAGCTGACTGCTGGCCTGGAGTTAAAAATCTTCGAATTAAATTATTTAATTATACGACTGATTAAACTCTGGTTGTACACTCAGTGTGTGCTGTGGCTACGGGTGTTATTACGCTCCATTAAATCTGGCACTACAGGTACTCAACTGAACAATGGAAATCGAGGGATGAAAAGTGAAAGAAGCGGCTGAATGAAGCAGCGATCGCGTACTGTAGGTAAACGCTCACCGTGAGTCTCCCGTGCTCTCCTGCTGCAGGCGAGGACGCGCTGCGACGTCTACGGCCCTCGGGGATCCGGGGTTTCACAAAGATAACGTAAGGCTTAAACTCGGCGGTCCTCAGGGTGTGTAATGCCTGCAGCAGCAACACACACATGCACAGAATGAATAAAGTACAAAACTTAAAAAAAAAAAACTAATAAAATGTGTTAATTAAAAATCATTGAGGTGAGGCATTGACGCCATAAATGTTTGGTGGACAAATACAGGACCTGAACCCCAACACCCCCCCCCCCCAACACCCCCCCCAAAACCCCCCTAACACCCCCTGGAAATCATTTCTCTAATATTACTGCGAAATGCTTCTACACGGTTGACATTTTCAATACTGTTCTGCTCGAACATGTCGGCTCTGACTGGTGCAGGAGAGCAAACAAGAGAGTCAGTTTAATCAGTTTCTCATTATCATTACCAATACAATTATATTTGAAGTCTTAGATTTGACCTTCGTCGTAGAGCTTGGTTTGAAGTATTGCTTGCCATTGCTTCTAAAATGACTTAATAACTACTCTAATGTGATCACACTCTGATGAAGGCCATGAAGTTTCCATTATGTCCTAAACAATATTGGACTGTATACCCCGCGATCCTGTATACAGAATTAAGCGGTATAGACGATGGGACGCATTTTGAGACTAATTTGTCAACATAGATTGGTTTGTGATTTCCAAAGAATGGTTCTTAGTGGACGTGTACTATTTTAAAACAGTAGCTCTGTTTACATGGACACTAATATTCCACTAAAGATCAGAATAATAGTTAAATCAGAACAAAAAAGTGCTGATTTTAGATCATCCCAGCACACCTCAGGTTGGACGTCCACCAGACACATCTTGTTCTTGGCTTGGACGGAACGGATGGCCTCTATGCTTGTGCCGTACTGGTTGTCCTTATACTCGCCATACTCGATAAACCTACAGTACACAGCAGGAAGAAACAGAGCAGAGAAGGTGCTCAGCAAAATGCATTAAAGCCAATGCCGTCTGAAAAAAAAACTTAAATTAAATAAAGATAGAGCCCTCTGCTGTCTGAGAAGTGAATTGCAGCTGCAAAGCTGTTCTCAGACCGTACATTTCACAGTATTTTTTTGTTGTTGTTGTTATAGATTAGCTTTTAAATATTATAAGCCATATATTTAATGTAAAATGAAAGAAAAAGTGTTTAGTCTCCAATCATATTTTAGCCCGTATACTGTACCACGTTTCTTATTACTTACAACACACAATACAAATTTACACCACATGCCCCACATTTTTTTAACAAATTATCTAAATGCTTTGGAGATGTTATAACTTTACTCCTAATTGGGATAAATGGGACAAAAGGTCGCTTTTAATGTGTGTATATTAATAATGCTAATAATAAATACCTGCAGTTTGTAAATCTGATGTTAGAATGCCAGTCAGTGGCACACTGCAGTCACTTTGGCATATTTCATTCCACATTTTAATGATCATCTTTAGCTTTCCATGATATATTAGCTTTTATCACGTCTAATAAACATACCATCTGACTTTTACGACTCTGAACAGAAGTGCCGTCTAACATACGATTGTTGATTCGAGTCACCGGATAATATTTTACGGCCACAGGCTTGATTTTCCAGTGCGATCAACATCCAGCGTGAGTCCGTTCCTGATGTATCTCCCGCCTCGGCTGCTTTTACTCTGATTAATCAGGGCAGGTTCGAAGCTCACAGCGGCTCAAAGCGGCGCTCTCTCTCACTCACTTGTTGTTTTGAGCGTCGGCTTCGAAGGCCTGCTTGGAGACAAAGTGGTACTCGACCCCTTCCTTCTCATGGCTCTTCCGCGGCCGTGTCGTGTCTTTAGAAGAATTAGAAAAGAACAAATTGTTACAAAAAATTGTTACAACATTATTCCTTTGCTTTTTAAAAAAAAAAAAAACTAAAGTAGCCTGTATACTGATAAACTAATAAATTATATATATATTTTTTTATTCAAAAAAAAATTTTGTTTTCTTTTTAAAGGGTATTTACATAACTCACCTTTCTGTATCTGCTTTTTTTAATACTAGAAAATGTTTCAAATAATGGTGCATAAAGTCTGCACATTATAGTTTAATATGAATATGAATATTTCCAGAACTTTCACTGAATCAGTTAATTTGTTAAATAAGAGACACGGGTTGTTCAGGTAAAACCAGGACTCATGATGAAATGTCTGGTCAATGAAGCCGGGGAAAAAAAAAGCAGTAAAACACCTGCATAGTGCAATATCTTTAAAGAAGGCCATGCATCCATGAATGATGATCCCGGCGGAGGTGGGTTGGAGGCCACTGCAGTCGTTCCCGTGAACGTGAGTGGAATGTCTGACCCCTGGAAATCTGAACTGTACACACAATCAGTCACCAACACCACCTGAGCCTGACGTCACTCCAAGCCATTTTCACATGTTTGGGCCGTTAAAGGAGTTCCTGTGAGGCCAGCGTTTCAGAACTTGAAGCGGGCAGTTCGATCATGGTTCTGGCTTAGTAAGAGAACTTTCACTTGTGAAACTCTGGGATAAGTGCATTAGTGTAGGAGGAGATTATATAGAGAAATAAAAGGAATTTTTACTTTCATAACTGTCTTGTGTTACTCTTGCACAACCAAAAGTCCCGGTTTGACCTGAACACCCTTTGTATAATTAGTGATTTCAAATGTTTTCTTAGGAAATAAAATAATATGTTTTCATTTTCTTTTTTGACATTCAAACTCTTTTATGTCTTTTACACCTCTTTTTAGTTTCATTAATATTGTTTACTCTATGCCGAAGCATATATATATTTATATGATTATTAATCTCATAATTATAAGTCATAATTATCATAAAGAAATATATATAGTTTATATAGTATATATAGTTTGTAATCATCATTTTAACTTTAATTATGATAATTATGACTTATAATTATGAGATTAATCTCATAATTATAAGTCAGAATTGTGATATATTTAGTTATTTATTATCATAACTTTGACTTATAATTATGATTATTAATTACGAGATAATACTCCTATAATACTACACATTTTGTTTATATAAATAAATGATCTATAAATTATGGTGAGCTATGTTTGTTCCAATATTATTTATATTAAGTATCATTATTGTACCATCACCAATATGCTGAGGTGCAAAAGTTTGTAATCCTGAGGAGAAAAATTAGTGTGAAATATATTATGGATGTATTTTATTTATGTTGTGATGGTGATGCATATTTTCTCTTTCTAAGCTGAAAAATCCTGTGTAGACATCATGAGCAGTTGTTTGCGAACACGATTTTCTGCTAAACCCACTTCTCACAGTATTTGTCATTGTTCATCGAATGATATTTCTACTATAACTGCCTTAAGGATAGTGTGTTTGTGATGATGATGATGATGATGATCCGAAGGAACTCACGGGGTACAGCCACAGCATAGCGATGAGGGTTTTCCGCTATTACTTTCTGCTTCAGCTCATTAATTCGTGCTCCGAGAGACCCTGCGGACACAAACACACCAACGCTGCGGAACAAATTATTTGACTTTGCTTTCTCTCAGTCGAGAGCTGCGAATTTGCATTCGCCATAAGATTTATGTTCGCTGCAAAACAAATAATGAGGCAAAAAACTTTTTGTCAGAGTTACAACTTACAGTACGACAGCCTTGGTTTGTGAATCACATAAAAAAAATCTATTTGACATCTTTACTAATACATATAAAATATACTGTATATATATATATATATATACATATATATATAGCTAACATACGATTGTATATACGAAATCAGATGAAGACAGCATCCCAATGATTGTGTGATTTAGTGCATAAATGGTTTTCATCTCTCGCTTAAAATAATGCCAGATTTAAAAAGTCAATAATAATAATAATTATTATTATTATTATTTATTTCATATGCTCTGCATCAGCCAGAACATTAACGCCACCACCAGGTAAACTGGATAAAATTTATTTCTATACCAATAAACTGGTGACAGGCTCATGGGCACCCAAAGCTCAACTGGGGACTGTCTGGTCCAATCTCACTGAAAAGCTAAAGCAGGACAAATTGCTGGAGAAAGTTATGGGGCTTAGAGTTCAAGGTTGTCGATCCAGCCGCCAAATTGCCCAAATAAGTCTGATCTTTGGAGACCCCACTTAACAAATTACAGCATTGCTGCTAACGTCCTGGTGCCAAACCTCACAGGAAACCCCCAGAGGTCTTGTGGAGTCATGACTCAAGGGGTCAGAGCTGTTTTCATGGCACAAGGTGAACCTACAGTACACACTATTGAGCGTAATGCGTGTATACAGCACTGTGTAAATACAAATAATCTTTTCCGACTGTGTTGTAGATTTCTGTACTTAATACATCATGTACGGTATAAGCAGGTGCTTCAACTTTTAATTATTCAGGACTGGAGTATTTGGTTTGAACGTTTCTTACCGATGAGCACCACAAGCCGAGGTCTTTCACTGGCCCGTTGCTGGTATCGTGTCACTTCCTCATAGGTTAGCAGCTCCGGCTCGGTTGGGTCAGATGTGTTAGCATCCCCTGATGAGCTGTGCCGATCCTTCCGGCTCAGACGGAAACTCCTCCGCAAACCGGCTGAGAGGAAATCCAAAAGCCATAAGAAAACTAATAGAACAACTTCTGATATAATCTGGGGTATCAAATGTGGCCTTCATGCAACTCCTTGTTCACATAATCAGACTATCTAGTCATTCTTTTATTCATGTTAATGGAAATCGTATTCCTGATTCATTATACACACATTAGCCCAGTCTCAAAGGAAGCTGACAGTCCTGCTTTTAATTAGCACAGAGTAAATGAGTATGTTTTTTCTGCAAAGAGTTAATAGGACACCTGAGTGGAATGAACAGGGACTGTACCTGCATAAAAGTCCCAGGAAAACACCTGGCCACAGGAGGGCACCATCGCTTTACACTTCGAAGAGACTACAACGCGTATTAGACCACTAAACAGTTGCTCACAGGACACTCTGCCCTCAACGTCTGACCCTGAGTCAGTTCTCTCAATACCTCAGCTCTCTGCTTCCCAATCTACTCCGAAGTCTTCAACAGTAACCCGGATGTTCTGTTCAAGTCAACATGAGCTGCTGTCCCATTTCAGTCATCTTGTACGTAGTATACTGTACACACTCCTATCTAACCGCATAGTAAGAATAATCCTTACACACTGTTGTGTGCCTGTTTTACTTTTTCCCTTTCATTTTTAGTAATTATTACCTGCGATGAATCTATCACGCATACAATATTGTAAAACTATGATTATGATTATGTTTGGACTACATGGATATACAGTACAATCTTGAAGGACTTTTCAATCCAGTCCCTGTACCTGACCAGTTTCAGAGAATTTTTTGGTTTGTTTGTTTGTTTGTTTGTTTGTTTGTTTGTTTGTTTGTTTGTTTGTTTGTTAAGCCACAGGGTGAACTATGGATCATTCAAGCATAGAAAAGCATCTAAGCATCTTAAGGCATGAACCAGTGAGAAACAGATGCAGATGATGACAGGTGATCAGGCCAGTTATAAGTGTACTGGTGATGCTGAATGCTGAGTGATCAGAACAGACAAGAAGGGAAATGAGGTTGCTGCTCAGCTTGTGTACATAAATATGTGTACATAAACACCAATTTTTAAATTGTATTTATTTTATATATATATATATATATATATATATATATATATATATATATATATATATATATATATATATATATATTTAGGCACTTTGCAGCCTGTCGTAGTAAAACATTTGTCCCTTTTTTATTTATTTAATCTACATCATTAAATTTAATACGAATAAATGAGGATTTTTGCACTGTACTGTACACCTGTATTCTTGGAAAAAGGGTATCAAGGGATAGTTCAATGCACAACTATTTGAAACTACAGAAGCAACCACTTCTTGGATAATCTAATCTACCGGAACACTATACTGTATACATTATTGGATAGACAAAAAATGTATTTACAAGCATACTGTTTATAAAGATACTGAAAAAAACATAAATATTCTCATTTAATTTCTTTGAATTTATTAAGTTTATTTTTAAATGAACTAATTCACTTGCTTGAATTTAGAATTTTTTTGATTATGTAGTTTAGATTAGCATCATTTGTTAATCTTTTAGAAGTTTATTTAACCCTTTGCTGTTCTAACATCTGAAAACCTCCGGAAATTTATGACATAAACATAAATAGTTCATTATATGTGTAAAGTAGTTTGTATATAAATATACATTTTATTGAGCTAAATGAAAGGTATACTGGTTCGAACACATTTGAAATACCATTGATCTGATAACTTTAATGGATACTGATTATGTGGATAAATATTTTTTAGATGAATTGAGATTTAAAAATAACTGTTTGATTGTCCTTCTTTCTACTATTTAGTTAAGGGGAATTTAATTAATTAACAAACTGTGTAGGTAATACTACTACTACTACTACTACCTACTACAAATAATAATAATAATAATAATAATAATAATAATAATAATAATAATAATAATAACAGGAAGAAGTAATAATAAATTTATTACTAAATAAATTTAGTTTATTTATTTATTCAATATTTTTAAATACATTTATTTATTATATTTATTGTATATTTATTTTCAATTAGATTTCAGAATTTCAATAACCTTCAAATCTTATACAAATGAATACATGATGTAATGATAACCGAACCCCTCTGTTCTAAACTAGCTATTTGGTTTATGTTATATAAATTCATGAGAATATGAAAATACAAATTGAGTCATGAAAATTTCACTCTAGTCTAATAGCAATTTAGCCAGCTAGCTATTTATTTATTCATATTTATAGATATTGTACGGGTGTAGAGATGAGATGTACTTGGGTTTCCTGGGCATTAAAGTGATATTATACAATTATCCAGTCATAAATTTTAAATCAGAAGCTCCTAAAACTTTCTGCTGAGTCATGAACAGAACACGAGGGTTCACCTGATATTTAACCTTTTTTTTTTTTTTTTTTCTTCAACCCCAAATTGCCTTGTCTAGTCTTTTCTATGGGTCTCTCTGTAAGCCTGACCTCAGGTCAGTTGTAAAGGGCAGAGCGTTTCAGTCATTGAACAGTTTGTATAAACGAGCAGCCAGTCGTGCGAGGTGGCTGATTGCAGGCCAGCAGCTTGGGCAATGAAGGATCAAGGGGTAAAGGTCACGAGCCAAGGCAAGGGGATGCAGGAGGATAGAGAAAGGATGGAAAAGGACTCGAATGAGGAGAGGGAGAAAAGGTAAATGCCTCAATCCGATACATGTGCAGCCTTATTTGGGTTCATAAGCAACAACAGGAAGTGTCAGGGCAGCTGACGTCCAGGAAGAAGTGATGGATCATGAGGCACATTGAATTACTCCGACTAGACCATCAATAGGGCTGAAAACCATCAGTCATTTATCTGTCATCTAAAAAGGCAAGGTATGTACTCTTTATATGTATTTAACCCTTTCCTGCATACTGGCAACTCATATGCAAACTCAAGTTAAACGAAAATATAAATACCTTCAAATACTGTATTTATTTTTATGTTATTATTTAATTAGTTTTTTGTGGCATCTATCTCTTTATTTATTTATTTATTTTTAAACACTTGGAATTTAATGTGCTGTAAAAATGTAATAATTTGACTTTTTTTTTTAATCATTTATCCATAAAGGGACTAAATAAATAGACTTGAGCTAGCAGTACTGCTTATCAGCACTAGAGGGCGCAAGAGAATTGGCAGTATGGTTACACCCAGACAGCAGTTGTGGCAGCAGTTGCATGGTCAAGGCTATCTTTTATTTTATTATTTTTTTGTGTGTGTTGGCAATGAGAAGCCCAGAGAGAAAACTCCACAGAGGAGTTCATTTAGAGACAGTCTGTGTGTGTGTGTGTGTGTGTGTGTGTTCCTGAAAAGCAGCCATTAAACTCCTAAATCAAAGTTAACTTGCGTCTATCGCTTGTCTCATCCTTCCTCATTAGATGACTCCTGTCATGCTATTTTAAATCACAGCGGTTTTATCATACATGATAAACAGCTAAATACACCGGTGTGAGCGCACACACACACACAGTGAGCAGACAGGCAGTGATGGGAGTAACACATTACTGTAATATATAGTAATATAACGTGTTAACTTGTCAACATACTGTAGTAGTGCAGCAATAGTAATATATTACTTTTTTAGCAACTCGTTATAAAAATGTATTACCTTTGTGTTACTTTTTCGTGAATCTTTTTTACAATATACAATATTTGTTTCCAAAAAAAAAAAGAAAGAAAAAAAAAAAACACTGTGCAACTGGAGCTCATTTTCCACTTTCTGTACTGTGATGTAATTTCTGTACAGATTTGTAAAGCCCTGCCCCTAAATGCCTGATAACCCCTGCCTTTAGTTTCAGGTTCCTCAGAGGGTCAATTGTTTGCTTCTTTCAATGGCATTTTCAATTTCCATGCTTTTGAGGTAAAAAAATAAAATTATTGTTAAAAGAAAAAAAAATTCAGCACAACAACTAAAGATTGATGGTTGTGTGTTTGTTTTGAAAGAGGAATATATATATATATATATATATATATATATATATATATATATATATATATATATATATATATATATATATATCTGTGTATCATTTGTTTATTCGTTTTTTAATACCGGAAATCCACTTAAAAAAAAAAAAAAAATATATATATATATATATATATATATTTATTTATTTTATTTTATTTTTTTTTTTTTAATCCAGAAATCCACTTAAAAAAAAAATATATATATATATATATATATATATATATATATATATATATATATATATATATATATATATATATATATATATATTTATTTTATTTTATTTTATTTTTTTTAATCCAGAAATCCACTTAAAAAAAAAAATATATATATATATATATATATATATATATATATATATATATATATATATATATATATATATATATATATATAATTTTTTTTTTTAAGTGGATTTCTGGTATTAAAAAACAAATAAACAAATGATACTCAGATTTCACTTTCCATTTCTAATCTAAGTGGCATAACGTGGAATTATTCTGTTTAGTTCTTTTACAGTACATGTTGTGCTGTAACTTATTACTTTTATTACTAATTCGTAATTCTTTTATTAAGTAGCACATCACTGGAGACAGATGAACAGCAAGGTAAGGAGACAAATACACCAGAAACGACGCAATAACAGAATGTAAACTGCTATGTTTCTTATTGTGCTTAAACAGTCTTTTTAAACAGAGTTTTACTAAATAATAGTGTTATGTTGCATTATGCCTGTTGAAGTAGCTGTAAATATCACCGTATGTGCCAGTGTATCGTCACTGTCGAAAGTGCTGTAAAGAACAGATGGAGCTTGGTAAAAATCATTCATTTAAGTTTTCTCAACCTACCCAGTGATCTGGTCTCTCCTCATGTCTCTGGGGAATAAATTTAGCCAGTGATTCATTGTTGTTTAGAGCTTGGTGGTTTTATCTGTGTCGGGTGTGACTGCCAGATCACATAGCGGAAGGATTGACTCTGGATCACAAAACCACAGGAACATATAAACCTGCGATTTGTCAGTCAGTCTGTTTCTTCTAGATTTAAAGCTCAACTACGGCGATTGATTAGCCATGTACTGTATGTCCAATGATAGGTGACGATACTGTATGCCCAGTTTCAGCTTGTTATCCCGGTTGACCTGTTATCTCATACACCAAACATTCGAGAAACAGGTAAGCTAGCGATGAGTATCATGTCGAGCGGTGGAAACATGGACAGATTTGCAGTGCTGTACTGTGCATTTCGTGCATGCTGTATGCGTTACTTAGTTTCTGTATAAGTGGCATTCACCGCCATTGTGTTAGCAAATTCTTCAGTCCGATTTTTCACTTTTTAGCCCAATTTTAGTCAAGCTAACATAACATATTGAGTGCTGCTATTATATAATATTCAACACCTCCTGACCAATCATAATCGGGAATTCAACATTATAATTAACGTGATATTTGACGGTGACGTTTGACGCAGACTCTTCCATGAAGAAACCAGGTCTGAGGACGCTGTAGTTTATTTATTTTTTTCCTAAGACCATGGAAGGGAGGGATAAAGAAAAAAAAAAGAAAAAAAAAAGGCAAAGCTCTACAACTACTCACACCATGATCACACTTTGCCTCACACCTCTGCGTGTGTCACCCTCACATTAGAAGGCGCATTAACACCCTGCATGTAATGAGAGTCTAATATGACAGACATTAAGCAAGTGACAATGCTTTCTGTCTCTCTGCATACAGTGTGCCTGCATACGCTACTCACAAAGCGACTTATTAACAACCATCAACATCCTCATATTTTATTTATTCCATGCTGTCTCTCCATCTGCTTGCTTGAGAAGGAGAAGGCTTCAACCTTCTGCTATACCCGAAAGAGATGATCAATGTGTGTGTGTGTGTGTGTGTGTGTGTGTGTGTGCGTTAGACAGCCGAGGAAGGCATGCAGGCTCTCACCTATGTAGTGTCCATTGAAATAGCCCTCACAGTCACAGTCCTCTGTAGGGAAAGCAAGCAGGGAGAGAGGGAGTGAGCTCAGGAAGAAGACAGGAGGACAGGAAGGATCGAGCGGAAACAGGATGCATGGACGCGAGCTCACGAGCAGCAGGACGGAAAGCATACGCACACACACACACACACACACACACACGCACACACAGGTACACAGGCAGGCAGCATCGCAACGGACATGTGCGTACAGGGGGCATATATTTTTGCAACAAGTAATGTATAGGAAAATAGAATAATCGTTATTAATGATTATTATTATGTAGTAGAATAAGCCTCACTGAGCCACCAGAGGACATTCACGCACTTTGGATATACATAGAGATTTATGATTTATGATGTCCATGTAAAACGTGCAATCTTTACCTTAGAGCACAGATTCTAAACTACGATGTCATAAAGATCTGCAGGATAATCTGGGTAAATATTTAAGAGGAAACTATTCATCATGGGTCGCCGGCTGTGAAGCTTGAATACGGTATATCACGGTAGAGCCATATCAATAAAGCTTACACTGACTGACGAAAGAGGTCTAATTAAAGGTGTAGAGAGATATGGAGAGGAGAGCAGAACAGACGGGGTTGACAGAAGGGCATCATGGGAAATGGTGAGCTTGGAAATGTGCAATCATGTCTCTGTGCCAGCGTGCTACTGTAGTATCCCAGTGTGTGTGCATGTGTGCATGTGTGTGTGTGTGTGTGTGTGTGTGGTGTGTGTGTGTGTGTGTTCAGGAGTTTCTAGCTTTGTACCTACCTTTGTCACATCCCTGGTCATCTAGCGTAAGGCATGGTAAAGAAAAGAGGAATCCGTTACATACGCCGTGCTTCCGGATTGTTGGGTTTGGTGGAGGTGTATAAATACATGCAGTGATATGCAGTATGTAGGCATTTTCATTCCTGTGAGTGTGTGAAAGTGTTTCGAGGAGCACAAGAGACCACATGCATGTGAGAGATAGACGGAGCGGAAGGTGCAGTAAACTAAAGTGTACAACAGTTCAATGTGAAGTACACAAAGAATATAAAGTTATAGCATTAATATTTAACAAAGCATATAAGGAGCTGTGATATCCTGACTAAAGCTAACAGCTAGTTACCGCTAAGTGCAAAAGTTTGCACACCCTTAGGGAAAAAAGTAAACAAGATTAAGGAAAGTTGTTTTTTTTTTTTTTCAATTTTTTTTTTTTTTATAGCTTTGTGTTTGCATTGACAGGCATTTTTCCCGTAACTCTTCAACGAACTTTTTGCATAAGTATGTTTCAATAAATTTAAATAGGGGCCAGGATTGTCGAATATAAAGTTTTTTTTTTTTTTTCAGAACAATTTAGGCAATATGAGGAACAGAATTTTATTCCAATTTAATCTACTATACAAACATGACCGCGCAAAAAATGTAAAAACACAGGAAAAGAAATAGCACTGATATGTCTGATCATGTGATTTTATGGTCACTTTTATTTGTTTCTTTGAGCAAAAATAATAAGAATACAAGCATTTTGTAAGTCCGACATTTTTGCGATGATATTTTCATATTTCTATTTGCTGCATTTGTAAACTAATGATAACTTTGGTTCTACAAAGAACCCAAATGTACAGTCCGACGTACAGGACATCTATATAGGCAGTTATTTTTATTTTTTTTTAATCATTCATTGACCGATGCTCTGCTCCTGGCACAGATCTGTGCGGTCTGAGACACCAACCAAAACAGATAATCTGTTCTGTAATTTCTAACACTATAATTATATTTTTGCATAAAATATAATCAAAACATTTGGAATATGAAATGAAGAGTCAATGTGAAAAAGATGTGCTTATACAGTATATGTGTTTCAGATGCTGTATGTCAAAAGTTATCTTACCGCTACTGGAATATGAGAATGACGTTGGAGATATTAAGAATTCTCAAAATGAGCATATTATTATTATATTTTAGTCATCGAATAACCAAAAATAACAACAAAAAAACATGACTATGTCTATCTGTGCTTTGGGGAAGTTGTTTAAAATGAGCAAAAATTCAGTTCATCATATTGCCTGTTTTGTTCTCTATACTTCACAATCCTGAGCCCTACTGTATATATGCTTATTAAAAAAAAAAAAAAAAAACAGCAAAAGAAAAAATGCTCTGAGCTTTATGGGTTAATTTATGATTCCACTTGGCACTGAAAGTGGCGATTTATTTTGTTCTCCTCTTGATGCCATCCTTGATAACACGTAGCGCGGCCACATAATGGGTTTTTATAATGGTTTTTAAATGGTGTTGTATACTTTATAAGCAATTCCCATGTGTTGATGTATTGCCCCATCAGTTGTTTTGGTTCTGCGTTTTTTAGTCTCACGAGACTTTCTCTCCAAATCGCGAGGGGAATCCCGGTGACGCAAGGAGGTCAGCTGACCATGTTTAAAGAGAAGCCATAAATACACCAAGAGGCCTCGGAAATTTCAAATTCAAAATTCAAATTCAAATTCAAATTTTATTTGTCACATACACAATCCTACACAGTACGATATGCAGTGAAATGCTTAGGCAACTGCCCTGACCTAAGAGAATAAAATTTAATAAAATATAAAATATAGAATATAAAATATAAAATGTAAAATGTAAACAAGATTAAGGAAAGTCGTTTTTTTTTTTTTTTTTCAAATTTTTTTTTTATAGCTTTGTGTTTGCATTGACAGGCATTTTTCCCGTAACTCTTCAACGAACTTTTTGCATAAGTATGTTTCAATAAATTTAAATAGGGGTCAGGATTGTCGAATATAAAGTTTTTTTTTTTTTCAGAACAATTTTTTCAGAACAATTTCTCGCAAAATTGTAGTTCTTAAGATGAAAATTCGCATGCCAAGGTACCTGGAATGGCATGGGGAGCACAAACTTTTGCTAATGGGAGCACAAACTTTTGCCTACAATGCCTAATATCATAAAAAAGGACATCACCAGCTGAATCGCTGAAGAACAACTCTATGCTGATTCATAAAACTTTGTTTAATATAAAAAATAAATAATTTGATATAAATAATCACAATTAGCTGCATGTTTGGACAATTTAAAAAAAAAAAAGGTTGTAGTTTCTCATTCATGAAAATGATGTGTTTATGAAAAGAAAGATATATAATTAAGGAATTACTCACATGCTGTTTGTCTGAGGGATTTAGAATTGGGTAAGCTGCCCATTTTGTGTCTGTATGCCAACCGCCTAAAAAGCAAAGGGAAGTTAATGTGATGGTGACGCGGAATTCCTTTAATATCATCAATTAAACTCGTCTCTCACCTCTCCTGAAACTGTTTGGACGGGATGAGCCCGGCACGCAGGTTGCTATCACCGACTCTCTTCGCCTGCCACCAGGTGGTGTCGTCCTGACTCACAACCTGCAGGATATCTCCGCGCTTAAACGGAAGCCCCGCCTCCTGACAGGGTGTGGCCTTATCTTCTAAAGGGACATAGTCGAACAGCGCCCGCATGAAGACCTACAGATTGGAGAAAACCAGAGATGGAATTCAGCTACATGTTTAAAGATAATGTCATGGGTAATCATGATCAGTGTTACACACCTTGCTCTCTTTCAGCCTGTCCTCTTCCTTAATGGCAGGGATGATCTTTAATGTGATGGAGCCTTGAGACTGAGACTAGAACAAAGATGGAGACTAGGATTCAAGACGTTTTAAAGTCGTATTAAATTCTCATGTTGCTGTTTTCTGTTCATATAAGTTATGCAATTATGTATAAAGGGTTATGAATTGTGTCATGACATGCTCAAATGATATTATTGCATCCCGTAGGCATAATTTAGTTTGTTGGTTCAGGATTTCAGAAGTTATGAAGTTATGAATTACTCTTTATCTCAAAAGTTTAAAAAAAAAAAAAAAAAGGTCTTAGGGATATTTTCTGTAATTGATCATCCATCTTATCATTCATATTGTCTCTATCTTTGTAGGTGTTCCTCAACCATATTTCTTGATGATTACAAAAAAAAAATTGGTAATTGGAGCAGTCATAGCTTCTAAGGCATGATATGGAATATAATGTTTTTCTATTCAAATTGTTACATAAAATGATTGAAATTAAATGTATTTCATGACAATGATGATGATGATGATGATGATGATGACGACAAGTGTCATACTAATAGTTGGCTGATCTCGTCAGGCCTCTTGTGCATTACAGAGATGCCATTCACTTCTCGAAGTTCATCACCTATGTGCACCAGACCTGCACAAAAATAAAAAATAAGATCATCAGTGATTAATAGCGTTTATTAATAAATAACTTATTAGTAATGTTGTCCTAATTAGACGACACACATTGTTCCAGTTTCCTCAAATTGAGCTTTTCTCCCCAAAGAATATGAGGATGAGTAACAAACATACACTCTTAGGAGTGTATGTGTGAATTTTTAATATTTCATTCTATGCTAGGATCTCATGGGATTCCTGGGTTACATGGCATTCTTAAGGAATCACACTTTAATTTGGCAAGTAGAAGGGTTGTGATCACCGAAAGCATTCTGTTTTCGCAGGACATGCACACCTCATACTGCCCATCGCACCACTGGAACATTACAGGAACTCAGCTGCAGGTTATTGCTACATCCTCCATACAGTCCTGACCTCGCTTCAAGCCATTTCCACATTGAAAGGAGTTCTTGGGAGGCCAGTGTTTCAGACGTGAAGCAGACAGTCTTCATGTCATGGCTCTGGATTACTGAGAAAACGTTCTACCTTGACAGTATCCAAGCACTAGTGAAACTAGTATAAGTATAAGTGCATTAGTGTGAAGAAATAAAGAGAGTTTTAACTTCCATAACTTTGTTCTGTTATTCTGCACAATCAAAAGTCCTGATTGAAAAAAAAAAAAAAAAAAAGGATATACCCATTAAATTCCTATCTGCCATCACACCACTATATATTCTATATTCTACACATTTAAGACAGCCTTGGGCCAGTTTGACATTAATCAGAAGAACCCCAAATCCAGGAAACTGCTGAAAAATGTATGAGCTGAATTAGCATAGATATTGATTGAGGTCACATTCACCACTCCTGTCAGCAGCGCCGCCTTTCATAACGCGTGCTACAATGACGGCTCCTGTAGAGTCATCACGCCGAATGGTGGCACCCTGAGAGGACAAAGACACACACACACACACACACACACACACATTATTTAAAAAATATTAGAAATACTGTTTATTTATTTATGGGTTTTTTTTTTTTGCTCCTATACCTATGAATAAATTTCATAAACCATCTCAAGTTTCATAAACCAGTACACGTGTGCCCCATCATTAACATTGAAAAGAAAGAAAGAAAGAGAAAAATCGTTTGTGTTTAATTCATTTGGGAATTACCAAAATTTGAAAATAAATACAAAGGATGACATATTATCTAGGGTTTAATTTTAAATTCTCCTTTCATTCACTACCAAGTCAAGTTTTATCCTTCAGTCTATAAATGCTAATATAAAATGCTAACAGACTTGAGATTTATAACTCTCTGTTGCCTTTAGCACTCATTTATAGTACAATAAAAATATATAATATACTCAAGGTATCAGGCTTATTTTATTTATTCATCCCTCCTCTTTCCTTTTCTCACCAGCGGCTCTTTGTTCTTAACCAGGCGTACGATCTTGACCGACTCTTCCTCCAACTCGTCCTCGAAGTCGTCAGGAAGCGGAGGCAGTACAGGGTCAAAGTTTTTCTGTGCCACTGTGTCGTGCACAGACAGTAGCGCCTTGAGGGAGATGGGAAACTGTTATCAAGCTTTACAGACTCTACATCCTGACACAATAATCAAGTTTACTAAGTCCATTAAGGATTATATCATTTTTTTTCTTCTCTTGCACTTAAATGTTTTTCTGTCACTAATGTAGCTGCTGCAGCGATGCAGTATTCCATATACACTGGTGCAGCTTCAGTACTGCATCTATGAGTTTGTGTTTGAAATGAAATTTTCACGCTAGAAGATATGTGCGTACCCGTAAGTGAGGCGATGTCAGCAAGTGGAGCAGCTCTTTCTCATCGACACTCATGGGGCCGCTCTGCAGCTCCTCAGCAACCTGCCGAGCGTAAAAAAGAGGAAATTAGACACACCTATCCAAACAACATCTATTTGATATATTCTAACTAAATCAACATAGGATCTGTTCAAATCTTCTGGCTTTAGTTAGCTAGTGAAAGCAGTAAAGCTTTGTTAGCCCCCTAAGCTGGCTAACAAAGCTAGCTAACAATAAAAAAGAATGAAAAATCTAAAAAAAAAAAAATAAACGTTTACTCCATTTCATGTTAGCTAGCTAGTGGGGAAGAAAAGTAAAATGAATGAACATTCAAGAATAAGACGAATATTTCCCTGTAAATCCAGCCAGATTAGCTTTTTTTTTTCCTGCTAGCGATGTAACTGATAAACATTGAGGAGCATGAGTTTGAAACCCACCTCAAAAATCCTGTCACATTTTTTTTTCTTGTTAGCTTGCTAGCATATTTACTGTATAGCTAAATCACCTTTCTAGGATTAACACAGCATGTGTACTCATTTAAAAACTAGCGAGAGCAAACGTTCCCTAAGTAAGTAGTATATGTTATGTGTACATATATGAAGCATTTTATAGGGAACAAAGATTGTGTAGAAGCATAAAGATCACTAGAGCAATTCATAAGAGCATTCACAATAATAGCCAATTAATATTTAAAGTAACAAATGTGATAATATTGATGTTTTACAGGCATAATCCCTGTCAAATCCTTGAAATACATACATATGTGCTAACTTGCTTATTCTTTGCTTATGTATTTATGAATATGACTTCTCTCAAAATTCTAGTCTGTTTTGTTGTCCTTGGATTGTTAAGATTAACAGTAAAATTACTACAAATTCATGAAGATGAACTAAAGATCCACTCAGAAATCCCATCATTCCTTTTCTCACGTTAGCCAGCTAGCAGGAGCTGTGAAGCTGTTCATTAACATTCATTAATATGATTTAAATAAAAATTTCACAGTCATACACAGTCAAACGCAGTACGATATGCAGTGAAATGCTTATACGACCGCCTGTAACCTTAAAAAACTACATTTCAATAAATAGTGGATAAACTAAATTTCAAGTAATAAATTATGGAATAAAATAAGAAATAAAATATATAAGGAACTTTAGCAATAGAAAATATAGTGATATAAGCTAAGAACAAAATGTAAAATATATCAAATGTAAAATAACGGCTGTACAAATATAGACAATTTAGCTGTACAAATGTAGAAAATATTGAAAACTTTAGTTGTGGAAATTTAAATAGAATGTAGATAGAGATTAAGACAATTGTTTCAAAATACAGCCAAATTAGATATTTTTTTTAATTAGCTGGCTAATGTTAATGTTGCTAATCTTACTAAGTCAGCTTTGCTAAACTAATGAATATGACTTAAAGTTCTCTCCTTTCTTAGC
The DNA here is from genome assembly GCA_030347435.1 of Clarias fuscus. Taxonomy (NCBI): domain Eukaryota; kingdom Metazoa; phylum Chordata; class Actinopteri; order Siluriformes; family Clariidae; genus Clarias; species Clarias fuscus. The sequence goes on along the minus strand of CM059222.1, from coordinate 24,068,604 downwards.
TTAACAGGTTTACTTAAAAAATATCCAGCATAAACATGGACATTTCTATCAGAGATTCTGTATCTAGCTATCAAAATATTTATCTATTCATTCATGAATGTGAGTCTGTGGATAGCTACCTGGACATAAACAGGGGAATATGAACGTTTATGATAAAGATCGTCTCAGAAGTCCTGTTACAGTAGGTTTAGTCATATTATCTAGCACTGGCACTTTAAATATTAATGAGCATATATATATTTTTTATATATATTTTTTAAATTCTGTTTTCTTTTGTGAGTTAGCCAGCAAAAATAATAATAATAATAATAATAATAATAATAATAATAATAATAATAATAATAATAATAATAATAAAAAATTTATAATAATTGTGGTTTTAAATACCTCTCACAAATGTTCTTTCATTGTAAGCTAGCTGGCTAACACAGTATGTGAAATATGATGCGCATAAATGAAACACAATTACTTCCTTCCTTCCCTCCACTTGAAGACTCCTATGTACAGTATATGGACTGGAAAAGAAGACACTGGCGGCAGATAGATCCTGTTAAATCCTGTTATATCTATTATAGATGAGTGACAGTTCTCAGACTAAATTACAGTAAAAAGTTTTCCCGTCTAAAATGCTGTAAATCTAATTCAGGGCCTCAGTGCTGCTGAAGTGATGGAGGGACTACGTGTACAGTATGGTGCGTTCTTACATCTTCCGCGAGAGAGGAAGCGCTATGGAGCACTGGAATGGGGCTCTGCCTTTCATACTGACGCAGCTTCTCGTGGATCTACGCGCGCGCACACACACACACACACACACACACACACATACACAAACAAAGTCATTTTGATCAGTAAGAATTTTGACATAATAGCTTCCTACAAAACATCAGCACAAAGTAAAATTATGTATTACACTATAATACACTACAGCAGACTATAGTACATTGCAATTACATTACTGCATTACGTTACACTATTGTACACTGCGCTATGATAAGTTCTTCATCCAATCCACACACAACTTGGCACAGGTTTTACGCTGGGTTTCCTTCCTAACACAACCCTCCCATTTTATCCGGGACTGGCACTGCATGCAGTGTCTGGGTAATATGAGGTGTGGCAACCCACTGACGGCAGGGCTCAAACCCAGATGCTCAAATCCCCCAAACATCCTAGCACTGTAGCCACCTGACACTGGCGCTATGGCCTTGTGTCTATGACAGCATCACACCCATGCTATATCCAGGAGCACGGCACTCCATCTTGTGTGATATTGCTTAATTCTATCATATACACTACTGTACGCGACATTATATTACACTGCACTATATTGCACTAGGCTAAATGAATCTACACTACAATATAATGTACTGTACTGTACTACACTATCTACACTATATCGACAAAAGTATTTAGCCGAACCTGCAATGACATTGTATCCAAATGCATACACTTCAATATGGCGTTGGTCCCGCTTTTGCAGCTTTAACAGCTACCACTATTCTCGGTTGGCTGCCCAAAAGATTTGGGAGTGTTTCTGTGGGAATTCATGCCCATTCATTCTGTAGAGCGTTTATGAGGTCACGCACTGATGGACGAGAAGGTTTGGCTCACAATTCCTGTTCCAGTTCATCTCAAAGGTGCTCGGTGGGGTTGAGGTCAGGACTCTTCTTCACTGATTAGTTTTTCCACACCTAATTTATCAAACCATGTCCTTGCTTTGTGCACTGGGGCACAGTCATGTTGGAATAGGACAGGGTTTTCCCCAAACTGTTGCCACAAGGTTGGAAGCCTAGCTTTGTCTTGGTGTGGCTGAAGCAGTAAGATTTCCCCTTACCGGGGATAAGTGGCCTGATTAAAACATCTGAACTCAATAATTAACAGGTTTGACCAAATACTTTCCAAATCCATTCAGTGCAACAATACACCAGTGGTTCTCAACTCCGGTCCTGGAGTCCTACTACTGCCCTGCACATTTTAGTGTTTCTCAGCTTCCAGCAAACCTCATTTACACTAATCAACTAATTAACAGCATTTCCCTAATGGAAGGGGGGGGGGGGGGGGGCTAGAGCAGGAAAACCACAAAAATATGCACAACACTACAGTACATTACACTATAATATACTACAATACACTAATACAATAATACTACAGTATAATATACATTCACTACATTATATTAGACACACACCTTCATGAGGTACGTCAGGCTCCTCTCACTGAAAACGTCCCTGAGGAAGACCATGTCCTCTTTGTGATTAGCATCAGGACGCAGTTGAGAGGTGAGCAGGGCCAGTGTCTCGTGCAGCCCTGAACATGGGACATAAAGCGATAAGAGAGCAGAACAGATGTGTGTGTGTGTGTGTGTGTGTGTGCGTGTGTGTGTGCGTGTGTGTTTACCTGCACCCGCTGAGAGAACCGGCATGGCTTCGATCATGGATCACCTCAGACTGTAATCCTGATGTACACAGACAGACAGACAGACAAAGAAAGAAGGAAAGTTAAGATTTATAATAAAGCTTTTCTATAGCTATCCATACAGTATATTTTATACACCATTATATATTTTATATTTCATTCGCCTATAACCATGTACAGTATCCAATCCAGCCAAAATATCGGCCACCACAAACTGACAATTAAAAGTTTGAACTGAGCTAAAAGATCTAAAAACTGCAGATTTTTTTTTTTTCATGTATAATAATCTTATATAATTAAATATGAGATACTGTACTGTACATTGGTTCATATTGAAAATGGAAGTCTGAGATGAGAAAGACATTTTGGGGAGAAAAAAAGACCAAGTGTAATGGTTTGGGGTTTTAGCTTATTCCTGTGTAGAATATCACGCAGTTTTTTGCCAATAAGTAAAACTCAGTCTTCTAATGTGACCTGACAGAATAAGAGAGAGAGAGAGAGAGAGAGAGAGAGAGAGAGAGAGACAGAGACAGAGACAGCATGAGTATATTCTGTTTCCTTCGGTTCTTCAACCACAAACGTCTGTCTCTGAATGTAACTCTAGTTAGCAGAAAAGCAGACACAGATCAATACTGTCATTTAGACTCCTCATATTTGACGTTGTGTTTGTGTGTGGTCTGTATGCGAATCACAGGATGTGTCCGTTAAAGTTGTGTATTCCTTAAAGGACAAGTACTAATGAGCTGTATGTTTCTAAAGAAGAATATGAATGTGCATTTGTTCAGAGAATATTGTTTGGCCTCATTCCACCGCTGGGTTATGCTCTGATTGATTACGGCATATTGCTAAATATTGCTTTATATACATATAGCACTAAGCAATAACAGAGAAGCTCATCTAATGTGTGAGCGCTAAGTTTGAGAAGCTTTAGTGCAAGAAGCTGCCACCTTATATTATAAGTCTTTTATCACTCATTCACTCATCTATACCGCTTAATCCTGTATTCAGGGTCACGGGGGGGGGGCCTGGAGCCTATCCCAGGAGGCTTAGGGCACAAGGCGGGGTACACCCTGGACAGGGTGCCAATCCACTCACACATACACATACTCACACACTTCGGCCAACTTGGGAATGCCAATGATCCTAATCTGCATGGCTTTGGACTGTGGGAGGAAACCCAGCAAGCACGGCGAGAACATGCAAACCGTGAAACATAGTGGCGGCAGCATCATCTCGTGGGAATGCGTTTCTTCAGCAGGGACAGCGCTACAGTAGGTCCATGCAAAAATGCCAAATTCCAAAGACTCATATGAAGGTTCTGCAGTTCAACTGAGCTAAACCAAGATGGTATTTTTTAAAGTTACAGTCCAAATTTAATTCATTTCTTTCACTCGAACTAGCCGTACAGCGAACCGGAACTAGCTGCATGCTTAACCACAAATAGTCGCATGGCTAATCTGGAAAATATGGAGCGGATAATGTCCATGTGCATTCTTTTTTCTTCTTCTTCTTCTAAATGCAAAATGATTTCTTTATATATATATATATATATATATATATATATATATATATATATTATTTTTATTTTTTTTCACACACACGTCTGGTGTGTGGTTTTTGTTTCTGCATCAAACATACAATAATTGAGCACAATGAGTTGATAGGCTCCATACTGTATATGCTGTAAGACTGTTGTCAACTCTCAGTGGGATTGCTCCAAAATTTCACTAGATTATAGAGAATACAGCAGCATGCCATACTGTAAATACTGTACTGTGAGCATCTTGACTCATTTTCTTTTTCTTTGAGCCTAATGTTGTTATTAATGTCATGATGCCCAAACATAATAGCCTATTATAGCCTATATACAGTATGCACATGATTAGATAGAGGAAATAAACATGAAATAAAACTAGTGATGACCATCATTTTATTATTTCTATTCTTTGACTTTCTAAATCTCGTGCTAAAAGCAGAAGCAAGGACCATAGCTTTGACAGCACTCTTACATTTGTACAAATGTTCCCCATGGAGTATTACACCATACAATCTGTTATAAGGAAGTATCTATTATTACAGGAGTGTCTCATCTGCCTGGTTATTATCCACAGCGCCTTCCCCAGGCAGACTGTATAAGTATAAATGATTACATGGAGGACACTGGGCGAGGAAAGGAAACGAGGGTAGCTTTCACCCTTTTAAGTGCACGTACTGTATATAGTACATACAGTATGCTGTGTGTATATGCAGACAGAAAGGCACTGAGTGTATACACACATACATACACACACACACACACACACATTTGCCAGTGCCTACAATTTAATAAACCTGGATATATTTCTGGATATGCTCTCCATCACTCCTTTATGCAGACCAGCTCCATTTTCTTCCCAAGGCAATCGAATAAGTATTCCCTATAATTGCTAACTCACGCTCAGTGAGTTCAAGAACAAAGGCTTCAGGCAATTGTTAAATTGAGTTCAAATCACAAAACGCGTAGGTGAAATGTGTGTCATTTTCTTCATTTTACACTCCTCTGCTACATGTCTCAGTGGGTGATGACATCATTCCCAGTCCCAGAGTCCTTACAGTGATCTCATCACCTTGTGGGATGCGGCATACACATACGCTTGTTTATGTGTGTGTGTGTACCAATGCAAAACAGGATTGGAAATATTTGGCCATCTCACAGATGTGACGATTGTCAGTAATCAATTATATTTTTAAACATACAGTATCTATATAGCAACATAATAATGCTCATTTATTATGAAAAATGCAAGACTCCGTGTACTTCTCCCTTTCCTCAAAAGAAGCATTAAGATAATGAATAATTGGCTCCGGTAAAATAAAATCCTATAAAATCCTCGCTCAAAACGGTGTTAACGCTCCAGCTGAACTCTCACAACGCATTTCTTCACACCTCAAACTCCCTCTGTTTCACCTCTCTTCTGAACATACTGTTTCAGTGTTTATGGAAATGAGCTGCTGTGGAGGTGAACAGCAACATGCTGAAGGAGAGGGGCTCTTCTTTAATGAGGTCACATGAAAAGGAAAACCAAATTGGCTTATTTAAATCCCGGCCAATACAAAAACGGAAAAAAAAAGAAAGAAAAAAAAGAGCACTTGCATGGTTTTGTTTGTTTGTTTGTTTATGATTGTAGCAACACACAATAATAATAATAATAATAATAATAATAATAATAATAATAATAATAATAATAAAAATAATTTATTATTATTTTGTTCAATCAAATGACATTTTATCACACCATTGTTCTCAATTACCAATCACTTTTGAGAAAAAGTAAAGATACCCTAGGTAAAATATTACCCAATATTCCTTCCTTTACATTTGCACTTCAGTAAAAGTACCAACCTACAGTATGTACCTTTACATTTTCAGTATCAAAATACTGAACTTATATTTGCAAACAGCAACCTTCAAGTGATAATAAAAGACTCTCTCTCTCTCCTTTCTGACTGTGGACGTCCTGTTCCATCACTGCCTGCAGCCGTCTCCACTCCTGATTGTGAACATCTGCTATTTGATTGACAGAAGGCAAATTTGCCATTACATATAATAGTCCACAGATGGCAATATTACTTGTTAATTACTTGTATATGTTTTAGGATGTAGCGGAGTAAAAGTGAAACTATTCAAATAAAGTACAGATACATGAAATTGGTACTTACTGTAAATACTTCCATATACTACAACTTCCACGCCTGCCAATCACTGATCACCGATCTTTTCAACCAAGAAAACGCTGATCGTTCTCGTTCTCACCAACCAATCATTGATCACTATAGTTCTCGATTAATCTGATCTCTATTAAGTTCGTCTTAGTCTTAGTATTACATAGTATTTCGTAAATAAGTTAACAATTCGCTTGTGGTTCCATGACAAAAGAATCAGTTATATTCACAAGGCTTCCTTCTTCTCATAACATGTTCTGATTTGCAAAGTTGTCTATGACGTCATTGACAGGGACTTCTGGCTACTTTTTTAGCGTGCTTTCCTCTGAAGATCTTTTTTTTTTTTTTTTTTTTTTGTCATACAGTCCATCATTTCAAACTTTAAGTATATGACCTAAATAGAATTCTACTGGGTAAAAGTAAAGCCCTATATTCTGCTCTTCTGGCTTTCATATTAAAAATAAGAAGAAGAAAAAAAAAAGGAGGAGAGGGAATAATGTTGGACTGGATAGTGGACTAAATCAAATATGCTCTGTTCTGGAGCTTTACCAAGATAATGAGATATGGACTCAACTATTAAATTATGACGCACTGCCTAATCAAATAAATCCCTTTCCATCCTTTGTGCCTCAGACTACAGTATAAACGATGCATTGAATTGATGCTTCAGATGCTTCAGATACGTACAGTACAGGGCAAACTCAAGGACCTGACATTTACCTCACTGGCACGGTCGTTCCACCAGGTTCCTCTTTAGGGACTTTTGGAAAACCGTAGTGCTAATATAAGAGAGCTATTTTTTCCCTAGTAAAAAAGGGACACAGGACGTCCACTTCTTGCTCTTGATGCATCGTAGATCACATACTGTACAAGCAGAATCAAACAATGTTGGATGAAAATGGCAGAACAAAGATAGTTACGGCCAATTTTCACAATTAATTTGGTTAATCATATAAGACTAAATATTTTTTAATTAAAATGAGTCTTACATAAAAAAAAAATAAAAAAAATTTTACATTAATAAATGTCTCCAACATTCCACGCTGCATGCTTAGCATTACTGAATAAATGGCACAATAAAGTTCAGAGCAAAACATTCACACATGAGTGGTGATATAGAGAATAACAGCAGTGGGATGTTTAACTACTGTATATCCACATCACAGGTGTTCTAACAGTCATCAATTACACTAACTGTCGGTTGCAGCATGGGTGAAAGTATGTTAGTACGGCCCGCAGTACTGAGGGGAGAGCAGCTGCCTGCCAAAATCCACATTCAAAACCAGCCCTGGAAGCGTTATCAGCAAAAAAAATCACACACAAAAAAAAAAAGAAAAAACACAACTACTAATGTTATGTCATCTTAAACAACATCCAAATTGCCTCTAAACCATCTCTGTTGTTTTGTTCATGCTACAGTACCAAGCTAACTCCAACCAATATAAAGAAAATAGGCTGAATCCCAAATCCCATTTGATCAAGGGCACTACGTGGTGTGCGGAACAAGAGATTGCACACCTTGGCTCATTAGCGTTCCATTTAACACTGTTTGGGATTGAACCTCGGGGGTTAGGGTTAGGGTTAGGGTTACTGTACATACTGTAGCACCAGTAAGAATTTGAAACTACTTTCATCCCTGTTAATTACAGTTAATGACTGTCTGTCGCTAATTGACGGTCACCAGCTCAATGCTAGTCCCTCTAGTCGCGAAAAGATATGTCCTGATGAAGCAAAATAACTGATTAAATAAACTATAATCTGTTGATATGTGATATGATTGCTTGTGGAACTGTTGCTGCTCCCGCTAAGGGGTCGCCACTACGAACCATGTGATCTGCAAGTCGGAATTGAACCCACATGGCGGGCGAGGAACCTACCACTGATGCCCTGTTTGGAGAACTGTTTTTACGAGTGCCTACTACAGCATCGCAGCCATGCCGATATTCATTATAACAGCACTCCCACTGGTGTAATATTGTAAAGTAAGTATACTTCTGCTGCATGGATAGTGTGTGTGTGTGTGTGTGTGTGTGTGTGTGTGTGTGTGTGTGTGTGTGTGTGTGTGTGTGGCTTAAATTTAACAGAACGGTTCATTAAATGTAGCTTTAACAGTATAAATTATCGGGACGGAAGCTCGGCAAAAAAAAAAAAAAAAAAAAAAAATGACGCAATTAAATTTTAATATAATAATACTAGTGTGCCACTTTAACAGTATGAACTATTGTGATCTGTATCACTCCTCAGATACAGCCGTGAGCAGCTTCACATCATGATCAGGCTGATCAATATTCTCTCACACACACACTCACACACACACACACACACACACACCAGGACGATGTGTCCCTAAAACGGCTAAAGACCTAATTACTTGCAGGGACATGTGGTGTGTGTGTGTGTGTGTGTGTGTGTCTGTCTCTCTCTCTCTGTCTGTCTGCCTCTCCCTATCGCTCACTCTCTCCCTTTCTCTTACACACATACACACACTCGGAGATAAACACACACACCCCTCAAAGCACTGTCTCATGTCTGCCTCTCGATGAAGGAGGATCCCTTTGTCTCTGTCCCTCTCTCTATCTCTTGTGTGTTTTTCTGCAGTCAGTCTGCAGTGCTGCTCTGCTCTGTTAGTAGAGGAAATAAAGCTCCCTGAGACGCACTAATAGCAGGCGAGACACAGACATAAGCATGCAGACACACACACACACACACACACATACATTTTATACAGTATATATACTGTGGATTGCATTTTTATATGTATAACTTTGAACCCAATTGAAATAGAGAGGAAGAGAGAGAGAGATCCTACCTGTATCCCTCTCTTATCGTCTGTCTGCTCAGGATCTTGATCTCTCGTTCTTCTCGGTTATCCTTTCACTCTCTCTGGCTGCTGCTGCTGCTGTGTCCCTGCCTCTTTTCCTCCTCCCTGCTCTCTCTCTCTCTCTCTCTCTCTCACACACACACACTCACACACCCTCCCCTCTCTCTCTCCTCCCTCTCCCATTGATTCATAATGCTTCCTTTCTCTCTCGTCTAGGCATTTGAGTAGCAGGTGGGTGTAGTAACAGATGGAGGACTGGTGTGTCATTAGTCAACACCGATACATCCATTTGACTCCATCCATCCCTGGCTCGCTCTCACCCACCCACACATGTACACACACACACACACACACACACACACACACACACACTGTATCTCCATCCATCACTATGGCGTTTTATTTCATAGATAATTGCATTCACTTCATCAGAGCTGAAAGCCCAAGCTCTCAGAGGGAGCCAAAGAAGCCACTCCCATCACCACCCATCCCCCCAGTCTCCACTCCAGTCCAGGCCAGTGCTCACCTCACTTCCTGTGTGTCTGTGTGTATGCCTGGTTCCGTTTCTGCACATGTGACTGCATCTTTGAACCCTTTTCCACTGGTAACAAATCTACTGCCAAAGGGTCTAGTATTGTGGTTGTTCTTGTATCTGGTCAAGATTGACCGCTGGCACCAGCAGGAACCGAACAGGAAAACTGCAGGGTTTTTTTTTTTTTTTTTTTTTAACCACATGGGTTAGGGTTCTCACCTCATACCTCCATGGCTGGTGGTTTGAATCTCACCTCCAGTCTGTTTTCAAATGACCTGTAGTGCATCACTGGGTCGATTCCCACCTCTGATTCTGTCTGCATGGAGTTTGCATGTTCTCCCCATGCTTGGTGGGTTTCCTTCAGGTACTCCGGTTTCCTCTCACAGGCCAAAGACATGCAGATTGGGCTGATTTGCGTTCCCAAATTGGCCATAGTCTGTGAAATGCGTGTGTGTATGTACAGTGCTGTATGTGTGCCCTGTGATGGATCGGCACCCTGTCTACGGTGTACCCCGCCTCATACCCTAAGTCTCCTGGGATAGTCTCCAGCCCCTGCGCAACCCGGTATACAGGATTGACGATGGTTTAGACGATGAGTAGGTGAGTGTATCATTGGGTGTCCGTGTTCGATTCCCCGTCTAAGGGACTGTGTGCATGGAATTTGCGTGTTCTCACCGTGCTTTGGTGGGTTTCTTCAAGGTACTCTGAGTTCCTCCCACAGTCCAAAGCCATGCTGATTAGGTTAATAAGTGTTCCCAAACTGCCTGTAGTGTGTGTGTGGCCTGCAATTGATTGGCACCCTGTCTACGGTGTACCCCGCCTCATGCCCTAAGTCTCCTGGGATAGGCTCCAGGCCTCCCGCAACCCGGTATACAGGATTACGCGGCATAAACGATGAGTGAGTGAATGAGTGAGTGTATCATTGGGTGTCCGGGTTCAATTAACGCCTAGGGGTTCTGTGTGGATGGAATGTTCATGTTCGCCCAATGCTTGGTGGGTTTCCTCCAGGTACTCCGGTGTCCTCTCACACGTCCAAAAACATGCAGATTAGACTTTTTGGTGTTCCCAAATTGAGTGACTGTTGACAGGAGGTCCTATGACGGATCTGAAAATGGGAATAAAACAGTGTGCATGCAGATTTCAGTCCTTGTCCATCACTCTGGCCAACAGTTCTTGATCAATAGTGAGCACTTCTTGTCGGATGGTGTTCTTCAATATGTTTAAATTAAAAGCTTTGTGAGTGTACACGCGGCTCTTTAGGTACCGCTATAGGAAGGAATCACATGATGACAAGTCAGGAGACCTGGCGGGCCATGGCACGTCGACAAGCATTGGATTCTGGAAGAAATAGCCAAATAGCGAAATAGCTGTGATCGACTCACCACTTTGAACAAAGCTGTCATAAGCAAACAAACGATGTTGTAATGTCCACTGCTTTATTGTGAATCGCCTTTCAAGGGGGTGGTGGACTCCTAGCTCATCCCCTTCCCATCACCACTTTTTGTGTACTACCTGTTCTAAACATGTAGAATGATGCATGTATATTGGGCTCCATGGTGCCTAGTTGGACTACATCTACATCTAGGCATTTGGCAGACGCCCTTATCCAGAGCGACTTACATTTTTTATCTTATTATACATCTGAGCAGTTGGGGTTAAGGGCCTTGCTCAAGGGCCCAACAGGGACAACTTGGTGGAAGTGGGACTTGAACCTGGGACCTTCCGAACCGTAGTCCAATGCCTTAACCAATGAGCTACCCCACTACAGAGGTTCCTAGACGGATGTTATGTTGGATGTGTAAGTGTGTGTGCTTGTGCCCCTGAGTTGTACCCCCTCAAGATTCCCCCCTTCAAACCGTACACAGGATAAGTAGTACAGACATCAAATAATGGATTGATTGTTGTCCCTATTTATGGTCCATTTGGAACCAGAACTAATTATAACCAATTAATTAATTAATTAATTTAATTAATTAATAAGTAGTTAATAAATCTATTACAACTGGAGCGGCTTTACTTTTTAGTCTAAACAAAATGTGAGTACACAAATGTCTGTTCCTGGACCCGGAGAAAACTGCATTGTGTTTTGTGTGAGTCATGATAAAGTGGCAGGCTGTGAGATTTATGCAATGTGTCCCTCATTAATTAGTGTAGAGTCCGTTCAGGGTCATGAAGGTTATTACGAGCTTCAGTTTAATTGATTCACAGGCGGCATCTGTTAACCCTGATTCGCCCCTGTGTCTCTGTGAGACAGATTTACACGAGCCTGTGAATAGACACATACACACACACACACACACACAAAGACACACACAGAGGGAGGGGAAACGGAAAAATTTACAAAGAGATTTCGCAAGCAATCTTACCCACTCCGGGATCTGGTATTCTCTCCAAACCTGGGCAAAGAGAAACGCGAAGGAGAGAAAAGACACAGCAGTCCTACAGAAGTATGAAACACACAAGAAGTGTGTTAAAGATCATTATCTTTCACAACACTCTTTATTTCTGCGTAGTTGCTGTCTCACAGCTCCAGGTTTCCCAGTTTGATCCTAAGCTCGCGTTACTGTCCTTCTAGAGTTCCTCATGTCTGCTTGGGTTTCCTCTGACTTCAGATCATATAAATGAACGATGTTGTCGCAAACAGCTGTAATGCAGCCGAATAGCAGCGTGCCTGTTTTACAACAGGACCCTGGGGAAATCCATCATTTTCACTTGTCCAGCTGAGTCACGAGTGGCTGCCGCAGTGTCTGCTGACTCGTAGTCATTTTTCTTGTTGGTTCATGTGTCATACCCGTGTGTTGTTCTGAGGCTGGAAGGACGTCGGAGAGCCCGGAGGAAATCCGTGTCAACACCGGATTTGAGAACACGCGCGTCTCTGTACGGGCCGTAACCCGATGCCGGGATCGTACCCTGAGACTGTGAGACGGCAACACTACACGGTCGGACCAAACCAGAGATCAGGAGAGCTGACTCAGAGCTCCGTGATCTGAATTTTATATCCCTGTTTTGCAGCGAAAACCAGATGAACTGTCATTTTAATGGAGCACTGCTTATACGGTGTATGAGTGCATTTATGACTGGGACGGATGCCAAGACCAAGACTGAAATCACTTCTCTAAAGCGCCTGAGCGATTTACTGCACAAGAGGACATATGGCCTGATGGAGTGTGTGGAGTCGGTGTGTATAAAAGTGTCCATTATAGTTCCATGCCTGGATTAGTAGGATTTAAGGCCTAAAAGCGCCATTTAAAAAACGAACCTATATTTATTTATTTATTTATTAAGATGGGGGGTGAATATGGTCTTACTTACATATCTTTCATTTATCATTCTTTCATGTGATCCGAAGGTTGCAAACCAAATCGCAGAACTCACTAGACACCAATCCAAATCCAATCCACCAAAACAATTTTGTATTTGATTAGAATATACAATTAGGTAAGAATGTACAACTCCAGTTATCTAAATAGGTTTTTATTTGTTTTTGCATATTTCATTTTGAGCATCAAGTTATACAAATATGATTTGCAAAAAAAAAAATAATAATAATAATAATACATTCAGATAGAATCCAACACATTTCCCAGTGGGTACAGGGATGATGGTAGGACACACAAACTAGAGACTTATTAGGGACATTGTTAACAACAACAATGACTTCACTGAAGTCCTTATGCTAAAGTAATCTTCAGCTCGTCCTCAAGGAATAATTAGTAATATCGCATTTCCCTCACGATGACCTAAAGACCCCTTAAGGTGAATTGAATTTCAACGATGACCTGAGGGCTAGTCTCCGTGCCCACTGGGTATTTTACACTTGAATAAAAGAATATTTTTTTATAGAATATTTCTAAATAAATTATTCATTATTGGCACTGCTATTGTAATAAATGAAATGCTTATCTGTGCAGTAAGTACCTATATGTAAAAGAGCAGCGAGAGGCATACAGAAACAAATGTACCAGAAATTCATACCAGATGCGTGCATTAATGCGAGTCCCTTTAAGAAAAATGAATCACGAGCCCTTGAACAAAGAGCTCCAGCCCTTCTTAAACATTCACTTACAAATAAGGCTGCACATTATATCATGAAATAGTCTTTATCACAACTTTTAATAATTGTGTTTGATATAATATTCTCTCCATATTGTGCAGCCCTACTGCAGTACTGATGGCATTCTGAAAGGTGTGCAAAAAGAGGTGCAAAAAAAAAACAAAAAAAAAACAGAAACAAATAATAAATACATTTAAAAAATGGCCTCTCAATACTACAGTGATTAAATCTGGTCCTGATTCAGACTTACTGTAGCTGAGATGATGAAGTGAGCAGGATTTTGACATTCTTAAAATGCGGAAAAACTGAAAGGATTTTGTTCTAAAGTCGACTTCCTCAGCCACCTTTTTACACTATTTCAAAACCTTTTGTTTTTTGTCTTTCTCTGGTGAACATAATATAATATCAGATAAAGATATTAAATATGAATTAACATTAAAATCTGTCGGTAGTAAAAGTGACACGACTCAGTTACTCCCCACCGCTTCAGAGTGACACAATCGCAGCAGGGAAATAAAAATCATGAAATAAATTAAATCAAGCACACACCATGTATAAACGTTATATACAGTACATGTACATTATTTGTATAATATCAACCAAACCATAACAATACAAACCACCATCTTTCATTGTAGTGTGTGTTAGCAGTTCTGTATTTATTTTTTTTAATGTTAAAATAATTAAAAAATTGTGATTGTCGGGTTTGTGTCCCGTCCTTCCTTAAACAAAGACACCTTTATTCTCTGTAAATGTAAAATAGTACTAAATAGAGAACATTATTTAGCTTGTTTGTACATTATTGTGTAATTTAGGGCTGAGAATCTAGAGAAAAAAAAATCTTTACATGATCATTGGTAAGGTCTTCTAATACTGAAGTTGTGGCATATATTATCCATGTTTTAATGACAAATTTAATGTTGTTTATATATATATATATATATATATATATATATATATATATATATATATATATATATATATTGTTTTTGTAGGGTGGGGGAGGGTGAATACTTTTTATTCTTCCATAACATAACCCCCCCAGTATATTGTTATGGGATATTTTGTGCATATTCATATGTGATATTAGGTCCAGAATGTAAAACAACAAAATTGGGATCTGTTCAAGGGGAGTCAATACTTTTGCAATGCACTGTACAAGCATCATCCCTCAGTGGTTCAATAGGTTTCACAATGAAGACAATTTCTACTAGTTAAGATGATAAGATGACATTTTACAGATGCTTTTATCCAAATTGGTCTCATTATACTATAAGCGTGGTGTTGCTGTGGTTGGAACCTGTCCATCAGTAGGCGTCAATGCCTTGAACCACTGAGGTACCCCCGAATTACCATTTGGTTGGAAAACCAAGCCATGATTATATTCTCCTGAGAATAACACGCAGAAATAAAAGCGGACAGCAAAGCTAAGCCTTCTCTCCTTCTTATGGGAAAAAAAACACTGTACCAAAATTATTATTATTATTATTATTATTATTATGGGGGGGGGGGGGGGGGGGGGTGATTCCAAATTATCTAATTTTCTGTTAACAAATACCTTACAATTTAGTAGAGCGTATTTTGGTTTGTTTTTTTGGCCTGGTTTCTTTCTAGCCCAGATTGTAGACTATTGTTGAATAAATTTTAGGTTCATTGGGGCTGATTCATTAAATTACATGTGAATTACAATACAGTTTTTCAGTCTTTTTACTCAATACCATGAGTGACTTCCACTGTTCTGATTTATACTCCCACTTGCAAACACACGCACATACACATTCCCAGGTGCAAGAATAGATTTTGTTTGTTCATCAGCATCAATTGAGTTTATATTGCTAATAACTATACTCGAGATATGAGACGTGGCCAAAAGCATGTGGACATCTAACCATTACACCAAAATCTTGGGAATATTGAGAACAAGTTTAAAGCACTCACAACGGTATAGGATGTTAAGAAATATATATATATATATATATATATATATATATATATATATATATATATATATATATATATATATATTTAGATCCAAATCCTCACACACACACACACACACACACACACACACACACACACACACACACACACACACACTTCAGAGTATAGTGCGAAGCCTTCCCATAAGAGTGTGGGTTATTATAACAGCAAAGTGTGTGTAATGGACAGGTGTATGCATACATTTGGCCGTGCAGTGTATCAAATAAGTGAATCTAAAGATATGAATTGCGTTAAAGAGATATTAATTGGTAAGTAGTGAATATAATGTAAGTGTCAAGACTTTTAGAAAGCAGCTGTAGGGTCAACGCTGGCAATATGTTAAAGGGCTCAAAACAATGTTACAAAGACATTTAAGAGTTTAACATATAATTAAGACTGGGAGGAAACAAAATGTGACAACAGAGAACAAAACATGGTAAGAAACCCTCCATTGGTCTTATTTGGATTTCTTATATATAGACCCCTCTTCACCATCTCCTTCAAAATTTCATAAGTATCCTAGCTATGGACCAATCCCCTCTCATCTCCTCTTCTCTCCATTCAGGGTGGCGTCGGTTGTTCGTCTGAACTGAAGTAAGGGTTTTCATGGCCCTCAACCAAGTAAGAATAGCGCGAAGGGTTTTTGCCCTTAAATGTTTTCATATCATCTAATGGCATGAGGTCATAGGAGCCCATCTGAAAGGGAAAGCAGCAAACAATATTAGACAAACACTGATCATCATAAGCCTTCAATCTGTACAGTACATCTCTGATTGTCATCTCCGTTATCACCCGTCAAAACCATCATGCAGGAGGATGGCTGAAGTTCAATAATGATGCAATTAAAAGAACGATGGTGAGTTGATTTAGTGATTAAGGACAAACCATGCAAAGCAGATGCGATATATACGGTATTGTATGTTCAAATGGAAGTCATAGAAACATTGACTTATTCAACGCTACAGCGAATAATTTAGCGAAAACAGATGTATATATATTTTTAGACAGTAGACAGAACTGTCTGGAATATTCCTTTCATATTTCTTAAAAAAAGACTGTAAACTAGTAACATTCCTTTATAGAACTGTAGACGTGGCATAGCTAGCTCTCAAACAACCACTTACTGGCCACCTCACTACAGTGGTTACACCTGTTCAACTGCTAATCAGCCAATAACATGGCGGCAACTCAATGCATTTAGACACGTAGTCATGGCAATATGTTAAAGGGCTCAAAAGGGTTTGAAGTTAAGTTAAGCCTATATTTGTCACATATACATTAGAGCACAGTGAAATTCTTTCTGCGCATATTCCAGCGTAACTGGGGTCAGAGCGCAGGGTCAGCCATGTTACAACGCCACTGGAGCAGATTGGGTTAAGGGCCTTGTTTAAGGACCCAACAATGGCAACCTGGTGGAGCTGGGGATCAAACCGCCGATCTTCCAATCAGTAACTCGGTGCCTTAGCCGTCTGAGCCACCACTGCCCCAAGTTAAGTGACTTTGGTCAAGGCATGGTTGTTGGCACCAGACACACTGTCTTAACCATCTCTAGGGTTTACAGAGAATGGTGTGAGAAAGAGAAACTATGCAGTGAACTGCTGTGCTGTGCATTGTGCAAAAATGCCATGTTGATGCCAGAGGTCAGAGGAAAATGGGTAGACTGGTATAAACCATTCTCAAATAACATCAGTGATTGGACAACATGTTGAACCTTGAAGCAGATGGGCTACAGCAACACACATACAAGACCACATCAGAGAATGGAAGGAAACTGAAGCTACAGTTGGTTTGGGCTTCACCAACACAGGACAATAGAAGACTGGAAAAAATGTTGCCCGGTCTGATGCGTCTTAGTGTCTGCTGTGACATTCGGATGGTAGGGGAAGAATCTGGTGTAAACAACATGGAAGCCTGGATCAGGCTAGTTGTGGTGTAATGGTGTGGGGGAGATCTTCTTGGTAGACTTTGGGCCCCTTAGTACCTAGTGTGCATTCTTTAAATGTCCATCACTTCATGAGCACAGGATAACATGCCATGTCACAAAGTGGAATCAACTTAAACTGGTTTCTTGAACATGACAATGAGGTCACTGCACTCAAATGGCCTCCACAGTCCTCAGATCGCCGTCCAATAGAGCATCGTTGGGATGTGGTGGAACAGGAGATTTGTGTCATGGATGTCAGCCAAAAAAAAAAAAAAAAGATCTGCAGCATGCTATCATGTCAACATGGAGCAAAATCTCTAGGGAATAGTTCCAGCACCTTGTTGAATCTAGAGTATGTCATTAAGAATTACGGAAGGCAAAAGGCAAAAATGTTAAACCTTTATAACCTGCTTATGTTTAACAGACATGACCCCATTTGAACATAGCAATAGTCTTGCTTTTTTGCAAAAACCTGTTTTGCACTTTAAGGTGATTTCATCATGTTGCATTGTGAGTATAGTGGCAAATTAATCAGGTTAGGAAGCAGGAAGCCCATGACCACCAGAAGCATGCACACCCAAATCTATTCGATCACACCGGACAGGAGAGGAGATCGATATGAGAGGCCGTGGCTCGTGTCTTACCTTTCCTCTTAACTTCTAAAACATCATAACGCAGGGATTGAGGGACATGCAATGCAAAGCGGGACAGACATGGCATGCATATTAACAATAGCAACAACAATGCGCACACGCGCGCACACACACACACACACACACAGGGGTAAGGTTTAAAACGGGATTAATTTGTTAAATTGGTCTACACAGCGAAACATATCAAACAATCAACATTGCGCTCTCCATCAAGTGTGTTAGCTTTTCTGAAGTCATTTTTGGCAGTACTCAGTGAGCACCGACGTCCACGCAGGTCTACTATGGGTTTAGGGTTGGGTCCACTCACTCATCCAATTTACTTGTGCTAATTTGTGCCGTAAGGACCAAATGTTCTGAGACTGTCTTTACATCACTTAAAATAAATCTAAACAAAATAACTAGCTAAAGTTGAACCATTTGTTGCTAGGCCATTCCTGAAGAGTACATTGTTTTGGTCTGAATCAAGTGATTGGGACTAAAAAGCTGTGCGTCCATAAGAAAAACACTTGAGACTAATCACCTAGTGAGAGAGAGAGTCCAGCTTGACCCTATTCCAAAGCAATGGGTGCATCAGGGGAAGAAGGGAAGCACATGGAGTGATGTATCCATCATGCATAGCGTCCACTGTACAAGCCTCTGGAGACAGTGTTATGATCTGGAGTTGGTCAGGTCTAGACTCAGCAACGTTATGTGGCAATAAAATGAAGTCAGCTGACGACCTGAATGACCGATAAGTTTTTCTTCCCTGATGGTACAGGCATATTCCCTTCATCCATCTAGGAACCTCTTTAGTCTAACTAGGGACTGTGGAGGCCAGTGGTGACTGTTGTGTTTATTCCCATTTGTACAACCGTGGTAGGACCTCGGGCAATTTGGAAATGCCAATTAGCTTAATCTGCATGTTTTTGGATTGTGGAAGGAAACCCACCAAGCACAGGGAGAACATGCAAACTCCACTCACACTGACCTGACGCTGGAATCGAACCCAGGACCTGGAGGCGCAAAGCGACGGTGCTAGCCACTAAGCCATAAATTGTAAAATAGTGGTTTTGGAAGCATGCAGAATCATTTTCACTCATCTTTGTGTGCTGTAATCGAAGCTAAAGGTATTTGAACAAAACAGAATGCTTTCTTCAAGCAGGTGTTATGTGTGTCTAGTGAAAATGGACTGGTAGGTCACTTTATATCTTAATTAATGTTAATTTTATGAATAATGGGAATTATTTTACATTTTTGTGGGGGGGGGGGATCATGATCTCCTCACTGGAATCACTAACATCTCACTGGGTTAAAGGCATACTAACAGAAAGACATCAACAACAACAACAACAAAAACGATTGTGCTTTGTGATAGATCTCATAATCACGTGCATTGGTGGTGGAAGCGGTGCTCTCATAATTTGTAGTGTTTTCACAAGCAAGTGTGCATTTCAGTTATCCTCATACTCACAGTGGGTGATGCATCATATAAGGTAGACAGACAGACAGGCTTTATAAACAAATAACTACTTCATTGAGGCACCTGACGTCCACTGTGAGCTGAGCTATAACTGGCGGGATTTAGACGTGAAGTAGACAAAAAGACTGATGGGAACTCACCAGCCCGTTGCTGGGTTTTCTTTTCTCTGGCACGGGCACCGCCGCAGCATAGGGCTCAGAGTTAGCATTGTTTCCAACAGATGCACGAGGGATGGGAGTGATGTTGTGTGAGGGCCAAGTCTGGAACTCATCGGTGGCGTAAGGACTATTGGTATACTGGATGTGCTTTCTCCTGTGGACACACGTACAGAAGGAATTCAAACTGTACTGTACATTATTGAATTTCTCACATTATTGGATTGCTCATTAAACCAAATTTACACATCAAATTTGCTATTAATTCAATAAACTGATGTGAAACTTACTCATATTCACAACCTTAATTCATCTCACCTAAGAAATTCATTTTATTTTCTCCTGCACATACGCACCTGTGGAGCGCACAGTAGATGATCAGAGCCAAAATCAGGAAGAGCAGAATCGCGCCAAGAACCACAGCGACCACCACCAGTGCCAACAGCGAAGCTATGACGGGGAAACACATCATTATACAAACTCATACAGTTTGTTCATACGGTGTTCTTGCTTTTAAAAAGTCAAGGTGAACTCTTTTCCTTGTTGAGACATACGTGTCAAGCCAATATATCACTTTAAACCTGACTTACAGTCATTACAGTTGAAGCCGGAATAACCGAACGGACACCTGGGAAATAAATGACACAAAAAATGAAAAACATTATACAAACAAATAAACAAACAAAAGAGTTGCAAGGCAGCACTGAGAGGAACATTTACTGTATGACCAGGTCATGTCTTATGATGCTGATGTTTCACTACAGCACTAGGGGGCAGTAGTTACACCCACATCAGGACGCCATATAACAATTTCCAGGGTTGAGGTTTGTCTGGGATTGTTAGGGTAGGATTGATTAAGAGTAGGTTACTCACGGTGCACAAGTGTTGCCATTTGCTGTCTGGCCACTGGGGCAGGCTGGGGAAGGAAGAAAAAAGAAAGATCACAGTTGAGCCTAAAAACCTCAGAAATGCAGACTGATTGCGTCACCTCAAACTACAACAACATATTAACATACTGAACACACAAACTTAACTGTTTCTAATTTGACTACGCAGGGAATTTCTACTGATTGAGCTTAAAACTACATCAAACCCAAATCCATTATTAACTAATATTTGCTTTAAATTAAAGTTGTAAAGATATTAAATAAATCTCTACTAAAAGTTGGGGGTAGACCCTGGACAGGTTAGCGGTACACCCTGACATATATATTTTTTTCCTTACGGAGAAAAAATATATGCCAATATATTGTAAAATATTCATAATAATAATAATAATATAAAATAAATAATTGTATTATTTAATATATGCAATATATTAAATAATACGTTTCCATGTATAGGAAACTAGTGCTTATATTTATACTTTTTATAAATATATACTATATATTTGTTCTACTGAAACATTATTAAAAATTAATGCATATTAAAAAATGTTTAAAAACTTTTACTCTGTGTGCTCTGATAAATTCCTATAACGTCCAGTTTGTTTGAACTACATTAACATATGAGCATATTGTAAACAAATATAAAGAAATACATTCAATCAATTGTTGAATATAAAAATCAAAAAATCTTATCATATTTTAATATATTTCCCAATATATGAAAAGTGGCAATTCCTTATGTATTTTTCAATATATTGTAATTAATATCATTAATGCATCATTAATTCAATTCAATTTTATTTTATTTATATAGCAATTTTAACAAGGGTCATTGTCTTAAATCAGCTTAACAAACTTACAGCAGTGTATCTGACTGAGGAAAAATGTGTTGTTAATATTAATACAATATATTATTCTCTATATTGTGAATATATTTTTAAATATTAATCCCTTTGTTGATGTTGATTATTAGTTAGTATAAGTTAGTGTAGCACCGAGGAATATTAACGTTATAAAGTCTTTTTCATTTACTAGCGGATCAGAACACTTAATCATTTATAATATATTGACAGTTAATATACAGAGAAACATATTTTCTGTGCATAAGGGTGGACTGTGGGAGGAAACCCACCAAGCACAGGGAGAACATGCAAACTCCATGCACACGGACCCGAGATGGGAACCGAACCCGGACCCTGGACGTACCACGTGACAGTGCTAACCACTAAGCCACCAAGCCACCCTGTACTTAACAGTGCCCATGTGATTTATTTTAACAATCAAAATGTTCAGGGGATGTAAAAAGTTTGAGCACCCTTGTTCTTTTCTGTATTTGGAGATGCCTGTCTGGTGTAGAGAGTGGCTGTTTCACTTATTGTACAGGGTGAGCCATTTATATGGATACACCTTAATAAAATGGGAATGGTTGGTGATATTAACGTCCTGTTTGTGGCACATTAGTATATGTGAGGGGGCAAACTTTTCAAGATGGGTGGTGACCATGGTGGCAATTTTGAAGGCGGCCATCTTGGATCCAACTATTGTTTTTTCAATAGGAAGAGGGTCATGTGACACATCAAACTTATTGGGAATTTCACAAGAAAAACAATGGTTTGCTTGGTTTTAACGTAACTTTATTCTTTCAACGTAACTTTATTCTTTCTTTTTTAGTTTGTTGTTCTTTATGAAAGAATAAAGTTACGTTAAAACCAAGCACACCATTGTTTTTCTTGTGAAATTCCCAATAAGTTTGATGTCTCACATGACCCTCGTCCTATTGAAAAAACAAAAGTTGTATCCAAGATGGCCGACTTCAAAATGGCCACCATGGTCACCACCCATCTTGAAAAGTTTGCCCCCTCACATATACTAATGTGCCACAAACAGGACGTTAATATCACCAACCATTCCCATTTTATTAAGGTGTATCCATATAAATGGCTCACCCTGTACATTGAGCATTAACCAATGTTATTGATATGCATGAGCATAATTTTACCCGCTGGAACATGGTTGGCTGTTTGGATAATTGCTCGAATGAGCAAATGTACAGGTGTTCCTATTAAAGCAGTGCCCTATATTGAACAAAAACTAACTCTGTAAAAAACCCTGGGCCGTTTTAAGTCTGTCCTGATCCAGGCTGCTCGCTGATTATAATAGAACCTATTCAACTCCAAATCTAGCTAATTCCCAAAGCTAATGTTAATGGTGTCTCTCAAACGCTACGGACTGTCCTGTCAATCAGGCAAGAATATTAACGTGTCCTTGCCCAAGTGGAAAGTCATCAATGTACAGGGACAAATCAGGGCTCTCAGGCTATTTCACGGCAGCTTTAAAACCATTGGGAGCACTTAGTGTGCTCATTCATTCAGATACAGAAACACAAACACAAACACACTCACATACCTATACAGATTCTTGAACTAACGCTATTTGATAGGTAGCCTGAGATGCAGGAACATGAAGGAACCCCATCTGTTACATTACACGTTGTGGTGCTGGCGTCACATGGCCCCTGGGCACAGAGATCCGTAGCTGGACACAAAGAACAAAAATATAAAGAAGTTCTCCAAAAGAAAGTATTTCTAGCTGATGAATAAAGTTTTATTCAAGTCTGCAGTGTCAGAGCTGAACTTACAGTTATACGTGGCATCTTTAATGCTGCTTTTTATAGCATTGCTCACGTTCGCCTCTGTGACGGTAGACGATAGGGTAAACACATTGTTCACGTCAGCCACCACACTGCCTGGACTGCAAACGCAACACGCACACACATACACACGCACACAGATGACCGACTGGTTAGCACCCTTAAGTGATTATTCTGCTTGCCCGAGAAGATGGTAAGAATGTGGAGAGAAGTGGTGGGACACTTACCTTAGTTTCAGAACATCAGAACTTACGTAGCCCTTTTCTCCACGTAAAGCGATTTTCAGCTGGAAAAGTAAAACAAAAAAAGAGTAAGAAAGAGAGAGAAAGAGGAAATCAGTGGGTATCAATGGGGAACAAGAACCGTTTCACGACTAGATAGAATCCCAAGTATTATGCAGCGGAGAGGTTGATCGATAGAATTAATTAGTGCCTCACCTGTTGAACAATGTCATTGGCTGTCGAGCGAAATTCCTCAGAGTTAGTATTACTCATGTTGGCATTAAAAGTTATTGTTAAAAAATGCAGTGTTCCTGGAAACACTTTTCCTAAACATGAAGAAAAAGAAAACAGCGACATGGTTATGTGACAATCTGGAGTATTACTGATTCTCATTTCCTAAGCTTGTCCTCGATGCCTACCGTTTATACACTGGCCTTGGCTGAGGTACGTTCCCGTCGGACACTGACAGCTGAAGTTTATACACACAAAGGAAGGTGGACAGGGCATGGCTGGACAGGTAACTATTTTGCAGACAGACAGGGAGTAAAAATAGTAACTTTACCTAATATTTTTTTATGTATAAAGGCAGAGAAACAAACTTACACACCTGGTGGCGTGGTTGTATTTGCCGGTATTGTAGTAGAGGAAACCGGAGGCACAGCTGTGATATTTGTGGGTGTAGTGGTGACGTTTGGTGCGAGTGTAGTGGTGACGGTTGTGGGTGTAGTGGTGACATTTGTGGTTAAAGAGGTGGAGGTGATGTCTGGCGTGGGTGTAGTGGTGATGTTTGTGGTTGTAGAGCTGGTGTTTGTTGTTATAGAGGTGAGGTCTGGTGTGGGTGTAGTGGTGATGTTTGTGGTTGTAGTGGTGATGTTTGATGTGGGTGTAGTGGTGATGTTTGTTGTTATAGAGGTGAGGTCTGGTGTGGGTGTAGTGGTGATGTTTGTGGTTGTAGTGGTGATGTTTGATGTAGGTGTAGTGGTGATGTTTGTTGTTATAGAGGTGAGGTCTGGTGTGGGTGTAGTGGTGATGTTTGTTGTTATAGAGGTGAGGTCTGGTGTGGGTGTAGTGGTGATGTTTGTGGTTGTAGCGCTGATGTTTGTTGTTGTAGAGGTGAGGTCTGGTGTGAGTGTAGTGGTGATGTTTGTGGTTGTAGCGGTGATGTTTGATGCGGGTGTAGTGGTGATGTTTGTTGTTATAGAGGTGAGGTCTGGTGTGAGTGTAGTGGTGATGTTTGTGGTTGTAGCGGTGATGTTTGATGCGGGTGTAGTGGTGACGTTTGTAGTCATAGAGGTGAGGTCAGGTATGGGTGTAGTCGTGATGTTTGTGGTTGTATTGGTGACGTCTGTAATCATAGAGGTAAGGTCTGGTGTGGGTGTAGTGGTGATGTTTGTGGTTGTATTGGTGACGTCTGTAGTCATAAAGGTGAGGTCTGGTGTGGGTGTAGTGGAGATGTTTGTGGTTGTATTGGTGACGTCTGTAGTCATAGAGGTGAGGTCTGGTGTGGGTGTGGTGGAGATGTTTGTGGTTGTATTGGTGACGTCTGTAGTCATAGAGGTGAGGTCTGGTGTGGGTGTGGTGGAGATGTTTGTGGTTGTATTGGTGACGTCTGTAGTCATAGAGGTGAGGTCTGGTGTGGGTGTGGTGGAGATGTTTGTGGTTGTATTGGTGACGTCTGTAGTCATAGAGGTGAGGTCTGGTGTGGGTGTGGTGGAGATGTTTGTGGTTGTATTGGTGGCGTCTGTAGTCATAGAGGTGAGGTCTGGTGTGGGTGTAGTGGTTATGTTTGTGGTTGTGGCGTTTGATATAGGTGTAATGTTGTGCGTGGGTGTAGCAGTGCTATTTTCCTCCAGTGTTGTATTTAAAACATCTGATATAGTACTGATCTGTGTTTTTGTTGCAAATGAAGTGTCGGCTGAGGCACTGGCTGTTGTTACAGGTGCAACTGTAGTGTTAGTAGATGTGGAATTTGTAGTGGTGATCACGTCACGTGTTGTGGCAGTGCTCAACAATGGGTCTGTTAAAGTATTTTGATGTGACGGCGTAGTAGTCACTTGTGTTGTGGCTTCAGAAGCGGCAGTGGTGGTCACTGAAAGTTAGAAAAACAAAGAATTATTAATGGAGCTCAAAGTAAAACATTGTTGGGAATTTAATCTGTTGTTCTGGTGCAAGCTGGTTGGTATAAATTGACTAGATGGAAGAATCTGATACAATTTTACTGTACAGTTTTTCTTGTTACCTACCCATATTTTTCACATCATCAAATATCACCTTCTTAAAGATCTAAAATATACTTCTTGAAATGGATGGACCATTTTTATTCACCTAACCTTGTCCATCACATCTTCCTTCATCACTCCAACCTCATCACATCCATAAACCTCCTCTTGGACCTTCTTGTTCTCTTCCACCACTCACCTATCTCCCCCCCTTCCCCCCTAGCATGAAGCCCAGTACCTTCACTGATGCCTGCCATGGTTTTCTCTGCAGTGGTGGAATCCTTGGAGGTAGAGGATGATGAGGTTGTTTTTACAGTTTCAGGAGATTCTGAGGTGGTACTGCTAGACATCTCAGTTGTTGTTTCTGTGGTGGAACCCGTGCTGCTTTCTGGGGAAGTCGTTTCAGTGTGTTGTGTAGTTGAAGAAAGTGTTTCTGTCATCGGAGAATCTTTTGTGACTGTGGTAGAAGATTGTGCTTCAGATACTGTGGTGGTCGTTTCTGTAGTGCTGGCAGCAATAGTTCCTGTGACAGCGATAGGTGTAAGCACAAATATAACAGTAAGTAAGCGGAAAGTGAAACAGACAAGTACATTATGTATAAAGTATAAAGTGCTCGTCCTATCATCCGGAGAGGGCAAGTTCGAATCCCGGGTGATGCTGTAGCCTCTCCCAGGAGGGGGCCTAGCCTGGCAGAGCTCTCTCAGAGGGGTGGGATGGGAGGAACTTAGTGCTCTCACATCAATCATGGCTATACAGCCATCCGTAGAAGTCTGTGAGCTCATGCAAGCGAATGGCACTGTCCTCTGAGTGTTACACCGCTCCCAACAGTGAGCTCGCTCGCAGTTCGAAAAAATGCGGTTGGCTGGTGTCATGTGGCTTGGAGGAAAAATGTGATAGTCTGGCCCTCTCTGACCGGTAGTAGCCTTAATATATGAGTGCCCTAATGATGGGTGGGTTAAAGACTAAAACTAAAACAGTTACTAATACAGTTTATAAAACCTTAAAGAGTACTTCAGTCTGGTATGTTGGTAAAGTGATCATGAGTCGTTCACATTGTTAAACAAGCTCTCAGTTATACCATTAGGTTGATATCCTGTGTAAATTTGTACATTTTGTTTATACAGTGTGTATAAGTAGACCATGAGCTGTAGATTATCATGATCAAACATCAAAAAATAACAAAGCCGGAGACGTATTGACTCAAAACCCCTCCCTTCTCCCCCAGTGGTCAGCTTCCATTTAATCATGATCCGCACCCAAGTACACTGGCGCATTTTCACTCTCCAGTACATTAGGTGGTAGTATGAACCTAGTTGGATTGTGAACCACCAATACACACAAAGAAAAGAAAAGTACAAACAAGGCAACCTTTGAACTATGCCTAATCATACTGATAGTTGGGCCAAAACGTCAAGAGTGACCCTCTTGCCTGCCTTCCTACATTATCAGCCATGGCTGTGTAATTCAAAGGGTAAGATTGGCACATGCTGGCCATATATGCAAATATTCACATTTTCATTTATAGCATTTGGCAGATGCCCTTATCCAGAGTGACATAAAGAAGTGCTTTAAGGTCTCCAAGGTACAAGGACCGAAAATAATCTTGATGCGCGCCTGCTTTCTTTTGTTCTGGACAACAAGGTCCACCATGGACATTCAGGTGGAAAAGAATAGTTGGTGATGTGTGTGACATAGCAGTGTGCTTTTTTGATGATAAATCCCCTGTTAGTACGCAAGGGAGAAAGCAAACCGGAAAACCTTTGACTCTGAAGAAACTGACTCCCCTCTCAAAATGCAGTCACCCATCCAATTTCTATACCACACATGCTGTGTAAGGGTATGAGGGGGCCTGGTGGCTACTCCAAAGATCTCAGGGCACAAGACAGGGTACACCCTGGATGGGGTGCTTACCCATCGGCAGTTTGGAAGCGCATGTTCCAAGACTCAAGGGATCTTATTATTGCCTGTTACAACGCATGACTTTGGGCTGTGGGAGTACCGGAAGAAAACCCACCAAGCACAGGGAGAACAGGCAAACTCAACGCACACAGACCGGAGGTGAGATTGAACCCCAACCCTGAAGGGATGAGGTGACCATGCTAACCAATTACTACATTGTACTGGGTGGAAAGTTTTACTGGGGACAGGTCAACATGAAATAAAGGATTGCTGTTAATTGAATTGTTAGTAAAGGTAATCAGGAAAAAAAGACTTCAGTTTGCTAGGGAGTATAAAGATTGGACTTCGGAGCAATGGGAAAAGGGCATGAGATCAGATGAGACCAGATTGACCCTATACCTCAGTGACGGGCACTTAGGGGTAAGAAAGGAAGGGCATTAAGTAATGCACTCATCATGATTCGTGCCCACTGGACAAGCCCCTGGAGGCAGTGTTATGTTCTGGGGTTGCTTCAGTTGCTCAGGTCTAGACTCAGCAATGTTATTTGGCAATAATATGGAGTGACCAGGTTATCAGATATAAGGAGCTTTTCTTCTGTGATGTTGTGAGCATATTCCAGGACTGCCTTATTTCTTCATGTCAGATTCAACATGGTGATGAAAACATTCCTTAGAAACTCTGGTCCATTTTGACATGACAGCATCACGCATTTGCATTTCCTGATTGTCGCATAAACATCTATGACGCAAATAACCTGTTAAATCATATCCCTTCTGGATTGAGAACTGGTGACTGTGGTGGTCATTTGAGTACAGTGACCTCATTATGTTCAAGAAACCGGTTTGAGATGATTTTAGCTTTGTGACATGGCTCGTTATTCTGTCATAAAGGAATGGACACGGCCAGCAAAAATACTTGGGTAAGCTGTGGCATTTATTCAATGCTCAGCTGGTCCCAAAGTGTGGCAAGAATATATCCCCTACACCATTATACCACCACCAGCCTGAACTGCTAATACAAGACAGTATGGATCTATGCCCTCCCTGTTGTCTGTACTTCTGCCTGTGGTATAAGGTTTTATTCTTACAACCTACCCCAGCTTACCCTAACTACCCA
This sequence comes from Clarias fuscus, assembly GCA_030347435.1. Classification (NCBI taxonomy): domain Eukaryota; kingdom Metazoa; phylum Chordata; class Actinopteri; order Siluriformes; family Clariidae; genus Clarias; species Clarias fuscus. The sequence goes on along the minus strand of CM059222.1, from coordinate 24,039,917 downwards.
AGACAAAGAGACCAAAACAAAAAGGTCTTTTTGATGATCTCTCTCTCTACCAGACAGATATTAGATCCTGGGCGCTGTGGCTAATTTGATTATTTTCCAGTGACATAGTGTGTCATACTTTATTGCCTAGTAACCAAAATGCAATGAGAAATTCAAAAGCAAAGAAAACAAGCAGAGGAACACACCCGCCTTGTCCTGTTTCATATAGCAATTTGTTGCTCACACACCCACAGCAAAATATAAATATTGATAGTCAGAAGTTAATGATCACCTAAATATGGACACTATTATTCCACTGTGCATTCATGAGTCCGTGCACAGAGAGATCCTTAATCCCTTTTTAAGAAGCTGTACATTTAGATTAGATTATACGGCAGCACATGCAGGGTTAGAGTGTTTTGGAAAAAGATCTTCCATGTGATGAGATGTTTACAGGGTCGTCCTTTGATATTTAAAATGCATATATACATCGACTCCTGCGATGGATTGGCACCCTGTCCAAGGTGTATCTCCTGGGATAGGCTCCAGGCCCCCCGTGACTCTGAATACAGCATTAAGCGGTAATGACGATGAGTGAGTGAGTGAGTGAGTGATATACATCGACTCACGGAGGAATGGGGTTCCCACTAGGCTACCAGGAGATCCTTTAATTTTAGACGTGGGGCATTCATGGACTGGAAGTGTTTGGCCAGGACATCCCACAGACTATTGAGATCTGGGGAATCAGGAGGCCAAGTCTTTTAAACTCTTTGCTATGTTCCTCAAACGATAAAATAATTATCCTACTGAAAGAGGACTTTAGTGAATTATTGAACACTTTGATGTATTAGGATGTACTTGATCAGCAACAATGTTTAGGTGGTTCAAAGTAACATCCACATGAATGCCAGGATTTTGTGTCACAGCTTTTGGCCTTACATTTCCCTTTGCAATATCAACCCAAGAAAAAGGCCATATTCATTCAAAATTAGTTTTTTTCACCAACTTTTGAGGACACATCATAATCAGAGACACAATTTATCTCAAAGACTTAAAGAATTTATAACTGATTAATGTACTGCCCAAAATGTAGCAGTTGAGTGCTCAGGTAAAATGAGAACTATTACTTTACTGGAGGTCGTATCAAGTAGTGATGGTAGTCCGTAGCTTTTTCATAATCAAATAATCGGTTTGAATAAACCAATCGACGACTGATTAATAATTGTTTAACAGTACAATGCTTCCTTATTTCCTGGTTTTCAAGTCAGTGTTGATCCCTTTTTGTAAGCCCTCTGCAATTCACCCTGGCATGCTGTCAAGTAACTTCTGGGCCACATCCTAACTGATGGCTGACCATTCTTGCATAATCAGTGCTTGGTGTTTGTCGGGATATGTGGGTTTTGAAGTTCTCAATGGGATTAAGGTCTGGGGACTTTCCTGGCCATGGACCCAAAATTGTGATGTTTTGTTCCACGAGCCACTTAGTTATCACTTTTGCCGCCTTATAGCAAGGTGCCCCATCATGCTGATTGAAAATGCATTGTTTGTTACCAAACTGTTCTTGGATGGTTGGAAGAAGCTGCTCTCAGGGGGTGTTTTTGTACCATTCTTTAGTCATGGCTGTGTTCTTAGGCAAAATTGTGAGTGAGGCCACTCCATAGGCTGATAAGCAACTGCTCATGAACAGTCTCAGGATGCTTTACTGTTGGCATGCCACAGGACGGATGGAAGTGCTCACGTTCATACATTTCAAGGATTGTAGTAAAAAAGCCACTTCTCTCCACGGTCAGACTGATATTCTGCAAAAGGTACAGGGATTTGACAGCTGAGAAAGCCATTTCAGACTCTTTTATTAAAGAAAACTTTTGGGCAGGCCCTGTCAGTCACACACTACTCGGGATACACTGGATATATGGATGTCACCTTCTGACATAACTTTTCTGATTCACCTACATTAGCAGAATAGAGTGTGCTGTTTAATAAGCAACATTTCATGCTGTTCCAGATAGCAAACTGGCTGTACTGTAATTGTTAACAGCAAATTATACCTCTAAACTTTAAGGAACTATGGGTGTCTCCACAGTGTTTTCCAGCACACAGTTGACATTTGAAATGGGGCATTTGTGGGTCAGTGGTAGGCTTCTCACCTGTCATGTGGAAGCAACGGGTTCAATTCTTACCCAATGCCCAAACCCCAGCCAAAGGATGCGGTACCAGTCAAAAAGGGGAGGGTTGCACCAGGTTCTGTGTGGTTCGAATGGTCCGTTGTAGCGCCCCCTTGACAGGAGCAGCCGGAAGACCAACAACTGTTGAAATTTGAAATATCTGTAACCATGATTCTTTTCTTTCCGTATACACTATTTCCTGGAAATAAATAATTTTCACGGTAAAGCATGTTTGTCTCATTCTAATTTCTCAACAAGACTTCTTGTTTGCTAACAAGATGGCTGACACACCCCAACACATTCCAAAGACTCGTTGCTTCGCTAGTCTATTTAAAACAATGCTAGTTTAAATGTTATGTGTTAGCTTATTTATTATAACACAAGTTAGTCTGCTTACTACAAAACTGATTTGTTCAGTATATTACCATGTCCGCCACAATGCAAAATGTGTGTTAGCCTATTTACTATAATACTAGTTTGTCTAAAATCTCTAGAACTACAACACATTTGTATTGGCTTGTTTTCTGTAACTTCTTCGAGCTTATGTTAGCCTGCTTACTGTAACAACTGTTTGCATGGTGGATTCAGAACTATAACTAACGCTTGTGTGTGAGAGCTTTCTCGTATAACAACAGCGTGGCTGTCAGCATGTTCCTCAACCATATCTGCGTGTGAAGCTAGCAAAACTGTTGTTTACATGAAAACATGAAACCTGATATGGAACAAAAACTGGGACCTGAAATTCCACTGTTTGTAACTTATGTGCGTTTTGAATATGTACTACGGCGGCACGGTGGCTTAGTGCTTAGGTTTCGATTGGGTCTGTGTGCATGGAGTTTGCATGTTCTCCCCATGCTTGGTGGGTTTCCTTAAGGTACTCAGGTTTCCTACCACAGTCCAAAGGCATACAGATTAGGCTAATTAGCTTCCCAAATTGCCCGTAGTGTGTGAATGAGGGTGTACCCCACCTTGTGCCCTTTTGCCCCCATAGGATATGCTCCAGGCCCCCTGCAACACTGTATGCAGGATAAAGAGTCAATAAGTGCATGAATATGAACTGCACTCTCATCATGCATGCTGCTTTGTGTCCTAGCTACTCTCTAATATTATTATCTTACATTATCATTATATAGGGTCCGTCAGAAAAACAGGTACTCCAGTCTCTTGGGTGTCTCCGGCCAAAGCATAAAAAACAAATGGTGTGGATCGCCTACCAATCTTGTCTGTTCAAAATCTCCAGCTTTTCCATAATGTGTTTTAGTCAGTGCTTAGCTTGAGAAGCCGAACACGTCATCAGCTTGTTGGTGTGGAGGAACCTTGAAGGCTTATAAGTTACAACGGTAATTTAATAGTAGTGTTTTAACGAGAGTGTTTCCAAAGTTGCAAAGTAAACCGATGAGGAAACGTTCTTCTAAAACCATAAGTAGCAAGGGTGTATTCTTGTGGACGTGAATTCTGTGGAAACAGTAACAGGGAGGGGCTTTATTTGTGTGTTTTTTCAGCGTCAGACCAGCTAATCTAAGATCGCTGTCAAACAACATGGAATGGTTCTTCCAGTACGTGCCAGATTTTGTCAGGGAAACCGGGAATCTGGATCTTCAGGATTTGACTGGATTGTGGAAAAATGCCCAATAAAAGTACAGAAAGTCTTCACTCATGAGCAAGCATAATTACTGATCTGAATAGATCCTCTGGCATGAGCTGAAAGTCCAGCTCAAAAATTCTCCACCCTCGTTTAAGTACTAGGAACAACTTGTGCACAATTTAGACTTCGATCCTTAACAAATAAAATCATGCAACTACGCGTCAAGAGCTTCGGTTAACTTTACAAATTTGGTTTTGTCTATGATTGATTAGGTTGCTAAAGCTGTGACCTAGGAGCCAACCACAGAGTGTGGAGGCGGGACTTTAAGGCACCTTGTCAGTGACAAACGGTCGTGAGTATTTAAAACAATGAGCCTGAGCAGAGCGCTGCATTTGGCGAGGGATGTAAATGTGCACAGCTAGCACCTCAACAGTTAGTTCACCCGCTGGTATTGTTTTGAAAGCAATGGTACAGCATGTGCAGTATCTCTGACCCAACATAACAATGAGGTGGTTTAGCGCAGAGATTTGTAGGATTTTCAATCACCACATGCAGGAAAGCGCAAGACTCAAGGGGCTGGTAGTAGCCTTCTCTACCACATCTTATTCTTGATATTTCAAACATCTAACATATATATTTAAAAGAAAGCATGAAGCCCAGTACCTCCATTGGTGCCTGCCATGGTTTTCTCTGTAGTGGTGGAATCCTTAGAGGATGATGAGGTTGTTTTTACAGTTTCAGGAGATTCTGTGGTGGTACTGCTAGACATCTCAGTTGTTGTTTCTGTAGTGGAAGCCGTGCTGCTTTCTGGGGAAGTCGTTTCAGTGTGTTGTGTAGTTGAAGAAGGTGTTTCTGTCATCGGAGGATCTTTTGTGACTGTGGTAGAAGATTGTGCTTCAGATGCTATGGTGGTCGTGGTGGTTGGTTCTGTAGGGCTGGCAGCAATAGATCCTGTGACAGCGATAGGTGTAAGCACAAATATAACAGTAAGTAAGCGGAAAGTGAAACAGACAAGTACATTATGTATAAAGTATAAAGTGCTCGTCCTATCATCCGGAGAGGGCAAGTTCGAATCCCGGGTGATGCTGTAGCCTCTCCCAGGAGGGGGCCTAGCCTGGCAGAGCTCTCTCAGAGGGGTGGGATGGGAGGAACTTAGTGCTCTCACATCAATCATGGCTGTACAGCCATTCATAGAAGTCTGTGAGCTCATGCAAGCGAATGGCACTGTCCTCTGAGTGTGTTACACCGCTCCCAACAGTGGGCTCGCTCGCAGTTCGAAAAAATGAGGTTGGCTGGTGTCATGTGGCTTGGAGGAAAAATGTGATAGTCTTTACAAATTTGGTTTTGTCTATGATTGATTAGGTTGCTAAAGCTGTGACCTAGGAGCCAATCACAGAGTGTGGAGGCGGGACTTTAAGGCACCTCGTCAGTGACAAACGGTCGTGAGTATTTAAAACAATGAGCCTGAGCAGAGCGCTGCATTTGGCGAGCAATGTAAATGTGCACAGCTAGCACCTCAACACTTAGTTCACCCGCTGGTATTGTTTTGAAAGCAATGGTACAGCATGTGCAGTATCTCTGACGCAACATGACACAATAATAACATTGAGGAGGTTTAGCGCACAATTTTGTGGGATTTTTAATCACCACATGCAGGAAAGCGCAAGACTCAAGGGGTCTTATTATTGCCTTTATAGTGCAATTTCTGCGTGCAGAAGCTACGATCCGGAAGCAGATAAGCTACAAAGGCAGAAGACCACATAGGGTTCGACTCCTGTCATTCAAAAACAGGAGTCTAGAAAAAAACCTATAAGGGCATTTATCTAAACTGGAAAAAGGCCAAATGAGGTCGTTAACCGTGACTCAGGATAATCACTAATTGTCCACACTGATGAGTTCATTGTTAAAACCTGACTTTCACAACACAAACTGCATTCGGAGGGGCGGTGGTGTGTTAAGGTGTGTTAATTGTGGAAGGTCAGCGGTTCGAGTTCTAGCTCCACGAGCCCAATAAACTGCTGTTGGGCCCTTGAGCAAGGCCCTTAACCCTGTCTAATGAATAATGGCTGACCCTACACTCAGGTAGACCCCAGTCTAAGAACAAGAAGCGACTAACATCAAAGAATAAAGAATTACACAGTGACAGATAAAGGCTGAACTTAGTTTATACAGGAGAAGATTACAGCAATGTTATGGTATACGATTGCACAAATACGCGACTATTGAGAAATGTAAGAATGATCTGGCGTTTAAAAATGTAGTTAGGAAAAGGTGGGAATTTTTCCTTCTTTTTTTTAAAATTTTTTTTAATAGAAGTGTGAAAAACATCTGACGGCTGACAAAAAAAAAATTAATAATTAAGTGCAAAGGCTTAAAACCAGGCTTATACATTAACAAAGTGGTGCTAAAAGCATTGGTTAATATTTTTACTACCCAAATTAATTAGTTTAGAGTTAATAAAAAGTCGTATTTTAACAGAAAATTATAGAAAGCAAGAATTATGCCTTCTACGTGACTAATACTTGAGTAGGAAAATAAACTGATTACAAAATAATAATAATAATAATAATAATAATAATAATAATAATAATAATAAAAATGAGATTTAATTTGAGATTGTCCTGAAGTGAGCAGTATCAGGGACTCGAGCCATATGTTTTGGCGTTTTTAGTGATATGGCGTTGCCTATAGAAACTGCCTGTCCTTGACTGAAAATGTGAGTCAGTGAGTAAGAAAGAAAAAAAAAAAAAAAGCGTACCAGAGTGGGCTCTGATCCGCGCTTTTCTGTTCTCGTCACACAACACTGCAACTGTGCTCGAACTGGAACTTCTGCTTCTGAATGAATCAGTGTGTGACTGGGTGTGTGTGTGATGTGTGTTGGCTTGGGACAGACTGACCTTGAGGATCACTTCTCGTCTCCCATATCCATCCACCCATACCCACACACACACACACACACATAGACAGCGAGAGAGAGAGAGAGAGAGAGAGAGAGAGAGAGAGAGAAAACCTACGTGCCCTACGTGGCCTGTTTTGCTTTTTCATATCATAGAAAAACACGGCTAAAAATAACAGATCGATATTTTACGATAGAAATGTACACAAGCGCACCCATTTGACAAACACCATCAGTGCCCTGTGACACACTCGAACTGCCCGGGCGTGTCGATCACGATTTACAGACTGCGACTCCAGATGGATGAATAAAACATAATGGGGCCAGTTGAAAATAATCAGTGATCATTAAATAATCAGAAAATGCAAGACGTGTCTGAGAGACCGTTTCATAAATGTCACAATCTTACAAGTTCCTTAACGTGTTAATGTTCAAACCGCACAAGTGTTTATTATGAAATACTACAGTATATTTACTCATGGAAACGAAAAGCCTTTTTCTTTCCATCTATAAGCTAAGGAGACACAGCGATTCATCATCTTCGGACCTTAGGGTTCCGGTTTCTACCCATCGCTCTACCTCCCTCCATCCTTCTCAACTCAATCTGAGTATTAGACAGGAATGCAGACAGCCTCATAAGTCAACTCTCGTACAGTTCCAGCAATATCCTCAGAACATTACGAAGAGACAAAGGATTTACTAGTATGAAAAAGAGGAGCCCCGAGGGGGCGGGTTTGGGCATCAAAGGAGACGCCAGGGCCGGTATCTGATGGTCATGACCAGTTTTACTCCCACCTGAGTTTTTAATCCGTTTCTCTCACGCACGTACAGTATGCGTGTATCACTGCTTTATTAATTACCAGACAGTATCGTACCGGCCTGATCTCAGCTCCCACGAGCATTGAACATAAGGTTGTGCTAAAATAACATGATCCTGAATTCTCAAACTTGGTTGGTCAGATTGGGTTGATTTTATTTCAGCTCTGAAGGATCTCAGCTGCTGGAAAATAACTACAGCTTACTTTTAATGTTTTTATTCTAATGTAACATTGGTAATTACTATAGAAGCAATGTTATTATCTACTGTATATAGTTAAAAAGAAAGGTTTTGTCTATACATTGGTCAAAACTCGCTCTTTCAATGATACCGTTACGTTTCATACGTTGGAGGACCCGAATTATATAATATTAAACATATTACATGTATTAGTCATATCCCAATGATCGCCACATCGGATCATTCGATCTGCAAGATCTAGCGCAGGTTATAAGCCAGATGTCCTTGCTGTTACGCACCCATTTTCCAACTGGGCTTGGGACCTACTGGCATATGGTTATAATAAAAAAAACGCGATGCAAGAGATATTTGAGTTTTCTTTCAATTAAGCTCGGCCAACTTTTACCACATTTTAGGTAACTGTTGGATCAACGGCACTGCTTTGCTGGGATTGGAACTTACAAGTTCATGTCTTCATGAGACTGATTGTCCAGATTAATGCTGTTATGTTTGCTGCAAAGTTATTTTGTCAGCTAGGTTTAAATTTATTTTGCACAGACTCAACGGAAAAGCATTTTCCTTCTTGATCGCGCGATCGAATCACAGCTGTACTTTCAAGGGGGACTCGTGGCATGTTTGCACTCCAATCGTGGGTTCAAAGAGATGTAGGCAAATAGTGCTGTTGACAAAACAATCGTTATGGTCTTCAGCCATTTGGTTTAACCAAATCGTTCCTGACCAACAATGAAAAGTTACATAAAGCGAACAAAGCTATTCAAATCCAAGAAATCGCGTTAGCTCATCTAAGCCAAAATCTGGAAACACCAGTTATCCCAATCTCCATGTCTCTGGACTGTGGGAGGAAACCAGAGTACCTTGAGGAAAGCCACCATGCACGGGGAGAACTCGCACACAGACCCGAAGGCGGGACTCAAACCCTTGACGTTGACCCCTATGCCATGGTGTTGCTATAAACATAGACTGCTCTGTACAATGTGTTAGACAGGCTCTACTTACACTCCCCTTTTATTTGCCATAACCAATGTTTAAGAAAATTAGATTTTCCAACCTTTTTTTCTCCAGCAACAAGTCCAAACAACAAGTGGTGTTCAATCCCATGATCACGATCATTGTGTAATTGCCTTTTGCAGAGTTTTGTCAGTAAGTAGCTCCAGAAATCTTGTCCTTGAGTAAAGCTCTATAGCATTGCACACACAGACCGCATGCTGCTCATAAGTTAGCATATCTCTGCTGTGGTCTCCAAAAAAGAAAGAAATTTCTTGAATAATTTTATTAATTTATGTGATAATACGAACAATATGCACGTTATTGAGTGTATATTTTGTCATTTTTAAATAATCTTCATCCAATATTAGTAAATAAGGAAATCTTATCAGAAACTCATAGGTATTAAAATGAGCTGGCACGTGCAGTACTGAAGCTCTTAAAGCTTAAAGAGCATTTTGGCCATGGTTTGTTTTGCGCAAAATAGGCAATATGATGAACTGGATTTTAGTTCACTTTAACCAACAATACAAACACGACTGAGCAAAAAAAGGGTCAAATAGGCAATATTATATTATTATGATATTAATAATATGCCCATTTTGAGTGTTGTACATTTTTGTAACGTCGTTCTAATCTTCTGGTAGTGTTGAAATTTACGCATTATAAAAGTATTGATGACTTTTGTTCTACCTGACATATCTGCAAACCTAAATACACAGTTTAAACAGTCTGCCTTCCTGTTCACACACACCGACGAGGCTTCCATATACATTTATTATTATTATTATTGTAATAATCATTATTGACCTATGCTGTATTTTAAAGGATTTTAAATGACCCCATGTTTACATTTACATTTTAGACATTTGGCAGACGTTCTTATGCACAGCGACTTACAAATTTTTTTTTTTAATTTACATTAAAAAAACGTTTACATCACTGGATAGATACTTACAACTGGGTTACTAGGTTACTAACTAAATGCCAAACAGATATGTCTTGAGTCATTGTTTAAAGATCGTCAAAGACCCTTCTGTACGGACATCTAGAGAAGTTCGTTACACCACCCAGGTCTCTATGTTGACTCACTAGGGAACATTTTAGAGCTTTTTTTTAGTATGTATAAATTCCAACAACTAAAGTCAATCTAGTCAAAGATGCCTATTAGTGTCAGCTCTGAAAGGCAAAAAGCTTATGCACTCGTTCACATTAGACTGATGATAGAGCGTTGTCTTGGACGTTCCACGGTTCGTCTGGTTCAGTAAGTAGATCAAATCAATTTCAGCAAATTGCTGTTGGGTCGTTATAAAAAAAAAGATTCTCTTCTCTCAAGCAGTCGTGTACCATGTTGGTGCTTCAACGACGACGTCCAGCCCAGACCACGCCAGTTTCATTTACCAGTTTCATTTTAATTATGAATACAGATACAAATATTTGGAGTACTAAACAAATATGGATGGCGGTGCAGCGTTACTCCCTTAATGTAAATAAGTCACTAGTTTAGTAACTGTAGTGAAACAAATAGGAAGGTTTGCAGATACAGAGGTCAGGGATATCAGCCTGGATCTATCGATGGGTCCTACAGTATCCAAGTCCTAAATTTCTCCTTTGAAATCATAAGATGGAAGGGTTGCGTCAGGAAAGGTATCCGGCGGAAACCCCGTGCGGATCAGGTGGTCCTCAGTATAAACACTTATACTATACAGGACCGAACAAAATGCTTGTTAGATTTTGTAATATTGCGTGACAGTTCCCATGCCTCTATTCTCATAAATCAACCCCTTATATACAGTATATATATATATATATATATATATATATATATATATATATATATAATTCCTTATATAGTAACACTTCCTGTAGCCCGTATCCAGACAAACACACATACGAATAGCTCGTGTCTGCAGGAAAAATTTTATTGAACTGGAAAATGCTAATGTATTTCCTAACCGGTTTCTCGAACATGACACAGGGCACCTGAGCCGAAAGCTTAAATATGCTCTATTTGCTGATAATAATCAGAGATCTTCAGACACGTCATGCTTGCGCGTGTGTGTGTGTGTGTGTGTGTGTGTATTTGTCTCTCTCTCTCTCTCTCTCTCTCTCTCTCGCGCGCGCGGTTCAGGGCCCTGGCCGATAAGCGTATCGAGGTGTGGCAATAATTATCCTTCTCTTCGTTCATCTTAAAACGTAACAATTTGTGCATTCGTATTAAACACAACACTCCTGCTTATCAAGGCCAGAATTGTATTTCCAGATTATAACTGCATATTTCTCCATTTGAGGATTTTGATACCGATCGGACAAGATTGTAAGACTATAACGTTAAATATGACGATTTCCCGCGTTCTGAAATACTGTGATGTTTAACATTAATGCTGCTTACATTATTCTAAACGCCTAGTCCATTAGTTCATCCCCCTGTTACCTCTAGCAAGAGCACTTGTTCAGTAGCGCACACACACCCACAATCATATATCCTATTAAACCATGGCCAGCACATGGCTACCAATTAGAGACGCAGATTTACTGTCAGTAATCCAATAGAACAGAACAGGGGACGAGAAAGGGAGTGACGAGAGAGAGAGAGAGAGAGAGAGAGAGAGAGAGAGAGCTCAGAGGCAAGAACCATGAACAATACGCCTTACTAATTAACTATAAATAAACCAAATAAGCGATACGCCTCACTAATAAACCATGAGTCACTAAGAAAGAGGAAATGAACTCAAACTGATGAACAAATAAACCAGATCATTGGTTGATTACTTGCCAGTTATATTTATACGGGAGTGAAAGAAAATAAAGTGAGGGATTGATCGAGCCTTACTGAAACAAAGCGTCATTAACTTGCAGGCACGAGATTAGTGTTAACCCAGCCTCTTTAGATTACTGCGCACTCCAACACACACCGACAATCCTCTTAGAACTAAATCTCTCTGCGACACACAAACCAAACCAGGCGGTCACCGTGGCCCGGGTCTGCACCGGTCTCCTCGGAGTCTGACGCTGGTTTCATGTTTGGTTTATTTTTTCTGTGTTGGCTTGACTTTTATGATGTCATATCAGACAGAACTGTTTGTACACCTCGACATCCTGGTCAGGACTTGAGCAGGATCTGTTCTGTCAGTTCACAAACACTGGTCTAACATCTGCAGGTCATGCGATTTAATCAGAGAAAAGATATAATATTATGAGTCATGGCTACGAGTTAAGACTTTGCCTGTATTCTAAATATTGTAGATAATGACCAATAAATCTAATAACAGTTTCTCTGATAACGTTCATTCGGCAAAATTACCCATCAGCCATAAAAAAAACATAGTTAATATTACATTCAAGTGTCTTTTAAAATGAAAGCCTCCATCCATCAAATCATATTTGTTCTTAACTTGTACTGTATCTGAGGGGCGTTCAAGTCAAACCGGGACTTGTGATGAACCGTCTCATGAATGAAGAAAACCAGCTGACATTTACAGAAGACTTCAAGCAAAGTGGGGTGATGAGACTCCTGGCCACAGTAAAACATTTCAACGGTGCGAACATTTTAAAGACCGCACGTCCGGGGCGAGGTGCTCCTGATTGTTGAAACAAAAATCGATGGATGACTGGTCGGCAGCTTGTGGAAGAAATGCATCTCTGTAGGAACTGTACACACAATCACTCACCAACACCACTTGCGCTTGCACAGGAAGTTATTGCCACATCCCCTGTACAGTCCTGACCTCGCTCCAAGCCATTTCCACATGTTTGGGGCAATAAAGGAGCACATGGGAGGCCGGGGTTTTAGACATGAAGCAGGAAGTCCGGCGTACTGCAAGAAACATCTACCTTAATGGTATCCAAGCACTAGTGAAACGCTGGGATAAGTGCATATGGAGAAATAAAGGGGTTTTTACTCTCTGTTTTTGGACAATCAAAAGTCCCGGGTTGACTTGAACACTGTAAGGAATGGAGGAGATTCAACAGGGAAAAGGTGGTAAAGTTCACTGTGGGACAGGACGCAGTAAGACCTCTCACTCAATCAGGTTCACCGTTAATGTGGTAAAGTCTACACTACATTTTTTTTTTTTTTTTGAATGCTCTTCCTGGTTGACTGTTTTTGCCCTTGCCCTTGCCCTGCCCTGTTTATGTTGTTTACTGATCACCTGAACACGGCCTGTTTGATGTTTTCTGCTTCTCGTTTTTGCGCTTCTGTTCCTGTATGTCCTTCAATTCCTCCTGCATCACACATCCTCATTCTCAGCAACTAAGACAACAATACTTATCTAACAACAATGTCGTTAAATTGTTTCCCATGATCGAGTTGCTCCCTCACTCTCCCTCGACTACCCCCTTGCTCACAGTCATATCTCAGTGTCTTCCCTCTCTATAATCTCACGCTTACTCCCTTTTTAACCCCCTTCCCTGAGACGTTCCAGTCATCCCTCACTCCTCGGTCCATTGCTCTCTTGTGTGGTACCAGACTTTTGCTAAATAAATTGGAGGTAGGCGAGTATAACTATAATTATAATTAGTGGTGTCCTCTTGTTCTTATCTGTTATCTGAGTGTTTTTATAGACTGACCGAGCACACATTAGTAAAGAGTATATATTATATTTAGGTTTTCTATAAACCGACCCCAGGTAGAAATAGCCCTAGGTCATTTAGGTCAGTGTACAACATCCTGGTCAAACAGACCAGGAAAGACCTGCGATGTCTGTGATGGGTTGTGACCCGTTTCGAAAGCAAGTTTAAAATGCGGAACTATAAAATATTGAAGATAGGTCAAAGGATGTGTCAGAGAAGCACCTCTTCTGGACGCTTTAGATACAACCTATGTCCTACAGTCATGTATTTAGTGTATGTAACTTTCGGTGACACTGCATGAAGCCAGCGACACACCCTAACAGAAATATCCCAATCCAAACAGTACAATAAACATCCATTATTGTTAACAACAGTGCCGAACAAACCAAGCACACCTTAAACACCGAACGTCGTCTTTGGCATCCCTGGCTCTACAGGGTCATTAAAATCTTATCCAGAACAGATCAAGCAACAATCATCCACTTTAGCTGGAATAACAATAAGCACTTAATTAATTCCTGAACAATCTTCCGGTGACGCACTGCTGTTCTGCCGTACAGCTACCTATATACACTTTGCCACCAGCAACACTCAGGTGACGCAGGGCTGCAAGATCGACGTTTCATCAACAGAGCTCTGAGTCCGAACACCCTTAGGGGTGACACTGTGACTCAGGCGGGACTCAGAACCAAGCAAGCTATTTAGAGATATGCAGAAGTGTCAGAATAATCCTAATAACGTTTTATAAATACAGTATTTTTCCATACTACAGTACAGCACGTCATACAGGATCAAACAACAATCTGAATCAGGTTCGATAAGTTCCACAAAATAAACCGCGTCATTTATATGCAAATACATACTGCAGTCACATGACCATCACATGAGAATAATCATGTGATTCATGTGAGTTTTACACATAGGCCTACATTTTTTTTTTTTCCACTTTTCACTATTCACTTATTCGTGCTTTTTAGATTTACATGTAAATGAATCACATGATTCATTTTTGAATTTCTTAATTGGTACTGTATACTGTATTTATGATCACACCTAATGAAGTCACATGAGTCACCTGTACGATCACAAGTAAATAAAAACAAATACATAAAATTTTATTGAATCAATCAAATATAACTAAATAAATTACACGAATCATGATCACATGCAAATGAATCACATGATCACATGATTCATTTCTGTATGTTTATGACCAAAGGTCAAATAATCACATACATGATCATGTATGAATGAATCACGTGATTCTTTTTTTCTTTTCTTTTTTTTTTGGGGGGGGAGGGGGGGGGGTCAAACTTGTGAAACACGTTATTCATTTTTGCACAGTTATGATCTCAGGTAAGTGAATCACATGATCATTGCTTATTTCTAATTACAGGTAAATGTATCATGCAACTGAATCATGCTGTATGATTCAATTTTGTGCATTTATGATCAAAGATAAATGAATCACATGATTCAATTAAGTTCAATTATGATCACAGATAAAACGAGCAAATTATCGTTTCTGTTTATTTATAATCACCACCTAACACCTAAATGAAATCGCATGACTCATTTCTCTTCCTTTATGACATGATTCATTTATGTTCATGATTTTTTTTCTTACTGCGCTTTAGTTTTGGGATTTATTTTCACATGATTCATTAACTGTTTTACATGTAGGACATTTTTTAATCCCATTATTTATAAAAGTCACATGTTTACTTGATTTCAAACAATATGAAAGGAAGTTGCAGATATTTATTTCAACAGAAATAAATATCTGCAGAATCTGCCCCCAGTACATTATTATTGTATAATAAATTTAAAATCTGTACGAGTTCTGCTTTTTTGTTGTTGTTGTTGTTGTTGTTGTTGTCCCAAACCGAAACTGATTTAAACCACTAAACTCCAAGGTGTTCTTAGTATTTCAGATACACACCTATTTCTGTGAGTTTCACCATAGTTCTGGAATAATGTTATTGTAAGGAAACGTTCCAAAGCCCAACATGTTTAGTATAAATAAAGATGATTCATGTTTCCGGACATTTAATATAACATCAAATGACGTTCGTTTCATTTTCCCTCCCAACTTTAATCAGACGTGTTAAATGTTACATTTCTTCTTTAAAAAAAAAATGTTTAAACGAATGCTTTTAATTGAAGGACGAATTTCAAATTAAATCCACTTAGGAAGACCGAGGAGCTAAGGGTGTACCCAGGAACAACAATGTAATAAAGACCTTTATTCTCCATCATTAAAAAGGATCATGATTAATTACTATTATTATTATGAAACACCACATGGTCCAAATCCTTATCCCAGCAGCTCTGGATTTCCCAATCCTGCTCCTGTAATTCTTCCTGCGCAGTGGTGGGATCTCTCTAACCTCTCAAAATCTAAAACAACCCTGATATAACCATGGTTCATAAAATTCCTATTTGAATAAATGATAGGAGAACTGATAAGTGATTTTTAAACAAACAAACAAACAAAAATTTTTAGGTCAGGGAAAAGTTTATTATAATTTATCCTTGTATTATGATCAATGAGATGTGTTTTGTAATAAACAACTTGAATGACACAACAAAAGTTCATTCTAGGATGTATACAGGTTCTAGTCAGTGGTCCTTAAACCCGTACAGCAACCTGTCAGATGTTTAATCCCAAACCTTTCCACCAGATAAAAAAAAAAAAAAAAAAAGAGTTAAATTTCCGTTACCTGATTTCAGGCAGAGCACCAGGACCAGGAGCTGCAGCAGGAAAGCCGCGACGCGCCGGTTAACTCGAGCCATGGCGCAAACTCAAGTCTCCAAAGTAAAAATAAAATAATAATAATAATAAAATAAAATAAAACACAGACTTGTAAAGAAATCTCAAGTAGAAGACTTCAGGGTGAACGCCGTGTGAGTGTCAGCTCCGCTACAGGTGCTTTCTTTCCAGCGCGCGGAGAAGTCCTCGCGCGGCCAACCCCCCCGCGCGCGGGATGGACACCGCGGCTCCGCCCACAAAACCGCGACGCTCATCCCTCCATGAGCGCGAGCTCGAATACTACCTCCAACTGTGCCCTAGGGAGCCTCCTACTTAGTGCACTACAGTTCGATTTTGGTTCAGCTCGTTTTAAGATGAGAAGAAAAAAAAAAGGGGGGGGGGGGGATTAAAAAAAAAAACTAAAGACTGTTCAAATGTAGAAGGGATTATGAATGTCACATTATGATCTTTTATACCCTGGATAGGGAACACCAACCTACAGGGCTTGGACAATGAAAGCGAAATACTGGCCAATGTAGTGTCGGAGGTTCCATGGCTAAATTTGACCAGCCTGGTGGCCAATCTTCATTGATTGCACACAGGGGCGGATCTAGAAAATTATTCATGGGGTTAAAATTAAAATTATGAGCATCCTTGCATGGTTTTGTGGATTCAAGGAACGCTATTCTTATTCGGTGTATACACTAGGGTGCACATTTTTACATGGTCCTATAAAAAATGAAATAAAGGCTGATGTGTGATTGACTTGAACCTGATATCTAGATTGGAACGTCAGATCAATTAAAAAAAAAACACTGGGACACTAGTGCTGGGGTGGTAAATGGTAGATCCGGTAGATCCACCCCTGATTGCACATTCCACCAGTACGGTTTAATTAGCAGAGTAATAGCACAGTTTTACTTAAAATATTTTCACAATGCATACAACATCATGAGTTCAAGAGAGGACAAGTTGTACTTTGTGACGTACAGTATCAAGAGCCACGGTATCCAGGGTGATGTCAGCAGACCACCAAGAAGGACGAACCACATCCAACTGGAGTAACTGTGGACGCAAGAGGAAGCTGTTTGAAAAGGATGTCCAAAAAAAAAACATAAAACCACAGCTGCCCAACTCACTGAATTAAATATGCACCTCAACTCTCCTGTTTCCACCAAAACTGTTGGTCCGGAGCTCCACAGGGTCGATGTACAGTACAGTACACGGCCGGGCTGCTATAGCCAAACCTTTGGTTACTCGTGCCGATGCCAAACGTCGGTTTCAGTGGTGCCAGCAGCGAAAATCTTGGGCTGTGGACAATGTGAAACATGTATTGTTCTCTGATGAGTCCACATTCACGGCCTTTCCTACATCCAGGAGAGTTATGGTGTGGAGAAGCCCCAAAGAAGCCTAACACAGACTGTTGCATGCCCAGAGTGAAGCATGGGGTTGGATCAGTGATGGTTTGGCCTGAAATATCATGGCATTCCGTAGACCCAATACTTGTGCTAGATGAGCGCGTCACTGCCAAGGACTACCAAACCATTCTGGGGGACCGTGTGCACCCAATGGTTCAAACACTGTATCCTGAAGGTGGTGCTGTGTATCAGGATGATAATGCACCAGCAGACACAGACTGGTGACAGAGTGATTTGATGAACATAAAAGTGAAGTTGAACATCTCCCTTGGCCTGCACAGTCACCAGCTCTAAATATTATTGAGCCACTTTGGGGTGTTTTGGAGGAGCGAGTCAGGAAACGCTTTCCTCCACCAGCATCATGTAGTGACCTGGACACTATTCTGCAAGAAGAATGGCTCAAACTCCCTCTGGCCACTGTGCAGGACTTGCATCTGCCATTCCCGAGACGAACTGATGCCGAATCCCTACACCATACTAATGAATTATTGTGGTCAAAAACGGGGTGTTTCAGTTTCATTGTCCAACCCCTGTATCTTAGTGCACAACCACACACACACACAGGCATTTAGTCATGGATGGAGGTCATCTGGGTACCTGAAGGAAACCTACACACAACCCATGGCGATTTAAAGCTGGATGGATGGATGGATGGATGGACTGTGTTTTGGTTTCTAAACAATATGCATTTATAAGATTAAGATTCAACTATTCATCATATCCCAGTTAGTAACCTGGGGTCAGAGCACAGGGTCAGCCAGGATACAGCACCCATGTAATAGAGATAAAGTAGATAGATAGATAGATAGATAGATAGATAGATAGATAGATAGAGAGATAGATAGATAGATAGATTTATATCTGCCCTTTATAATAAAATGATCTTTAATGAATAATTATAAGGGAAGATTCTAAACTCTAGCATGTTTCAAATAAACAAATACGGCACATATTCATTAATCACTATTATGTGAACCAAAGAAAGAAAACACAAAACCTGCTGCTTCTGTACATGTCTGCTTGTTCTTGTTCTATTGCACATTTATTCATTATGCCAATCTCATATAACCTTATCATGGTATCAAAATAAAATACTATACTAATAAAGTACCTCAATGCAAATAATACTAGTCATTGTTAAGATGTAAGATAAAAAAGGGCTTATCAATGTAAAGGACAATTCTGTTGTATATGGAAATGTTCTGTATTTATGCATTCAATAGTTTCCCATGTTCGACCCAAATTCATAGCCACCAATAAATAAGCAGAGCCCTATCATAAGCATCTCAAGTTTGGTGAAATATCCGATTTTCTGTAAAAGTACTGTTGAACTACTGTTGAAGTCCATTCGTGTGTGAGTCAATGATTACACTGACATGAAATAAACTGCTGCTTCATTAACATAAAAAAAGCACACACCATTGACCTTGAGTCCACTTGTCTGGAGTGCTCTAGACGACTCTCTAGTGCCACTGATGCACAAAGAATGTATGCTGGCTGATTAGCCTAACAAACAAGGCTATCATGTAGTCAAATGATCTACTCCTCTATAGAAAGCACACTGGAATGGGGAAATATCAACAATAATTAAATTAATTAACTTAAACTCTTAATTAGTGAAGTGAAACATGAGAGCACATTAAGGTGGGTGAAATTGTTCCTTTTATAGGTAGACCTTTCCATAATACCATCACCATAAGAATAAATGAAGAAAGATTGTGTCTAACATTTTAATAAACCGATAGTGTATTGCTTAAATAACATTGTGCACGTCCATGTGTTTCACTTCATACATTTTACGCTTGGCCTGTAGATGTGGCATTAAACGGTACGTTCAGGTTGTTCTTGGTAAGGGAGTGTGCTAGGGCGTTGGCCGAAAAGGTGTGTGTTGTGATTGCTTGGCTCTGGTGTTTATGGCATTGGGGAATTACTTTGTTTTGGCAGACTAGGTCCTTTTTGTGGAGCTTATGTGGTGGCTGTGGCTTCATTGGACTGGATGACATAGTACTGTAACATGGCTACTTGCTCATCCCTTTCACGCTCCAAAGCCGATCATATCTTTTGGGGTTTGGACTTGGCACTTTATTGTGAACCTTTTGTTAAGGAGTTGACATGGAGGCATGGATTTGGATTGCCGGTTCCAGAAGTTTGGGGTCAGACTGGCTGTATACATCAGTCATGACATTAGACCTTCAGTAGGAGGATCTCTAATGTACAGTACGATCATGGGGGATGTTGAGGTTCAGGAAGATAGAGTTTCATTTCCAACTACAAAAACTGCTTGGCGTTGAGGTCCATTCGCTCCATGAGTGAAACCTTGAGCCTCTTGGTCACATGGATAAAATTGCAATGTTTGGAAAAAAATCTTTGAAATGATGAGTGTTGCCTAGCCTTGTCAGGGTGGGAAAGTACTGCATGCCATGGACCGGGAAGTGTTTCTACAATTGAAAGATCACAGCTGATGACAATACGTCAAAGAGAAAGCTTACTCTACAAGCATGTGATAGGGTTAGCCACTAAAAGGGAAGAACAGACCAAAAGCAGGCTGGAGTCGGCTTTCTCCGCATCCTCGTTGAATCAATTAATTGATGAATAATACAATACAGAACATATTCTTATGTTCTCAAATGTAACCCTTTTTGTGCATTTGCTTATTGCTTTGATAATTGCAGATTCATGTGACTTCCTCTATACAGTATGTATACCAGATCCTCCCTGCACGCTGCCATAAACATAGCAAGCAAATAGAGGACTACGGTGTAGCCAAATGATCTATATGCAATATGTACTCTATTATTTGAAGTATCATACTGTGTGAACGGCTTCTGTAGAATAATGATGCCTTAAAAAAAAAATCTACTTTCAAAAAACACAACAACAAAAAAAAAAAAAAAACAGTAAGCTGTAATTACTGAAACAAAGTCGATAATTGGCATGACGATGCTTTGCTAAGGTACAATTTGTGCAGTTTTATAGGAAAATTAGCTGCTTAACTGATGCGCAGCCAGTCAAAGTCTTTCTGAAGACATTGTCCCTTCAGCTTCTTTTTTCATGCAGCAAAACCCAGAAGGTTTCTTTTTAATTTTTGCCTGAAAAGTGGCAAAAATAACATAACATAGCAACTTTTCTTTCTGGCTTTTTCTTTCTAAAATGTTTTTGTTCTGAAAAAGATACTCCAGAAATTTGACATTCCTGCATTTTTTTTTTGTTGATCTTAGGAAATTTCACAATATTTCGAAAAATCTAACTTTTTAGTTATTTTTTTCCAGATGCACAGTACAGCAGTGAATTTTGCTGACTCAACCTCACTCACTCATCCTCTATAACCCCTTATCCTGTATTCAGGGCCTGAAGCCTATCCCAGGAGACTTAGGACACGAGGCGGGGTACACCCTGGATCTTTGGTTTGTTAAAGGTAACAGGAATACCTAGGGGAAACCCACCAAGCACAGGGAGAACATGCAAACTCCATGCACACAGACCCCGAGGTGGGAATCAAACCCAAACCCTGGAGGTGCAAGGTGACAGTGCTAACCACTGAGTTAGCCGCCAACATTATTATTATTATTATTATTATTATAGTTAATATTATTATTATAGAATCATTAAACTGCCCAGAGCTAATCTGAATGTCTGGATATTTGTGTACAATAGGAATTCAGTCATGTGAAGTGTGGAAACAGCAAGGCATAGACATTCCACGCTTCACCTGCAGCGTTTGGTCATTTGTTTACAGGCCAACACGGCGATTTCTTCATACTGGGCGTGGTTCTGGATAAATTACTTTTTGTTGTTCCAGGAACAGAATTACGTTTTGTCCAGTCACTGCCTTATGATGTCAACACCGTGTGGCTACGTCTCCTCCCTCCCGCTCCTGATCCACACGGAAATTCCCCCAAGACACACAATAAACAACCTGTGGATTTCTGTTCCTTATATGAAATAGCATTATTTAAACCTCTGACCTCACTTGCCTGCAAATAATTCTTACCCCTTTGTATATGCAGCTAGATAATATTTTACCAGCTTTGTAAAATTATTATTATTATTATTATATAAATGCAAGATATCATCTTACATAAATAAGGGGTGATCAAGTCAAACCAGGACTGATGAAATTTCTTGAGAATGACGGCACAAAACACACTGACATTTACATAAGAGAGGACGGTGATGAGACCCTTGGCTGCAGTAAAACATTTAAATGGTGCAAACGTTTAAAAGAAGACCGTACGTCCATGAACGACAATAAAGGGCGAGGTGACTCAGAGTCCACTGCAGTCTTTCCCATGAACAGTCAGGGAGTGGAACGCCTGATTCTTGAAACTCTATGTAAAACCTGACGGCAACTTGCAGAAGAGGCACATCTGTTTTTTGGACCTGTACTCACACTCATTCACCACCACCACCACTTGCACATTACAGGAACCCAGCTGGGGAGTTATTGTCACATCCACCATATAGTCCCGACATCACTCCAAGCCATTTCCACATGTTTGGGCCATTAAAGGTGTTCCTGGGAGGCCGACGTTTCAGACTTGAACGAGGCAGATCGGTCATGGCTCCGTTGTACTGAGAAAACTTTCTACCTTGATGGGTATCCAAGCACTAGTGAAAAGCTGGGATGAGTGCCTTAGTGTAGCAGGGGATTATATAGAGAAATAAAGAGATTGTATACTCATGACTGTGTTATTCTGCATTTGATTTGATCTGACTTAAACACTCTTGTAGAAACGGATGCTGACAAAAATATTCAAGAAAAGTCTCTGTAAAAAACAATTTATAATTATATAGTAATATAATATACAGTATATGCAACCAATATTTTATATTTATTAAATTATTATTTTTGTTATTATTATTATTATTTCTTTTTGTGGAGTTTATTTATTTACGAATTATGAAACAATAGCATATTACAATGGGTGCATTAGTGGAATTAATTACCATTAATCAACAATTTTTCATGAATCATGGTACTTTTTTGTGCTTTAAATAGTTTGTTTGATTTGGGTTATTGATCCTATTTCATAATATTTCTCATCCTTCTTTTTTCACACATTAGTTGGCTGTTCATACAATTCTTTCTTCTTTTTTTTTTTGTAATTTCGATGATATTTAAAACACTAGTGTACTGATTCTAATCAGTTACCCAGACCGTCTGTTTATTCTTCCACCCCTTTGGGTCATGCCCATTCTTTACAGAGCTTCTGTGTAATGTCTGTACTCATTGGAAAGTCTGTGCTGCATGGCTTCCAAGCAACAACTGCTACCACATGCAAGTTTCACAAGTCAAAAGTAAGCAACTGATTTAATCTTTTAATTTCAGACTAAACACTGCTTAAGATTTATAGTTTAAGTTAAGCAGTTAATAGAGTCAAGCTCAGACTCAACAAGTTCTCACCTGCTCAATTTGGAAATCTTTAAAACCACAAGTTTCATAACAATAAACCCGTCAAACAAGTGCTCAGGTTTCAGTCGTTTTATAACGGCATAATGCACATTTCGGGCCAGTTATTTTGACATCTTATTTTGGAACTGTCGAACAGACAAATCTGATTGGCTACGAGGTGTTGAGTTTTTTTTTTTTTTCAATCAACAGGCTGTGACAGTTTATATTAGTGTATGGCTTGTAATACATTATCGTTTCTATAGTAACAATGAACATGGGGAATAATTTTGTGAACGCTCCCCATAAATGGACTTGGAACAGAGATCTTTATTTAGTCTCTAGTGTAAGCATTCTCTAAAAGTCAGCTTTTAACGTTAAACTGCTAGGGCGTAGTACGAAAAAAATATAGGACATGTATTATTGGAAATTAATATTGGTAATCAATTTTAAGAACTGACTGTGCACTTCCTGATTAAAAAAAAAAAATCATGCTCTTCTTTGCTAAGTTCTAATTCCTAAAATCGACAACTTGCAGCAGTATGTGAAGAAGACACTACTTTGGGACATGCTGTTATTGGTAATTCATTAACTTCCAAGTGGTACAGTTAACACCATTTTGCATTGTCCATAATTACACCACAGTCATTTCACTGACTGCTTTACCACAACAGCATTAAAGCGGTTTGGTTTAAACAATTTTGCGATATTCTGTTGTTAGAAATGATTGAATGAATCGATGGATTAGGTTTCGACTCACAATCAATAAAAATATATATATACCACATATTTTGCAGAAAATACTTAAGTACTCGTTTTGCAAGAGTATCATTTCTTCTTTTAGATTTATCGGTGATTGGTGCAATATCACTACCTACTGGACTGGAGTGTAGAGCAGGACAAAAAGTTATCGCTTTGTACTTGATGCGAAATTCATATGGCCAAAATACAAGTTATGCACTGATTATTAGATACTTTAAAACTAAAGAAATATAATTGGTTGAAGCGAATAAACAAAACCTCTATTAAATTGAATAAAAATCGCAGTGACCAAAACTTATCATGCTCCTCAATATTTTTAATAGGTAGAATTTCTTTTTAAAATGCTAAGAAAGAATTAGCCTTTATTGTTCTATAATTGAGTTTTGTGTTCATTGCCAACTGTTATGTGCCTTGGGGTGTCAGGTGTCATAAATAAACATGACGAGAATCAAAATACAAAAAAAGTAGATAGGATTACAGGGAAAAAAACAACAAAGCATTTTTTTTTTTTAACAAGTACACACACGTTTGATAACGGTCGATACTGAACTTTAGTGGAATTATCCTCGAGGCCTTGTGAGGCTGCAGGTTTTTCGTTCACACCCAACTTCACCTGTACAATCAATCTGTTCATGTCAGTCTTTAAACAACTGATAGACCTAATCAGATTCAGTTTCTGCCTGGTTGTAGCCGGTGCTTTGTGGATAAGATTGTTTGTCCTTGGTTTAGCAACACATGCTCCCTTGTTTATATGGTCAAGGATCACTTCAGCAGGCAGGACATCATTTCTGTATGAAATGCCCTGCATTACAGAAAGTTCCTCGCTGTATCAGCCAGCCAACTTCTTTAGGTCTGTTTGTCGTCCGATATCACCGAGAAGAAATGCGTGGATTGTCAAGGACAACTGGGCAAAACGAGCATCTTGTTTCAACATGCCTGATAAAGATGACAGTAAATATCATGTTCAGAGTAAATGGATTCATTGCTTATCAAGTTTGGTGAGAATGTGTGAGGTTTGTGAGGTCATACTGTAAGTGCAACCAGACATTTCATATGAATGGAATGCTTTTTGTTTTTCCAAAATTGAAATTGAGAACTGGAAAATTACCTTTTTACCTTGTTTAGTTTGTGCACTTGATCACCTAAAAATCATGTACCCAGGCAGTGTAGTGGTTAGCACTGTCGCCTTGCACCTCCGGGGTCCAGGGTCGATTCCCATCTCTGTGTGCATGGAGTTTGCATGTTGTTCTACTCTGAAGTACATTCTAAACAAAACAGTCAGCATGGGATGTATTGATGTCAAAAAAGTCAAAGAGTCCACTGGTTTCCATTTACAGATATCCTTACCCAAAGCGACTTGCATGCATCGCATCAATACATATGAGAACTGGAGGTTAAAGGGCCTTGATGAGGGGCCCCACTGGGACAGTGCTGGGTTTTGTGACCTTCTTATGGGTAGGCCAACATCATAAACCCTGTGCTACCTGTGGCTCTGGTTTGTTTAAACTTACACAAACTAGCCTAGCTAGAAACATCAGCAGGAAGTCTTTTATCTCAAACAAAACATGCCACCACACCCAAGACAAAACGTCCATCCATCCTTGTCCGCTAGCTCCTGGATTTTCAGGATTCAGTCCAGCTTCATTAGCAGGGATTTGAAGGAGAAGTGTTGCAGCAAGTGGTTAGTCCTCCTGAACTGACAATATGCTACAGCCAACTCCAAACCTTTATCCAACCAAATCAAAATTTCTGATGCATGCACAATCCTTTAAAAGAACCCTTTGCCTTGGTCTTTTAGGGGATTGTGCCTACGTCAGAAAACTTGTTTTAGTTGGATGAAGAACAGTTTTAGAAATAAACCCTTGAGGAACCTCCTTTATATGTGTAGACCAAGATTCGAGTCCAAGTTCCTTTGTTTAGCAGTATCAAATATTTGATACTGGGGGGATTTGATACTTTGGGATTAGTCAATTCAAACAAAATCACAAACCTTGGCATGTCATGAATTTGATAAAACTAGGTTGTTGTTTTTATTTTTACTCCACTTGCATACTGACCTATGTTTTATTAGCAGTCTAATGTTTGATAAGCAGTGCAAACTGGCATTTAGGTGCCAGAACTGGCAATGTCCTGCTGCTACAGATGTGTTACAGTAGCTGAGCCGTGATGGAGCAATTAGGGGCTCTCTAGATGAAGATAATAGAGGGTTGTGTAATGCCAAGTTATTTAATATCTGCAAAAAAATATGCAAACCAGCTATGTCTTACACACCTTGCTGAGGGACTTACAAGGTTAAGTACCTTAGGTTAAGCAAGGTTATAATCAAATTTAGCTTGAGACTAGAATTCAGCCATTCAGTACGGTGTAGAATGGCACAACTCCATTCCATTGAATAACAGTGATAACACCATCATGGATTTCAAATGAAAGAACTTGGCCAAATCTGGAGAGTTTGTCATCTAGAGGGTTCACCCTCTGCCAGCTGAAGTGACCAAGTGCAATACCAGTCTGGCAAGTACCTGATGAATGAACATGGAACCCTAAATGTAATATACGTACAGTAATTACTAGTCTGAGGTTTTGAGGTTTGAGAAAGTGCTATATCAGGTAACTTCACTGTGCAGTGGTAGCTCAGTGGGTAATTTTTTTTGCATTTACAAAAGTAAAAGTCAAAACCTATTGTTCACCTAGAGGCTATTACATGTTACACCTAGAAGCTATTACAAGAATTTACAATTCCCCAGTGAAGCTATTACAAGGCATCTTGGACAAGGATATGCTTTCAACTTCGTGGCAACAGTTTGGGGAAGGCTGTTTTCTGTTCCGACATGACCGTTCTGCAGTGCACAAAGCAAGCACTATAAAGACATGGGTTGATGAGTTCGGTGTGAAAGAATTTGACTGGCCCACACAGAGCACTGACCTCAACCCCATCAAGCACCAATTGGGATGAACTGGAATGGACATTGCGCATAAGGCCTTCTCGTCCAACATCAATGCCTGACCTCATAAATGCTCTACAGAATGAATGAGCATGAATTCCCACAGTAAGACTCTAAAATCTTATGGACCCGAAAAGTGGAAGCTGTTATAGCTGCAAAAGGGGGACCAACAGCATATTGCAGTATATGTATTTGGATTCAATCTCATTGCAGACGATTGCTGACATACAATATAGTTCATTTTCAAGATTTAATAATAATAATAATAATAAAATCTTTGCAGATGCAACATCCAGGAATCACAATGAAATTCTACTAATAAATTCTAGTGTCAGGAAAAGCTTTGGCAACTGGCACCTATTGTAAATAAGCTGTGAAGGAATGCTCAGCAGCGTCAGTATATTGGGCCATAAACTGACTTAATAAAACGCTTTGCATTCTTCAAAGAATAGTTAATTGTGACTTTTACGTTAACTGATAAGACTATGAAGATTTATTACACATCTTATTTTTTTAAATATTGATTTGGCTTTCTCTATGCTTTCTTTACAAGTGTTAGATGAGATTTTTATAGCTTTCCATTCATACTGCATTTCCCAGCACAGTGAGTGAGTCAGTACGTAATAAACAAACGATGAAAAGAAATTTGTATAACTAGGAATGGGATTGGCATGACGATTCAGGATGTTTATTTTATGAAAAACGAAAGCTATGTACAGCACCAGAAGATTAAATAAAACCGTAGTTTCTGTATTTAAGTTCCAATTTTAGCATGGGTATACTTCTGCTTTTTTTTGTTGTTGTTTTTTGGAGGAAATCTGTTTATGCTGGGATTTAGCGCCAATACATCACTAGAAAAAATGCATTAGCATTTCTGCAAAGCAAGATTTGAATGGTCATACTTCCATGTTTATATTGAAGAAAGTATGTATGCAGGTAAATTGTTTGGATTGCACCAGATTCGGGGACATTAGAAGCCATCTACGCTCATCACTGTGCACTAAGTAACACTTAACTTTCACATTACACCCCACATAATTGGTAACCATTCCAAAGGCCTTAAGTCCTTGAAGCTGTGAGGCATCAGTGGTGCCCACAGTGTCACCTGTCTTTTGGGAGATTTCAAATATATATACAGGATGGGCCATTTATATGGATACACCTTAATAAAATGGGAATGGTTGAGGATATTAACGTCCTGTTTGTGGCACATTAGTATATGTGAGGGGGCAAACTTTTCAAGATGGGTGGTGACCATGGTGGCCATTTAGAAGTCGGCCATCTTGGATCCAACTTTTGTTTCTTCAATAGGAAGAGGGTCATGTGACACATCAAACTTATTGGGAATTCCACAAGAAAAACAATGGTGTGCTTGGTTTTAACGTAACTTTATTCTTTCATGAGTTATTTACAAGTTTCTCTTTGTTCACAGCCATTGACGTGTCGATGAGGTTAACACGTGATGAGCGGATCGAAATTGAGTTGATATCTGGCGAACGCAGTAACCGGGTCATTGCAGCAGATTTCAATGCAAGACACCCTACGAGACCACCCATCTCCCAAGCTACAGTTAGCAAACTGCTTGCTAAGTTTCGTGAAACTGGTTCAGTGTTGGATTTGCCAAAATGTGGACGCATGAAAACTGTCACTAATGGACAAACATCAGTGGCTGTCCTAGCTTCATTCAGCAAGAGCCCACAGCGTAGCACTCGCCGCATGTCACTGGAGAGTGGCATTAGTCGAACATCCCTTCGGCGGATATTAGCTACTCACAAATGGCACCCTTACAAACTCCAGCTACTGCAGCATCGGCGCACACAATTTGCAGAATGGGCAAAACAAAAATTGGAACAGGACCCTCAGTTCACGCAGAAGATTTTGTTCAGTGATGAGGCAAACTTTTATGTGAATGGTGAAGTTAACAAACAAAACCACCGCTATTGGTCTGACACTAACCCACAGTGGATAGATCCCTCCAAGACTGTTGGAACAAAAAAAGTGATGGTATGGTGTGGTATATGGGGTACAAAGATAGTGGGGCCATTCTTCATCAATGGAAACCTCAATGCCACTGGATATTTGAAATTGCTACATGATGATGTGTTTCCCTCTTTATGCACTGAAGCTGGCACGTTCCCTGAGTTTTTCCAGCAAGATGGTGCACCACCACATTATGGGTGTCAGGTCCGAGCATTCCTAGATGAACAGTTTCCTGAAAAGTGGATTGGTCGTCGTGGGCCAGTTGAATGGCCCCCAAGGTCTCCCGATCTGACCCCCTTAGACTTTTATCTTTGGGGTCATCTGAAGGCAATTGTCTATGGTGTGAAGATACGAGACGTGCAGCACCTGAAACTACGGATACTGGAAGCCTGTGCTGGCATTTTTCCTGCAGTGTTGCTATCAGTGTGTGAAGAGTGGGAGAAGAGGGTTGCATTGACAATCCATCACAATGGGCAGCACATTGAACACATTTTAAACAGGACGTTAATATCACCAACCATTCCCATTTTATTAAGGTGTATCCATATAAATGGCCCACCCTATATTTATAGTATATAAATAATAGTCCATGACATATATGACCTATGTTGAGGCACATTGGCATAAAGTAAACAGCACATACATAAAAAGTGTAGGACAAGGAGGTGCTCCGGGAGTAGGGTTGGAAACCTGGTTGCGAGTGCATCAGGTACAGCAATGTAGCTGGGGTTCAGAGTAACCCAACAGCAAAGACAAAGATAGGCTACTATGCACTAGCAGTGGTTTATACTGGTCTGGTGTACCAATACAGTAAATGTACCTGAGACAGCTGCACAATGAATGTGACCAAATGTTAACCAGAGAAGCATGTGAACACCATGGCCTTAGGGCAAACAGGAACAATAACTTTCCAAGTCATTAAGTAGCCTCGAAACCAGAAGTAGATGCTTCAATTGACCTATACACAAGTTATTTAAAGCTAGGAAGAGGGGGGAAAGCTCGGTTGCATATTGCAAATAAAAATGTAAGAAGAAGAAATAAAAAATAAAAACACCAAACTAAGTATAGTTAAAATTATGTTGGTTTGCCTTTATCCTGGTACTTAAAGAAGTTTTGTTCTTGTTCGTCTACAGGACTTGTTGCAACATACATTACTTATAAACTTGTACCTGTATAAGTAATCTTTAAGGCCCAGAGCACCTCAACATCAAACTGGATGGTCCAGCCTTACCCAACAAGATCATATTTTCAAATGCATTTTGCATTTTGGGTTTAATGAACAACTTCATGTCAGTTATTGAAATAAAGTTGATGGTGAAATGGATACACTTGTTAATGAATCATTTTAACATAGTGTGGCCAAATGGAAGTTCCATGAGTCATTTGTGAAACAGTATTTCATTGTAGGAAAAATATGGCATAAAGTCCAACTTTCAGTAACTATTAAACAAGACATCATGGCAGATTTATCATCCTTAACATCCGCAATAGACGTCAAAAGTGTTGACATTCCTAACTTTAAGCTTTAGAGTCTAAAAGGTGCTTTAGTAACTCAGTTAAATAGAGGTCAGTTACAAGTAGTTTGAAATAATTTCTAATAAAATGAATCACAAATGTTTCTCAATTTATATGGACTTCCTAATTTTAGATCTAAAATGAGGCTTTTGCTTTTTTTTTTTTTAAACCGTACAAGCAGGCATGACAAATATGTGATGGACTATTATTACAAATGAGCTAGAATGAGTAACTCATGACAATCTATGAGCCAAAAGCACAAAAGTTAATATATCTGACATTTTAACTAGCCCTTAATTAAGTAAATTTTTTTTTTTACAAAATTATTTTAATTACAGTATGACATGGGCCATTATTTCTTAACCAGTAAACAATTAAATATCAGCTTGTCTTATATACATTGATCAGTCACACTATAACACAAAACATTATGCCAGGTATTGTGTAGGGTCCCTATTGCCTGGGTGGGTCTCCCTCCTCTAGGCATTGCTGCATATGCTTGTCTGTGCGACCGGACAGGACTGAATGGTCTTTAGTCTCCAAAGCATGGGTGCAAGTGATCCCGCCACCAGTTTACTGTATATAAATGATGATCACTGTTAATGTTTTATTTTTATGACTATATCACTCACTGGGCAGTTTATAAGGTTATAAGGAATACTTGTATACCTGTTCTTATGCTATTACCTATGCTAATTATGCAGATATGGGTCAGCAGAATCATCAGGGAAATTCTTAGCCATTTTGCCTGTGGCACAATTGTTAATACCAGAAGGTCTGATTTCAGTGCTTCTATAACACAACGTCCAGTGAATGGAAGTTCTCCAGATGGAAATGCAAAACTTCCACTTCTAGAAAGGTCAACAGAAAATGGCCATCCTGGTTTGAACTGACAAAGACTACATCTCAGAATACACACGATGAACTTTAAGGTAGATGGGCTAGAAAAAAGCAGAAGGTACACTGGATATCGACACACCAAAACCAGAGAGCTGCTGAATGTAGGGTCAGAATTTGGTGCCAGCAGCATGAAACCTAATGGACCTCACCAAACGCACTTTTGGTTAACAGACTAGGTTGGTGAAGGTGGTGTAATGGTGAGGGGAATGTTGTTTTCTTGGCAAATCAATCACACCCAATTGAGGACTATCACTGAATGTTCATACCTTTATCTAATCTACTAATGTAGGGGTGTCAAACTGGATCTATAGAGGGCCATGTGGGTGGAGGTTTTCATGCCAACCAAGCAGAAGCCATGCCTGTTAAGTTAGTTTTGGCTTTCAATTGACAATCAAGAATAGCTTCTGCTTGGTTGGACAATTCATCTCAAACTGCTTTCATGAAAGGTTTCATATTCTTCCATGGCCTTCCCAGTTACCAGATCTAAATCCAGAAGAACACCTTTAAGACGTAACAGAACATAGAGGTTTTTAGCAGAAAATTCTAATTAATCTTAAACCCAGCTGACAATCATTGAACTCAGACTTCCTCAGGGACTCAAAAGAACCGTCTCTTTAAACTCAACTGAACATCAAACGTTGTACACATATAGTACAATCAAATACCTTAAAGTAAACTACAGACCGTTAACTAATTACAAAGTATATAATAAAGGGCGCAATGTATTCATGTATTGCATTATTTTTTGTAGCATACTTTAATATCCTCATTGGTGATGAAAATGGCAAGAAGCTTCAAGTGTCTACGCCAGAAGGTTTATTAGGGCAGCATGGAGCCCCAAAAAGAGGTCTTACTAACCAAAGTGACATATGTGCGTGTAAAGACACGTGTAAATAAGTTTAATTGTGTTTGAAGGTAAGCAGTCGGAGACTGTGATGCTTGGAAAGAAAACAGGAGTGTAATGTTTTCTCGTTGACAAAGAACGTCAATGCAAGAGGTCATCAGACCTTCAGCAAGAATGTCCGTCTACAACTATAGGTGGGTCCATAGGTATTCGGAAAGTGGCAATTTTTGTACAAGCCAAACAGGAGCTTTCGGTTGCAAAAAAAACCCCCCAAAAAACAACTCCCTTAATTTCTCTATATGCTCCTCTGTTAACGCACTTGTGCTTCACTACTGTTTGGATGCCATCACGGTTGAAAGTCTTCTCTCTAAAAATTTTTACAATTCCAATACTCTACCGCTGCTAAGAGTCTCATCATCATACTGCGCTAGACATCTCCTGTGAATGTCAAATGACTTTACGACTTCTTTCGCTGGAGAGTCCATCACAAGTCCCCCTTAACACCCCTCATAAAAGGCATCATGTCACACACTAACTATAATACGAAAACTGATTTAGGATCTCTTAATGAATCAGTGGAATGAATCCAAAATGAAAATGAAACATTTTAAATGCCTGATAAAGTACTTCCAATATATAGGTTAAATTCCAACTAAGCATTTATTGCTGGATAGTTTCTAATATGGAGGGACTGTGGCTCAGTGATTAGCACGGTCACCTTCCACCTCCAGGGTCCAGGTTGGATTCCTGTGATAAAAACTGCATGTGTTTGATCAGCTGTTCATATGGTTTACCTGAGATTTATGAGGTTAAATATTGCCTTTTCCTGCCAGTGAAGAAAAGAGAAACGAATATAAATCCAGAGAGCAAATGTGCACGTTCATTTTATAAACTTTTATAAAAATTTTCATTTGTTTCATGATGCCAGTTGATGGTACACCCAGATGAGTCCAAACAAACAAGTACAGTATGTTTGATCAGAGTTATGGACTTCAGAGCGGTCATGGGAACAACATGAATGAACAATATATGGACAAAAGTATTTGGCCAAACCTGTTAATTATTGAATTTGTGTGTTTCAGTGAGGCCCCTTATCTCCAGTAAAGGGCAATCTTAATGCTTCAGCATACCAAGACATCTAGGACATCTAAGGCTATGCTTCCAAGTTTGTGGCAACAGATTGGGGAAGACCCTTTTCTGTTCCAACATGACTGTACCCCAGTGCACAAAGCAAGGACTATACAAGACATGGTTTGATGAGTTCGGTGAAAGAATTTGAATGGTCCTAACACAGAGCCCTGACCTCAACCCTGTAGAGCACCTCTGTAATGAACTGGAATAGAGATTGCAAGCCAGGCCTTCTCGTCCAACATCAGTGCCTGACCTCATAAATGCTAATAAAAGGGCACGAATTACCACAGAAACCACCCAAAATCTTGTGGAAGGCATTCTAAGAAGTGTGGGAAGCTTTATAGCTGCAAACATGGACTCCAGGTTGAAGTGTATTTGGATATGATGTCATTGTAGGTTTGGCCAAAGGTGTACATATGTGTGTGTGTGTATATATATATATTTATGAAACATTTATGAAACATTTATGAAATGCCAAGCAAACAAAAACCAGCTTAAGCAAAAAGGCTGGAATATTCTTAATGGGAAAAATGGATCATGGATTGGAAGCTTTTTTTGGGGGGGCACAAAACTGAGGTAAACTATTAAGAAATTAAGGTACAATCCATGTAGTAATGCCAGGATTATGAAATTGTAATAATGAACCCTGCAAGAAGTCAATCCTCAACAGCTCCCAGACAGAGATAAAGCCAACATCTGGGAATGGATGCTACATTTCCCAATTTGATTGGTCAGATTTCTTTTTCCCCCCCTATATAAACAGGAGCTCTAACCGTTTTTCTGGGTTTAAGGGGGGAAAAGTGCATATTGATTAGTTCTAATCAATCATAAAGCAACAAATTATCTAGTGACCTTTATTTAACTTATTTAGGGACAGTTTAAGGCTATTGTAATGCAAATTGCTTCACACACATTGCATCACAAACCGTTGACAAAGAAATGTGTTTTGTGTTTATAAAGACAAAAAAAAAAAAAAAAGTCTTTGCATTAAAATGAACTCACTTTGTGATGTGCTTTTGTAGTAAAACAATCAAATGCAGCTTTTTTTTTTATTTTTTATTTTTTACTTATGCTATAAGGACAAATGTTTGTTTTGGACACCTCATCATCTTCAACAAGCTCTTCCCAAAAGTCCAAAGCACTCCCTTGTATAGATTATATAGTACATGTATGCTGGAGCATTTAGATTTCTTTTCACTGCCCCAACCCTGTTCCAGCATGACCATGAAGTCATGTATGTTACACGGAGTTGGAGTGGAAGAACCTCCATCTCAATTAAAAAAATAAAAAAAAACATCAGGTAAACTGGACGCCAAGTTTGTGCCAGGCCTCTTCACCTGACACAAGTGGGTGATGCTCTTGAGGTTGAACACAAATCCTCACTGCAACGTTTCAAAATGGAATAACCTTCCCGACTGAATAGAGTAATCGAAAAGCATTTGATAACACTAAAAAGTCAAGTTTTAATTGCAGGATTTTCTTCACGCAGTGACGAGCCACTGTAGAAATTCTTACACCTGGCTGAAGCGTGCCATGTCAAAGAAAGGCAGGGAGCAGAAACTTGTGCGCTTACAGAAACATGTGTCGTAATTCATCTTCCACAGCCTGCATGCGAACAAGCGCAAACAAAATGGCAGGCATGACCTTTTTTTCTTTTTTGAAACGTCATTTCATTTCACTACTCAAATACAGAGAATAAAGCATAAGTGTTGACACATGTTGAGCCAACAAGCTGATAATCATCAGACTTTCTCCATATCGCGGTCTACATTTTGCTTTACTGCTTCTTCTTGAAAACAGTGAGCAAACCAGGTCAAGCAAACAGAGTCGTTTTCAAATATTTATCCGGACAAGCGCTTGAATGTGACCACACACACACATACATACATACATTCAGCTTAAAACAAACTCATTTAATAACTGGTCTCCTCCACACACATGCATGCATGGGGGAACTGTCCTGTTCCGTGCTTTGTGGGTATCGGTGGGAAGTTGACAAAACAAGTTCTCCTTGAATAACAATATGCTCAAGGACCAAAAAAAAATAAATGCATACATTTTTTTTTTTTTTTTTTTAATTGGAGTTATGAAAACCGGAACCCTAATTCATAACTTTGTTCACTGTGTCACATCAAGAGCACAGATGAGGTAAAATAACCGTCATGCTCAGTAGAGCGTTACATCATCATGGATAACCAAACTCTGTGCATGAAATCTACCATGTGAATAAGTCCAGCTGACCTGTCTTGACATCAAAAGCAAGTAAACTAATCTGTCCATTTTGTCCTCGCAGAGAGCGGACCACTGGACCGCTTGAACTGGAGATTGAAGTTGCTACACAGCTAGCATTTCAAGGCTGTGGAACAGACACCCAACAGCTGATCACCCAAGGACTCGAAGGCCAAGAGTGACAACACCAAGACTAATTCGATGGTGTGGACAAATTTCAGAAACGCTACACACACACACACAAAAAAATAAACAAATAAATAAAACTTTTAACTTGAGAAACATGGTGAGCAGAAATGCCTCGCAGAATGCACACCATGTTGAACCGTGAGGTGGATTGGGTACAATGCCAAGTTCCACCCCGTCAACCAACAACAGTAACAGGACACTTGGGGGGAAAACATTATCTGGGTTGATGAGTTTCTGCCATAAATTGCAGAAGGTATAGTCGGCCTGTGGTATCAAGTGTGTTACTCATTTCCTGCACGCCTTTAAGCAATTTTTAAAGCAACATACTCCTGGCATTACTGCTGAACAAGATCTTCAATTTATGGCCACAGATTACCCACTCATGGCTACGCCCAGCATGATAAACGCGACACAAATGCTTTCACGATGATCGTCAATGGCCTTCTAGGTATCCAGACACAAATCCTAAATAATAATGCATTTGTACGGTTGAAGATCCAGGCTGCTCTGTTGTTTCCTCCCGAATCCCAAAAACACGCTGATGTACAGTATACACCGTATTAATTATCGTCTCTTAGCCTCTAGTTGTACACTAACAAAACGACAAGTTTACCTGCTAGATCATACACTTTCCTATGAATGCTGTAGACATCATCACCTAAGCTTCCAGAGGATGGGTGGCAATCTAAAGACTTTTATGTGAATGAAACACACAAAAAGAAATACATTCAGAATGGCAAAGTTATACCCAAACATGGTAACAGATGTGAAGGCGCCATGGGAAGTTCTGGGAGAGGCTCTTCACCATGACACACTGAACTCTCAAGGGCTGGGCAGGACTCTGAGCTCTGTGGAAACCACTGGAGAGAGATACGACAAGTTAAACACAAGAGCACCGATTTCAAAAGGTGCAGACATTCACATTCCTTTTGACTTTACAGATACAAAACCTATTAAGTTGCTTTATCTAGGAACTAAAATTGAGCAAGACGTAAAATAAATAAATAAATAAATGTCAGATTCCATTGACGCAGAGGAAAAGGGCAATTCAAGTGCAATAAATTGCTTAAAGTGTAACAAAAAGCAATGCATCGTGTTAAAAGCCTCACACGAGAGGTCGTATCTCACCAAATGAGCGCTTCACACAACCGCAATAAAAGAATAATGAACAGAAGCACGGAAACACGCACCCACTGATAACAGCATTTTATTTTTTTTTTTAAACCCCTAATCAATAATAAATTCAAAGGGACAGGTATAGCCCTGTGAGTCAGATCACAAGAATCTGTAATAAAATAAGACAGAAGGAAAGTCAGCTACAAATTTTGGTGTGGTGACAAAACGGGCAGGGAGAAATAAAATAAAATAATAATAATAAAAACAAAATAAAAAATCATTAAAATAGCACGACAAAAAGAAAGAAACATCTTAGTGTTCTTTTACGTTGAATGTAAACAATAAAGAATACATCGTTTTGGTTTGGTGATAAGAGGAAAAAAAAAGTCACATTGAGGAGAACGTGCATTTTTTTTTTTTTTTTTTTAAGCATAAAATGAACATTACAGGTGTTTACCAGTCTGTACGAGAGGCCAAAACCATCCCTGCATTTATTTATAATAACAATCCCGATTCAAACTGCAACACCGAGCACGTGCACGAGCAAGCCGATGCGTCCGTGAAGATTTACAGTCTTCCGGGTTTTTTACCGTGTGCGCATCTGGAAAAATCTGAATATCATAAAAAAAAAAAAAAAAAAAGAAAGGAAATTTTCTTTCACGATTTCATTTTAAAAAGTGAAACTTCCATATTCTAGATTCATAATAAGCCTGTTGCATTTTTGATCAATTAAGTATGGCTTACAGCTCATGAAAACAATAAATGCACTCTCTAAATAGTAGAATATTTCCTAAGCAGGAATGTCAAACTTCTGAAAAGCATGTTTTCACGATAATTTTTTTTAGATGCTTATATACAGTACTGTGCCAAAGTCTTATACTTTTGTTTATAACTTCATTACTGAGTCTAACAGTAAAATATTCGGAGCCAAAACAAAAGAAAGCAGCATGTTGTGTTATGTAAAAAAAAAAAAACAAGAAGCAGGTGCGACAAAGTCCTCAGAAAGACAGTGGCTGGTTTTGCAGGATGGTAAGGAAAAATATGCAGCTAATTTCCTTATAAAACTGCTCAAATTATACATTTTAAGCAAAGGGTCATCACACTGATTATTGCCTTTGCTTCACTGCTTACAGTATTGTTTGAATATAAAAAACTTTAAGACATCCTAGCTTTACAGCAGTGACCTGCATGTGCCCAAGACTTTCGCACAGTACTGTACATATAAAAGAAAGAGCTGCTCAAACATCATTCCTTTAAAATCACTACACATCCATCCGAGATGTGTTTGTACCCAATATTTCAAAAATACTTCAAGAACCGATTTCCATCCAAGACACACATTTTTTTTTTTTTTTGGAAATGGAAAGATCACACAATACGAGTAAAGATTAGTGTAAAAAAAAAAAAGTGAATTTAATCTCCACTATTTTTTAAAAGGGCAGACGCAATGCTGCTCCAATCTCAGTGCCATAGTTCAACAAACACTCCACCCTGAAACACAATAAATATGCTTAGACTGAAATATATACGAGGTCCATAAAGATTCTGGTGTGAACCTGCTGCTTGTTGCTATATTAGTCATTTTTCCCTCTGAGAAGTTAGCGTTGGTGTGTAGCGCTGCTGCTATCACCGATAAGACGATTTCAAGTTCAGTAACAACAGGGTGTCGCAGATCTGATAACGGACGGGGCTCGTCATCATCTCCTAAAATTAAAAAGAGCGGTCTCGTTTAGGACTTTGACGACATTGAGCGTGAAATCGGGGCACAGGAGCGAACGCTGGCCGCGATGTACAAGCTGATGAGAGCTACTGCACTGAAAGTGGTGTATGCGTGAAAGGTGAAATTTTGCAAGCTGATCAGCTAGAGGAGAATGAGATTGCTCTAAACAGAGATGGGTGTGCGTGATGACTCGCACCGCACCACTATCAAAATTGTTTGTAATGCAGAAAACCGTTATCAAAGTGAACAAAGTCAACTTAGAAACGTATTATAAATAATCTTTGACAAGTTATACATGATATGCAAGTTATTCAGGGTGGATTTTCACTTCAAGATTCCAGAGGTCATGTGATCTCGTGAAAGGCCGTCTCTAGACAGACTGAGTAAACTCTAAAAGAACAGAAACTGTATTTGGGGGTTAGGGGGGGGAAGAAACGCCAAATCGTCCCTGCTACATGCACACACGGTTCTGTCCTGTATCCCTGCTTGTGTGTGATATGAGGTATAAAGAGATCAGCTATGAGGATCGTTACTGATAACAGGTTGCTAGGTTGCTACAAACACAGTACTTGGTTCTAGTGGTCACTTTTTGTTCCCCGTGATATCTGCCTCCAGAAGGTTCGGTCTGAAGTGATCAGTAGGTGCATATGAAAGAGCTACACTTAAAAGGGGGAAAAATAAAAAAAGTTTAAGATCAGAGACAGCAGCCAACAGCATGGCGGAAGACAAAAATGCACTTATTTAAAATTAATAATACTTAATTAAATTAATCAGTACAATATTAAAAAAAAAAAACAACAGTGAAAAAAAAAGCTGAAATGTAGTTGAAGATAATACTTCACCCTGCATGCTCACACAGTTTCAGCACTGTGAAATGGTTACAGTTTGTACTGCTGTTTTGGATCGCCTGCCCAGTGGAGGGGGGAAAAAAAAAAAACAAATATCACAGCATCTTTAAGAGGGGACATTTCGACTCGACACAGTTTCCCCAGGTTCAATACTAACAAAGAAATATAAACGCCGTCCCACTCTAGGCCATACATCCAGAAGTCATACAGGAAAAAAAAAAAAGAAGAAGAAAATAAAGCTTCCTGTACACGCGCACGTTAATAACCCCACCCTTCATTTTACCAAGTACACCATGCTAGAAATGCAAGACCTCGTCGTATGCATATAACCAAGACCCTTACCAATCCAACCCACCCTGTGTTACTAAAGCAAACCCCCTTCCTGCCATCTTTTCCCTCCGTTTGTCTGTCTCTCAAATATTCATTTTTGTTTTCTCCCCCAAACACTCCTTTTATTTTTTTCCATCCCTACAAGAATGAGCGTGCTGCTTGAACAGACTGGATGGTTTCATCCTGAATGAAGAAGGGACACGGACACGTTCAAAGTGCTTGACTGATGATGAAAAGAGGGGAACAGACGGAGGAGAAAAGGAGTCAGAGGCACAGCATATTCCTATGAGCTGGTGTGTGCGCCGAGAGGCGCCCGCGCATGAACACACAGCGCCCTCTTGTGAGCAACCCTTGGCTTTGCTCTCCAAGTTGGAAATAAAATAAAACAATGTAAAAAAAAAAAAAAAAAAACCTGGGGTGGAGAAAATAGGCGCAAGAGGAAAGAGAATAGCCCTCCCCCTACCTCCCGCCGCTACTGTGTACCCCAATGTCACCCAGAAAGGATACATACGGTATCGTACATATAGATATTTTTATAAATATATATTCATATATATGGCCCTTATTGAAAGAGAATGTGAGCATTTCACACTGACAAAAGTACCATAATCTCTATACAGCTAAGTGGAAAGTGTTGTCAGTGAAACAGAGCAGGCAG
The DNA here is from genome assembly GCA_030347435.1 of Clarias fuscus. Taxonomy (NCBI): domain Eukaryota; kingdom Metazoa; phylum Chordata; class Actinopteri; order Siluriformes; family Clariidae; genus Clarias; species Clarias fuscus. The sequence goes on along the minus strand of CM059222.1, from coordinate 23,999,995 downwards.
CAGTTTCGTCTCTTTGTGTCGCATTAAAAAAAAAAAGGAGAGAGAAAAAAAAAAAAGCTTCTTTGCATTTGCGAAAATGTCCACCTCTTCGATGCATTATTGCTGCCCCTTTGATAAAATTCTCCTGTACACCTTTACACATCATTTTTTACCTGAGTAATACTTTAAATCCTGTAACAGACAATGTTTTGAGTCCCTCCCCCTCCCCCCTTCCCCGCCTCCTTCACCTTTTCCGGGCTACTCCCTGCCATGTCTACCTCAAACCTATCTATAAATGTTTACACTGCTAAAACGTGAGCATCATTTGGTAGAGAGAAAAAGAGAGAGGGGGGAGGGGACTTTAGAAAGTACTCCACTACTCTATTTTTGCTTCGTGATTTGGCTCGTGTTCGATCGTTGAACCGCGCAGTCTACGACGCTACGAAAGAGGAAATTTTTTTTTTTTTTACTAAAACACGTCTTTCCTCGCAAAAAGGAAATGAATCGAAAAATACTTAAAAATTTGCATTTCATTTTTGGCTCCGTGCGCCAAGTGGGATGAAATTTCCTATTTTCATGAATGGCAAAGAGAATTACGAAAAACGAACAGAGAAAAAAATATGGCATTACAAAAATAATAAAATAGAACTAAATAATTATTATAATAATAATAATAATAACAATAACAACAAGAACGATACAAAAGACAAAATGAATAAGCAGAAGCTCAGCAGCCGAATCAGTTGTAGCTTTGGCTTTGTGGGCTTTTGGTGTCGCTCACGCTGGCCAGAAGGCTGCTGTACCCTGAGAATTGCTCCACGTCTGCGCCCGAGTCTGTACCGAACACTAAAGGCCTACGGCCGCCTTTAAACTGCCCCCCAAACGCCTGAGCAAAGTTCTCGATCTGGTACGAGCCTTTGGAGGGCACCATTGAGAAGCCAGCGGTGCCGTTTTTAGGGCCTTGGCCGTCTTTCTGGCCGCTGAGGTCAGCGGTTGGAGCTGGGATCTGGTAGGCGCTTGAGTTGGTCGTGCTTGAAGGAGCAGGAGATGAGTTGGTGTGGTGTTTCTCCAGATGCTCTGTCAGCTCCTGGGATGGAGTGAGCTGCTGCGGCGGCGGCGGTTGAGGCTGCTGGGAGTGTGCCGCAGCCTCCAGGACGCTCAGATGGAAGCCTTGTGAAGGCGACGAGCTCCCTAATAAGCCAAAGTGAGGTTTCGGCACGGAGGAGTTGAGCGTCGGAGAGGGCGAGGAGGAGACCGGGAGGCCGAAGGAGAACTCCAAAGGGGAGGTGCTGTACGTGGGGAAAGACGCTATGGCACTGGATGAGGAAGAGGAGGCGGTCGACGATGTCGGTCCGAGGACAAAGCCACCATTGTGACTCGTCCTCTCGAGAGCCTGCAGGAGGAACCGAGAGTACTCGTGCATCAAGGACGTCTTGTCTCCACCCCCCAGGTTGCCCTCGGCACCCAAGGGGTCGACGCCGTCGGCCGTGCCCTGCTCCAGTTCCACGGGATGCGGGTCGGATAAGTCGAAGTTCACATCGGGTTTGTGGCCGTAGTGCTCCAGCAGGCTTTGTAGCACCTCGTCTGGGATTCCTGACTTGTCTGGTTTGATGTCAGCCAGAGGTGATGAGTCAAGGAGTCCCAGTGAGGAGTCTCCATCCATGACTCCAGACACGATGCCCTGAACAACCACCGGCTGGTGCTGCAAGTGGCCGACACCCACGTCATAGCCAGAAGCTCCACCCCCTACCCCGGCGTTGCTGGTCGCGTGCAGGTAGCGTCGCTTTTTCAGGAACTGCATGGCATCGTCATAGTTGGCGCTGTTGTTGCTGCTACTTTGGCCTGCTTTGTGACTCTGTAGAAGGCCCATGTCGTCCATGACGGCGTCACCAGGCAGCTCCATGTTTCCGGGCTTGGATTGATTACCGTGTTTCTCCAAACCTTTCCTGTTGACCTTTTTAAAAGCCATCTTGGGTGCCGCCACAGGTTCTCCGTGCATGCTGGACCCTGGATGGGATGCTGATGTTGAAGATGATATCTCGAGTCCATGGTTGTCCACAGTGTTAAAATCGTGCAGGCCGTACTCCTCTGTACCCTGACTGTGCGAGGGCCCTGACGTCCTCTTGCGTTTGCCACCCTCGCCGCCAGCTTTGGACTTGCTTCGTTTGCGGCCCGGTGCGGTCACGTTTCCCTGAGTGATTGCGTAGCTGCCGTGCCCGCCATGGGCGTCCCTGCCCAGCTCCATCTCTAAACCATCGAAATCCTTCTTTATGCCGTCTCCGCACGTTCGCTTGTGCTTCAACAACCGGTCTGTCCTGGAAAAATACTGGAGAGGACACAAAACTATCAAAAGAACAATCTGAAAGTAAAAATCAATAAATGATTCATTGATTATATCGATTAAATGACAATTACAGTACCAGACAAAAGCTTGGACCCCTGAAAAAGCTTAAAAACCCTCTAATTTAATGACTGAATTTTTTTTTTACGTCCTGAAACAAGGCTGAAGGCGTCCAAAATATGCAACAATATGCTGGTAACTTTAGACTTTTGGTCGTACATTCCTGGGAAGATCTTCATGAGAGCCAGTTCCATCATGGTGCTTGATGGGTTTTGCAAAGGCACTTGACACAAAACCGTTCTTGCCAAAACTTTTCCAGAACAGCTGACCTTCAAGTCAAATAATAATAACTGACAGTTGTTGCTGTTACTTGAGTACCTAGAGCCATATGTTTTCTTAAGAATTATAAATCTCCAGCATTGTTGTAGAATGTAGAAAATAAAAAGCATTGACTGAGAAGGTGTTTCCATACTTTTGACTGGTACCGTATGAAAACAGAATGCACACTTTTTATCCACTCAGTGTCATTTTTTTGTCATTGAAGTTCAAAACTGCAATTCCCTCAGCAACCTTTATTTTGTTTATTTATTTAGTTTCAGAGCTGTTTTCCACTGTATTGGACTGTAAACTCCAATTTCTTTCTTTCTTTTTTTTTTTTTTTTTACATTTTCCAGAATTAGGATTATTCACCATCAGGACAGCTTTACACGACAGATATCATCGTGTTTCCTGACCAATTCACTGAAACCGGTGAAGTCGTGACTCATTTCTCCTTCGATCCCCACAGGCGCACACGTACAACATACCGGACTTGTGCACTTTCTAGGGGTGCTTCTGATTGATCGGTTGGCGATCATAATCGACCGATAATGGCGTTGGGTAGTTTGATCTGCGGTCTCTATAATGGCCGATATAGAAAAGCAGATCAGATGACGCGAAACTCGCGGGACATTTCTTTTGCGCGCTGCTAAAATGGCTTCACCGTTCTGGCAATTCTACGTGTTGTGTGAAAAAGACAATACATTAGCAATCGGCAACCTGTGCAACAAGCCAATTCCACGAGGCGGGAAGCACCCAAAGCATTTTAACACCACGAACCTCATCAGACATTGGAAGGATAGTCACGAAAAGGAACACGAGCAGTTTTCAAAGTTGTCTAGCGCTAAGAGAGCGGGATAGCTCAGGAACTCGCGTGTCGCCGCTCACTCAGCTGTCGGTAATTCCCCGCTCTCACCTACGCGGTACAGTACAGTTCATCATGATTCACCGCGAGTTTTGGCGCTGTGATTACGTTTCCATCTTTCCACGCATTTTTTTTTTTGCCGGTCTTTGCGGATGCTTGCGGACCTTGCAGAACTTCCGGCGACTCGCGTCTGTTATTTTATTTCATCTACAGGAACGTTGTATTTGTCAAGCTCGAAGCTGTTCCCAATTGCTTCAAGTTGACGTGTTGCACATGTTGCTTGCCAATTCATGATATTCTTCTTCCTGTAATTTCAACGCTTAATTTACATTGTTGTTAGATATAGTTTAATAAATAATTCTACATGAATTCAAGTAGACCCCATAATCGGTGATCGGTATCGGACGATACAGCTTCTAGCGATCGGAGATCGGGCCCCAAAAAATCCTGATCGGAGCACCCAATTGCAATTGTAAATATCGGGATCTGGCGCAGTGTAGTGTACTTTTTTTGTACAGTACACGTGAGCTCATTCGTATCTGCGGAAATTCGTGACTCGGACGTTCCTAAGTCGAGGACTACCTGTATTGTAAAAAATGGATAGAGGTCGCGTTCATCTCGAACACTTTACCTGTTGGCAGGTGTCACACTTGTATGGCTTTTCTCCACTGTGTGTTCGTTTGTGCCTCTCCATGTGGTATTTCTGAATGAACCGCATGTTGCACTGGTCACAACTGAAAGGCTTCTCTCCTGCACATGAAACGGGAAAAGGAGATGATTAGGACCAGATTTTTATCTTTTTTCTTTTTCAACAAAAGAGTAGCTGTAGTCAGGTTGCAGTAAGAGCGGGAAGGAATGTCGAGTACTTACCGCTGTGTATTTTCTCGTGTCTCTGCAGGAGGTATTTCTGAATGAAGCTCATATTACACTGATTACACCGGAACGGTCTTTCACCTGGAGAGAACAGCACAGACGCATGAGTGGTAATCATGTCTGACAGTCATTAGACCTACAGCTACGTTTACGCTACAGAACAAACTCGCATTTTTGCGCAAGTTTCCCTAAATTTCCCCCCCCTCTCCTCTTTAAAACGGCCTTCCATGGCTTCCACTTACACACTGGAAACTTAACTGTCTCGAAGGATATGACTCAGTCACGGTGACTCGTCATGTGTTTAATAATTGTCTAATGAAATTTTCAGCTCATTTCTTAAATGAAAGCAAACCAAGAATGGTGCATCAGGACGGCCCATTAGCGGTTAGTTTCTTTCGGGTAATGGAGTGTTTACGAGAGTAAATAATAATCCTAATTAAACAACTTTGGGGAAAAAAGAGAGAAAGAAAAAAAAAAAAGAGAGAAATTCAAGTACGTATTTAAAAGACCATGCCTGGAACTGTGAAAACTGAGCAAAGTGTAATTAAGGAGTCATGTCTTGTGTTCCTGCTTTGTAGTAGCGTCATGGGTATGTATTGATGTTTTATTATTTGATTGAGGGCAGTGTTCATATATTGAAGTTCAGTATGAAATAAGAATTTTAATTATTAAAAAAAAGCTCAAAAGAAACTAACCATAGACCTTTTTTTTTTTTTCATAGAACGCTCACGCTAATCTCACACTGGTGCAGAAAATAAGGTTTTGCCTTATTAGGTATATTTAATAGCAGAAGCTTAGTTGGAATATTCTTTGTACTTTGAATATTTCAGTTTCACCGTCCTTGTTAACGTCAATACACCTGTGGACAGGGAGATTTTCAACTTGAGAGCCTTGATGTTAGGAAAGTGTTTATCTGAATGTCGTAAATACGTAAAAATGCAGGCGTCGACAAATAGATTTTGGACAAGAGGATTTAAAAAAAAACACTACAGCACATGTTGTGATGGGTAAATAATACTAGAACAAAAAAAAATTGTATTCTTAAAATGACTCCTATAACAGAACGCCACCTGCATGTTCTTTCCCGCTTTACATTGGCAACAAAAGCGGCAGCGCACTCACCTGTGTGTATGAGAACGTGTCTGCGGAGATGGTAGGAGCTACGAAAGGCTGCGCTGCAGTGCTCGCAGATGTGCGGCTTGGAGCTGGGAGACACCGTCCCTCCATCGGGATCCAGCACAGACTAAAGGGGGTGGGACAGAGTTAATCAGCAACATGCACCTCTTATAGCACACACAGAAAAAACGAAACCCGAGGTACACACAGAAACCGATCGTTATTACGTTTAAAAACGAATCCTAAATGGCCGCCTGATCAATACGTGCGCTCACATGCGGGGTAGAACCATAACTACATCCTACATGACTACGTCCCCTTACACTATTAATGATTCTGTCCATCGGGGACACAGTGCCTGGGCGAACACTTTGGATTTATTTGTCATAACCTACATTTGGCCTAAAATTTTCTCTTTCAGATTATTATTAGCTCATCTTGGCTCCAGATTACATCACGCGTATTGAATGAATAATAATTTATTGTACTAAATTTCCTGAACACTTTCTTTCCCCCCCGATGAGATCACCGAGTGCGGCTCAACCTCATCTTCCCGCTGGATGTCTGATGAACACAAATCTTTCTTTCGTAAGAAGGCCATAAAACTGTCTGGAAGGTTCTTGACCTTGGACGGATGTGGCATTCCCAGGCACAACACCTGTCTGGAATTGTAAAAACCGCAGACAGATTGCCAGACAAAATGGCGACTGGTTTAGTTTTACGTCAGGCCTGACACATCACGCATGAGCTCTATACGAGTCGCTTCTCAAGCTTGTTATCCCGTTAAGAACGAACCTGCTCTGATACTTTATTAAACGTCAACTGCATTAGGATTTTCTGTTTGGAATTGGACATGTTTTATACACAAATTAGATTATATTCCTTTGTTTGGATTCATTGTTATTCATCTTATATTTTTCCAAGAGAGGGAAAAAAAAAAAAACCAGTATCTATACTGGCTGATCCTCAGGATTTTAGTCTCCATGTTGCCACTTGGGGGGGGGGGGGGGGGGGGGGGGGTGGATGGGGGGTATTGTGAGATCTTTAATTTACAAGTTTTATTATTTCACCGTTAATCTGTTGTGAAAATCAGCTGCAATCGATACTAAGACGAAATGCAAATAAAGTGTTGTGTGGCCAGCGAGACAGGTGGACCGACAGATGCCGGGAGAGTGGGTGTGTGTGTGGGTGTGTGTGTGTATGGGGGGTGTAAAAGTGGGGATGAGGCAAGGGATGAGATGAGACACTAATTTAAATATTCTTCGCCTTTGTTATATGTACAATTGATTCAACAGAGTCGAAATATTTGTGCATAAAAGTCCATCTATGATCGTACTAGTGACGAAAAAGCAAATAAGATCTTAATCATTTAGATAGGAAGTGTTACCCTTTGCATTCCTTAAAAAAAATAATTTTTTTTTAATTAAAAAGTATGAAGAGTGAAACGTATCGGCAGCTCTGATGCACATGAACCTTGGATTCTCCTCGTTTCCGTCGCGTCTTGCCCTCCTGTCCGTCACCGTTTGACCTTCGACCTTTCCTCCCCGAGGAGTCCTTTCCCAGCCTCCCCGACAGCTGCGGGATAACAAAAGCGAGGAGAGGGGCAGAAAGAAAAGATTAACATACATCACGACGGAGGGAAAGGGAGAAAATAAAAAAGAAGACAATGTGTAGAAATGGCAGTGGAACGGTTTATGAAACAAACAAACAAAAACACTCAGCTCCGTAATACTGCTCATCGTGGTTTGTCATGCAACAAAGATGAGCCAGGGACGTAATGGGTATTAAGATTATTACTGGGCGTGTGCGCACGCGCGTCAGACGGCAGGGTAATAAAATTTTATTTACAGGCCCTGAATCTTTCCCCAGAGAATGCACGCGACTTCCCCGAGCCTGGCCGCTGTGCACGGAGAAGAGCGCTTGATTATTCAGCAGCTGGGAGCAGACGGAGGAGGCTTCGCGCTCCAAGCCTGAATAATCGAACCCTCGTCCTGAATAACAAAGAGCCGCAGAACTTAATGACGCTCATCTCAGTCTGCCTTTCACACCACTGATCTGTAATATACTCTCACTCACAGGATTAACCCATGCCTCGGGCAAAACACACACATGCAAGCATGCATCCACACACACACTGTTACAAGACAGGCATGAAGGAAGGAGAGCGTGAAAAAATTAAAACAATATAAAGAAAAAGGATGTTTTTTTTTTTTTTTAAAGGCATAGCAAACAAAAGAGCAAAATAAGCGATAAATGAAGACAGGGAAAGAATGAAGAAAGAAAATAGAAACACACAAGGCAGAAGAAAGACAAGACAAGAGAAGACAACTAGAGAGAAAAAAAAAGAAAAAAAAAAAAGATACGGAAAAAAACTAAATAAATAAATTTAAAAATAAATAACAGGACAAAAATAAACTATTACGAGTAAAACAAGAAAGGGGTGGAAAAATAAAACAGGAAAGCAAAAAAAAAAAATTAAATGAGATTAAAGATTAAGCAAAAGAGCAATAAGGAAATGGAAATTCCAAAGGAAAAAAAAGCAAGCGTTAAAGAAACTCAAGAACAGAATAGAAAAAGCAGCCAAAAAAAAAAAGGAAAAAATGGCAACTGAAAAAGGAAGAAAGAAAAGAAAGTGAGACTTTATAAAAAGGTGATTAAGAAAAAAGAAGTATGAAATAAGAGCAAAGGAAATTAATTTTTTTAAAAATTGAAATCACAAAAGAAACTAAGAAATAACAGTAAAAAGAACCAGCAAACTAAAAGAAGAGCGAATAAATAAAAGAAAGAAAAATAAGAGCGAGTGGGAAAAAGCCAAAGGGAAGACAGCAAGGACAGAAAAAGAGTGAAAGTCCTTTCAGAACAGCAAAATAAATAAAATGGAGATATGAAAGAAGAAAAATTAACCATGAGTGAGAAGAAAAGGCAAAACTGAGCAAAAGAAAAGAAAACAGGGGGGGGGGAAAAATGGTACACAAAGATTTGCCAAAAACGAGTGAGAAAAAAAAAGGAAAGAGCGGGAAGTGAGAGGAAGTCGGAGGAAATCTCAGACATTTTCTGAATTAAATTAAGCCCAGAGCAGCCAAAACAAACCAGCGTCATTCATTTCCTCCTTAACTGCAGCCTGAGCGGCGCACGGAAACACAACCAGACCTCCAGGACGCTCTCTCACACACAGAGAGAGAGAGAGAGAGAGAGAGAGAGAGAGAGAGAGAGAGAGAGAGAGACAGGCACCCCGCTCTCACTCGCAAACAATTCGATTTTATTTAAATAGCACTTTTAACAATGGTCATTGTCTCAAAGCAGCTTGAAGTGTGCATGAGTGAGAAAAATGTGTCTAGATAATAATGAGATTGTCCCTGATGAGCAAGCCAAAGGTGACGGCGATGGTGGCAAGGAAAAACTCCCTGAGATGGCAATATGAAGAAACCTTGAGAGGAAACTGAAAAAGGATGACTGGAATCATATAACGACATCATGTGTGTCATGCAGCTGGAAGTTCAATATGACAGAAGTTCTTTAAATTAACATGGACTCCAGTTCAGCGCAGGGACGAGTCAGCAGGTGCAGAGGACTGGGGGGGGCCTGGATCACTAGGAGCTCAGGAGCAGCATCTGTAGATCCAAACCATCATGAAGCAGAATCCAGGCAGAGCTTCTGAAGCCTTTTTTTTTTTTCTTTTCTCTTCTCTGATCCTCCTCAGGATCCTCGCAGGGTTGAACTCTGTCTCGTGAAGCTTGGCACGATCTCCAGATGCCTCGGGATGGGTAGAAAAATAAAGAGCGGGTGGGAAGAATTAGCGTAGTTGCCGTTCAGGATCGATGTATGAGGAGTACGAGGTTGTGGGATGAATTGAGTCCGTCTTGAGTCGACTTTTAAACTGGGGAAACTGAACACTGAACACTGTCGGGAAGGCTATTCCAAAGCTTAGGAGCCAAATATGAAAACGCTCTCCAGCCCCTTTTGTAGATTTTAAACTACCAGACGTCTGGAGTTTTGTGATCTTAAGGAACGCGTGGTGGATTGTAACGTATCAGAAGACCGGTTAGATATGAGGGAGCTAAACCATTTAGAGCCTTGTACGCAAGTAATGCTAGTTTGTAATTAAGTTTAAACTGAATAGGTAGCCAGTTCAAACACACACACAGACACACACACACACACACACACACACACACACACACACACACAGTGTTCTGCTTTTGTTTCAGATGAGAGTTGAGGGTGAGGAGGATTTAGTAATGAGTCAGGTCTCGGCAGCTCACATCCTCCTGGTGTGCTGTAGAGCTCGAGACTCAGGCGTGAGTGTGCAGCTCGAGCGTCTGGCTTTGTGTGTGTGAATGTGAAATGAGTCAGCTGCCAGCGGCCGCAGCACAAAGAAGCAGATGCTGAGAGAGTCACGGCCTCACACTCGCAGACGACTCGACTCTCTCAGCACTGAACACTTAATCGGCCAATTTGTTTTCTCATGAGCTTGCCAAGAGCTTTACTCACCCTCCAGCCTCCTCTGTGTGTGTGTGTGTGTGTGTCTACGCGTGCCTGTACATGTCACTGCCGGTTTGGCCCAGCCTCCTCATTGATGCTAGCGGAAGCTGGGTGACATCACTATTCCCAGAAAAAGCGGTTTATATTTAACAGCTCCGGATCCTCTGCCTGGATTTATTGCTTTGTTAGACGCTGAGCTGTGGCGCTAACACCGGGATAATTCAGCTCTTCCTTTTTCACCCTGTGAGCCCTGGAGCTCTGTCAAATCACAACACGTCAACCACAGCACAGAGAAATCAGCCTCATTTTACACTACAGAGATACCAAGGTTAAGAACATTAACTACAACTGTTGACTGAAGGTCAAACACTTGACACGGTGTACAGGGATGCATACACGAGGCATAACGTGCTCCATGCTATATGACCATCGGAGTAATCAAAGACAGGGCCAACGACAGGCATTTATAAAGTGCTTGAGTACCAAATAAAAAGCACAAAAGAGACAAAAATGAGTGGGGAAAAAAAAAGACTGATGAAATGAAGAAATGCAAAAAAACAGCAAGAGAGCACACATAAAAGGGCTGAGAAAAGAAAATGTAAAAATCGCATAAAAAAGAGCAAATGAAATGGCAGAAAATATAATGTGTAAAGTACGAATAAAAAAAACAAAAAAAAAAATTCAGTTATCAAAACAATAAAAAAACAGCAAAAAAAATGGAAAGGAGGAAAAGCAGCAACAAATGAAAAAGCAAACAAAAGACAAATCGCAAACAAAAACAGTAAGAAGAGCAAAAGCAGGAGCTGAATGAAAAAAGAGCAAACTAAAAAAAAAATAATAATAAAAAATAATTAAAAAAATAATAATCAGAGCCAAGATCCACAGCAGAATAAATGAGACAAAGAAAAGATGAGAGCAAAAGGAAAAAGAATGCAAGTATGAAAGAGTGAAAGAAAAACTTCAAAATAATGAAAGAGTAAAACAAAGAAAAAAAAAACAGTGAGTATAAAATAAATAAATAAAAAGCAAAGGAATTAAAAGCAAAAGAAAAATCAGACGTCCCTGTGAATGGGCTGTTACCATGGAAACGATAAGGCATTAGAGCGAGTGCATTAATAATAAAGCTGTGAACATAAGAGCTGCTGTTATAGAAAATTCTGACACACTCCTTACACACGTCTAACGGCAACGTTCATACAACGGAAACTAAAACCTTGAATTCTAGATTTGGACTAGACATCTGTAACTCATCCCCTGACAGATAGGACAATTTGTAGATGTAGAAGCTGTGGTAAGTAGAGCTGTGAATCACATGCAAATCACACGGTCAATTTGATTACATTTTACGATCCAATATTCCAAAACCTTCTAATGTTTATCTGATTTCTCTCAAGCAGCTATACTGCATCTCTTTTTAAAAACTACAATTCAACTACTATCCATCTAACTTTTTTTTTTCTTCTGCCAATCTTCCGCACCACACTCCAGTCCAGTAGGAGGCAGTTATGAACCAACTGCCAACAAGTTCAACAGAAAAAGAGAAAGAAAAAGCAGTAATATTCCAACAGCTTTAGCTCACTGAAAAGAGAGACTCCAAAACAAATAGCACGAAAAAATAAGCTATTGAGTAAAAGCAAGAAAGGGCTGCAAATGTAAACATAGGAAAGCAAAAAAGGGATGAAACAAGAGTGAGAATGAAAGCATTATGGGAAAGATATAGCAAAAAAGAAAAAAATTAAAGCAAAAGAAACAAAGCAAGAGTAAAATAAACCCGAGACAAGAATGGAAAAAGCAGCCCAAAAAAAAAAAAAAAAAAAAAAAAAGAGGAAAAAGTGACAAAAGAAATATATATATATATATGTAAAATACACAAAAAGTGTAAAAGAAAGTAAAAAATGGAGGTCAAAAGAACAAGCAAACTGAAGAGTGAAAGAAAAGACAGACAAAAAAAAAAAAAAAAAGAAGCCAAAGGAAAACACTCCAAAGACAAAAGAAAGAAAGAGTGAAAGACCTTTCCAATGAGCAAAAGAAATCAAATTAAATGGAGAGATGAAAGAAGAATTAAATATTGAATCAGAGAAAACAGCAAAACTGAACAAAAGAAAGAAAAAACAGGAAAAATGGTCATGAAGAGTTTGCTAAAAAGAAGTGATGGGGAAAAAAGCAAAAAAAAAAAAAAAGGAAAGAGCGGGAAGTGAGAGGAAGTCTGAGGAAATCTCAGACATTTTCTGCATTAAATTAGGCATAGAGCAGTCAAAACAAACTAAGCATCATTAACTTCCTCCTCAACTGCAGCCTGAGTGCCGCGCGGTGACACAACCAGACCTCCAGAAGACGTCCGGACGCTCATACACAGAGAGAGACACAGACAGACAGAAAGAGACAGGCACCCTCTTGCGCACAAACACACTCACTCACTCTCAAACTGTAATCTCTCTCACATGACCACACACATCCTGTTTTCTCTTCCCCTGATCTCTTATAATAACCAAAATCACAAAAAACATCCTAAGAGAGCACTCTGTGATGACACTTGTTGTTGTTCACACTTACGTTCCCTACGCTGAGGTCGTGTACCATCAGGTTCTGGTGATTGCTGAGGGTCATCTCCAGCATCTCGGTGCCACCACGGCCCACGTCACTCGGATATACGGGCTGCCTGTAGTCCAGCTCCGACACTTTCTCCTGTTTAATGCCCAACGCAGGCAAGTAGTCGCCCGTCATTGGCATCATCCCCGTGCCGGACATCAGTCCTACTCCTCCTCCTCCATCCGAGACATTGCAGTCAGGCGAGTGGCGCTCCTTTTTCAGGATGAGCTCGTGCGGCTGCAGCTCGGCCATGACGCTCTGTCCGGTCAGGCGGGTGAAGCTGGTGACGGGCGGCAGGTGACTGAACATCAGCATGCTCGGACCGAAGCCGGCCTCCATGCCCCCGCCCGGCCGCAGGAACTCGCTTCCCAGCTTGTCCTGGATGAGGCTCATGTTGGAGACACTTGGACAGAGCGGAGTGACGCTTAAATGACGGGGTCTTCAAAAGAGGGCCACCGCTCTCATCCTAAACGAGTAAAAAAAAAAAATTTTTTTAAAAAGGAATCTTTAAAAATTTATTTCTCCTGTTATACCAGATGTACACAAGCTACAAATAATGATAACTACTATAGAAGTCATAATCCATTCATAAAACCATAACTAAGCTTCTGTTCTCTATAGACGATAATGAAAATCAGTATGATTTAAAGTTTAATAAAAAAAATATATATAATAAAAAACACACACAGAAGTCATCAACGATTCCAAGGATTGAAAGTAGTGCTTCACAAATAATCGCATAAAAATTCCAAGTCACAATATGGACCTGTGCACTTATTCAGTCGCAAAAGGCTGCAGTTCACGTTACAGGTGATGTATGCAAAGTCAGGAATTTATGTCGAGTTTGTCAATAATTTAAGTATTTTTTCTTTTTTTTTTTTAACAAATAGACTAATAAATATTGGCAAAAATTCTCCTAAAGAGATCATAACCACAAAAAGGTATTTAATAATTAAATATCGCAGTTTAATTCTCAATCACAATGTAAATACAATAAATATATTCTTTTAATCAAAAATCTTTACAGATCTTTACATCTTTTCTATCTGCCCTATGCGTGACTACTAACAATACATAGTATGCAACTCTGCATTCATACTTAAAAATTAACAGTTAACTTTAAAAAAAAAAAAAAAAATTATAATAATAAAAAAGGAGCAACAGTGATGAACAGCTAGATTTGTGGAGCTGAAAGTAGGGGTTATAATTTTTTTTGTTGTTATTCTGAGGCAAGACCTAGCTGGAGTAGCACAGAAATGAAGCACAATAGTGAACAAGTCAGTTTTATGAGTCAGCTCTCGTCTGAGAGACTATTTTCTTTTGTTGTTGTTAATACACCACAGAATGCTAGGTGGTGATTTTTTTTTTTTCCTACCAGCCACAGGCACTTCATGCACTGACTGAATGTTCTGCATTGAGTGATTTGTTTTGAATGGTTTGTGCTTTGGATGTTTATAATTTTTTTGTTTGTTTGTTTTGATCCGATCTGTAAAACTCAGTACCATTAAAATTGTGCACAAGGACCAGACGCATTTGTTTAAGCTTGCAGCAAAATCTAGAATGCTACATTAAAAAAATATAAAAATAAAAAAAAAACAATAATTAGACAAATGCAATAGTGTTGGATGTTTGTACATTAATGATTTTATACCAAATGTAATGTATAAAATAATGGTATTCTGGAATTTCTATGACTAATTACATTGAATAATAGAAATGATAGATGTGCACGTACACCAATCGTAGGTCAATATGTATAAAATATGCCGATGTTTAATTCATTATTACCAGAACTTGAAATGGTTTCCTTTTTTTTTTTTAAATAACAGATTGCAAACCCGGGTGCTGCCCAGCTGACCATCATGTGCGCATTTACTCCTGAAGCAGATACACCGAACAACTAGCTACGAGACGAGAACGACACGCCAACTTGTGTTTAACTCGACATGTTTAGACACGCATCATTGCACATGTCCTAATGTTACTACATGCTGTTTCATTATTCTCAAAAGGGTCTCAATGGCCTGTACCAAGACTTTGGTTTCTAATTACAGAACATTTATGATGTTAAACGCTTTAATTAACTGAAACCGGAAACCTGAACCTGGGATTTTAACCTAAGGTACCGTAAGACCACTGCAACAAAATTTCTTATATCCTTATAACCCTGCTCCAAAAATATGCCAAGCATAGTTAATGCCTAATTATTAAATCAATTAATTACCTTCTAGAATTCAATCAAAAGAAATGTATTAACCAATAATATGTTTTGTACAATGTTTCTCTGTAGCTCACGCATCTAATAACTTGTACACCACAAGAGGACGCATTTACAGTTCAGTCAGCACACAATGCTGGACACTGTATTTTTAGCCTTGTTATTTTTGGATGAAAATAGAGACAAGAGCAGTATTTTTGACAGTCTCATTGTTGTTGTAAGCCATTTGTGCAAGGGTTTTAATAAAAACTTAACCTGGGGGGGGGGAGTCTTGTTATCTTCAGTTACTAAAGATACATTAATTATTAGTAAATGGTTTATGGTTAAGATGTTCAACTCTCAAATAAGGAAACGTGTGGGAAATTTTCAACCCTAATACTACAAATATTACTAATAAAAACAACGATATTGGTCTTCCTATTTTGGAGGTCAGATTAGTCACTTTTAATCAAGGTTTTCTAGTTAATACACGCATACTAAGGCCATAGATTAAATGTCTTCTAGAATAACCATAACTAAAAATAGTACATGATTCATCATATAAACCTGACTGAAATGAAGTGCAGCCAACTTTTTTTCTTTACATTGCAGTTTTATAAATATCAAATTCCATATCATCGGATTTCCGAATGGCATAATTCCCTATTTAACGTGATTATACATTAACATTCTATTTTAAAAAGATAATACGACAAACATTCAATAATTGAAGTACACACTACTATAATCAGGCTTTGAAAGGTGAACTTTTAATAATGGACCTGAATAATTTATAATATCAGAATCGTGCGAGTGCATGCGTGTGTATGAGAACAGATTGCGTGACAGGGCCGTACTTCTCCTTAGAGACGACAGGCGTGAGCTCTTTGATCCAGCCATTAAGTACTTAGCTGCATTAATCACACCATCTGATGGGTCGGATAGAGAAAGAGGGAGTCTGTTCACAAGCTCTCGCTCTCATCTATTAAAAAAAAAAAAACACAACACCTCTACTTCACAACACATTATCTGAACTTGAGAGAAACAGGATTCCACGCTACAGCCGATATACAATTAGAGTAAATAGACAATACTATTAAAATAATTCATATAGCTTTGCACAGGCTCAGGAGGCGAGCGAGGATACGAGCAGGTCGGTGCATTACAAATCAATCTATAAGGAAAACATGCAAATTTCTTGCTCTCTGCGCTCACAGCAAATATAATCAGCTCCCAAATTATTGGCACCCTAGGGTTTTTAAAAAATATATATTAATTAATTATAAAGTACAGAATCCACAATAAAATATGAGGTAGATTTATTCCAAGGAAAAAAAAAATAATAATAATAATAGTTTAGCAATAAAAATAAAAGCACCCTTTGTAAAGACAGGTAAAGAAAATATTCCTCTACATATGAACGAGTTCTGTTCTGAGAGCTCGTTCCTAAGTCCAATTTGTTTGCAAGTCCAACAAACATCATCTAGGTACTAGGATACGAACACAATTGAATAAACGCATAAAACTAACATGTCATTGTTCTTAAGAATCGTGCCAATGGGTGAATGATTCAGGTTAAAAGAACGAGCGATGTCTGCCATCTTTTCTCTCATCGCTCCATTCTCTCCATCTCCATCGTTATTGCTTGCGGGTTCTTAGCAGTACCAGCTTCATCGCTGGCGTATTTTTTTTTTTTTTTTTTACACTTCCTTCCGAACATCCGGGACGCTGCACGCATGTGACAATGTACGCTGGACATGTGATCTAACTTCTGCAATATGCTCAAACGCATATTCAAATCTCTGAAAGTTCGTAACTCAAATGTTCATATGCACGGGACTTACTGTATAAAGAAATTGTGTTGTGGTTAATTTCACTACTCTGATATCAATAAACAAATGAAATCTTTGAATCAGTTTGCATTTTACCTTATTAAAGGTGTTATTAGTCCTTTTTATTTCTTATTTATACAAATAACCTGGATCATGTTTACAACATGACAAGCTTGTTTGTGCGTTTATGGCCCTGCTGTCATTCATTTTACAGACACTCGACACCGCAGTGCATATTTCCCATGTACAGATTTGTACACCTATGCAGCAGTTGTGGAGTAGATTCAAGAAGATTAAAGGAAAAAGAAAAATCAATCATCAAACCGGCCAAACATAGCTGTTTGAAATGAAATATTGATTTAAAAAAATGTATGCACCTTTTAGGTGATCTGAGTAATGTATAAACATGATGTGAAAGAGGCCAAAATCCCCCTAGTAGTTCAACATTGAGGAGATTAGAGAATATGAAAATAAAACAAGACAGTTTGCTTATTTCACGCCCACACATAGCGGGGTCAAGAAACGAACATCTTATCTAAAGATCGCAGATCGTTCTGCGGAACATTGTGTTTTTTGGGGGGTCACCAAATCACGCAGAAGAAAATCCACAACTACACTCAATGTTCTTGCATACAAACCGTATGGAACACGAAATGGATGCTTTCTAAATTCTTTCCTCCAACAACAAACGTCAGTGGCTTGAAATGTGCAAGATGCTTCAAATCTCAACTCTGGACAAAAACAGGAGCTTTCCAGAAACAAACATACAAGACGGTTTTGGCGTACTGAGAATCTTAGGATTATTACACAAATATGGTAAAGGATTTAAAGCTGCATTTGGGGTGAAAACAAAAAGCTGCAGTTGCTCTATAACCCTACAGGTGGTAACTTTTCATACATTGGCAAACAGCACAGCGTCCTGTGTGCTAGAAATATATCGTTTGTTTATAATTGTAACGAATTCTGGAAAGGAGAAGAAAAAAACCATCATTTTGATTCATGATGTTTATAAAATCGTGGTACTTAAACAAATCGCAATGCAAATCGTCATCTCCTTATCGTGATAATGTTGTATCAGTTGGTCCCATCGCTTTCAAGCGCTAGAGACTCTACTCTGTCTACGCTGCCCTTTATTGTAGATGCTTACAGATTCAATCAATGAACAATACAATAGTGGTTGAACCCAGAACAGCATACGTGCCCACACTGTAGGTGTGTATTTGTGGAACGTGACCTTTAACAGCCCTGAGCCGACAACCCCAAGCAGACAGCAAACAGGTCTGAAGCTTAAAACATACTACATGATCCCAAATCTTTCCATGAAAGGTGCTGTTATAGAAAAGTAATAAACAAACTCCAAGAATTCGCTTAAATCTAGTCACGCACGATCATGTCAAAAACGCAAATGCAACATCCATGGAAAAATTTACCGTTCTTTTATTTTTATTTTTTTTAGTCTGTGTTTATTATTTTCCCACAGTCCCTATATAAGTCCGTTAACGAATGAGCAGGTGTTGTCCCCACACTTCGAATACGCTACGACCAGCCTGGGCAATGACCCAAACATGTAAAGAAGCTACTGTTTTATAGCAGACTGATAACATGAGTGTGAGAAATGGATTCCCATGTATGAATGGTGGCTCAATGTGTGCAGGATCGGGCTTTTTTTCTCGACGCCGCTTTAATTATTCATGCGGCTGCACGCAGTCTCTGCATGCTTTGTTTACTACAACGGCTGGCCACGGTACTTTCACCTATGCAAATTTAACCAGGCGCACGTCTGGGAGCTCAGCTGTGCGGGGCTGACCTACACTCCGTCTGCGAATCGTGCCTTTTATTAACAGCAAATGCAAACGAGTTCACTAGAAAGCATGCCAGGCGTTCGACAAGAAATTAGAAATAATATTTAAATAATTAATAAATAAATAAGTGAAAAGCACTTTGTCTTGGCACTTTGACAAACGGCCCAGACGGGCAACAAAATATGTTAGAAATAAGATTCAAAGCAGTAACGTGCAAATGTGGACTGAAAGGATCTGCATAATGACCACAATCTGCCACGTTTTTTCCCCCCCTCACTCATTCAATAAGCCGCACTTAATAACGTCAATCTTTCACTTTTGCTTTGTGATATGAAGTGCTTAATGACAACAATGGTTCAAGAAAGCAAAGCACTACTCGAAATACGTGCACTATTAAAGAACAATATAAAAACATTCATTGAAACAGGGTTGGACAATATTCAAATGATGTTCAAAAAAGAAAAAGAAAAAAAGGATAATATAATAATAGAACACCACCAAAATACTTTTGAGACGACTTGCAACATACATCTTATTTATACTGTAATTAATACTTACACAACAACAGGAACAGGCACCAAAATTAATTGTGTCCGAGTCTGGATATTTTCCTCTTGTAATAACTTATTTCTATAAACTCTATAAAAACCTGCGGTTAAAACTTGAAAGCCCGAACATCGTGATCTTTTGGCACCCTCGAGAAGTATCTCTGTGGGACGGAAAAATAAATAAATAAACCCACATACTGAACTGTACTTCTCATTTACCCTT
The DNA here is from genome assembly GCA_030347435.1 of Clarias fuscus. Lineage (NCBI taxonomy): Eukaryota > Metazoa > Chordata > Actinopteri > Siluriformes > Clariidae > Clarias > Clarias fuscus. The sequence continues at coordinate 23,980,830 of CM059222.1, read as the reverse complement.
GATGCATGCATCTCTCTAATTATGCACTTACATATATTTGTTTCTTTTTTTTTTTTTTTAATGGTCCACATATTTTCTTTAAAAAAAAAAATCTAGAACACGATTTAAATCTTAAACACACCTATTGAGAAACCATGCTGAGGCAGTTAGAGTGAAAAGGAGGGTTTTCAAGGTGATGAAGATCTTAATGGAGATTTATAGTAACGTCGATTGCATGATGATGATGATGATGATGATGCTAACATCAGTCACACAAAGTCACGAGGAGAGCTGAACTCTCTGAGCGTTACCGTTGAGGCTAAATCCGTGCTCATAAAAGGAAAAAGGCCTTTAATAGGCCCGTGATAAAGCCTCAGCTTGTTATTAATATATCTCACCATAACGGCGTCATTACAGTTCAACTCTAGAACCGAAATAAACACAAACAAACAAGCAAATCTCTCTCGCGCGCGCACTGTAAAGAACTCGCGCGCAATGTGCGCTCTCGTAAAAAAAAATGAATATTACAAATAATACAAAAACCCTGCTTTATTTAATAAGCTGCTCATAATGAACCGGCCCACATGCGTCTCTCTCTCTCTCTCTCTCTCTCTGAACAATTGATGCTCCGCGCGCATGCTAAGATGCTAACGCGAACCTAGCGAAGCTTTGTTGTCTGACCCTCGGACCGCTTCTCCTCTCCTCCTGCGTTAGAAATAAACAGGAAAATAAACTCCCACACGAGTAACGCTGTCCTTTCCCCTTTCGCTTACCAGCTCATGACCGCCGCTCGCTCTGGCCGTGCCTGTTTCTCCCTCCCAGCTCGGTAGCTTGTTTCTGTCTTCAGCGTCTAAACATTGTTCTCGCGCGGCCGCTGCGCTCCTCCATCTTGACTCAGCGCGCTGCACTGTGGGTAAAAAAAAAAAAAAAGGAAGGCTGGACGGGTCCCTGCGAGGAGACAGACACGCGCGCAGTAGACACGCGCGTTGCCATAGTGACGGCTGAGGCACGATGGTGTGTGTGTGTGTTTGTGTGTGTGATTGTGAAGCTTCATTGATAAACCGAATATGCTATATCATATTTTACCTCAAAAAATGACTATAAATGTTTAAGTAAACAAATTAAAATGAATTTGTTTACAGAATTGAAAATCATTCTTAATAAGTTATTAAAAACATTTAATAATATTTCAAAACGAGTATAGGTAAAGAGGTTTTCATAAATAGTTAAAAGGTTAAAGCTAAAATGATAAAATAATCTGATCAGCTTTAATGTAATCAGCGTTATTATTATTTCAGGTTGAAGCCCACGTGCATGTCTACCTGTCTTTGTGCACAGCAGAACTCTCTGCCTAAGTTATATGCATACATAATTTATTAATACAAGCACAATTATGATCGAGTATCTTACGCCTTGTTTACACTAAGTTATACTTCTTTCATCGACAGCCAAATATACTCCATGTTCGGTAAGCAGAGAGTGAATCACGGATGAGAAATGGCAAAAGTAGATCGGATAAAGTTGAAGTTTTGTCCTAAAATGACTCGAGTGCGTTAATATTTACTTATATCATTTGTTCAGTAATCCCAGTAAAACGGTCAGTTCAGCTTTTCTAATTAATATCTGTTGGTACGACTGTTTGTTTACTTTGAGTAAGTAGCTTATTAAAAAAAATAGATTGTTCCGATAAATCTGACAGTTAACTGCTGATAACATCGTTTTATCCGACATTTTGATTTCAGGTTTAACTTTAGGCAGTTATCTAAGTACTGCTGTGACAACATACAGTAGCTGCTCATAACTTCACTTCAACCCAACATTTTGATTTTAGCACATAACACTGGGCTCTCATTTCATTTCATACTTTACATGCCCTCACCTTGAACTGCTGTGGATATGTTTGCTCTAACAACCCGTGTTTTATCTCATAATGGCGCTTCACAGTACTGCTTTGTATTAACGCCATGGTTTTGGAACACATGACACAAACTGGTTGTAAACTTCCCCCAGGAGGAATAAACATACATTGATCTGTCCATTCATCTTTGAAGGTTCAGTTTTCATAGTCAACTTGCCTTTTTTTTTGGAGTCAGCCATGCTGTGCCGCGCGTATGTTTGTGTTTTCTGAGGATTTGGGCAGCTTTTAGGTGCGCTATCTACTCTGTCCATACACGATAATCTACTGCATTGATTGATTCTGTTGGACACTGTCAGGAAGGCTATTCCAAAGTTTTGGAGCTAAATAAGAAAAAGCCCTACCTCCTTTTGTAGATTTTGATATTCTGGGAACTACCAGTAGTCCGGAGTTTTCTGATCTTAAGGAGCGTGGTGGATTGTAACGTATCAGAAGACTGGTTAGGTATGTGGGAGCTAGACCGTTTAGAGCCTTGTACGTAAGTAATGCTATTTTGTAATTAATTCTAAACTGAACAGGTAGCCAGTGCAGGGATGATAATATTGGGGTTATATGATCATATTTTCTGGATCTAGTGAGAACCCTGGCGGCTGCATTTTGGACTAACTGTAGCTTATTGAAATATTAGACGGAGAACCATGGAGTTGAAGAGAAAAATAAAGCAAGGACACAATAAGAGGTTCTGCAGGAAAGAGATGCAAAGTGGTTACAGACAGTTTTTAATCAAAGTAGAGTTCATGCAGCATAGTCTGAAAGATGGACGTGACAAGATTTTCAACTAACCGTTTTTTTATAAATGTGCATAAATCAATATGCGGTAACACGTCCGGTTTCATGCACATGCACATTTCAAAACAAAAGTCATTTGATCATAGTATATACTATAATATACCGTAGTAATACTGTGGTACTCCAGACATTACCATGGTAGAATGCTGGACACTATAGAACTACTATAGAGGGTAGATACTATGGCACTTCAGTAGGTGCTATCAAAGTACTGTGGAGTGTACCACTATAGTACTGTATATCAAGAATATTATCGTTGACACCATGGTATTCTGCAGGTATATAATATTGTATGTTTGTACATACTGTATCAGATATGTTCAGGTATTCACCTGTATTAAACTTTGAAGGGTACCGTAATAGGTAACGTGACACTCCCTATACTGGTTTCTATATAAATATTACCATTACGGTACATGTACCATCACCAAATAAGTACCATGGTACTATATACCATGGTGCAGGTACCATCAGACTACTATGGTACATAGAGTATACCATGGTAAGATGGATGGATGGATGGAAGTAGGTAGAGAGATTTGACCAGGAGCACGTGCCTACTAATAAATAAATAAATAAATAAATACAGTTTGGCATAAAAGTATAATATATTATTAAAATCATTGATAAGTTCTGCCTCTAGCCATGTCTAGTCATACATCTAGTCATTATTCATGTAAAATTGACTTTAAATTACTTAATCCATACAGAACAGTGTAGCCCTGATATATTAAATTATGAAATATTGATGAACAGAACAGCACATACCATCAGTTGTATTAAGAACGAATTATTCTTGTCCAGTATTGACAGGTTCTAGACAAAAAAATAATGAAAGTTCATTTGTTAGAGACAACGGCATCTAGTTTTCTTGCCATACCAAAAGCATCAGACTAACTATCAGTCTGATACTTGAAGAAAAGCAGTTTGTTGAGGATTGCCACCTCGAGGTAGAAATACTAGCAGTCTACACGCTAGCACTGTATTTAAAAATCTGCAACAACAAAAAAAATCGCTAGCATCCTAGATAAGACTTTAGCTATACATTAGCTCTACATAGGCAAATGATCATAAACTGGACTGAAAATAAACCGTTAAAATAGAATATAGCAAGAATACAGCAGGGTCCATGGCTAGCAAGCCAAGCCACACAAAAACAGCAACTTTACTAGCTGTTCAGCTTTAACCATAATTCAGTTGGCCTCCATAAATGCTCTATTCTTATCACAAGTGCATTGGACAATGGAATGGGACAGCAGGTCATCTCAGATCACCCCGCACCAGAAACTTAGCAACCACTCCTCCTACTGGTGTGGTACGAAAAACTTTGTCTTACTCACTCACACGCTCATCGTCTATACCGCTTTATCCTGTATACAGGATCACTGGGGCCTGGAGCCCATCCCAGGAGACTTAGGGCACGGGGTGCCAATCCATCAGAGTGCACACACATACTGTACACACACTCATTTGTACACTACAGGGAATTTGTGAATGCCATTTCTTCGGACAAAACCCACCAAGCGCACAGTGTTGCCTTGCACACAAACCCGAGGTGAGAATCAAACCCTCGACGCTGGTGGCGCAAGGCAACACTGCTAACCGCTATGCCACCGTTCTGCCTTAACTGTGTATTATTTGTCTGATTAAACGAGTCTGTTTCCAAAGGGTGCTGTGGTGGAAACCGCAAAAGATAACTCAAGGTCAGAGAATGAATTAACATCACTGTTTCTGTCTTTGTAGTCATCACACTGTTGCATTGCTGCTAACAGCTCTTCTTAATGTTTAACCCACATCCACAAGGAAATTCTTTTAATTCCAACACAGCCAATGTCACTCAGTCTTTCCTTTGCAGGGGACAGAACAGCCAAACCCCTTGTACATTTCTGCTCAATGTAGCAAATGAGCTTCATTTTTTTTTTCTCTCTTCCAGTGCAAATGTGTCTGCTGATCGATTTTGCTCTATGTAAGCGGAAGGGTAATGAATAGTCACCAGCATTCACGCAGCATGCAAGCTTCACGCATCATTATCAGCATTGTACTGCTGCGGCTAGACTAAGCAAAGACCAACTGTCTGTTCAAATTAGCAAGTCAGCCATAGCTATAGCAAGAGCTGTGTAATATAATGTATGAGTCGCATCAGTGCATAGGCATTTTGAGGGGTACAGGCCTGAGCCAACACTCATTTTTTCATATTTTCCTTCCAAAGAGTTCGATTTAGACTAGTTAGGAATAGTTCTCCAGGCTTCCTTAAGGTCTTTTTTTTTTTTTTGGTTCCCTTTTTTTTTTTTGTCTCTCTTTTTCAGTCCAGTCCGGTCAGTACTTGACCAGTTTCAGAGGAATGTTTCGTTTTGTTAAGCCACACAGTGCCCTATGATTCATTCAAGAATAAAAAAATAAAATAAATAAATATATAAATATATATATATATATATATATATATATATATATATATATATATATATATATATATATATATATATATCCTATGGCATTTTGCAACCTGTTGCAATAAAAAGCTTGCTCCTGTTTATTTAATTTAATGTAAAGAAATGATGTGTGAATCAGGCCTTTTGCACAGTTCTGTAACTGTAATAGAAGGAGAAGTACTGTATTGCATGAGCACGGTGAACATGGGAATACTGTACGCCTGGAAGTCTGGAGGAAATTAAAAATCTAAAAATATTAATCGTTCAAATCATCAAGTCTTATATGGTCACGATTTCCTGTATTGGAGACTCGGGAGCATTACTGGGGTCCATTTTTTAATAACTCCTCCTGAAAAACAGCAGTATGACAATAAGGTGCTGAGGGATCTGTATTACATCAGTGTCTAATGTCTGTTAGGGATACCTTGTAAACGGCAGGCTGCCTTTGTAGATCTCGTCCAAAAAGGAACACTTTCAGATGTGTTTGGCTTTTCTTAATTGCCCGACTAATGACCCAATTAATTCAGGCTATAGGGGGGTTTGAACAGACATGCAGAAGGTGGTTTTAATCATGGGATGCCCGCTGGGCATGCAGGGTGAGTTGGGTTTTGATCTTAGCTGCTCTCCGCTCTGTGTTGTGCTTTTTTTTTTCTTCTTTCAAGTACCAGTCTCCCCGCCCTTTTTTTCCCCACAGCGGCAGAAAGAACACGTTCACACACACCCAGGCGACACGTACTTCAAATAGCTCACACAGACGGGGTGCTTTAATATGGATTAGGATCATCTTCGTCAAATCCACGGACCTGACAATGGTTGCCGAGGCTGCTGTGAACAAATTCCAGTGATTATCAGGACCCATGGTGTGTATTTGTAAATGTTGGCGCTCATGCTGTGAGAAAACTGAGGAAGAGAACGACAGAATGATAGTTAAATTCAGATTCTTTCATGGATGAGTCCATCCGGGGGAGGTCTAGCATCCCATCATGTCTATCTCTCCACTGTGAAAGCAAGATTAAGAGCTTGGTGAAAATTGAGGTTCAATTTACATTAAAAAAAAAAAAAACATTACAAAATACACCGCTCATTTTGGGTTTATAATAAATGATCATAACTGTGATAGGGATCTGTTAATATTGAAGCTTAATTCATGAAGCAGTGTCGTGCAGCGTAGGGAATACAAACTCAAAACATCTGCAGTTCCATGGACACAAAGAAGAAATGGAAATTGTAAGGACTCAAGGAATTTAACGAATTAAAGAATGTCTATTGCAGTTATAACTGAATATATAAAAATATATATATTTTTATTTATTTAAGTTTCATTAATTATTATTATTTTTCTTATAAAGCATCATTTCCTACATCCTTGCCTTTATATATATATATATATATATATATATATATATATATACACTCACCTAAAGGATTATTAGGAGCACCATACTAATACGGTGTTTGACCCCCTTTCGCCTTCAGAACTGCCTTAATTCTACGTGGCATTGATTCAACAAGGTGCTGAAAGCATTCTTTAGAAACGTTGGCCCATATTGATAGGAGAGCATCTTGCAGTTGATGGAGATTTGTGAGATGCACATCCAGGGCACGAAGCTCCCGTTCCACCACATCCCAAAGATGCTCTATTGGGTTGAGATCTGGTGACTGCGGGGGCCATTTTAGTACAGTGAACTCATTGTCATGTTCAAGAAACCAATTTGAAATGATTCGAGCTTTGTGCCATGGTGCATTATCCTGCTGGAAGTAGCCATCAGAGGATGGGTACATGGTGGTCATAAAGGGATGGACATGGTCAGAAACAATGCTCAGGTAGGCCGTAGTATTTAAACGATGCCCAATTGGCACTAAGGGGCCTAAAGTGTGCCAAGAAAAGATCCCCCACACCACTACACCACCACCAGCAGCCTGCACAGTGGTAACAAGGCATGACGGATCCATGTTCTCATTCTGTTTACGCCAAATTCTGACTCTACCGTTTGAATGTCTCAACAGAAATCGAGACTCATCAGACCAGGCAACATTTTTCCAGTCTTCAACTGTCCAATTTTGGTGAGCTCGTGCAAATTGTAGCCTCTTTTTCCTATTTGTAGTGGAGATGAGTGGTACCCGGTGGGGTCTTCTGCTGTTGTAGAGGCATTTTCCCCCCACAGGACTGCCACATACTGGATGTTTTTCCCTTTTCACACCATTCTTTGTAAACCCTAGAAATGGTTGTGCGTGAAAATCCCAGTAACTGAGCAGATTGTGAAACACTCAGACCGGCCCGTCTGGCACCAACAACCATGCCACGCTCAAAATTGCTTAAATCACCTTTCTTTCCCATTCTGACATTCAGTTTGGAGTTCAGGAGATTGAATTGACCAGGACCACACCCCTAAATGCATTGAAGCAACTGCCATGTGATTGGTTGATTAGATTAGAATTGCATTAATGAGAAATTGAACAGGTGTTCCTAATAATCCTTACGGTGAGTGTATATATAAAAACTTTTATACTCTGTGTTTAACAGTATTTATTTTGGATTTTGATGAAAGTTAACACAAATAATTAATTTCAACTATACCATTTTTTTTTATTCAGAAATCTGATAGCAATTTAATCCGATAGTTAAAAAAAAAAATTGTCCTTGGTGCTTCGTGGTTTCCCTCCTCAATCCAAAGACTTGCAGATTAGGCTTATTGCCATTCCCAATTTGCCTGTAGTGTGTGAATGTTGACTGTTGGTCCTAACACAGTTGTACAAAATAGGGAATAAATACTGTGGCCTCCACAGTCCTTAGTTGGACTACAGTATTTATTCCCTATACCAATAATATGAACTACCATATGTATTATGGTACAGTATGTATGTAAAATACCTGCTGAACGTTGGTAGCCACTGTGGTACACAATAAATACCATGACATTCACACACCACTGTACACACTGCAGTGCCAATGTACTCACCCTGGTACTCTATAAAGAAATAAGATGTCTACCATGGTAGGAGTAATACTGTAGTAATTTCCATTATCATAGTAACTGGTGCTATTCGAGATGATAATCGCTTAATTATATTCAAGGAGCAAAGCAGAGGTTGAGCTATTTTTAAACCATGAATGGCGTTCAAGTCAAACCGGGACTTCATGTGACCGTTCAGCGAGTGGAACGCCTGATCCTTGAAAAACAATCTATACGTTTTCACCAGCTTGTGGAAGAGACGCATCTGTCCGTGGGAACTGTACACACGATCTTTCACCAACTTGCACTTGCACATTACAGGAACTCAGCTGAAAGTTATTGTCACATCCACCGTACAGTCCAAGTCATTTCAACGTGTTTGGGCCATTAAAGGAGTTCCTGGGAGGCCAGCGTTTCAGACATGAAGCAGGCATACTGAGTAAACTTTCTGCCTTGATGGTGTCCGAGCACCAGTGAAACACTGGGAGAAGTGCATTAGTGTAGCAGGGGATTATATAGAGAAATAAAGGCAGTTTTTCTTCTCATAAGTGTGTTCTGTTATTAGACACAAAAAACAAAAGTCCCAGTTTGACTTGAACGCCCTGTAATACACCTTCTCCAGTTACTGTTTATTTATTTCACCAAGTGAAAGAAGTGTTCTTCATCTTTGTTTTTCATCACGCACGCGCGTACAAAGCCGCTCAACATTTTATCATTTCAATAATCGCTTACGGCCGTTTCTACTGATGGATGCGTGCAATTTAATTTCAAATGGTCACGACTATACAGAAGGCCCCTTCAATCGTAAAGACGCTTCGTTTTATTAATGCGTTTCGGCCGTAATTCAGCAAGGAAATGAAAGCAGTCAAATATGTTTACCGGTTGCCAGGTATAAGTACAGTTTAATAAAACAAAAATCCATAAAGATTAAGAAGAGGTGAAACAACAGGGAAGAGGACGGATGTACTGCATGTGCCTGGTGATTTGCAGGACTCCAGAATCAAAGTCAAATGGTGAAAAACTGATTGGCTGATTACAAATAATTAACAAAATAGCATCATAATATACTAATAGCGTTTAATGTACTATGGATTAAACGTTATTACTGCATGTCTTATGGTGCAAAATAATGAAACTTTATAATGTATTCTATTCTATTTAATGAGTTCAACCTAAACATACCGTTACTTACCATAATTTAATTTTGGCCAATTGAGTGGAAATTCTACCATTAATTTGAATATGTTGATGGATATAGATAATAGATCTTAAGACAGTTTTAAGCATTCACCTAAAAAAGTCGGCTCAAAGAATCGGATGGAATGAAGGAAACATGAAAAACCAATTCAAAGCAGGTTTTTAGGTTTAAAATGATCTTTTTCTCTTCACTGGCGGCTGTTTCGTGTCAGTCCACTGATTAAATCTCATTACCTTGTACTGCGAAACATGTGTGTCTAATCTTACACGGCGTAGCAAAAATACAGACAGGCCCAAAAATGTATACACACTTCAGCAGGTTATCTATGCCCTTTTGTTTTTATTGAATTATGGCAGCAATGTGTAGTGTTATGTTTCCTCTAAAAATGTCAGTAGTGGCACCATCGCCAGATATATTTTTGATGTTGAAGTGTGTATAAATCTGTAGGTACAGTGCATAGTAAAACATGTTAACACAGCTATGCACTGCAGTGCCCTCTAGTGGCTGACTTCTGCTACCAATAATAATAAATTAGTGCACAATATACTGTATAATATTTAGCCTAAGCTTCCTAATGAACTTGACTAGCAGCATTGATTGATATAATTGTTAATTATATGTGGTTTGTGTTATTACAGTATTTCTAAAATTCATCAGAATGAACAATGCATCAAAAAAAAATATTTAAAAGATTGTGAAATATGTCTGATAATATCTCCTGTCTGTATTCATGATGGTAAAATAGTCAGAAACCAATAAAGAAAAACGCAACACTACTAGACAGTAATAATAATAATAATAATAATAATAATAATAATAATAATTTTACTGTGCAGTAATGTATCTGACAAATAAAGATCCTTTCAAACAAATAAACAAACAAACAAACAAACAAACAAAAAACACAACTGGCTTCAAAAAGAAACCTCACATATTTGTAGTAACATTTTAATTTTCAACCTTTTTGTTACTAAAGTGTATTTTAAATGAATCCAAACAATTTCTCAGACATACTGTAGCTCTGTGACTAAAATCAGGAGCTTGAGTGTCACAGTCTTCAAATAACCTAGCAAGTCCTATTTATGACCTTATCAGGATTCAGGAACACACACCCAATCTGAACAATAAAGCGAGCATCAGCAAAAGTGCATGGAATCAATGAAGTATAATTAGCTCCTGATGTGAAGTGTGTGTTTGTACTGGTGAGGAAAAATATAATACACCCATAAACACAGAGGCTCATGAAGGAATGTGCTCACGCATCCTGTCCAGTAGATAGCGCTCATTCATCTGATCACCATGCACACACAGACACACACACACACACACACACACACACATAGAGAGAGAGAGAGAGAGAGAGAGAGAGAGAGAGAGAGAGAGAGAGAGAGAGAGAATATAGGCTACAAGTCTTCATTTTTTTTGGTAGGATATAGTTGCTGAAAATAAAGCAAGCTTACAGACGCATCGTCTATGTGTTGTACTGTATAATGACAAAAGGTTTCCAAATTGCCCGTCATGTGTGAATGACAATCAGGCATCGAGCTGGCAGATGGAATAAAACGACAAATGGACCAAAATACCACAAAATATTTAAGCTTCATTGGATCATAAGAGGTTTGTCTTGGAAGCCTATCACAAACAAATCTCAAAAACAAAACCCTTGCTCTAAAATGAATAAATGACCATGTGAAGACTTTCCACTGGATTTGGGGTGTGGGAGGAGCATAGAGTCAGCATTTCAATTTATCCCAGAGGTGTTCAGTGGGATTGAGGTCAAGGGCATGACACGCCGAGACAATTCCAGTACAACTGTAACACATAATGTCTTCATGGAGCTTGCTTTGTGCACAGGATCAATGTGATGCTCACTCACTCATCATCTATACCGCTTAATCCTGTATTCAGGGTCACGGGGAGCCTGGAGCCTATCCCAGGAGACTTAGGGCACATGGCAGGGTGCCAATCCATCGCAGGGCACACAGACATACACACAGTCACTCACTCACTCACTCACACACTACGGGCAATTTGGGAACGTCAATTAGCCTAACCTACACAGTCTTTGGACTGTGGGAGGAAACCGGAGTACCCGGAGGAACTGGGAGAACATGCAAACTCCATGCACACAGAGACGGGAATCGAGCCTGGCCGGTGATCGAACCCGGACCCTGGCGGTGTAAGGCGACAGTGCTAACCACTACACCACCGTGCCGCCTCCAATGTGATGCTATACACACAAATATATAAATATATCACAAACTTTTGAGCATATTGTGTAGTCTTACCAGAGATGGGAGGAAAAAAATGATTCAGTGATGTATCACGATTCTTTTGTGTGTTGATTCATGCACCGCCAGACTGACTCCTAAATTTTACAAAGTATTTTTAACTTGTGTCGCAGTTCCTCAGTAATCCTGAAGGTGGTGTGCTCTAAACTGGTCACCCATTTGCACACTGCCATGGTAGCAGCAAATTATTAGCAAAATTTGTTTAGAATTGTAACACTGCCTTTTAGGGTAAAGAAGGGACTGGAACCCAGAACCTAGAGGTGGAGTTGATAGTGCTAACCAATAAGCCATGGTGCTGCCATAGAATTGTAACAAAATCTAAAAAACAACAACAAATGATTTGTGATTTATCGGCGTAGATGGCACGAGATACAAAGGATGTGTAGCTGTTCGTCGAGTCCAGGGGAATTCGGACGCCCCTTCACTCAGCAGAACAGACGCCAGCTGTAGGAACAAAGTAAGCAGAAACCTGTTCCACGAATTCTACTTGAGCTATCTTCTGTCTGTGGGTCAGATAATCCTAAGGGGACGAGTTCCCAGCACCAAGGTATCGCAATACAAATCGAATCGGCACCTGAGGTATCGTTATGATATCGTATCGGGTGCACCCTGGTGATAAGTCTTACTGTTTGAAAAGCCATGTTAAGTGAGTAATTATACTTCATGCCTCGTGTTCCATACTCAGTCTGAGGATAAGTATATTATATTATGGAAGATTCAGAGGGAACAGTAGAAGATCTACAACATTTAGAGGAGTGAAGAAGAGAAGAAATACAGAATGGGAAAAGGAAAGTGGTGTCAGAGGTGAGAGAGGAGTACAGAAACGATGCGTTCATACAGCACTGTGTTAAAGTCTTAGGCGCCAGATTATCTGTAGTACAGATTTCGTTATATACGTTTATTACTGTATGTCTGCATTATTATGTACAAGACCATTCCTTACAAAGATACACTAAAGAAATGCTTAGCTTGAACATAAGCGGTAGTGGTTGATACAGATGTGTTAGGTTTTACTGAGCATGCTGGAGAATAGGAGTTCTTTGGGTAACTTCGTCACACTCGCTCCTTTCTGTTTTCATGCAAAACCCAGGAGTCGACATTATTGAATTTTTTCCCCCCCCCATCTGAAAACTGGCCTGTCATGTAATATGTCGCTTTCTTTACAGCATGCAAATATTCTGTAATGTCATTTATTCATTCATTTTGGTATAGGGAATGGCCTTGTACATGATAATGCAGACATAATAAACTTATATAATAACATTTGTACTACAGATCATATGGCGCCTAAGACTTTTGCACAGAACTGTGTGTGTGTGTGTGTGTGTGTGTAAGAGAGAGAGAGAGAGAGAGAGAGAGAGAGAGAGAGAGAGAATACTACAGCTTATACGCGCCCACCCAGTGTCCCTCCTCCTTTCTCACGCTCTTCTCTTGCCCTGTTCACAACCATCACTTTGTCTCAACTAACTCTAACATCCATCCTGGTCTGAAGGACACAGCAGGTTCTCTCTCTCTCTCTCTCTGGTGCTTCTGATCCGCAGCTTAAAGCCGCAAGTTAGAGTCTGCTTTGATGATGATGATGCTTCACGCGCGGGAGCTTTGGTGAAGCCGAAGGCGCCAAAAAAAAAAAAAGAAAGAAAAGAAAAGAAAAGAAAGAAATGATGCCGGCTTTGTGAAGGACTCAAGACATATTCTGCGCAAAAGTTAGGAGATGGCAGCACTCCGACGCAAGTTCGGCGAGGACTATCACCAGGTGGTGAACCCGGCGCGCGGCGGCGGCGGCGGCAACAACGGCAACAACGGCGCCGGCGCGTTCTCGGCTCCGGCGAAGAAAAAGCGGCAGCGCTTCGTGGAGAAGAACGGCCGCTGCAACGTGCAGCACGGCAACCTGGGCGGCGAGACGAGCCGCTACCTGTCCGACCTCTTCACCACGCTGGTGGACCTGAAGTGGCGCTGGAACCTGCTCATCTTCATCCTGACCTACACGGTGGCCTGGCTGGTCATGGCGTTCATGTGGTGGCTGATCGCGTACGTGCGCGGCGACCTGGAGCGCGCGCGCGACTCGTCCTACACGCCGTGCGTGGCCAACGTCTACAACTTCCCGTCGGCGTTCCTCTTCTTCATCGAGACCGAGGCGACCATCGGCTACGGCTACCGCTACATCACCGAGAAGTGCCCCGAGGGCATCATCCTGTTCCTCTTCCAGTCGCTGCTCGGCTCGATCGTGGACGCCTTCCTCATCGGCTGCATGTTCATCAAGATGTCGCAGCCGAAGAAGCGCGCCGAGACGCTCATGTTCAGCCAGGACGCCGTGATCTCGCGACGCGACGGCAAGCTCTGCCTCATGTTCCGCGTGGGCAACCTGCGCAACAGCCACATGGTGTCGGCGCAGATCCGCTGCAAACTCATCAAGGTGGGTGCGCGCAAACTTACCGCACAAGCGCAGCGCAGCGCAGCGCAGCGCACACAAACACACAAACACACATACGGACACCCTAACCCTATTTGGCCAAACCTGTTAATAATAATAAAAAAAAGTGAATCAGGCAATTTTAATGCTGCAGCATACCAAGACATCTTGGACAATGCTACAGTATGCTTCCAACTTTGTGGCAACCTTTTCAGGAAGGTCCTTTCCGATTGCAAACAAAGCAAAGCAAGGACTTTATTTATAAAAGACAATGATTTGGAAGAACTCGACTGGCCCGGAACAGAGCCCCGTGACCTCGACCCCATCGAGCGCCTGGTCTTGGGATGAATTGGAACTGGAGATTGCGAGTCATCCAGCATCAGTGCCTGACCTCTACAGATAAATGCTCTAGAGAATGAATGGAATTCCGTGAATTCCCCATGCAGAAACGGAAACACAACAAAAATCTTGAGGACAGCCTTCTAGGAAGAGTTTTGGCTGTTATACTCTAGGTGCAACTCTGTATTGAAGCATATGTATTTGGATACAATGTCATTGCAGGTTTGGCCAAATACTTTTGCCCCTATAAGGTACATGCACATGCTGAAGCACATACTAAAATGCACGCTTGTACTGTATGCACAGACACGTGCACTTGTGCACACACATTTCCATGCATGCACACACACACACACACACACACACACACACACACACACACACACACACACACACACACACACACACACACACACACAAACGTACATAGACACAATTCCATCCATGCATGCGCACACAAAATTAAATACGCACCCGTGCACAGGGAAAGACTCGCACTCTCATGACTCTCATGCAACAATGTTTTTTACTACAGTGACTGACATTCGGGCATGTACTGTATACATAATACACTTATTAAGTATTAACGTAGTAACACTACTTTTATATGGGTTTTAAGTAAAAAAAAAAAAAAAAGACACAATTACACTTTAGTTATTGACAAGGTTGATAACTAGTGAGAAAATAGGAAACACTATGATTAGGGGTTAGAAGTCAGTCAGAGCTGATGGGAGATTCCCTGATGTAATTACTGACCCCTGACCCTCTAATCGATGGCAACAGACAGCAGCGAAACAGGGAAATTAATGCAGAATCAGAAGGGAAAAACAGGCGGCTGACAACAGAATTCTTTGCATAACGGCAGCACACCCACCGATGCGCCCAAGCTGCCACACACTCAGGATTAGCTGAGTGTAACCATGGTGCTGTTTCAGCAATTTCTTTGGAAACTTTGAAGCCATCCGATTACAAATCTTACGACAATTTCTGTTGCAAAATCCTTATTCCAGAACATATATGCTAAAATTTCTTTTTTTAAAAATCCTGTCTTTCTAATATATTTTACTCATATCAACTTGTATTGTATCGGCAAAATCTCTCTCAGTGAGAATGCGGGAGAATTATCTTACGCATTAAATATCTGATTCATATTAAGGCGTCTTAACGTTTTATCCACTTTAACCAAATTATATTTCTAATGGAGGAGCAACAAAGCTCCCAATGCGAAATATTTTACATCGATTACTTTACCTGCGGCTTTTACAGTGATGGCGAAAGGTATTAAGACGACATTACCATGTATTATATTTCTCCCTGTGCACATAATAGGTGATGTGGCAAATTAGTTCTCGCCTATCTGTTTGAAGAGTTGTGCTAATTAGTGTCAGCTGGTTTAGTTAATGGATGGGACAAATACTTGTACTGTATGTTGCAGGACTTTTACTTTCTGAAGCCGGGGTGTCTCTGCACAAAAAAAAAAAAAGGCTAAAACTAGGGAATTCTGATGTGACCTGAGAACTGCTGTGGCAGATTTCTGTGCATGATTTTTTCAGCAAGCAATCAAGCAGGCATGGATTGAGCGGCACCGGGGTACTGCAGACGTATTTTTTTACTTTATGCCCAGTCGGGTCCAGCAGGTTTTGAAGAATTAAGGATTTTTGATTGTTGTATAGCAATTTAAATGCATAATATAACAAATTATTATTATTATTATCTTGACTGGCATTAATTAAAAAAAAAAATATTACATTTTTTGCTTTTGTCCCAATACTTTTGACACCCACCATATACAAACTGACTTACAAATAAGACACAGTCATATCTAATCACTGAGCTGAACTGACGAGGGTAAAGGACTTGCTCGAGGGCTCTACACTTGTGTGCTGTATATATGAGACTTTTATCATTCACCATTTCTGAGGGAGTGCGTCTAATATCTTTGACTGTAATATCCCTTAAGCTTGGTGTAGACTTCCTTCTGATTATGCTTCCATTACAACTAGTACTATATGTCAGAATGGGATTAGATAAATAGACAGAAAAGAAACTTTATTGATCCTGAAGGAGATTGCAGTGCCAATCCCTAAGGACCCAAAAAACAAAAACAAAAAAAAAGGGAGTATTGTACTTTCCTGAGGGAGGGAGCAGGAGGTCAGATATGAGGACTGGGGAACCAAGAAACGTCTTCTTCATTAACACAACATGCATGACGCAACACGCATGATGTGATTTCTGCATTCATTCACTCAGTCGTCACTGGCACCTAATTTAAACCACAGTGTCACAAATCAACTTTGTCAGAAAATCTCTCCGGTTGGGGCGAACAATAATACTGTAAAGATTTAAATTAGGTAGAAAAATATGCACTGTTTTATTTTATACCTAATGCCTCCTTTTTATTGCTGTAATATATAACATTTTAATTAGCTTAATGATTGAAACATAGTTTAGGCCAGTTTAAGTAAACAATGTTTAACAACGTAGTTTAAATAATCAAATAATTTCCTTTCGGGTTGGTTGAAGTCGCTGGTGCAACAGAGCGGTTACTTATAAATTCTCATAAAACAGGCTGTGCGTATAAATTGAAATTGATAAGATATACAATAATCGCACTTCTAACCAGCTCAGAGTAAAACTCAAAAGCCTAAAAATGTGCAGTGGTGATAATTTATTCAGAGCATTTGCTATTAAACGCTCCGTGGTCTGTATTGTCTTTCTCAGATAAGGCTACAAAAAAAAAGAAAGAAAAGAAAACGGCAACATTCCCACTTTTGTTGAATCGCCACCATTTTATTTCAGTTGCCAAAAATAAAATGTGCACTTTCACATATTGCTGTTTACTATGCTGTCAAATTGATGGACAACTAAGAACTGGAGACTGTTCTGGGAAAACACACATGCACACTCACATACACACACACATACTCAGACAAGCATTCTTTTTGGGTGTCTCTCAGACACTCTTCTAACAAATGATATCCCAGGCATTAGTGCATTAGTGCCAAACCCACCTACACACTTCTGTTCAATCTGACAACATGTGGCCAAACCTGCACCGCTTGAAGGAATCCTGTACTCTTTGTGTGTGTGTGTGTGTGTGTGTGTGTGTGTGTGTGTGTGACTGTGAGAGAGATAGAGAGAGCTCTTCTATCTTTCACTGAAGAGTCTTCCACTTTAAAAGCTGCTAGGTCGAGCCAGTCTGTGCCAACCTGAGACAAGACGAGATGAGATGAAATCTCTTGAAGTTCTGAATTCCTGAGCCTCTCTAAGCCCCCTGCCTGAGCTGAGTTTACGGTCAAAACCACATCGGCTCTTCCACGCTTCCGAAACATGATTGTTTTGTAGGGCACAGCTCTTATGGAATGTGCGTATTATTTATTTATTTTTTGCCGCAGCAGCAGAGTTGGCCTGCCTAATGTGTCGAATATACCTATGAAAATGTGGTTTAAAATTAGGAGTAGGTTGTGTAATAATAAGCTATTGAGGACTTATACAGTGGAGGAAGATGGACTCCCTGTGAACTGAGACAACTGTGCAAACATATCGACATTTTCCTTTTTTTATGTAGATTTTGGTAAATTGTGTTTTTTCCTTCCAGGAAACTTGGAAATATATACATTAAGCATTGCCTAGTTAATGACTATGTCTAACTGAAGAAATACGATGGTATGGGTAAAAAGATATAAAACTATCATGAATAGATATCTACATTTGAATGAATTTGGAAAAGATACAGTGGCTTTTCCTGACAAATTGATATCGTGAAGTGAGAGATGGTAAAATTGAGTCAACACCATCAGACTTATTAACATTTTCTTAAAAGTTGCATTAGTAAGTCATGTCTTGTGCTGAGTCAGGTTGCAAACCTGGATTCTGGAAATTGACCGGCCAATCACTGATCCTAAATGAGACTAAGTGAGAAGAAAACTAGCATCGTCACCTCGCACCTCCAGGGTCCGGGTTCAGTTCCCACCTTGGGTCTGTGTGTATGGAGTTTGCATGTTCTCCCTGTGCTTAGTAGGGTTCCTACAGGTACCCCGGTTTCCTTCCACAGTCCAAAGACATGCAGGTTAGGCTAATTGGCATTCCTAAATTCCCCCATACCACTTCCTGTAGTGCCAGTCCCAAGCCGGGTTAGAAAATGGGAGGGTTGCGTCAGGAAGGACATCCGGCGTAAAACCTGGGCCAAGTGTGAGTCCGGACCAGACGGTACGCTGTGGTGACCCTTTGACTGGAACAGGCGAAAGTACTGATAGAATTGAAGGAATAGTTGTTAGAATAATGAGTCAACAATACTACATATCAACATTTGCCTTAAGTTATGTTTGTAAATTGTGTCTTTGTTTTGAGTCAGCTTATGAATTTGGATGCTGAGAATAGGCTTGCTAATCACTGCGGTGAAACTAGACAAAACTGACAAATCAGGTATTTCTTATCATTAACCTTAGAAGAGTTGGTAAATTGTATCATCTAGTCATTAATGATATTAAAAATGAGACAAAACCATCAGGGATGTTATCATTAACCTCAGAATTGTTGGTAAATAGTACAGTATGTCACAAAAGTGAGTACACCCCTCACATCTCTGCAAATATTTAGTTATATCTTTTCATAGGACAACACTGCATAAATGACTCTTTGACACAATGAAAAGTAGTCAGTGTAAAGTTTGTATAGCAGTGTACATTTATTGTCCCCTCAAAATAACAAAAAATACAGCCAATAATAGCTGAACCCCTGGCAACAAAAGTGAGTACACCCCTAAGTGAAAATGTAAAATGTCAATAATTTGTGTGGCCACCATCATTTTCCAGCACGGCTTGAATTCTCTTGGCCATGGAGTTCACCAGAGCTTCACAGGTTGCCACTGGAATCCTCTTCCACTCGTCCATCACAACATCACGGAGGTGGTGGACATTTGACATCTTGTGCTCCTCCACCTTCCTTTTCAGGATGCCCCAGAGGTGTTCTATGGGATTTAGGTCTGGAGACATGCTTGGCCAGTCCATCACCTTTACCCTCAGCCTCTTTAGCAAGCCAGTGGTCATCTTGGAGGTGTGTTTTGGGTCATTATCATGCTGGAACATGATGCTCTGAGGCCCAGTTTCTGGAGGGAGGGGATCATGCTCTGTTTCAGTATGTCACAGTACATGTTAGAATTTTTTGTACTCTACTTTTTTGTACTTAATGTCTTTGTACTCCTCACCTGGTTGCCGCCACATACGCTTGACATCATCTGAATCAAATAGGTTTATCTTGGTCTCATCAGACCACAGGACATGGTTCCAGTAATGCTGGTCCTTAGTTTGCATGTCTGCAGCAAATTGTTTGCGAGCTTTCCTTTGCATCATCTTTAGAAGAGGCTTCCTTCTAGGACGACAACCATGCAGAGCAATTTGATGCAGTGTGCGGCGTACGGTCTGAGCACTGACAGGCTGACCTCCCATCCCTTCAATCTCTGCAGCAGCTGACGCACTCATCCGTCTGTTTTCCAAAGCCGATCTTTGGATCTGACGCTGAGAACGTGCACTCGGCTTCTTTGGCCGACCATGGCGAGGCCTGTTCTGAGAAGAACCTGTCCTCTTAAAGCGCTGGATGGTCTTGGCCACGGTGCTGCAGCACAGTTGTAGAGTGTTGGCCATCTTCTTATAGCCTGGGCCATCTTTATGTAAAGCAACAATTAATTTTTTCAGGTCTTCTGAGAGTTGTTTGCCATGAGGTGCCATGTTGAACTTTCAGTGGCCAGGTTGAGAGAGTGGAAGAGCTTTTATACCAAATTTAACTCACCTGCTATCTGGTGACACCTGAGACAGTGTAACAGTAATGAGTCACATGACAAAGGGGAAGGAAAATTACTAATTGTGCTCAGTTTGTACATTTTCACTGAGGGGTGTACTCACTTTTGTTGCCATGGGTTCAGCTATTATTGACTGTATTTTTAGTTATTTTGAGGGGACAATAAATTTACACAAACTTTACACTGACTACTTTTCATTGTGTCACAGAGTCATTTATGCAGCGTTGTCCTATGAAAAGATATACCTAAATATTTGGAGAGATGTGAGGGGTGTACTCACTTTTGTGACATACTGTATCTTCTAGTCAATTTGGAAAATATGGTTGCTGCGGGAGATGGCGGGAAAATGTGGAGTTATAGTGATTGTAAAACACTATCAGACATATCAATATTTACCTCAAATTGTGTGTAGATCATGTCCTTGTCAGTATATTGGATGATTGGATTGGATGAAAGCCATTCCACGAGTAGAGATAATAAAGCTTAACAGCACTGAGATGTTTCATTGTTAATCTTACTCCACTTTGTAGGTTACACTAACTGTCGGTTGCAATCATCTATCATGGATGTCATTTGCCTCAGAAACCTTGATAAATTGTATATTTTAGTCAACAGGGATAATAACAATTAGACCAAGTGATTAGGATGTTATTGTTTACCTCAGAAGTCTTGGTAAATCTTATCTTCTCAACTTGGAAATATGGATACTAAGAGAAGGCTAGTTCATCATTGAGGCTAACTGAGACAATAATTTAACAGCATAGTGACAGTAACAGTGAGTCAACTAGACTCAATTCTTCTGAATCACTCACTGAACAGATCCGGGTCTCATGAGTCCTTTGAGTCACCTAAGTCAGTAGGAATTCTGACTGCATTTTCCTATGGTCCCTCCACTAGAGGGCGCTCACCGAAACCCTAGAATCCACCAAATCCTTGGACTCATGAATCTCACACATTGAGTCCCTCAGATCTGGTTGTTTCACACTACAGAAGTCCAACAGATCTGAGACCAGCGTGATTCAACTGCCAGAGCCGTTTTTTTTTTTCATTATTTTTAAAATTATTTAAAAAAATTTTTTATCTCAGTTTGTCATAATACACATCTACATCACACCAACATGTAACAAATATGTTTGGTGCTAATAAAATCGGATTATAGAGTACTGCGTCCAATCACAAAATCTCGGAAAAGTGAAACAGCTGCGTTTTTTTTTTTTAATGTCATTCATTTTATATCAGATTCTGCCTGCTTTTACCATGGTCCTCCACTAGGGGCGATCAACAAATCCTTCGAATCCACCGAATCCTTGGCCTCATGAACACACAGTGAGATCCGTCTGTTTCACGCTACGAGTCCACAATTCAGATGAATCAGTACCCGCGATTTTAAGTCTCACATGCAGGAAGTTTTCTAAACGATTCAGTCAGCTACTTGTTCCTACAATTACTAGCTAAAAACGACTTAGAACAACTGAATGGTGTCATTTTCAGTTTGTATTTATCTATGTTGTTGTTAGCAGCAGGATAACCTAGGACTCAACTGATCCGAGTAAATGAAGAGAAGGATTCATTTTTCATGAGTCATAGAAAGGATCAGGTTATTTAACCCGGATGAATCCGGATTCGCTCATCTCTAGAGTCAACACCATCAGACATATCAACATTTACCTCAGAAGCATTAGCAAGTGTGTGTTTTAGTCAACAGAGACAGTAAAAATGAGACAGGGCTATCAGGGATGTTGTAAGTTACCTCAGAAGCATGGGTAAACTGTGTGTTTTAATCAACAGTGACAGTAACAGTGAATCAACACCATCAGACATGTCAACATTTACCTCAGAAGCGTTGGAAAAGTGTGGGTTTTAGTCAACAGTGACAGTAACAATGAGTCAGCACTATCAGACATACTGTATTAACATTTACCTCAGAAGTAGCAGCTTATACCTAGCTAAGTATATAATACATAAGATTGTAAATGTGTTGAGGTATTGTAATTGTATGCAGTATGTACGATAATGGTCGCCACTTATGAAAGCAAAGAAACATAAAATACACAGATGCTTAGTTCTTTTGCGGTCATTTGTTATGTAACGATCATTTGCTCTGTGTTTCTGGTTGTGTGTGTGTGTGTGTGTGTGTGTGCTCGCACTCTCTCCTGCACTTCCAGATGATCACACTAAATTAAGCAAACAGAGATATAGCTTAATGACGCATAACATATTCCATGTGGACGAGGACACTGAATAGACACATTCAGAGCGTTGTGCACTTGTGTTGACTAGGACACACTCCCTTGTTAAGCACTGATAAGTCATTGAAGGCAGCGAACAAAATGGACTGTAGTGAGCAAATGGAAAAAGTGTCTAGGATTAAATGAAGCAAATTTAGAAACAACATAATTGAGTTAAATGTCAGTATAAGCGGTAGCGATGCTTTCGGCTCATAACAGACGTGAGATGTGTGCAAATCAAAGCTAAATCTCATTGGGAAGATTATATATCCTGGTCAGATGGATATAGTGCTCATACCAGTCTCAGTGGCAGCAGCGGGTTAACAAGGAGCAGCAGAAAAAAAATGATCCAGAAGGACGAATTAACCAATGCTGCACTGAGGGTCAAGAGCACTGGAATTAACTCAGCGGGGCCTGAGAGAACGAACATATAATAAGCAACGATGATTCATTAAAATATGTATAGCAGTGCCCCTAGTGTGCATATTGTATGTCACATAAAAAATTGCATTTATATACCTCACTCACTCACTTACTCATTCTCTACACTGCCTATCTCCCGGGAATATGGGCAAAATGCGGCATACAGCCTGGATGGGATCCCAATCCATTACACGGCACAAGCATGCACACAGGCTCACACAACACCTGGCAATTTGGGAATGCCAATTACACTAATCTGCATGTCTTTGGACTAGTGGAGGAAACCGGAGCACTCGCATGAAACCCACCAAGCAAAGGGACAGGAAGAACTCAAGCCCTCAACCATGGATGTGAGGTCACAGTGCTAACCACTCTGCCTCCATGCTGCCTATTTACATACCTATGTATTGTTATTTTGAATTCTTTAAGGGGACCTATTTTGAAAAATATTGTTATATTGTCATTTTTAGTAAATTCAGTTGTGACTCCAGTAGGCGAGTCCAAAAAAAAAAAAAAAAAAAAATTAGGAAAAAGTAATTCTCAGATTGTTCTTTTTCCATTTTTGTATTGGCTGGAGCTTAAACAGGCCAATTCGATTTTCCCCCTATTATGACCTCATATGAGTAAATACCAGCTTATTTACATAGAAACCGAAACTGCACATTTGGAGGAGGAGTGTAAGTATAATTAATAAATGCATTATCTGAGGAGTATTTTTAGCTATAGCATTAAAAGACACATTGTGGGGGAGCTCTGAGACCTGTGTTAACTAGTTAAATAAATAATGAAATATTGGACATGTTAAGCAGTACAAAAAGATCAGATTTACTGAACATGAGAAATGAGAAAAGTCAACTCTAAGTGGATGTAATTGGGATTTAAAAGTTATGTATTTATTTAATTAGCTACCATGTTTTTGAGAAATGAACCTACTGTATGGCATTTAGGTGATTTGGTCAAAGTAAAATGAAATGGGCAGTTTAGAATGCTTCTAGCAAACATTTTCATTTCAGATCATTTCCGTAATTACTTTAGGTCAAAATAAAATGGAAAATGATTGTACCACCTTAGGCCAACTTGGATCCTCTTGTCTTCATGAGTAACAGTCAGGATCTTGCACCCTACTACCAAATTGGGTGATTGATTTATCTGATGCCCAAAAAAAAACAAAAGACAGTAGTGGCAAGCATATAAAGAAATCTCTTAAAATCAATGACAATGTCTCAACCGTGAGAAGGACAGGGGAAAAGTAAGAGAGAAAGTTTGTAAGAGAGATTAAAGCAGGAAAGATAAAAAGATATGAGAGAGATGAAAAGACAGCGTGAGAGAGAGAGATCAAGCGAGTTAAAGACAAATGGAAGAAAAATCAGTGAAAGGAAAAGGCGAATACATATAATAAAGAATAAACCATTCATCATGAATTATAAACCAAAGAAAAATAATTGAATATCTGACTGAGATAGTGACAGAGTGAAAGAGAAAGAAATGTACAAACGGAAGAAAAGATTTATTTGGACAAAGTCTGAAGAGTAACTGAACACACACACACACACACACACACACACACACACACACACACACTCTCTCTCTCTCTCTCTCTCTCTCTCTCTCTCTCTCTCTAACTAACTATCTATCTATCTCTGCCCACACTCTAATCCCTGTAGTATTTTGTTCTGCTTCAGGGCTTTTAAAAAGGCCAGGGGTTTTCATCTTGAAAGACCGTCCGCATGCCGAACAGTTCATCCGATCAGCGATTCTAAAATAGCTTCAGGAAAAACTGGACGAAGAGAATCTCTGACTCACGTTACTCGGGTTTTATAACACAAATGAAATGCTTTTTCATGTCAGAGCACAAAAGATTTTTTAAATGAGGTATAATATCTGACTTACAGCTAATCAGAGACATGGACACTGGAACTGTGCCTTGATCAAATGTCAACAAGATGAAAGGTCGACTCATTTTAAAGATGTGTACACTGCCAAAGTGAGGTCCCGTAATAGCAATTGAAAAGATCTAGTCAAATTGACTGGAAAAGTTGATTTTCTTAATATAAGGGTAACCAGATGTAAGATTACTAAGCCTAGACACATTTTATACAATTTTGTTAGCAGACAATTTTGCTAGCTTTAAGCAATTATTTCTTGAACAAAAGGCTAAATTACTAGTACCTTCCCAATAGAACAAGAAATTAACTAGTGCTGCACAATTAATCACATAAACATTTAAATCGCATTATGGACCTGTGCAATTATTTCATCACAAATATTATTACAGGTAATATACGCTTAGTTGGGAATTTATGCTGTTTGTCAATAATTTAAGTATTTGCACAGTTTCTAAACACTTTTGAGGTGTTAATAAATAATACTAAACAACCGTCTTAATGAGACCATTTGTCCAATTATCTGCTTTTAGCCTAGATACTGTAAATACTAGGGTTGGATAATGAAACTGAAACACTGGCCAATTTAGTGTTGAAGGTTTCATGGCTAAATTTGACCAGACTGGTGGCTAAACTTCATTGATCGCATATTCCACCAGTAAGAGCAGAGTGTGAAGGTTTAATTAGCAGATTAATAGCACAGTTTTGCTTAAAAGATTGCAATTGACACGACATTATGAGAGTTCAAAAGAGGACAAATTGTTGGTGTGTCTTTGTGATGTATCAAGAGCCACGGTATCCAGGGTGATGTCAGCATAAGGACGAACCACATCCAACAGGAGTAACTGTGGACGCAAGAGGAAGCTGTCTGAAAGGGACGCCCGGGTGCTAACCCGCATTGTATCCAAAAAACATAAAACTACAGCTGCCCAACTCACTGCAGAATTAAATGTGCACTTCCATTCCACCAAAAATGTTTGTCGGGAGCTCCACAGGGTCAATATACTGTACAGTACATGGCCGGGCTGCTATAGCCAAACCTCGTGCCAATGCCAAACGTCGGTTTCAACGGTGCCAGCAGCGAAAATCTTGGGCTGTGGACAATGTGAAACATGTATTGTTCTCTGTACAGTGGTACCACGGCATACGAATATAATCCGTTCCGGCGGCGACTTCTTAATGCGAAAATCCGTATTGTGAAATGCATTTTCCCATGGGAAATAATGTAAATGCAGATAATCTGTTCCAGCCACCTAAAAATATACCAATATATGAAATAAATTGACATCACACCTCACTTAACCTTCAATTATGATTCCTCTTGGCACCGGTTGCTTTAAAAACGAAACTGAAAGTGACATTCCTTTTCTTCTTGCTACCGTCCTTGCTAACCATCTTGGGACCCATGATGCTATGTTTTCACTAAATCTTGCGCAAAATGCAAAAAAAAACAAAAAACACAAACACAAACAAAAATTATGTAAAGTGGTTTCGCTTGGCTTTCCGCTGACGCCAACAAGATTTAGTATTTAAAGTGAAAATTCGAAGGCGGATTGATTTTAGATCAATCTGACTTAGATTCAAGATATTTTCAACCACTCAAATATCACTTTTTTTATGTTTAGTCACTCGATACTGTAGGTGATATGAATGAAAAGCAAACAAATTAAATGTTCTGGATCAAGTGCTATTCTACAAGCTCATGTCCTGTATAATGAATACGGAAGCTAAATTGTGAGATAAATCATAGGGATTCTGTTTTGCAGCATTGTACGACTTCCTTTTACCACTTTTCTTTCATGCACCATGGCTAATAATGTGTGCACTGATAGTGCGTAATGGCGTGTGTGTTTTGTGGAAAATGAATGAATCCATGCCAGATGGATATCACAGGACAACAAAGGAATCCGGATCCTGACTGTTAACCGGACTGCATGCAGAGTCACCCAGGAAATACTAAGAGAGGAAATAAAGTACAAAGCAAGTCAGCAAAATGAGTGTGTTGCTGTGTAACTGAGCTCAGCGTTCTGTGTGTGTGAGTGCGAGAGTAATTGTTAGATCCAGAGAAACCCCGTTTTCAACCACTATTGTCAGTGTGAGAGAAGGCGAGAGAGAGACAGAGCGGAATCTGCCAGTTCTAGCCGTTTCATCTTTTCCTCTCCGTTTTTTCACACATTTACCAGGCAACCATCTTCATTTTATCTTGTCCCACTCTCTCACCTCTGGAAACATACTGTATCCGTTCTTTCATGTGGCTTGCGTGTGCGTGTGTGTATGCTTTTCTGGAAGCAGAGAATAAGGAGAGAGGGACGAGTGCAGATGAAAAGGGCAGACACATGAAAGGAGACAGAGAGCTTTGTCAAGAGTGTCTCCATGTCTTCACAGGAACACAAATGCGGGTGATTTTCTCTCCAGTACCAGAACAGATGGGTGTGTGTGTGTGTGTGTGTGTGTGTGTGTGTGTGTGTGTGTGTGTGTGTGTGTGTGTGTGTGTGTGTGTATAAAGCTTGCTCAGTGGCCATCAACCCAGAGATTCAATCCCATTCCATTTACTTGCACACATTTATAGATAGCCCGAAGGTGATGATGCACAGGAACATCTAGAAGGTAAAGTTTATTAGCCTTGTGTGTGTGTGAACTTTTAAAAAAGAGGCCTGCAATCACATTGGATGCCATTTTTCGCAGTTGTTGGATGCCATTTTTCACATTCATTTTAGGGACATTATAAAGTCCTGATTTCCTGCAACAGCTCCAAATGAAGTGACATCTCATGTGGATGATGTAGAAGGTCTCAAGTGGCCTGATCAGATCCATGTACTCAAGCCCACTGAAGAGCTTTGCGTTGACCACAGCATTGCGTTGAACTGGATTGTCAAACGATACGACTTGAGAGCCAGGTCTCCTTGTCAAAGACCAGTGCTTGACCTCACTTATGACTGAAGAGGCACATGTTCTCAAAGACACACTCTAAAACCCTGTTGAAAGCCTTCCCAGAAGAGTGGAAGCTGTCGTCTCTGTAAAGGAGGATGGCGAATCCAAATAAATGGCCAAGGTTTTGTTTTAGAATAGGATGTCCAAACAAGTGGTGTCCAGACTATTTTGATATTCTGTGTACCGTACATAATGGCTATTTTTCTCATAACCACTGGTGGCCCTGTTACATTCAGTTGCATCCATTATCTATAGTGTTTATCCTGGGTTCTGAAGACTTTTGAGCTTAGGGAACAAAGCAGGGAACAACCTGGATTGGCTGCCAACCCATCATAGGGCACAAACACATACACACACCCACACACCCAATAATACCAACACCACCAATGGAAACACCACTTTTTATACAATGCATGTCTTCGGACTTTCAGAGGAAACCAATGGTTCAGGGGGAAACCCAGCAAGCACAGAAAGAACTCCACATATAGAGCGGAGACGAAGTTCAAACCCCCTACCCCGGACAGTGCTACAGTAACCACTAAGCCACCATGCCACCTTGCTCACGTCGTCAAAAATCCAATGTTGTTCGCCTTAAGGCCTTTGCGAACAGTAAACTGTACAATGTGGATGCCAATAAACAAGAAAAATGACAGGGTACTGCTAGCCCCTTAATACTAGCCCCCAGTAATAGGACTGGATATTACATCCTGCAATTACGTCGTGCAAGAAGTCATTGTATCTCTGCGCGTTTTGAAACAATAGACTTTCGTGTGTGGTTTGATGGAAAGTAGTACAAGAGGAACTCACATGTCACACTTCTGCACGCCAATGCCATACCACTACCCAAGTCACTATAGGTCAAAAGAAATAGTAACAGGTGAGAGCATATAAGATTAGATTAGATTAGATTAGATTAGATTAGATTAGATTTTACTGTCAAGTACATGTACACCCCAGCCACTGGATGCAGTGTTGGTCCCAAGCCCGGATAAAATGGGAATCGTCAAGAAGGGCATCCGGCGTAAAAAGCCTGTGCCAAGTTGTTGTCCGGCTCGGATGGCGAGCAGCTGAAAGACAACCAACAACAGTTTACCAAGCCAGTGTAATGCAGTTAGAATGAAATGCTTTATAACAATAGATATATGAGGGTATGGGTCTATATGTACAGGGATGAGAGTGATTACTGTACACAAGCTGCAGTAGTTAATACGGATATTCTATATATGGCAATATACAGTATAACTTGGCAAACATTGATAGGACATGTCAA
The DNA here is from genome assembly GCA_030347435.1 of Clarias fuscus. NCBI lineage: Eukaryota > Metazoa > Chordata > Actinopteri > Siluriformes > Clariidae > Clarias > Clarias fuscus. The sequence continues at coordinate 23,951,994 of CM059222.1, read as the reverse complement.
GAAGATAACATGCATATATAATATGTTAGATGTACAGTATATATAAATACATTTAGTGAAAAAAAAAAGAGTGTGAGGGGTAGGGTTAGCAAAAGCTGCAAAAAGATTGCAAAAATGTTAAAAATGTTATTCATGTGCAATGAAAAAAATTATAAAAATCTTTACAAACGACTATCCCATAAATGTACACACATTCATACAGCCATTGAAGGGTTTTCTGACAGTGTGTGAGCTTTCCCAGGTCTCTATCTCGTACCTTTCTTTGTTTTATTTCACACGTCTATAAAACATCGCCTCCCTTGCCTTGGCAATACCTCCTATGGCTCGCCGGGAAACACTTTCGTTCTCCTGGGAACGGTTATTTCTTTCTTATCGGCCGTCTGTCACCGGGACTCCATATGACTTCAACTCTACAGTATGTTCCCCTCGGAACATGTTAATGACTTTTGTTCTTTGGATTTAAGGGATGTACGTGACACAGGGTGTCTGGCCAAAAGCTTATATATGCTCTCTTTTCTGATAATAAACAGTGATCATGCATGATGTGTGTGTGTATGGAGTTTGCATTTTCTCCCCGTGCTTGGTGGGTTTCCTCCGGGTACTCCGGTTTCCTCCCACAGTCCAAAGACATGTAGGTTAGGTTCATTGGCGTTCCCAAATTGAGTGTATGTGTGTGTGTCTGTGCCCTGCGATGGATTGGCACTCTGTCCAGGGTGTACCCTGCCATGTGCCCTAAGTCTCCTGGGATAGGCTCCTGAAACTCTGAATACAGGATTAAGCGGTATAGATGATGAGTGAGTGAGTGAGAAGGAAACCAGAGAATCCACAAGTAGATCAGAACAAGACAGCAAGTGAGTATCAGTACCATGGTACTACAGTATATACCGTGGTACTAAGTGGGTAGTGCTCTGGTGGTAGTGTGGCATGACATCGGTGCCCCTAGAGCTATGATTAGTTATAATTAAGCGTGGCCACAGTGCCCCTCTGCTGAGAAGAAATAAAAAAATAAAAAATCAAGCTTGTTATGTGTGAGTTGTAAGATGTTTGCTAATTGGGAAACATTACACTTTTAGATGTGGTGACATACTGGGAGTAATTAACAATGTTGTTTTTCCCCAGTGAGCCACTGGCCCTGAGGGATTGCGTGATTGCCCCCCCCGAAACACACACACACTTACACACATCAATAACAGTCAGGGAAAGGCCAGAGGAAAGTGTTGTCTTTATTGTTGCTGGTTTTGTGTTGTCTGTGCTTCAGACCGACACCATGTAAAGTGATGAGCGGCGTTAATTAACGCTATTTAGCAGACGTAGGAGGTATGAGTCAGAACTCAGTCAATCCGGGGTATATCTGCGAGTGCCTGATGTAAAGTACGGCTGTTTTTTGAATGATCATATTAAGTACAGTTATTGTTTAGAAATGGTCTCTTTGCTTTCTCTCTGTTGGAACCATTTGACAGCAAAATGAGATAAATCCATTTCTGGAGATTTGCGGAAAAACAGCTTTCTTGAATTGAAGCAAATATTTCAAACTTAGATAATATTTTGTGTCACAATGGTGTCTAAATGTTTTTATATTTTGTCAAAATTGTTTGTTTGTTTTTGTATTATTTATCAAAACGCTATAACTCCACATCCTACCTACCGTTTTATCACAATGCCTGCATTTGTGTTTGTGATCATTTAAGTATGCAATTTAGCATCAATAATACATTGGTTAAGTTTTAATAAAATATATGTAAATAAAAATAAATCAATAAATAAATGCACTCATGCTTGCATTGTGATTTTGTAGTGAGGCAAACAGCAAGAAGTGGCAGCAAATTGGAAAAAAAGAAAAAAGGAGTAAGTGATGAGTTTGAGAAAGTTGGTTGAGGAGTGTGAGAAACCTATGAACAACACCAAAACTTCAGTTTATACAATCATCAGCCTCCTCCTCTATCAGTTCTAGTTTTACATCCCACCTCGCAAACATAGTACAGGTATGCACATGTTAACCAACAGCTTCCCACACACAGCATGTGCACCTTACCTCATGTCTCTTACATACAAATCACTTGTGCATACAGGTTCATGAGGTTCCATTTCGGGAGCATGTTTGTAAGTCAGATTTGTTCTTAAGTCTGACAAAGTGAATTTTATAGCCCTTTGACACAAATATACAATGTAAAGCATTCCAATCTCTGTGCTCTTTCCCCACAAAACCGTAGCCGCGCTTAAGGAGGGAATCTCACTGTAACAGCGTCGTCTCTGTGCCTTTAAATCGCGAAGGGAATCCCGGAAGCCATTTTGTCTCAGAGCTGTGTTCCACTGTATCGGACTGTGAACTCTGTTTTGTTGAGGATTTTCCGAAATTAGGATTATACACCATCAGGATGGCTTTATAGGACAGACATTTTCAATCATTGTGCTCCCGGACTGAAACCGGTGAGGCCGACTCATTTCTCACGCACACACATTTAGTGGTATTTACTGTGGTAAACAAAGTACTTTGTTTACCACAGTACTTACAGTACACTATCATATCCCACATAACAATCATACAACGCGCATAATGTCCTCTTTCATAGGACGCATCATGGACATTAAGCGATTGCTAACCCAATCCCGTCATTTATTACTACGGCAGTGATTGTAATGGCAGTAACAGAGTGAAAACGTCCTTTTCTTGGCTTCACCATTCTTTAAATACATTTAAACCAAGTTTAAATGTAGAAGCTGCTAAGTTGCACAGGAAGTACCTTCGCTTCGATGATCACATGATAGAAAGAAGCGATGTCATTGGCTCTTCACAACATTATGGCATTAGAGCTCGGGTGGCACAAATACGCACCTTTACAAACGTGGTAAGCAGAAAAACATCTCGGAACACATCGGATTCTGCTCCTGACAACGAAAAATGGGAATCTGGAACTATAGTAGACACAGACTCACAATAGATGGGTTGTACAATAGAAAAAGTCCAAGTGACAGACCAGAACAGTATTGGATATAAGAAACCACTACGAACTGTAAATTTAAATATGTGCAGTGAAATTCTTGTGGGGAAAAAAACTTGATGGAAACGTTTAGAAGCTCAGACAGTAGTAGTAAAAAGAAATGAACAAAACGCATCTCACAGCTGCACAATAGCAATGTCTCTGAGGGCGTAATACATATACTCATTGAGAAAATGGAGTATAATTTTCAGTGGTGCTACAGGGTGCCATGGCAATTATTGTGGGTTAAATTTGGGGAACGCATCTCCATTTACTAACCATGGTTATATTATAGATGATGTTAAAATTGCAAGGTGGTTCCAACCCTGTTTAACGAGAATATGTGAGTGAGCGCTAGGTGAATCCTATTTATTTCACATCATCTCTCATCCCTATTGTTCGTCCATGTGCATGGTTGCCAGTAACAGACACATGAACCACCTATTCTAGCACACAGTACACATACAGTACACACCACTAGTGCACTAAAGAGCAGAATTATTATTTGTAATGAGAAGAGAGCAGTAGGATACCTGCAGCACTCCCAAGGACAAAAAAAAAAAACTTTCCTGCAATCTGATTTCCCTGTATAAGACCATAATCTAGACTAAATGCAGCCATCCATTAAATGAATGGAGACGTGTTTATGTAGGAGTGGAATTTGCAGCTCGCAAATTGATAAAGGCACCATGCAAATGGAGAGGTATATATCTTCTACGGTATGCATGCTGCTCGGGTGTCACAGCCAGTCTGCTTCATTTTTTTTTTACAGAGAACAGAAAAATCCCAGCTCTAATTGAACTCCGCATTAGACTAAGTAGGACTGATGGTAGCTGCGACCAAAGTTGCCCTTTCCATCCTTGGTATTTTCTTGCGGTAATGGCCGAATTCCTTGCTTTTTACCCCCCACCACTTTCATCTAGACGGGTCTTAATCTCTTTGTAGCTATACGTTTACATTTCCTCGACCTGTCCCCTGTCTCTCCTCTCCTGCTCTCTACAGTATGTCGCAGGATTAATTCTGAGATGTGCCAGGCGGTTTGAGGAGGAACAGACAGAGAGAGAGAGAGAGAGACCAAGAGCTAAAGGGAAAAAAGATGTGCAATCCATCTCTGAGACAAGACTCCGAAGTGCTCACTTACCAGCGGGTGTAAAAAGTCTCAGTACACTACCGGTATGATTACTGACTGATTAAGAGAGATTGTTGCATATTTTGGGTGCCTTCAGTGATGTAGAAAGAAATCAAATTCAGGAAAGACCATGCAATTAGAAGGTGTGTAAAAATGGTTTGACTGGTAGTGTCGATTAATTAAAAAAATGGGAACAAATGGTTCACTGCGCCAGGCTGCAATGTGCCTAAAGATACAATTTATTATAAATTGATTGTTTATGGGTGGCACGGTGGTGTAGTGGTTGGCACTGTCACCTTGCATCTCCAGGGTCCGGGTTCGATCCACGGCCAGGCTCAATTCCAGTCTCTGTGTGCATGGAGTTTGCATGTTCTCCCCGTACTTGCTGGGTTTCCTCCCACAGTCCAAAGACGTGCAGATTAGGCTAATTGGCGTTCCCAAATTGGTCGTATGTGTGCCCTGTCCAGGGTGTACCCCGCCTTGTGCCCTAAGTCTCCTGGGATAGGCTCCAGGCTATTCAGTGACCCTGAATATAGGATTAAGCGGTATAGACGATGAGTGAGTGATTGAGTGAGTGGTTGTTTATGTACAGTACCAACCTTAGCAGCGACCTCATTTCCCCTCTCGTCTGTTCCAACCACTCAGCATCCAGCATCCCCAGTACAATAATCACCGTCCTGATCATCTGCACCAGTTTCTTACTGGTTCATGTCGTCTAAAAGTTAGACGTTTTTTTTCTAATGCCTGAATAATGCTTTAGTCACTGTGTGGCGCAAGAAACAAAAAACATTCCCCTGAAACTGGTCAAAAAAGTCCTTCAGGAAAAAAAGAGAAGATTGTCTCTCAAAGCTACATTAAAAAAAAAACAAGAAAGTCTGAATCTTTGGAAACAAAATATGAAGAAATGGATGAAGTCAGACTTTTGGATCCTGTCCATTCGACTGCCATATAAATAACAAAGCCAAGAAAATACTTCCTGGAATCCAGCCAAAATGCAATACTGAAAACCTAAAACGGCATTACACAGGCCTTGTACAAAGAATTTTTATTATTATTATTTTTTGGCTTTGTTTTCTTTTATTATTATTATCATTTTTATAAATCTCTCTGATTGGACCGAAACACAGACGAAAACAAATCCCAGACACCGTCCTGGATGCGAGACTGATGTCTGGTTGATGTCTGGTTGTCAGCATGATGCTTGTTTAAGTCTCAATAAATGGTTCCTTTTAAACACTATACATACGTTAGGTTTGAGAAAAGTCAAGTGATTGAACTACAATATGTTTTTGTCCAACATCCAAACAGCTTTATCTGAAAATATTCAAATCCCCATCCTAGCTTTGACCCGAAGCATGTTTCTAGGAACCGTATATTCTGAATGACTCAAAAGGTTACGCGAGAAGTAAACGCAACACATTTCATGTCACTGCATGTGGGTGGAATGGGGTCATAAAAACAAGCGTAGAAAAAAAAATTACAAATCTGTGTTTTATCATGTGTTTAGAGATTTCAGTTTTGGCTGCTTTCCATGATTTAAACTGCCTACTTTACACTGCGCTGTAGCGAACACTCAGATTAGTAGCGCTCCCAGGTGACACAGCTGTTTTGCATGTTGTTGTTGCGAGGTTGAGACTTAAGAGTCAGCCATCCATAGCCAGAAGTCCAGAGAGTTCGGGTAGAAAGGATCGCTTTCCGCTCTAAAACACTTCTCCTTATTAAAGGTCCTGTATTTTACTATTTATTAACAAGGTAATACAGGGCTCCGTGCTCCTCCAAAACTGACATAACAGTATGAAATAATTTGTCATACCTTCAAGCTAATTAGTGTTTTGTGTTTATGAAAATGAACTTGTGCCAAGCCTCGCCCTACCTTGCTATGAGGTTACTTTTGTCCCACAATTTTTCCCTAATTTAGGCATATCCAATGCCCACCCATATTAGAAAATTCCCACTCTAACCCTAACGCTAGCTACCAATCAGGGAGGCTAACACATGTTTCCTCTTAAGCTGCTGACCGCATAACGGCATAACAGCAGTATCCATTTGCGTGCTCCCTCGTCCCCCGCGCTCTTTAGCTGTGTGCCGCTTAGTGATGGGTCGTTCATAAACGATTCGTTCTTTTTGAACGAATCTTTAATGTGACTCAGAAGAACGAGTAGACTCGGAGAGTGATTCGTTCATTTTCTACTGCGCAAAGCATCTCAACACCTCCGTAGGTTATGTACAGGAAACAGAAATGAGAGAAATGAATCTTTTTGTTTTTTTGTCACGTGACTCCCATAGGCGCTATACAGTGCAATAGATTCAAAAGAACGAATGACTCAGACTAGAAGATATGATGGTGAGCTGCTCATTCTGTTTATTAAGCTGCATTGTAATATTTTCATTACTGGAACTATAGCCAAAATGTTTGGATGTGGACGTGTTGGGGGTCTGTTTATTAAAAATGTAACATTTTATTTTATTTCTGGTCAAGAGAACGAGATGAACTAAATGACTCAAAAAGAGATTTGTTCATTTTAATGATTCAAACGTCCCATCACTATTGCCACTTATTAGCCCTTGCATGAGGTCACATTAGGGGGGAAATGTAACTGGATTGTTTAACTCATGGTCCAATGCAAAAACCGAAAGCGGAAAAAAAATGAGAAGACAATTTTTTTTTTTTCACGTTTTTAATGCGTGCACACGGCCACTGGAGACCTGCATATGACTGTCTAAAGGTGAGTAAAATGTGAATTTTAGGTAATAATCAGTGGCGGCTGGTCAATACCAGAAAAACAAATCTCTTACAGTTAGGCAGAGAAGAATGCTCCTTTAACGTGTAATTATTTACCATAATAATTATTTCTTTTAATAATTAAATAAATTCATTTAATCACAAAATTCTGCTGTATTTCTTAATATAATTTATTTGCAATAAAAAAAAAAATCTAAACTGTATTACGTTCATTTGTGTTGGTGTACGCGGGGCGCCGGACAAACGAGTGTCTATGTAGGCACGTACATTTTTGAAAAATTCAATGTGACCTGAGGCTGAGCTCTGATTGGATCTTTTCAAATCATCCTGGGTCGCAGCACTGTGCGCCCTGAACCCTCCCTCTTTTGTTCTTAGCGAATCAATATTGTTTTGAAATATTTGGGCTCATGTGATTGGACCATTCTCAACGAGTCTTTTCCAGCACTTCTTATGGCAAGCGGAGCTGCTGACTGGATGCGATGTGAGTCAGGACTTTATTTTATACTAGTAGTAATGATGCTTAACCACCTGATAAATGCCTATTTACAGGCAAGTATTAAAAGTTTAATTTTCATTTTCATTTTTTTTGCACCGGCCGCCACTGGTAATAATTGGTCATCTTTAAATAAATGCAGTGCCTTCACTTCCCTCAGTGCAAGCACGTTTTCTCATCCACAATGTTTTCTTATGAATTAATTTTGCCAAATTCATCATATAATTATACATTAAATATTTTAGTGATGACTTATATTTAAATTTACAATTATATGATGAATTTGGCAAAATGAATTCATGTATGTCATTATGCTATTATTTGTGAGAATTATTACTCAGAAATGCTTAAATCGTGTGCCAATCATTTATCTGCTTTAAACTGTCGATGCGTACAACATGTGATTAGCTTCTCAGACAGCATTCAGATTCCTGCCCATAAACCCATAAAATATGCAGAAGTTATTTAGCTAGGTGAGGGTTCTGCCGCTAATCCCTAATGTCACGAGGCAGAGACATGCTGGCTTTCATTCTTCAGGACAGTGGTTAAGCTGGCTAGAGCAGAGATCAGTCTGTGTCTGAGCAGCGTGTGGACCATAATGTGTCCCGCAGAGCGTGTCCCGCAGAGTGTGTCCTGCTGCTCTCTGTGTAAGAGTCCGGGTCCAGCATACAGTCATCCGCTTTACTAATCTTAAGATGTGAAGGCAGGGGCGAAACAGCGGGTTAGAAACGTGCCTGTGCCTGATTAAACCCAGCAGAAGAAAGCAGCATTCAGTCGCTGAAGAACAGAGGCGTGCTGATAATCTCCCAATCAACTTCATTAAACTGCTGAAACGTGATTAAGTTCCTGCTATGGCCTGAAGTTATTAACGGGTCTCTTGTTCCAATGAAAGCAACGTAACCAAAGGAAATATGAAATGGTACAGGTGAAGTGTCAGTTTCCCGTCAGTTTCCATGTGACAAAGGAAGAAGGTGTGTTTGTCTGTCAGACTCGGTTAAAAAGGCGTGGCCTTTGTATCTGTTAGTCTCAGGAAAGAAGGCGTGGTCTTAATATCTGTCAGTCTCAGGAAAGAAGGCGTGGCCTTTGTATCTGTCAGTCTCAGTAACGGAGGTGTGGTCTTTCTATCTGTCAGGCTCTTTAAAGAAGGCTTGGCCTTTACATTTGGCAGACTCAGTAAAGGAGGTGTGGCCGTTATATTTATCAGTTTCAGTAAAGGAGGTGTGGCCTTATACATGTCAATCTCAGTAAAGGAGGTGTGGCCTTATAGATGTCAGTCTCAGTAAAGGAGGTGTGGCCTTATATATGTCAGTCTCAGTAAAGGAGGTGTGGTCTTTGTATCTGTCAGATTCCGTAGAAGTGGCATGGACTTTGTATCTATCAGTCTCAGTAAAGGAGGTGTGGCCTTTATATTTGTCAGTCTCATTAAAGGAGGCATGGCCTTACATATGTCAGTCTGAGTGAAGGCGGTGTGGCCGTTATATTTATCAGTTTCAGTAAAGGAGGTGTGGCCTTATACATGTCAATCTCAGTAAAGGAGGTGTGGCCTTATAGATGTCAGTCTCAGTAAAGGAGGTGTGGCCTTATATATGTCAGTCTCAGTAAAGGAGCTGTGGCCTTATATATGTCAATCTCAGTAAAGGAGGTGTGGTCTTTGTATCTGTCAGATTCCGTAGAAGTGGCATGGACTTTGTATCTAACAGTCTCAGTAAAGGAGGTGTGGCCTTTATATTTGTCAGTCTCATTAAAGGAGGCATGGCCTTACATATGTCAGTCTGAGTGAAGGCGGTGTGGCCGTTATATTTATCAGTTTCAGTAAAGGAGGTGTGGCCTTTATATATGTCAGTTTCAGTAAAGGAGGTGTGGCCTTATATATGTCAATCTCAGTAAAGGAGGTGTGGTCTTTGTATCTGTCAGATTCCGTAGAAGTGGCATGGACTTTGTATCTATCAGTCTCAGTAAAGGAGGTGTGGCCTTTATATTTGTCAGTCTCATTAAAGGAGGCATGGCCTTACATATGTCAGTCTGAGTGAAGGCGGTGTGGCCGTTATATTTATCAGTTTCAGTAAAGGAGGTGTGGCCTTATATATGTCAGTCTCAGTAAAGGAGGTGTGGCCTTATATATGTCAATCTCAGTAAAGGAGGTGTGGTCTTTGTATCTGTCAGATTCCGTAGAAGTGGCATGGACTTTGTATCTATCAGTCTCAGTAAAGGAGGTGTGGCCTTATATATGTCAGTCTCAGTAAAGGAGGTGTGGCCTTATATATGTCAATCTCAGTAAAGGAGGTGTGGTCTTTGTATCTGTCAGATTCCGTAGAAGTGGCATGGACTTTGTATCTATCAGTCTCAGTAAAGGAGGTGTGGCCTTTATATTTGTCAGTCTCATTAAAGGAGGCGTGGCCTTTGTATCTGTTAGTCTCAGTAAAGGAGGTGTGGCCTTTATATTTGTTAGTCTCAGTAAAGGAGGCGTGGCCTTTGTATCTGTTAGTCTCAGTAAAGGAGGTGTGGTCTTAATATCTGTCAGTCTCAGTAACGGAGGTGTGGCCTTTATATCTGTCAGGTTCTGTAAAGAAGGCTTGGCCTTTACATTTGTCAGACTCGGTAAAGGAGGTGTGGCCTTATATATGTCAATCTCAGTAAAGGAGCGTGGTCTTTATATTTGTCAGGCTCTGTAAAAGAGGTGTGGCCTTATATATGTCAATTTCAGGAAAGGAGGTGTGGCCATATATATGTCAATCTCAGTAAAGGAGGTGTGGTCTTTGTATCTGTCAGATTCCGTAGAAGTGGCGTGGACTTTGTATCTATCAGTCTCAGTAAAGGAGGCGTGGCCTTATATATGTCAGGCTTAGTAAAGGAGGCGTGGCCTTTATATTTGTCAGGCTCATTAAACTAGGCATGGCCTTACATATGTCAGGCTTAGTGAAGGATGCGTGGCCTCTGTTTTTCCGTTTAAGTAAAAGAGGTGTGGTTTCTATATCTGTCAGTCTGAGTGAAGGAGGTGTGGCCTTTTTAAGTCTCACCCTGAGTGAAGGAGGTGAGGCATCTGGAGGTGTCAGTCTCAGTAAAAATGGTGTGGCCTTTATATAGGAGTTATGACATCGGGTCAACATGGAAGCTCACGGCATCAGAAATTAATGACGCAGGAAGACTTTACCTTTAGATGACTTATTCTGTACATGCACAATTATTTGGTTTAGATCAGCTTACATACAGACATCTTTGCTTGTGAAATAGATAGCAATGACTTTACACTACTTTAACATATCCTTTTTCGTGTTGCTACCAACAACATGAATATGGAAGCATCCAGTTTTTTTACCACTTTTTTTCTATTGCAGCTTTGAAAAATGATGCCACAGTGAGCTCAGACTAATGCAGCAGCAGACTGAACAGCCACAACCAGGGCAGAAGGGAAAACCTATCGGACTAAACCTAACAGACCTAACAGTAAATACAGACAATGTGAATGTCAGGATGAGGATCGTTTCAGCCCCATTCACACAGGATTGAGTGGAACGTTTACAGTAGAAATTGTCAGTGAGATTTATCTGATATGAAATCAGATGTAACGCAGCATGTGATTGATGCAGTGCGAAATCCAACCCCATGTGAAAGTGTGGTTCCTGTGTTATGAAATTGCCTATAACACTACAGTATGATTATGTAAGATAATGTAATAACACACTTCAGATAATGAAGCTGCAATGCAATATGTAGAGCATGAGAGAATGTGACTCAGACACAGGGTGCTTGTATGTGTGTGTGTGTGTGTGTGTGTGTGTGTAAAAAAATACAGGAGTGGAGACTACAAAGATTACAAAGCCCAAACTTCGGCTTGTGTATCTGTCCAGATGAAGGCCAGTGATAAAGACACACAGTGAGAAACTTTAAAAGAGCAGTGTGTGTTTTTGTCTTTGTAGTCTATAATGTAATCAAACACACACACACAACACGCCTATTTTATACGCTGTACAGAAAAGTGTGCCACTAGAAAGTGGCAGCAACATTTTGGGAGTGATTTCTGTTGGAGGATGTACGGCAGATACTACGGCTAAATTTAGAGGAGAGAGACTGCACAGAGACAACCGATGTAGTGAAGAACCAGAGAGAAAGCACACAAACACACGCACACACACACACACACAGAGTACATGTGGACTGTAACCTAGAGGATTGTTGTGTGTGCGTGTGTGTGTGGGCGGGTATATGGGTCAGTGGGTTGGTGGGCAGTTAGTGAAAAATTTCTCTGATTTAATGTTTTACTCTGTGTGTGTGTGTGTGTGTGTGTGTGTGTGTGTGTGTGTGTGTGTGTGTGTGTGTGCGTGTGTGTGTGTGTGTGATATTTCTGTTATATGCTCCATTCCTCTCACTATGTGTGTGGGTGTGGGTGTGTGGGTGGGCTGGTGGAAGAGTATATCTGTGATATTATGTGTTCCTTTCATAGCGTGTGTGTGTGTGTGTGTGTATATGTGTGTGTGTGTGTGTGTGTGTGTTTGTGTGTTTGTAGTTGTGCAGACAGCCTCACTTCCTCCTGTTCTAACCTAAAATCAGGCCATTTCTTCTCACACTTCTAATACCGATGACTTTTGATGAACCTCTGTAAACAGAGTGTGAACATTTGAATAAAAATATATCACAGTTCCCAAATCGCTGAATGTGTTTGTAGCCCCATTTGATGTTCTTAAAAAAAAAAAAAAGTTTGCTTTGACTACTTGCTGTTGTATAAAATGTATTCAAATTGGTTATATATTTGTTTTGCATTTGTTATTGTCACTTTTGTTATTGTCAGTTTTGCTCCATTGGATGAATCAGGCTGCAGTTGTGTTTGTGGTAATGTAAAGTTAGCCGTTAGTCATGCTTTTGTAGTAGGTCAATTACAGTGGAACCTCGGATTGCGAGTAACGTGGTTTACGAGTGTTCCGCAAACCGAGCAAAGATATTTAATACATTTTTAATTAGAAACCGAGCAAGTATTAGTTTACGAGTGACGAGTATCATGTATCACGCATGCGACTCTTATTTTGACACTGAGTGGCAAGTGATCACAACTGAGCCAATGATTTTTCTCTCTCTTGCGCTGCAGAATTATGGGTAATCGTCTCCCCTGCTGCGTCTTAGTGCTCGTCTCTTACTGGTATAATCGACATCTCCCTCTCTTCCCTATGTGTGTGCGTGCGCGTAATTTGACACTGTGCCCCTCACACACACACACACACACACACACACACACACACACACACACACACACACACACACTCACTCACACACACACACACTCTCCTGGCTGTACACCTGCACTTTATTTACACAGAAAACTCAGCTCTGTCGCGATTCTTTTCAAAGATAAGGTGCTGGTTGATTTCTTAGTTTTTATTTTTTACTTTACAGCAGTGATTCCGTTAGTATGCGCTCACGTGAGTATTATTAGAGAAATTTCTTTTTTCCCCCCGTTAAAACAGTGTTTGCATTGTGTATGTAAGTTGTGAAACTTAAAAAGCGAGGTATGGAGTTTTACTGTGTAAGACGAGGCGAGGGGCTAATTCCACACATACACATACAAATACACGGCACCTGCGCGCACAAACGGAAACACTTATCTGTTGGGATTTATTTGTACTTTTTTTTTAATGTTAAGTGCAGGTTAATTTGTTTTATTTTTACTTTATATATTGTATAAATTATTTTTATGTATTTATTGTTTTGGGCTGTAGAACGAATAATTTGAGTCATTTCATTATTTCTTATGGGAAAATTCTATTTGGTTTACGAGTGTTTTGGAATACGAGCCAGCTTCCGGAACGAATTATGCTCATAATCCAAGGTTCCACTGTACAAAGTAGAAGCTGAGGTTTGGTTGCACTGAAAACCTATTTAATTACAAAGATTGTTGACGATCATGAGAAACATTATAAACAATCTATAAAAAACTTGAGGTTACAGCATCATCAGCCTTCTCCTTTAACAGTGTAAGTTTCACTGTGCAGTGATAAAAGATAAAATTGATAAGGATATCATAGAAAGTAATATTAAAACAATACTAAATGAAAAAAAAAAGTTTTGTTGGTCTGTTGTCAAAGCACTGCCATAGCGAACCATCCGATCAGCACAACAACACGGCACAGATTTTACGCCAGATACCCTTCCTGGTGCAACCCTCCCATTTTATCCATGCTTGGGACTGACACTGCATCCAGTGGCTGGAGTTTGGGAATTGGGTGGGAATTAACCCCAGGTCTTCCGGCAAGAAACCTACCTCTGAGCCACCAATGCCCCCACCAAATGAAACAAGAGGCAGTGTCATAATCGAAAACATTTCAAATCAAATGGCAATTTGAATGCATTTGAATGGTTAGGATTTGGAATTGAATGGTTACTTGTATGTTCTTTGAAGGATAGTTCATGTAGATAGCTCATGTAGTTCGTTGAGGTTTTTAGGCACTTGCTTATGTACAGCTCTCTTGAGGTCCAGCCACAGCATTTCAATTGGCTTGAGGTCTAGACTTTGAGGTCAAGGTCATTAAAAAACCTTGATTCTTTTATTATTCAAGTCAAGTGAAATGGTTATACCATCTTGAGTCTTGACTCTTAATTAGGAGTGTGTAACATTCTGGTATTCGTCAAATTAAAAAGAACGAAAGGGGCACATTTTACAGAAGAGGAAAGCAAAATGGTATGTAACTGTTATCGCTTTATAATGTTATGTACTTGGTAAAACAGGCGAGTATAGCACTTATGTTTAACCTGCCTTGTTAAACCAGCTTACATAACACTGGATGGATATTATTTCATATCCAGTGTTTTTTGTCATAACGTTAGCAAAGTTAAGGCAAGTTTTTGCGGCTCACTGAAAGGGAGAGCGCCCAGGGCACAATACACACTAGAGGCACTGCCCGAGGGGTACGCTCAGGTACGCACAGGAACAGAGCAAAAATTACAGCAAAAGACAAAATGAAACCGTGAAATAATACTTAATTCCATGTAAACCAACTGAGCAGAAAATAATATTTATTTATAACTATTTTATTATTATCACTCACTCACTCATTATCTACAGCACTTTATCCTGTATACAGGGTCAAAGGGGGCCTGGAGTCGATCCCAGGAGACTTAGGACACGAGGCGGGGAACAGCCTGGGCAGGGTGCCAATCCATCGCAGTATTTTATTATTATTATTATTATTATTATTATTATTATTATTATTATTGTTGTTGTTGTTGTTATCATTTATAATAATAACAACAACATAATAATAATAATAATAATAATAACAATAATTGTTATCATTATTATTATTATTAATGATAATAATAATAATAATAATAATAATAATAATAATGATCATCATCATCATCATCATCATATATTAGTATGTTAGTATATAAATACTACCATTTTTATAATACAAACATTCAAAGTTTTTGCTATTACAAAATTCAAATAGCTCTTATGGATATACGACAGACTGGGAAAATAATATATGAGGGGTGTTCAAGTCAAACCGGGACTTGGTGAAATTCCTCGTGAATGAAGGTGTAAAGCCGATTGTAGCCCCTCACCCCACTCCACCCCACCCAAAAAAATATATAAATTACCACAAACACTTAAAATTGTAAGTACCATCTCATCCTCCCTTTGATGCCTGACACATGAGCTGACTTTGTGAATCAGTTAATACTGGATCTTCGACCGTTCCCTTACAGTACTTTTCATTGGTTCTCTTGCATGATGCATGCTTTACTGATGATTGGCTCTTTAAGCTCTAGCAAAAGTCACATTATTGGAAATAAAACTATAAATAGGCAGCTATTTGAATATTAATGTTGATCTGGCTCATTTTCAGGACAGTTTGTTTCATCTCTTTTAAATGTACACATCACGCTAAACTGCTGCACTTAATTACTTCCACTGAGATATGCTTTTTTTCTTCGATTAGCATCTTAAATTTCCTGTTGATTACTCAGGTGTTAATCTTAAAATACATTATTCAGATAGTGTTATGAATTATTCAGTAGGTAGAGTTTAGGTTAGAGGGAGAGGGATGTCGCTATGAGAGAGGGGAATAATGTAAATCCTAACACACTGATAGGAGCTGAGCAGGGAAAAGATTAGCATGCTTAAGTGTGTTTATGGCATATTGTGTCATATCCTGACCCCTGAATGATGACAGTGCCGTGTAGTGAAGTAGCTCGGGTTTAAAGCCCGAGGACAGAGCAAAGAGCGATGGTGGAAATCTTGACATTATTTATTTTCTTTCTCTCCTGTCTGTCTGAAAATGCTTTTATCATCTGTGTGCAACATGATGCCAAGACAGCAGAATAAATGTATTCACATCAGCCTGCTCTCTGCTACACTGTTATACATATTCTATGTACGTGATAAGAAATGATTATGATTCTACAGCTGTTTCATTTTAACTCTGATGATGAGGATGATGATGCTGATACCAGGGTGGGTCAAAATGATCTGCACTCTAGCCGTAGAATTTATTTGAATTGACTTTTTGAAAAGACAAATACATCATTTTCCTACATAATCTTTTCATTATAATGCTTTTCAATACTAATTGTGCATCTGTCAATAAGCTTTCGTATATTCACTGATTAAAAAAATGTTTTAGGCTGAGCTGCGAGCCACTTTCTCAGAAGTGAATCTTCATCCTCGTGGGGCCGTTGAGAATCCCAGAAAACCGTAAGCTTCAATTTTCCAGCTGATGGTCGACGGTGAATGAGGATGTCTCCGTTCCATACTCTGCCGTTTACTCTCAGGCTCGTAGTGATGAATCCATGTTTTGTCACCAGTAATGATTCTCTTTAAGAAACCTTCACCTTCCCTAGAATATCGGTCCAAATTTAGTTTGATGATTGGAATGGTGGTGGTGATGATGATGATGATGATGATGGGAATATCAGTGATGATGATGGGAATAGTAGTGATGATTATGATGATGAGGAGGAGGATGAAGATGGGAATAGTGGTGGTGATGATCATGTGGATAGTAGTGGTGATGATGATGATGGGAATAGTAATTATGATTATGAAGAAGATGATCGGAATTGCAGTAATGATGATGATGATGATTATGATGAAGATGGTGGGAATTGCAGTGATGATGATGATGATCATGATGATAATGATGGGAATAGTAGTAATGATTATGATGATGAAGATGATGGGAATTGCAGTGATGATGATGATGATGATGGGAATAGTAGTGATGATTGTGATGAAGATGATGTAAATTGCAGTGATGATGATGATTATGATGATGATGATGATGGGAATAATAGTGATGATTATGATGATGAAGATGATGGGAATAGCAGTGATGATGATGAAGATGATGGGAATAGCAGTGATGATGATGAAGATGATGGGAATTGCAGTGATGATGATGAAGATGATGATTATGGGAATGTTAATGATGATTATGGGAATGTTGATGATGATGATGATGATGATGATGGGAATATCAGTGATGATGATGATGATGATGATGATGAGGATGATGATGATGGGAATAGTAGTGATGATTATGATGATGAGGAGGATGATGAAGATGGGAATAGTGGTGGTGATGATCATGTGGATAGTAGTGGTGATGATGATGATGATGGGAATAGTAATTATGATTATGAAGACGATGATCGGAATTGCAGTGATGATGATGATGATGATGATGATGATGATTATGATGAAGATGGTGGGAATTGCAGTGATGATGATGATGATCATGATGATGATGGGAATAGTAGTGATGATTATGATGATGAAGATGATGGGAATTGCAGTGATGATGATGAAGATGATGAAGATGATGGGAATTGCAGTTATGTTGATGATGATGTTGATGAAGATGATGATGATGATTGTGTGTTCCTGTCTGTGTCTGTGTGTGTAATGGGTGAGATTAATGACGAGCTGCTTCCCGGTTTGTTCCAGTCTCGTCAGACCCCTGAGGGCGAGTTCTTGCCGTTAGACCAGTGTGAGCTGGACGTGGGGTTTGGGACAGGAGCTGATCAGCTCTTCCTCGTCTCTCCACTGACCATCTGCCACGAGATCAATCCCAAGAGCCCCTTCTTCGACCTCTCACAGAGATCGCTCATGAACGAGCAGTTCGAGATAGTCGTCATCTTAGAGGGCATCGTCGAGACCACGGGTAAGAAAATTGCTTTGTTTCTTTCTTCTGATTGTTTATCCCTTCCTGATGAAGTTTGTCTTTAGCTGCTTCTCCTGTCCTCTTGTTCTGGATGCTTTTGTTCATCTTTTTCTCTTTCTTTACTGCCAACCACTCATATGTCTCTCTCTGTTTCTTCTCATACTCAGACACAACATCTTTTTCTCAATCCATATACCTCTTTCTCCCTTTCTTTATCTATCTCCCTATTTGTCCACTTTCCTCTCTCTTTCCTTCATCCTTTATCTCTCCTTCTTTCCGTTTATACCTCTGTCTCTCACAAACTCTCTTTCTGCTTCTCCTGTTCCCTCTCTCTCTCTCTCTCTCTCTCAACCCTTTTTCTCCACCTCTTTTACTCTATTCCTGTCTCACTCACTCAAGTGTTTGTCTCTCTCTCTCTTACTATGTCACCTTCTGTCTCTTCTCTTTCATTCTCTTCACCCTTTTCCTCTGTCTCTATCACACTCCTTTTTTCCATACCTTGGTCTCTTTTCTAACTCTCTCTCTCATTCTCTGTTCATGTCTTACTATTCTCTTTCTCTCTATCCATCTGTCTCTCTGCTCTTGACTCACTCTCTCTCTCTCTTTCTCTCTCTCTCTCTCTCTCTCTCACACACACACACACACACACACACACACCCATCCTGAGTTATAAAAGCAGTGTTATAAACACACTCATGCTTCCAGCTGTACTCTATGCATAATAAAATGCTTTGGGTCTCCCGTGTGCCACTGTGATATATGAACGTCAAATTCTCTCTCTCTCTTTCTCTCTCTCGCTCTGTCTCTCTCTATCCTTATCTTCCTTTTAATCTATCATTTCCCCAGCTCTCCATTTTCTTCTCTCTCTCTCTCTCTCTCTGAGTTTCTGACATTTTTTGTCACTCTGTCTCCCATTTTTCTTTCTGTCTCTCTCACTCACTCCCTCTGTTTTAGTCTTCGTCTTTCACTCTTTTTCAGTTAGTATTTTTATATCTCTCACTCACTCACTCTCTCACTCTCTCTCTCTCTCACTCTATTAGACTCTCTGTCTTTCAGTCTTTCTCAATCATTCAGTTTTTAAGTCTCTCTCTCTCTATTCTTAACTTCCTCTCCATCTCTCACTCTTTCTCTCTCCTCCTCTCTGTCACTCTCTTGCTTCCCTGTCTCTCTGTCAGTTCAGTTCAGAAGGGCTTTATTTGCATGAATGTTTAAAGAATGTTTATTGAAGACTGATTACATTATAAATAACATCAATCAGTGTTTGTAAACATACATAAACATTATAAACGGTTTCTCTCTCTGTCTCTCTCTCTCTCTCTCTCTCTCTCTCTGTGTCTTTCACTTTCTTTCAGTCACACTATCCCCCCCTCTGTCTCTCTCTCTCTCTGTCTTTCAGTCTTCCTCAATTCTTAGTCCCTGTCACCTCTTACCTAATCTCTCTCTCTGTTTCTCCATCCTTATTTTCCTCCCCATCTTTCCTTATCTCTCTCTCTCTCTCTCTCTCTCTCTCTCTCTCCTCCCTCTCTCTCCCTCTCAGCACTATGCCAGGTGAATTGTCATGCACTCATAACCGATTATCGATCAGCACGGGACCCTGAATAGAAATGTCAAACTGAATATTGTACACAATTTCAGGTCAGGCAGCCCGATTTCCGCGGCTAATCAGGGGATTTCTGCTCTGCCTTTAAATGGTTTGACAGCTTTATTCGAGTAGTTAGAGTCATTCGGTATTAAAAGGTTGTGGATATTCATGTCCATGTCCAAGTCCTGAATGACTGGAATATTTATTTTCACTCGATATGAAGTGGTCCCGGCGCCCGGCTGTTGTAAAGATCACGGATTATGACCAGTGTGGTGCATGAACGTGCTAAAAAAGCGGCACTTATTCAACACACTCATTTTTTGGCGAACTATCAGTTTTCAACTAAAGAATGTGAACATGAGCTTTTTTAACATGCAGGGTGACGAGCATGAGTGTTATATTAGAACACAAATTCACAGGTTTATGGTTTACAAATTACACCAAACGAATTTTATAAAAAATAAAAAAAAAGCAATAGAAAAAAATTACATGTTGTATAGGGAAAATTTTTTTTATTAGTTATATATTTTTTTCATATACAACATATATTTCTTATATTGCTTATTTTATAACAAAAAACATTTCGTGTGCCTCCGAGTGGCGCAGTGGTAAAAGCGCTCGCCCTATCATCCGGAGATCGCTAGTTCGAATCCCGGGTGGTGCTGTAACCTCTCGCAGCCGGAGGTCTAGAGAGAGCTGATTGGCCGAGCTCTCTCAGAGAGCTTGGGCTGAGAGGTACATAGTACATTGGGCTGAGAGTTACATAGTGCGCCCACATTAATCACGGCTCTACAGCCAATCAGGGGCGTCTGTGAGCTCACGCAAGCGGAAGGAGCGGATAGCGCTGTCCTCCGAGTGTGTTACGCAGCCCCTGAGCAGGATGCAAGATGCGGTCAGCTGGCGTCACATGGTTCGGAGGAAAACGTGATAGTCCTCCGAAAACGTGATAGTCTCCCGGCTGAGTGGTAGTGGTAGCATTAACGTGGGAGCCCCCTAGTGACGGGGAGGAATTGGACACGACTAAATTAACGGGAAACCCCCCCCCCAAAAAAAAAAAAAAAAAACCTGTGTGATAAGAACTCACAGGACTCACAGGATTGGGACTAAACAGCTGTGTGTCCATGAGGAAACTAATGGTTAGTGAAAGGAATTTAAAAAAAAAAAAGGCTTCACTTCACTGTTGGGAGCAATCGTGAAAGGTCATGTGGTCTGATGAGTCCGGATTGATCCTATTCCAGCGTCAGGGAAAGATGGGAAGCGCATGAGGCGATACATCCCATCATGCATAGCGTACAAGCCTGTGGAGACAGTGTTATGATCTGGAGTTGCTTCAGTCGCTCAGGTCTGGACTCAGCAACGTTATGTGGCAATAAAATGAAGTCAGCTAATGAGCTGAATGCACTGAATGACCAGGTTATCACATCTATGGGGTTTTTCCTTCCCTGATGGAACAGGCATATTCCCGGACTCAGTTTGTGAAAGAGGCGTCATTTTCCCACATGAACTGGCCACCAAATTGTGTTCTGTAATCAAAGCTAAAGGTGACTGAATGAACTCTTAGAGGGTGTGATTTTTTTTGTTTTTGTTTGTTTGTTCAGGTCCAGTATTTCACAGTTCCTTTCAGCAGAAAACAGGGTCTAGCAAGAGCTGAGGAACTTTACTTCTTTCATCTTCGAGCACTCGGCACACGCGGGTAACTAGTATGTTTCAGAAAACAAATCGGTATTCATATTTATGAATTATGAACGTGAACTAGTTAATTTCACCGCATGTCATCTTTTGAACTTGCACAAGACTGAGATTTAGGAACTGTCCTTTCTTTTAATAATAGAAACCCTTTAAAAACGGCATGAGTTTTCATGTGTTAAAGTCTTGTTTGGTGATCATGTAGTAGTTCGGAAAGTGCACACATGAGGCCTTTATAACAAATTCACAAGCATGAATCTTTGATCAAATAATGCTGGAGGAACTGTGTAAGCTTTAGGACACAACACGTGGGGTGCCATTAATTTTAATGCTACAGACTCTCGTCTTGTCTCGTCTTGCCGTGTCATCTTCTGGGAACTTTTCTTCCTGTATGTTTTTCTTATAAGATTTACTTTCAAAACTATAAAACTGTAAAGTGATATTTCAATGTGAGTTTCTAATATGGAAGAAGCCTCGAGCATCTATAACACTGTAAGGATACATCACTTGACGTGTTTAGGAAGTCTGTGTATCAGCTGGAGGAATATGTAACCAGGATGAATCCTGTATATGTAGGGGGTTATGAGGAGGTATCATGGATGTGCAATAAATAATTATTCACTCACTCATCATCTATACCACTTTATACAGGGTAGTGGGAGGCTGGAGATTTTGGGCACACTCATTAACACACTAAAGGCAATTTGGGAACGCAACGCCAATTAGCCTAGTGAGCATGTAATGGACTGTGAGAGGAAACCGGAGTGCCTGGAGGAAACCCACCAAGCACAGGGAGAGCATGCACACAGACCGCAAGGCGGCAATCGAACCCGGAACCTGGAGGTACTGTACAAGGCGACTGTGCTAACCGCTAAGCCACCATGCTACCCGCTATAACTAATTAGTAATGGGGGAAAAAATCTCGTCCAAGATGCAAAAAATATTGTCTCTTTCATTTTCAGAGTAAAAATTGAACTACGTTTAACATCATTTTTTTAAATGAATAATATTTTTTTTTAATGGAATGTTAATGAATATACAGTATGTAAAGTTGCAAAGTGCGATGTTATATAATAACACAATAACACAATTTGTGAGACATTTCAGACAATGAATTCTATTTCAGCCAAAATATGCTGGGGCTCTTGCGCTGGATGACGGCAAGCAGTTAGACAGCTGTATTTGTTGAGGTCCAGGAGAACGGAGAAAGCCAGACGCATTAGCTGTATTAGCAGTTGTTGTTAGCACTGCTTTGAAATCGCCACGCCGCCACGTCATCATCACTGATGACGTTTGTATCCATACGCAAAAATATATATATATATATATATGGTGGGAGCAGAGGAGAGATGATCATCATGCACAGTTGCCGAACAGTTTCAGTATTTTGAGGGGTTATGCTCGTTGCTGATCTCTCACACTGATTTAAGAAGGTCGGTGCTCCCTGCGACTGTGCGTGCAGCCTTGTGCTGCCATCTGTTGCCGTGTTACAAAACTAGTCTTGAAACTTTTGGATTCTACCCCGTATCTAGTGTTAGGGTATGTACAGTCGTGGCCAAAAGTTTTGAGAATTACATAAATTTTGGAAATTGGAAAAGTTGCTGTTTAAGTTTTTATAATAGCAATTTGCATATACTCCAGAATGTTATGAAGAGTGATCAGATGAATTGCATAGTCCTTCTTTGCCATGAAAAATCCCGAAAAAAAACTTTCCAAACTGCATTAAAGGACCCTGCTGAGATCATTTCAGTAATCGTCTTGTTAACTCAGGTGAGAATGTTGACGAGCACAAGGCTGGAGATCGTTATGTCAGGCTGATTGGGTTAGAATGGCAGACTTGACATGTTAAAAGGAGGGTGATGCTTGAAATCATTGTTCTTTCATTGTTAACCATGGTGACCTGCAAAGAAACTCGTGCAGCCATCATTGCGTTGCATAAAAATGGCTTCACAGGCAAAGATATTGTGGCTACTAAGATTGCACCTAAATCAACAATTTATAGGATCATCAAGAACTTCAAGGAAAGAGGTTCAATTCTTGTTAAGAAGGCTTCAGGGCGTCCAAGAAAGTCCAGCAAGCGCCAGGATCGTCTCCTAAAGAGGATTCAGCTGCAGGATCGGGGTGCCACCAGTGCAGAGCTTGCTCAGGAATGGCAGCAGGCAGGTGTGAGCGCATCTGCACGCAGTGAGGCCAAGACTTTTGGAAGATGGCCTGGTGTCAAGAAGGGCAGCAAAGAAGCCACTTCTCTCCAAAAAAAAACATCAGGGACAGATTGATCTTCTGCAAAAAGTATGGGGAATGGACTGCTGAGGACTTGGGCAAAGTCATATTCTCAGATGAAGCCTCTTTCCGATTGTTTGGGGCATCTGGAAAAAGGCTTGTCCGGAGAGGAAAAGGTGAGCGCTACCATCAGTCCTGTGTCATGCCAACAGTAAAGCATCCTGAGACCATTCATGTGTGGGGTTGCTTCTCATCCAAGGGAGTGGGCTCACTCACAATTTTGCCCAAAAACACAGCCATGAATAAAGAATGGTACCAAAACACCCTCCAACAGCAACTTCTTCCAACAATCCAACAACAGTTTGGTGAAGAACAATGCATTTTCCAGCACGATGGAGCACCGTGGCATAAGGCAAACGTGATAACTAAGTGGCTCGGGGACCAAAACGTTGAAATTTTGGGTCCATGGCCTGGAAACTCCCCAGATCTTAATCCCATTGAGAACTTGTGGTCAATCCTCAAGAGGCGGGTGGACAAACAAAAACCCACTAATTCTGACAAACTCCAAGAAGTGATTATGAAAGAATGGGTTGCTATCAGTCAGGATTTGGCCCAGAAGTTGATTGAGAGCAGCCCAGTCGAATTGCAGAGGTCCTGAAAAAGAAGGTCCAACACTGCAAATACTGACTCTTTGCATGAATGTCACGTAATTGTCAATAAAAGCCTCAGAAACAACTGAAACAAAGATCTAAAAGCAGTTTAGCAGCAAACGTTGTGAAAACTAATATTTGTGTCATTCTCAAAACTTTTGGCCACGACTGTAGGTGGGATTGTTAAAGCAATATAAATGACCTGATTAGCAATTATTCTTAGTTAGCAAGCCAGCCTGTTAGCTATGGAGTTAGCTACTTAGCTGATATGAAATCTTTGAAGTTCTTTGGAGCAGAGTTGTCTCTGCTAATAACCTCCCTTTTCCTATAACTTTATTCCTATAAAGATGAAAAAAGAAATGAACACTTACGAACACTTTTCCTGTTCTGACACGTAACGTTTTAGAAAACATATTATTCCACGCTATTAAAAATCTTTTTGCTAATAAGCTGACGCCAGAGCGACATGTACGCCTGAGGGTCTGTCGAAGCCTGTATTTATGACGCATCCAAAAGACGTCATAAGGAGTGAAAGAAAGCGCATGAGTAATGGAGCAGTGAACGGAATAAAGACGAGTGATGTGGATTACTATCTTGATTACTGATTTTTTTTCCACAGTTCTAAAGGGAGAAAATGGAATCAAAAAGACAGCAAAGCAAAACATCTAAGTCAAAGCTAAGATAACACAAAGGGACAAACGACAGACGATAAGTTCCGCATTGTTTGAATGAAAGATAAAGCTGGCTCACCGTGCGTAATGAGACACGACATAATTACAGACTTGAAAAATTTTTTTAAACAGTGCTGCCTTTTTGTCTTCCAGTGAGTGTGTGCAACCCTGTGGTAGAAGCCTCAACTATGGTCTTTTTGTAATAGTAAAATCTGAGTGAGTATTACAGATGTAGTAGAATGTTCACCGGTCCCATTCACTCTCACCACCAGAACTCACTGAATGATTTTGAAATGCTCAAAGGGGAAGCAGTTGTTAGGGATGTTGTAGCACACGCACCTCTCTGAGGGCTTATCTGTCGGAGCGCGCATCATCACTCCGGACAGTGAAATGAATTTTATGCAGATCACATTAGACATCATTTAAATTTTCATTTAGTTATAGTTAAAGAGCTTCACACTGTACATCCAGTCCAATTATATATCATGTTACGTGTATAATAAAAAAAAAATGTGTGTGGAATTTAGTTAGTGTGTGTATGTGTGTGTGTGTGTGTGTGTGTGAGAGAGAGCGAGGGATGGTGAGTTAATTAGAATGCATGAGAAACTCTGCTCAATAAACCTGTATGGCATGTAGACTAAAACGAAGAGAGCAGACTTCAGAGTCCGTTTAAAGTATGAGAGCTGATCAAAGGAGAAATCATCAAAGCATCAAAAATTCCTCAAATTCATGTAATCAGTGTGATTAAATATCTCTGATGTGATTGTTGTTGTTTGTTTGTTTTTTTTGCAGAGTTTAGTCAATAGTCGTTTTGATGTTAAGATTCTTAATAAGACAATGATAAGTCCTTAATGCTTTGTGCAAAAGTCTAGATCAAATTTAGACTTCTGCAGGTTTACACCCTGGATTGGGTGCCAATCCAACAAAGAACTCACACACACACACACACACACACTCACTCACACACTCAAACCGGAGTACCCGGAGGAAACCCAAGCACGGGGAAAACAAATTCCCATTTACTAAATTTTTACTTTTTTTTTTTTTGCTAAATAATTTTATTAAATATAATAATAATGATAATAATAATAATGATAATAGTAGTAGTAGTAGTAGTAGTACTATATAATTTAATGAATAGCATCTTTATTAATATTTTTCATTTACCTATAGTTATTTATTTATAAATGATTTTATATATCTATAATATTTAGCAGTAGATAATACTAATAATTGATTACAAAAACTATTAATTATAATTTACTATAAAATTCGCATTTATATAGTTATTTCTAGATAAATTTCTATTAACTCTTCTTCTTCTTATTATTATTATTATAGAATCAACACCACCAACAATAATAATATGGTTAATTTATCCAACTTTAATTTATAAAGTTTTCCTTATTTTGTTAGATGTTTATTATTTGTTATTAATAATTTCATTTAAATAATATTTATTTGTATAAGTATTTGTATATTTAGTATTTTTCTATTACTACTACTATTTAATTTAATGAATAGCATCTTTATTAAATGGTTTATTATTTTATTTACATACAGTTATTTATTTATAAATTATTTTATATACTTATAATATTTTGTAGTAGATATTACTAACAATTAATAATTAATTATAACAACTATTAATTATAATTTACTATAAAATTTGTTTATATGGTTGTTTATAAATTGCTACTAACACTAATAATAATAATAATAATAATAATAATAATAATAAAATTATTCATACATCTTTTCTGACATAATAATCCGCAATGCATGAAGCCATATAACACAAATCTTACATCTAAATAAGTATAAAGTGCCTAATCCTTGTACACAGTTCCATATCGTTATTAAAAGCACATTTTTTTTCTTCTTTTAAAGATCTTTCTTTTTGTGCTTCTTGTCATTGACACCCCCTACCGATCTGTCTCTCTTTTCCTCTTATGTCTCTTTTCCTCGTTTTTTTTGCAAAGCCAGATATAAAAAAAATCCTTTTGTACAGCCTGAAAGACTTACTTTTACTTTCCAGGGACAAACAAGTCCAGATTAATCGGTTTATCGACTAATTTAAATTGGACAGAAAGCAGTTAAAATGCGAGAAATCGGATTTGGTGCCGTCTCTCCTCGCGCTCGCTGGCAGAGCCGAGTAACGATCGGACCGTCTCACTCCATGAACCGCAGAAAATCTCACTTAGCTGCTGGCTGAAGATTCACCCATAGCTGGCACAGGCACAGACACATTACATTCAGAGTGTAAATGAGTCTCCCAGCGATGGTGGCAACAGATCAGAAAACAAATGATTATTTTGTTGCTTCTAACATTTTAGCTTTTTTTTTTTTTTTTACATTTTTATATGTTCATGAAAACCTAAGTCTGGATAAAATATGGTATATTCTGAACCTGTGTAATGAACGTGAAAATTGGTCATAAGCATCAAGAACCTTACCTTATAAAGTGTTTAATAAACACATACACACAAACTACCAGTCAAATGGACACACCTTCTAATTCCATGGTCTTCTCTGATTTCTATCTCTTTATACGTACATTATAAAACAATGTTGAAGACATTCAAAATATACAATAATCTCTTTTGAACAGTATATTGAGCATATTGAGATGTATCGGCTACTGATGCTCTGGTGACTCTAAATGAACTTCTCCTCTGCAGCAGAGGGACGTTTTGGTCTTGCTTTCCTGGGAAGGTCTTGCAAATGAAATTCTCAATCATCATGAAAATAGATAAATAGATCGATAGCTTTATTGTTCCAAAAGGGAAACTGTAACAAGGTGTCTTGAATCAACATTACAGTTGTGTACCGACATTTTTACCTCCTTTCTTGAGAAATTGTGAACTGATTGTGCAAATAAATCTTCGCTCGTCCTTGTGTTTTAGGTATGACATGCCAGGCGCGCACATCTTACACCGAGGACGAGGTGCTGTGGGGTCACCGCTTCTTGCCCGTCATGTCTCTAGAGGAGGGCTTTTTCCGCGTGGACTACTCGCAGTTTCACAGCACGTTCGAGGTTCCCACACCAGCCTACAGCGTGAAAGAGCATGAGGAAAAGGGCTCGCTCCCCTCTCCGCTCACCGTGCCTCACCGCGAACGAGTCTTCTCTGTCAACTGCTTAGAGCTCAGGGACGAGCATCCGAGCCTCGGAGGTAGCGCCTCCTCCAGGCTGCCCAGCAAGCTCCAGAGGATGAGCTCGTCTGGGAAAGAGGATCTACCCAAGAAGGTTCTGCGTTTGAGCTCCCAGGCCTCGGAGAAGGCATCCAGCACGGGCGACTTGCCCCTCAAACTGCAGCGCATGGGCTCCGGTCCTGGCCAAACAGACGACTTCCATCTCAAAGCCCTCAGAGTGGGCTTTGAGCCCATGACCATGTCCACCGGAGACCTCCAGCAGAGGAGCCTCTCCCCGATGCCGTCACCCATCACCCTGGCACACACTCACGCCCCTCCACACACTCCTCTACCCTCAGCTGGAGCCAGAATGGAGGATAAGCTGCCTGCCAAACTGAGGAGGATGAACGCTGACCGCTGAGGTCACAGGGATTCGTTGTTCTTCGTTGCTGATCCCGGATTTGACATGATTCGGGTCCTGCACCAGCATAAAAGAACTTCTAACATATATACTGTATAAAAGAGGTCACGGGTCAGGGATGAACTGCAAATAAAATCCTGACAGAAAGATTTATGGAAAATTGGAAGGACAGATCAATGCATGGACTGACGGGAGGTATTTAGTTCTTTGGATGCGCGTTTGTCTCTGTCCACTTCACACAGTACTGGAATCTATATGGGACTACTGATATTCTGGTCCGTTTGCACCAACAGGTCATAACCGTGAAGCTAAGACAGACAGGACTTCCAAATGGTTTAAAAGTTATACCTGACCTACTGTATTGCTGAGCAGTCTGTGTTATTGAGTAAAGCTGCTAGTTACTGCATCCAATCAGAACGGACTCATTTTCTACACTTTTATTTTCCACTCATAACATGTTTTGTTGCTCATCAGCATCCAGGGATATCCGCAGACAGACTGGTCCCGTTGGCCAAAAACTATTCCAATATTCTAAAACTGAAAATACTTCACTTTTAAACCTTGTATCATGCATGCAGATTAATAATGCATGAACAGAACATACACACGTGGACAAAATTGTTGGTACCCTTCGGTCAATGAAAGAAAAACTCACAATGGTCACAGAAATAACTTGAATCTGACAAAAGTAATAATAAATAAGAATTCTATGAATGTTAACCAATGAAAGTCAGACATTGCTTTTCAACCATGCTTCAATGGAATTATAAAAAAAAAAGAACTCATTGAAGTTCATGGAACAGGCCTGGACAAAAATGATGGTACCCCTAACTTAATAGTTTGTTGCACAACCTTTTGAGGCAATCACTGCAATCAAACGATTCCCGTAACTGTCAATGAGACTTCTGCACCTCTCTGCAGGTATTTTGGCCCACTCCTCATGAGCAAGCTGCTCCAGTTGTTTCCGGTTTGAAGGGTGCCTTTTCCAGACAGCATGTTTCAGCTCCTTCCAAAGATGCTCAATAGCATTGAGGTCAGGGCTCATAGAAGGCCACTTTAGAATAGTCCAATGTTTTCCTCTTAGCCATTCTTGGGTGTTTTTAGCTGTGTGTTTTGGGTCATTGTCCTGTTGCAAGACCCATGACCTGCGACTGAGACCCAGCTTTCTGACACTGGCCAGCACATTTCTCTCTAGAATCCCTTGATAATCTTGAGATTTCATTGTACGCTGCACAGATTCAAGACACCCTGTGCCAGATGCAGCAAAGCAGCCCCAGAACATAACACAGCCATGTTTCACAGTAGGGACAGTGTTCTTTTCTTCATATGCTTCATTTTTCCGTCTGTGAACATAGAGCTGATGTGCCTTGGCAAAAGTTCAATTTTTGTCTCATCTGTCCATAGGACATTCTCCCGGAAGCTTTGTGGCTTGTCAACATGTAGTTTGGCATATTCCAGTCTGGCTTTTTTATGATTTGTTTTCAACAATGGTGTCCTCCTTGGTCGTCTCCCATGTAGTCCACTTTGGCTCAAACAATGACGGATGGTGCGATCTGACACTGATGTTTCTTGAGCATGAAGTTCACCTTGGATCTCTTTAGAAGTCTTTCTGGGCTCTTTTGTTACCATTCGGATTATCCGTCTCTTTGATTTGTCATCAATTTTCCTCCTGCGGCCACGTCCAGGGAGGTTGGCTACAGTCCCATGGATCTTAAATTTCTGAATAATATGTGCAACTGTAGTCACAGGAACATCTAGCTGCTTGGAAATGGTCTTATAGCCTTTACCTTTAACATGCTTGTCTATAATTTTCTTTCGAATCTCCTGAGACAACTCTTTCCTTCGCTTCCTCTGGTCCATGTTGAGTGTGGTACATACCATGTGACCAAACAACACAGTGACTACCTGGAGCCCTATATATAGGCCCACTGACTGATTACAAGATTGTAGACACCTGTGATGCTAATTAGTGGACACACTTTGAATTAACATGTCCCTTTGGTCACATTATTTTCAGTATTTTCTAGGGGTACCATCATTTTTGTCCAGGCCTGTTGGCGTGTTGGCCTGTTGAGTTTATTTTTTTAAATTATTCTGTTGAAGCATGGTTGAAAAGCAATGTCTGACTTTCATTGGTTAATATTCATATATTTTTTTTTTATTATTACTTTTATCAGATTAAAGTTATTTCTGTGACCATTGTGAGTTTTTCTTTCATTGACCGAAGGGTACCAACAATTTTATCCACGTGTGTAGCTTAGAAAAAAAAAGAAGAAGAAAAAATTCTCACACACATAAATGTATTCTTTTTCAGTAACGAACTTCTGAACATTTCTAGTTTGGAATATTTTTCAAGGTGCTGTTTGTCATATCTGAGCTAGGCAAACTCTAGAAGCCAACGAATGAGCAAAAATCAGCATAAATGACTCCAAGCAAGGGGAGTTTGTCAACATGTCTTTGCCTGAGTCAAATATGGGGCTTAGCAGAAGATTACACAGGATCAGCGGGAGAAATTGAAGACTGGATAAAATAATTAAACAGATTGAACAATCCATGTTTCATGCAGATTAACAACAGGTCTTTTTTTTTTTTTTTTTTTTGCATCTCAGATTTTGCTGTTCTGGGTAAAATCCAGTTAGCATGTAGACAGTGGAAATGTGATTAATCTGATTGAGCGCTATAAGGTTTACATAAACATCTACGAACCTCTGTAGTCCAACTTGGGACGGTGAAAGCCAGTGGTGATTACCATTGTATTTTACCATCCTATTTTTACGTTTTACGTGTAACACTGACACACATTCACACACTACTGTCAATTTGGGATAGCTAATTAGGCCAATCTGCATGTCTATGTCCTGTGGGAGGAAACCAGAGTATTTGGAGGAAACCCACCAAGCACACCGACCCCGAGGTGGGACTCGAACCCGGACCCTGGAGGTACAAGGCAACAGTGCTAATAACTACGCCAATATGCCAAATAGGATCATGTTAAATAATGTCAAACCTTTTTAAAAAATTCAAAATTTGGAATCTGTCACCACTGCCCTGCTACAGTAATTACCAATGTTACTCACCAAACCATGTTTGTGTTTTCGATTATTTTGGGGTTAGACTACGTCTGTTAATACACTACTTTTGGAACCTTTGATCAAAAGAAAAACCTCAGTTATTATTATTTGCATGCACCAAATAATGTTCGGAGTCTGCAGAGCTAATGTTGACCTGAGGCTTATTGTTTAAGAGTTTATGCTGCAATGCAATATATGGCCAAAAGTAAGTGCACCCCTGACCATCACATCCATATCCATTACACAGAGGTCATTCAAGTCAAAACGGGAACTAAGAATAGTCATAAAATTGACTGACCTTTACAGGTGACTTCAAGCACCGTACGGTGATGAGCTTCTTAGCTGCAGTAAAGCAGGGACCTACGTCCATGATGAGGTGGGTCAGAGCCCACTGCAGTCGTTCCTGTGAGTGTAAATGCCAGATCCTTGAAAGCATGTTGCCAACTTGCAGTGGTGATGCATCTGTCTGTGGGAACTGTACGCACAACCATTCACAAACATCACTCGCACCTTACAGGAACTCGGATGGAAGTTATTTCCACATAGCGTATACAGTCCTGACTTTGCTCCAAGCCATTTCCACACGTTTGGGCCATTTAAGGCATTCCTGGGAGGCCAGCTAGTCAGACCTGAAACAGGTAGTCCGATCGTTCCTCCGGCGTACTGAGAATCGTTCTGCCTTGACGGTATCCAAGCACTAGTGAAACACTGAGATGAGTGCAGTAGTGTAGCAGGGGACTTTATAGAGAAATAAAAGTAGTTTTTATTCTGATAACTGTGTTCTGTTATTCTGCACAATCAAAAGTCCGGGGTTTGACTTGAACGCCTTTTTGCACTCTCAAACATGTGTGACAAATTTGAAAGCACACCATAGCAAAGAATGTCTTCGTCAGTCATATCATTACAAGTTCTAACGAACCTGTTCCAGCATGCACAAAGTGGGCCTCATGGGGAAACGGGTTTCCAGATTTGGAGTGGAAGAACTCGCGAGTCCGGCACAGAGCCCTGATCTCGACCCTATTAACTCCATATTAATGGCACGTCTTTGGGCGACACATTAATCTGAACACAAGCTATAGAGGGAGCGTCAGAATTAAAAGTGTACATAATTAAATGCATGCTCTGTGAAAAGGCCAAAACCAACATTATTAATGAATACATCTACAAACATTTACGATAACCAAACTGGCTGTGAACCTTAAACTAACCCACATAATAACAAATGGAGTATAATGTCCTTCGTTTATTGGAATAAATTTGAGCTGAAATTCCCCCGGAGCATGTATTGCATGTTGTGCGGTTTAACAACGGTCCCTTAATCGCCTTTAAACACACAAGGAATGCCAGTGCAGTAAAAAAGAAACTATTACATATACATACAGTGCATATGTGTGTTCTGTTCATGAGCTGTTGGAACGAAATGCATTTTAGACATATTGAACTACAGTAATTTTACCTTCATCGCTGCTCAAATGAAGAATTTTCATTTCAGCTTCTTTTTAAAACGAGTTTGTTTGTTTCCTATATTGTGCTGATTCTGTGTAATTCTGTGTAGCTACCTGGTCCTAGTGTCGTCTTCACTGTGCTCTTTATCTCTGAGTTGCTTGATTTTTTAATTGTTTTTTTTTTTTGGTCTAGTAAGGAAAATGATGATCTGTGACTATATGGTGCAGCAAAATGATTTCCCACCCAGAAAACTATTAACTTGTTGGTGCAACGGTCCCCTAGCAATCTAGCACACGCAAATGCTCACACATACACACATACTGACAAATCATGTGTGCATGCAGTTACGCATCACCATCTACAGTATGTGTAGCACCATCTCTCATCCTAGTCCATTAGTTTGGAAAAAGAATAAATTATATTTAAGAGGCTTCCTTTGTGGTTATTATTCTGAGCTGATCATTTAGCATCACGTTGCTGTTTAGAGAAACGTCTTTAACGTTCTGTAAGCAATAAAACACTATCATGCATGCTGTTCCAGGGAAGTTAATCAACAATATGGAGTCGTGCGATGCAACCAGGCACAGATGAGGTTACTGTTGTCACAATCGTCACACTTTTTGAATCGTTAACATCTGTGAAAGGTTTCTGGAATCACATATCATAACATTATTTTATACAGTATTATATAATACTGTAAAAAAAAAATCAATAATGTACAGTAGACTCCTGGGTTTTGCATGAAAATAGAAAGGAGCGAGTGTGACGAAGTCACCAGAAGAACTCCTATTCTCCAGCACGCTCAGTAAAACCTAACAGCTGTTTTACTTAGAATACTGCGCACATCTGTATCGAACACCACCGCTTATGTTTGCACAGTACTGTAAATAAAACAGCTGTTAGGTTTCACTGAGCATGCTGGAGAATATGAGTTTTTTTGGTAACTTCGTCACACATCTGCCATTCAAGTCCCTGTACAATATATAGTATAGTACAGTATAAAAGCTGTACTATATTAAAATGAGTGCATTCATGAAAACCCTCTGATCTGTCTTCTGCCGTTTGAAATACAGAGTTTCAGTTACAGAAAATCAATGAAAAAAACATCTGAATCAGAATCAATAATTGAACAGCACTGGTGTATCAGGCCATATTAAGTCCTGTGAAACATTCAGTGCCTACAGTGCATGTAGTAGAGTATTGGACTCATTTGCCTTTAAGGGGTTAACACGTTGTAATGACACTAAGAATGAGCGAATGATCCAAATGACCATGTTGCTGCACATGACACTTTTGATGTGCAGGTGCATTATCCATAGATGTGGGCTTTGCATTCAACATCATCTGCTTTCACTGTTTATTCATGCACAGCAGATGTTTTATTCATGTAATATCAAGACCGAGCCGATGTTGCATGAATAAAACAATGTCGCAAAACAATTATTCCGAGTTCCAGACCAATTGGAAAACAGGAAATTCAAATGTCCTTGGAATAAACAGATGGAATCTGTTTCTAGTCTTTTAGGTCCCAGGAAAGAAGCTGTGCAGAGCTTCCATGATGCCTAGACAACTAATGTCATGAGTGAAATTGGCTGTTCTAGGTAAGTCCTGTCAGGTTACTGCCCACCTCGCGTAAAAGTTTGGAAAGACTTCCATTGGCAACTGTCCACAATGGCACTGTGAGCATTTGGCTCCATAATATTGCACACTTCAATGAACAATGTACTCAATGGATTTTCTGCCATTACATAAATAGATCAATTAAAAATGTAAAAGAAAGAAAGAAAGAAAGAAAGAAAAGAGATTTGTGCATAGTGTGTGTGCTAAAAGTGGACTATTAACATGGAACTCAAGATGTGTAAAATCTTAGTTTTAGTATTTGTAGAGTTGCAAGTAGCCATCTTTTGGGGTCCAAGCACCAAATTACAATGGAACCTATTTGGAATTTGTTTGCCAGCCACCAAACTAAATGAGCCAACTAGAAATGGTAACATTATTATGTTCACTGTATTCTTCATATAAAATGAGTAGTTGTTGTTGTTGTTGTTGCTGTTAGTCTTTCAGCAGATCCCATCGAGGGGTCGCCACAGCGGACCATCAAATCCGCACAACGACCTGGCTTTAAGCCGGATGCCCTTCCTCCCTACCATTTCATCTGGGCTTGGGATCGGCACTTCATCCAGTGGCTGGGATTTGGGCATTGGCTGGAAATCGAACCTGGGCCTGCCGCATGGCTGGTGAGAACCATACCACTGAGCCACCAATGCCCACTCTTCATATAAAAGGAGAATTGTACCATTATTAGATCAGTATGGGTAAAAAGGGATATGTTCAAAACTCTTAACAGTCAGGTGGTTTGTTTTTAACAGGAATGTTCAATCCTATGATAATATTGTTACCTACTGTATCAGTTTGGTTAAAGAAGTTAAACATCTTTTGGAGCAGAAAAAGCCCTTTACCACACAAGAACTCCTGGGGAAGTCACTATTATTTAAGAAATGAGTATAATGTAACTTCTTACCGTATCTGATTTTTCTGCACTGTATGGCTATTTTGTAGCTCATTACATTTTTGGGCAAAAAGTAGAATAATGAACATGAAAAAAAAAAATTCCTGTAAGTTATTTGTGTAAACTCGTTAGATTTCATATATTTTCTCATTAATTGCAGAACCAAAGCAATGATGGAACTGAATGCAATTTGGATATTATTATAGACGCACTCAGGAGGTCAGGGGGAAATAGCATTGTTTTAAACTACATGATTCAGTGGTGAATTGAATTCCATGGGGAGCCAGTAAACATCCACAGTTTCAAACGTTCACGGATGATAACCTATTCAGATTTATCTCGTATTTATTCAAATGTTTTCTCAGAGCCAGGGGACCTAATCATCACCCACTGAGAAACAGAAGTCATTTCCTGCCACTCTTAAGCCACAGTTAGGCACCAAACGTGTGCCTTTTGATTGGATCAGGAGTTTTACCGCTGGATGCTCAGGTGGTAACTGAGGACGTCTGATTGGAGGGTAAAAAAAAAAAAAAAACATTGATTCCTGCATCATAAGGTTGGAAAGGTTGGACAAAGGCATAGCTGACACGGTTACAATTATTATGCCAAAGGGGGAATGAAAACAAATCATACAAAACACACTCTTGAGGAAATTACAAATAGCAGGAAAAAAAAAATAAAAGAACAGAAAGAACAAGTCCATGAAAATGAAGGGCTAAAACTTGTGACCATTACCGGCTGCTCTAATTAATTAATCAATCAACTGAATATATTACATGTATAGGTAGAAATAAAATAATATAATGATATTACTTAAAATGGATCTTTATTAAAAAAACATTTAAGTGTTTTACAGATAAACAGCTTGACAGCAAAACAAGATAAATGTAATTTTGTTACTTTCACTTACAAATGATTGTCCACAGGTACACGTTGTTGTTTATAACCACACAGTTTTGTCGAAAATTGATATCTATTCTTCTTAAGAACTATCACTTGCACATTAGGGTGCCATGATGAGCTTCAATATTTGCAACAGTAACATTATAAAAGAAAAGTAAGCAAAACGATAATTGTGAAACTGATGTGTTTGGTACGTCTGGTTATGTTTACACTCATTTCTTCAATCAGAATTTATGAACTCTATTATAACCTTTATAACTCTATTATAACAGACACAGTTGTTAATGCAGTTTTTGGGTGCCTGATCTGACCTTATACAGTGCAGCACTGTCTTAGATGATGTTGCTGTTGTGATTAAGTTTAAATTTTTAATTTTTTAAATATTTTTATTCATTATAGTAATTAAGAAGGTTTTGTGTGCAACGGACCTCAACACTTTTTTTTTTTTTTCCTTGTTCCAAGTGCCATGTTTCAAGTTCTGCCATGAGTTGGCTATGTTTTGTAATTAAAACTCACCCAGCATTTCATAGAAAGCACAAGTGCCAGAATTTCATGTCGAATTTTGGTTTGGTTTGGTTTTATCAGGGCATTTGTGCTTTTTATGAAATGCTGGGTGAGTTTTAATTACAAACTATAGCCAACTCATGTTTAATTGTGTTTCCTTGTGTGTATCAACATTGTTTTTCTCAAAACTCCCAAAATAGAGAGATCCAATTTTGCAGTCAAATTGGTTATATACACCACACTATTGCCACACTATTGCGAAGTGGTATTCTTGTCTGCGGAAAAGCTGCCAGAAATTTTCCACGGACTAAATCCATGTATTTATTGCCAGCTTTAAAAACATGCTCCATTAGAAAAAAAACACATTCTTCAGTGGTTAACATTTTCGAACAAAACTACAGGGCTGACATTAAGCAACGAGCTCCTAGGATACATACAACAGACTGGTGGCGCCAAACAAGAGTGCATCAGTGCACGTCAAATAGTGATCTCCCATTTTGCAATCAAATTGTTTATATATACCATAACATACCTCAATCATACATGTAGAAGTGTATAGGCATTTGTTTCTTTTTAGAAGCAGCTTCTCTTTAGCAGTCTGTACGGATGCAAAGGTGTATTATCATTGTAAATGATCACATTACGTTTGCCAATTACAGTAAGTGACAGCTTCTGTATTGGAGCAGGTGATTTGCATTTGGGGCACTGCTTACTGCTTATCTTCATGAAGTCCTTATTCACAACTTCATACATTTTACATTCATTTGAAATACTAAGTAACTGTTTTACATGCCAATTGATGTAAATGAACATTGCTTTTCAACAGATATAAGCGATTTTTCCTTTGATTGTTTTTAAATAGCAAGTAATCAGGATTAAATCCAATATGTTTCTACAAAGGCATCTAGTCTAGGTGTACATAGTCATTTCTGTTTTAAGTAATATCGCGAGACTTTGGAGCGGATAGTGTCCTTAGATCAGAAATGCATGTTCATCATGTGGAGATTCAGCTGAAACCTGTTCGCACTAATTATGTTCTCTCTTGTGTGTTCACTTGGCTGCTGGCAGGAAACACAGCTGTCCAGGACACACAGGTATTGAACAAAGTAAAAGTATGTGGATAGTAGCCTGTAGCATGTTAGCACTGTCACCTTGCACCTCCAGGGTCCGGGTTCGATTCCCCCACTCGGGATCTGTGCATGGAGTTTGCATGTTCATCCTGTGCTTGGTGGGTTTCCTCAGAAAATTCAGGTTTCTCCCACAGTCCAAAGACAAGTGTCGTTCTCAAATTGCCCATAGTGGGTAAATGCGCGTGTGAGTATAGACTGGAGGTCCTACAATGGTCATAAAATGGGAATAAATACAGTGGTAAATTAGTCCGAAGCTACTGTATGTGGCCTCAATGTAGTCTCAAAATTCCAATCACTTTTTTTCACATGCTTTAATTCACGTGGTGAACATGAGAGCATGTGAGGTTCTTTTTAGAGACTTCACCTGCAACAATGTGCTTTGTGCACACATCAACTCCACGATCTGGTGTAAAATACGACTTTGATTAACATGAAAGTCTTTGGGGGAAAATAAAACCCAATGAAAAGGACAATAATTGGGGAACAAAACAGTAGAAAGATGAGATGGTGAGTAGGAGTGGTGAATTTGACAAAGAAATTGAGGTAGTAAATATACCTCAGCTTTCGCAACTTAGCAACAGATTAACCTTAAAGCAAAAAGTTGTTACCATTACTTGACTGCTTGAGAAAAGAAAAGAAAAAAAAGAAATGAAATATATATATATATATATTTTTCTTTTCTTTTTTTTCTTTTCTTTTCTCAAGCAGTCAAGTAATGAAAATAAAAAATAAAATAAAATAAATAAATAAATAAATAAATATATATATATTTATTTATTTATTTATTTATTTATTTTATTTTTTCTTTTTTGCACCTAGTCACCATGAAGGATGCGCTTCATTCTGGCCCTTGCAGATCACCTGGGACACTTCTGATGTATCCGCTTCCGAATATAGAGCACTCGGACATTAATCAGAACACCCTCTAAATATAATCCCTGCTTTAAAACTCCAACACGTCTCATATCCTTCTCACGGCCATTCCTAAGTCTCAGTCATTACAATGCCCTCCAGCCAATCACCACCATCAGTTACCCGAACCAACGGGAGTGGTTGAGGTGTAAAAATACCAACGCTGTTAAAAAATTCAGCGGCTTCAGCGTCAGAAGAGCAGAACGGCACATTAAATTGAAGAACTGTCATACAGCAGCTACTCAGTCTTTTTTTTTAATGAACAATCTGGATGGTTCGACAAAAATGTCCAGCAATAGAACCCATTACGTTAGTCAGAGCGTCTCTCTGGGGAAAGAATAAGAGCTCGATTAAACCAAATGAGGTAATTAAATTAGTAAAGTGGCCATTCAACACACACATGGCTTTTGTCTAGGATTAGATTGTGCCTTACAATGAAACTCTCTGTGGTTTGCCAAACAGTAAACTTGTGTCCTGATAAAACCTTTACATTGCATCTAAAATCACACCTTGTTCACCTTATAGGGCAGAATTTTGGGAAGTCTTCCGTATTAATCATTAACGTCTACTGTACGAACCCGATTCTAAAAAAGTTTGGACGCAATAAAACCAAACAGGTGTCATCTGTGAAGTCTCTTCACCTTATACTACATTGAAAAGTCTCATTATTTAAGATGATTTTTACTCATTTTAGCAAACCGATATTCTCTGACATACAATGTTGTCTATTATAAAACGTTTAATTAGAAAATCACTACATAACCTTATTTGGCAATCTTTCAACTTCAACAGTACAGTAAGAGCAACGCACGGCACCTACTGTAGCCACCTGATCTTTGAGCTAAAGCCATTGTGTTGCGACGAGTCAGTTGCATCACTTCTTTCCGTCACGTCATCAGTGAAGCGAAAATACTTAAAAAGGAGTTTACGTGTGTTCAGAGTGTTTTTGGAGAATGTTGTTTACATTTTGTTATTGCAGTCACTCCAGCAGTAATAAATGACAGGTATGTGTCACTTAACGTCCACGATACGTTCTGTAAAAATGGGCATTATGTG
Organism: Clarias fuscus; assembly: GCA_030347435.1. Taxonomy (NCBI): domain Eukaryota; kingdom Metazoa; phylum Chordata; class Actinopteri; order Siluriformes; family Clariidae; genus Clarias; species Clarias fuscus. Next base: position 23,912,604 of record CM059222.1, on the reverse strand, counting down.
ATTTGCACATTGTTCGAACACCATGTTATACTGTATACTTAACAAAACTGTATGGGATACTGTAGTGTATGCACTGTGGTAAAGAAAAGAACGAGCATTGCGAAATACACCCACTCACAAAAGTGAGTACACCCCGCTAATTTCAGCAAACACTTTAGTCTGTCTTCTCAAAGGACAATACTATAGAAATGAAACTTGGATATATTTTAGAGTAATCAATGTGCAGCTTGTATAACAGTATAGATTTACTGTCCTCTGAGAAAAAAAAAACTCAACATACAGTCATTATTGTCAAAATAGCTGGCAACAAACGTAAGTCAAGCCTGATTGATAACAGCTGCACATCTTTAACCATGCAAAGTCACTTGTCCTATTCATCATGTTCATCTGTTTATTAGTGGCCAAGTATATCTCCAGACCTGAACCCGATTGAGTCCCTGTGGGGCGGAAGGTGGCGAAGCGCCGGGTGTCTAACATTCAGCAGAGGATCCCAGAAACAACATGTGCAGCTCTGGTGAATTCCAGGCCCAGGAGGATTAAAGCCGTGCTAGATAACAATGGCTCTCTCGCAAAATATGAACCCTTCGGACACAGTTTGACATGCCTGTTTAGGGTGTACTCATTTTTGTTGCCAGTTATTTACAGTAGACAATAAAGTATGCATGTTGAGTTATTGCTATAGGATAGTAAACCTGTACTGATATACAAGCTGGACATTGACTACTCTAAAGCATATCCGAGTTTCATTCAACATACAGTATAATGTAAAGGGTATTTATATATTTATATATATATATATATATATATAGTACAGAGCAAAAGTTTTTTTCTTTATTGTGTTCTTTATTGTGTTCTTTAGCCCAAACGCGTCTCTTCTGCTTGTTGTCTGTCCTTAGCAGTGGTTTCCTAGCAGATATTCTACCATGAAGGCCTGATTCACACAGTCTCCTCTTAACAGTTGTTCTAGAGATGTGTCTGCTGCTAGAACTCTGTGTGGCATTGACCTGCTCTCTGATCCGAGCTGCTGTTAACCTGCGATTTCTGAGGCTGGTGACTCGGATGAACTTATCCTCCGCAGCAGAGGTGACTCTCGGTCTTCCTTTCCTGGGGCGGTACGCATGTGAGTCGGTTTCTTTGTAGCGCTTGATGGTTTTTGTGACTGCACTTGGGGACACTTTCAAAGTTTTCCCAGTTTTTCGGACTGACTGACCTTCATTTCTTAAAGTAATGATGGCCACTCGTTTTTCTTTACTTAGCTGCTTTTTTCTTGCCATAATACATATTCAACTTCTTTGAATGAGAAGGTGTGTCCAAACTTTTGGTCTGTATATATATATATATATATATATATATATATATATATATAATTTTTTGTGCTTTGTTTTGATTTGTTTTTATGTTTTTTCCTCAACTGAAAAAAAATGTGTTATGCCCTTTTGCTCTCAGACTGTTCATGTTACATATTCTCTCTGAGATTTCTCCTTAATAAATGCCAGTAGGCGTTTTAGCTCCTCTGAAACATGACTGGATGCGTGCGAGTGATGTCTCGACATGTCTGACTGACTACATTTGTGGTAAGGGTTAATTGTATTCCTTTTATTTTGTGCCAAATCAAAAATGCATTCAGAAAAACAACTTTTTATTGAGCAAAGACTTTAGCCATCACCCTGTATGCTTGTCATGGTAGTAAACAAAATCGACTCAGTGCTCAAGGCAGAATGAACATTGAAACTGTTTTGCGATTTGTAAAAGTGCCAATAATTTAGTTTCAAAACATCATAAACATGAGTCCAAATTGCATTTTGGTTTATGATGAAAAAATAGCCTGTCTGATGCCCCGGGAAATTTGCTCTCTCAGTCAATTCAACTCCTCACTGAAGTCTTGGTGCGGGTACGCTAATTGTTTCGTATATTTCATTTGCAAAGAGCCCAGGTGTCTCACTGTACTCTAGTACAAAATGAATAACTTGAAGAATTATGCTAGAAGAGTGCTTTTGGCAGTTTTTCAGCTTTAAAATATATTAAAAAGGACATTGAAATGACATACTGTATAACTTAACTCACATATACAGTAAAAACCGGAAAATGAATATTACAAGCACAGAACACTGCAAAGCAAACAACAAAGCAGATGTTTGCTTTGCAGATAATCACATTTTATACAGATAATCACATTTTACGGAACTGAATCATAAAGGATTTGAAACTACAGTAACTGTATCAGATAAGTAGTAAATTGGATTTGTTAAATTAATAAACTATATGATTTTTGAGTGTAGCATGCATTACATATTGTTAGATATATCATATTACCTGAGAGAGAAAAATTCACACTCCTAATACTACCTAATGATTAAATATTAGAAGAGATGATTGTCACCCTATACCTGCTTAACTGACCCAGAAATATATGTAAAAGGAATATCACAAAGACTCCCTGAAGATCTTTGGTATAGGACCTAAAAGTGACTCCTGAGGTATACCTTTGTTTACTAGCAAAGGATCAGATCATTAATTAACGTTAAAAAGTTTTGACCACGCTAGTAGCAACCATAGAGCAGAGAAAAGGTTTGGTTTAAGCATGACCCAATCTACACTGTGTAATATTGGGCTCAAAATCCATTTCCTACAATCCTCCACTACAAGACTGATCCTTCACCTAACCCATTACCTTGGTCTCTCTCTTAAACACACACACACACACACACACACACACACACACACACACACACACACACACACACACACACACACACACACACACACACACACACACACCAATCCACACCTCTTTCAAATCACAGCTTTACTATAACTAGATTTTTTTAAAAGTTAAAGGGAGAGTTATAGGTTTGCCCCAAACTGGCTTTTTGTTCTTTTTTTCTTGGTATTTTAAATTGAAATTTGCATAATGTGTTTTTTTTAACCCTATTATAATGATTTCTTATTTCCCAATATTGTATCAGGATTCATTTACAACCTTAAGCTACACAAGCCAGACAATGAGGCTTAATTTAAAAGAAAAAAGAAAAGAAAAGAAAAAAAGAAATTATAACAGTTATAGTGATTACCCAGTTCTTTTGAATTGTAATAAAAATACTGGTGTTAAAATGCTGCCAGTGGTCTTTTTGACAGGGAGAGAAGGAAGGCATGGACATGCTGACCATATAATAAGACATTAAGATGAATTATAGTACAAGCACCCTCGTGTTTTATTTATTTATTTCCATTATCAATTGCTCTCTCCCTTTAACTTATTTAAGTGCAGCTCTTTCTTCCAGGCCTCAACAGCAGTAGTTTATGTGCTACTGGGATTTAAACCAATTACCCTTACCTTATGAGTCTATTAAGTTAAGGACTGGAGTTCAACAGCATTTTGTGCACTGCCTGGCATCTAGGACTCTCTCGCTAGAGAGGGCTGTTAAAGCTGGACTTCTTCCTGAATAAAAAGACATCGATCGGTGACCCTGAAGAGAAATTAAAAACCGCCAGTATGTTGGACTGTCTAAAAGAAAAAAAACGTCTCTTTAATCAAAGCAGACAGTCTGTTTGTTTCTTTCTGAGTTTGAGTCTCCTGCTTCAGCAGAGCTGGGATCTTTCCTTCTGTATTGTTTTCCATTAGTGTTTCCATCAGGGATATAATTATTTAAAGAAATTGAAAAACACGTTGCTTCATTTGAGCAGCAACAAATACCACAATTATTTAATAATCTGTGAGTGAGGGATTCCGCAGTGTACTAAAGAGGTTCATCATGGACTGATTGTTATTGCCTTTGCTCCATTTCAGATAACGCAATGCTATAAATAAAGGGATATAAATAATGCAAAGTGTCACCATGGCCCATTACAGCTTAGGGGAACAATAGGATTAATTCTGGATATGTTATTATGTGGATTTACTGTTCTTTCACAATCACAGCAAGGTTAATGGCTGGTTCTAAAACCAAAATGCTGACACACTTAGTATCGCTTACACTTAACACTTAGTCATTTTCTTTGTCATTTTCAGAACACCAGGGTTGTTTGTTTTTTTGTTTTGTTTTTCTGAGCGCATTCCATTCACAGAATGTTCAAGTGCACTGGTACTGAACATCTGCAGTCTTGTAGCTTTCCTATAACATTTTGACTTATAACGTCAAGAGAAAGAAAAACGAAAGGGAGCAACTATGTATAGCTGCTATCACATAAGTAATCACATTAGATGCAACTACAAATGGTCAAAAAGCAAGACAATTTTACTGTCATGTACAGTAACACAAATGAAGGACTTCGGGACATGCTGGAGTCAATTTTGGTGTGCGTCACACGTATAGTCAAAATCTCTATAGTGTGTACTGTTAATTATAACATTGTAACCATGTGTGTGTTCGCACATGTAAAGAGCAAGTGTCATTAAAGAGATAAGTCATTAGAGATGTTCCTTGTTAAAGATCTAGTTTCTAGAGGCTCTCTCTGTCCGAAAGCACTGATTCTGTTAGTGTGTGTACACGTGCGTGTCATTAGAGAGGTTCCATGTTAAAGAAGATTTTCGACAGAGCCAGAGCAGTCTTTCCATGTGTGTGTGTGTGTGTGTGTGTGTGTGTGTGTGTGTGTGTGTGTGTGTGTGTGTGTGTGTGTGTGTGAGAGAGAGAGAAAGTTGTCCTACACAGTAGCCCCCTCCCTCCTCTCCGCTAGCCTTTACTCACACACACACAAACGGAAACACTGCTCTGTTGGAATTCTCTTCAAATTAGTTTAATTTATTGTAATTTTTACATTACATTTTGTATTCATTATTTTTATATAAATATTTTGGGGTTGTAGAACAAATCATCAGAGTTTACATTATTTCTTATGGGAAAATTCACTCTGATCTACAAGTGCTTTAATATACAAACATGCTTCCTGAATGAATTATACTCGCAATCCAAGGTTTAACTGTAATGATATGGTGATCCCAGGAAAGGGTAAAAGCAACAGTGTTAACGATGATCACATTAGAATGCCTGCTTGGTCCAAAGTCTTTTCTTAATATGCGCAGTTGCCGCTTCCTGCTCTCACATCTGAAACTATGGAACAATGATAATGCAAATGAGCTGTGGAAGAATGGGTCAAACTGGTCCTGCAAATGGACACAAATCAAACTTATCACTCCAAAAGAAAATAAAAAAAGAAAAGTCTTTCATGCACCATGTTACAAAAGGCCAAAAAAAAAAAAATGCTTTGCAGCTCCTCTTCCAGCTTATCAGGATAAAGCACAAAAGCAGCATCTGGATGGAACAGCAGGAAAGCAGTACACTGCTTCTTGTAGCGTGTGTGAATATGTTATTCTGCTCCTTTTTTCCCTTTATATGATGAATGTAGGCACATCATTTCACTTCTGAACATGGAGGGACATCTGCCTTTGAAAGGTAGTAAAATGTGGCAAAGTGGAGTTCCTGTGAAAAGTGGTATAGGATTCAAATGTAAGCTGGCATTACACATGAACTCCGTTGCACTCAAACAAAAGGTGTTATTCCCCTGGAGGAAACTTTTATCGCACGCTGAATGGCAAAATACTGATACATAGAAAAGTTAAAACTAAATTTTCTTTTTATTCCCGCAATCTCAGTACAATCTCGGCGTGTGTGTGGCATCCCTGTAAGGGAGATCAATGTTGTGGAAAGAGAAACAACTGCTGCTCTTATGGAATTCTTTCTGGAATTTCTAGTCATTTCTATACTAATACTAATAATTCACTTTATAAGTCAGATTATGTCGGATTTCTCGAATTAGGGGTCGCCACAGCGGTCCATTTGTCTCCATCTACCTTTGTCACTCCAACCTCCAGCGTGTCCTCCGTCTTCGCATCCATAAACGTCCCCTCGGGCCTTCCTCTTTTCCATATGGCAAAAGTGTACATGTCATACACATCACTCCACTCAGTCTGCTATAAAATAAGATATAGCTTTATTCATCCACAAACCTTCTCTTGGGACTTCCTCTCCTCCTCCTCCTCCTGGCATGCACTCTCGTCTTCACTTCTCTACTCCACTCCTCTTTGCTTTGGACAAGTCCTCCATCTTCCCTACTTCCACTCCTTGCAACCGCACCTCTCCTCCACCCCCCTCTCTCATTTCTGACCTGAGATCCTCGAACCGATCCGCCATGGAAATCTTCTTCATGGTCCGCATTTTGATTTGGCACATGTTTTACGCCGGATTCCCTCCCTGACGCAACCCTCCTCATTTATTCAGGCTTGGGACTGACACTAAGACTACACTGGCTTGTGCAACCTCAGTGGCTGAGTTACGCTGGTGCATTGCTGTTTAGCATCAACAACTTTTGTGGTGACAAAATCGGATAACACAACTAGCAAAAAGGTCACGCTAAATGTAAATGCAAATCCGTCTGCTCCTCAGCAGATCCGATGGCGGTATTTGACTAATCTTTCTTTAATCACAGGATTTACTGGGTTTGCTGTAAACACTCCAGACCACTCAACCGCATACACACACACACATACATAGACAGTTCACACCAGGCTCTGTTTGGACATCTGGTGGATGTCTCGCTATGCCATGTCTGTTAAGCGCCGCTGGCTACTCCAGTACTGTCTGCTCTGGTTTCTGTCCATCTGTCTATTTGTCCTTCATAATGTCTACTTTTCTTTTTTTTTTTTTTTTTTTTTTTGGTCTCAATCTGAGTGTAACTGCACAGCAGGAGGTTCCTGAATCCATATGTGACATGCGTCATGCAAATCGCATCCTGAGCAATTAAACAATGGTGTAATTAAACTGTTGGGTGGCAAAATGAAAAAGTGCACTTAAAAACATTTATACTTAGACCAATCGTGGGGAAATCTGATTTAACATGCAATAACTTCGCGTAAAATCAAGTTGGCAAGAAATTATAGGATCAGGTGTTCCACTCACCAAATGTTCACAGGAACGTCCACAACTGCAGTGCGCTCCAAGCCACCGCAGCCGGGATCATCACTCACGGACCGACCACCTTCTTTAAAAACATCTGCACCATTTTAATGTGTTAGTGTGTCAAAGAGTCTCATCACTGTACTGCGCCTAAAGTATTCTGTAAATGTCCATCGGTTTTACATCTTCAAGTCCCGGATTGACTTGAACGCCCCTTGTAAATCCTTACTTGTCTAATATATGAAATTATTTTAAATTACTAATCCTGTAATTATTATTATTTTTTTAAATCTGTGAAAATGTATTTAAGCAAAAAGGGGGAAAAATAAGCAATACTATCCAGAAGTATCTATATACAAAGTACTGTATACATTTGTATATGCATGCCAAAAACTTATAATAGATTAATTCCTGACTGGATAATAGAAACAGGAGTCCAATCTGCACTGTAAACCCTAATGCTTAGTAATTAAACATATTGAGTAGTGTTAACTTAAATACTTACAATTAGTTCAAATTAATAGACCTTGATGAGTGTTTAGAAATTTTTGGTAGTTATGAGTTTGTAGAAATGACACTTTTCAAGTTAGCTGAACAAATTTGATATTTTAAGTAACTGTAAGTATTTAAGATGAAATCTTTCAGACAAGCGATACTTTCTGATGTCATCAGGGCAATAGGGCACTGGTGGCTCAGTGGGAGGTGTTTCGCCTGTCATGTGAAAGGCCCGGGTTCGATTCCCAACAACTGGATGAAGTGCCTGTCCCAAGCCCAGATAAAATGGGAGGGTTGCATCAGGAAGGGCATCTGATGTGAAACCTGTGCCAAGCTTGTTTGTGGACCGGAATGTCTGCTGTGGCGACCCATCGCCGGGAGCAGCCGAAAGACAGACAACAATTCATTTGATTTACAACAACAACAAAAAATCATAAACATAATTGCTATTAAATATGATGTTATACAATTTCTGTTATCTGTTAACCCAGGTGAGGATGGGTTCCCTGTTGAGTCTGGTTCTTCTCGAGGTTTCTTCCTATTGCCATCTCAGGGAGTTTTTCCTTGCCGCTGTCGCCGTCACCCTTGGCTTGCTCATCAGGGACAATCTCATTATCTAGACACATTTTTCTTACACATATATACACTTCCATAAATTTTCTTTTCATTTTTTTTTTCATTTCTGTGAAGCTGCTTTGAGACAATGACCATTGTTAAAAGCGCTATAGAAATTAAATTGAATTGAACTGAATTGAATTAAATAGTACGAGTTAGGCGACTCAATAATGCAAGTAAAGAACGATTAATATGAATGAGTACAACAAACTCAAAAACCGACAGTTTTGTTTACTTGAACTTGGAAACATCATTACTTTAAAAAATTGATGTAACTGATTACCTCAAATTGTTTGAGTTTTGCCAACTTATTCGGGTTTACTGTGTAGAGAACTATGCACAAGTCTTGAGCCCGCCACTATTTCTTCATATTTTGCTTCCAAAGAGCCAGACTTTCTTATACTCTTAACTGTCTTGTTTAAGAACAGTTCTCCAGGCTTCCTCTCTGTGACCTGTCAATCATTTAAACATCAAAAAATATCTCACCGAAGGCAGGACCCAGTGAGAAACATGTGCAGACGATGACAGATGATCAGGCCGGTGATTATTATACTGGTGATGCTGAATGCTGAGTGGTTGTTACAGACGAGAGGGGAAACGAGGTCGCTGCTGAGGCTCTTACAAAAGCAACCAATCTGCAAATTGTATCTTAATTTAATATGAAGAAATACCGGGTGGCTCAAGACTTTTTCACAGTACTGTAGTCATCTCTTACAGAGAGTCATGGAAACAAGTTTTTGGGAAACTTCTCTTGGAGAACTTTGCTTTACAGCATTTTATTGAAATATGTACTGTATCTACTCAGACTTTAAAGACGTACCGACTTCAACTCTTCCGAGAGGCCAAATGAGACGTATCGTCTGGCTAATCAGAAGTAACCATAGAGAAAGGGTGAGATGTTAAGAGACATAACTAACGGTTCATTTCAGATGCCTATTCATCCCTGGTGCACAATTTTAATGCTCTTGCTCACAAGAAGGCCTCAGTGTTCCTTTCATAATAATATAACTCCACTTCTTACTGGTTCTGGAACATAATAATAAATAAGGGTTAAAAGTTTAGGTTTTTTTTTTTTTTAAAGATGTGATTTTTAAAAAAAAAAAGAAAGAAAGAAAGTTGTCGTGTAAATTTTGAACACTCAATCTTTTTTTCTTCTGCTCATTAGTCAATGTACAGTATACTGAAGGGAATAACTGTTGAAGTGTCAAGAGAACTTTTAATGAGGTAGGAGAAATCAGTACGATCTCCTGACCCTGATCCAGTCATGAATGAATTTCTGCAAATGACAGCTCCCCTCAAACGCTTTATTAAACCATGCCAGCTACTGTACAGTGTAGTAAGAGTCCAAAACCCTCGCAGAAACATAAAGAAACACTACAGATTTAGCACTAATCTCCCATCTCAGAATAAGTCGCAGTCCGGTTCTAGTCTGGTCCCCGTGCCGTCTTGTCATCGGGTGGTTACTTCATTCTGTGCAGCTGTCCGGTGTGTATCACTCAATTCGCTTGTGTATTTATATCCAGTTGTTTCTTCTTTTCATTGCCAAGTTTTTCTGAATGTGTCGTGCTCAGGAACTGAAAGGTTTCTGTCAGTTACTGAATCTTAAAAGCACTGACGGAAAAATTCTCAAGACCACCCATTATTTTTGTCATTCTACCGACACTTTACTGGAGGCAGAACTGCACAATTATGCAAGTGTATGTTGAAGTCTAATCAGGGCAGCAATTATTCATTAATAGTGGTGGCTTAAAATCTCTTACACTATCTAGTCTCCAAAAGCGTGACTAATGTACAGTAGTTTCTCATTATAAGCCTGTTTATATTTGCAATATGTAAAAATAATGCATACAAATATACAGCCTGTGGCATGTACTCTAAGGTCTTGAGTCTCTACATTAATTAATGTAGATCAAATTAAAGAAATGAGAGCAAATGTTTTCCTGCTTCTCACTGGTTCATGGAATAATAATATAATATAATACAATATAATATAATATAATATAAAGTATAACAAACATGAAAATATGAAAGTATATGATCCTCAAACCCTTGTAGCATAGGTTTCTTCTAAAGATTGTCTCTCGGTAGAAGACAAGAATCTTCCTCTATGATTAAGGAAATTCAAACTTTTTGATGTGATCAGTATTCTCCACTGATCATATAGATATAGTAAGCATCACCACAGGACGTTGTCAAGTTTTATGAGCTGATTTGCATATTAAGTGCAATAAGCTAGTTAATCAAATTTTAAATCCAGTTAACAGGAGATACATTTTTACAAGACACAAGATGCGCACAACACTCAGGTGCAAATGAGGACATTAATTTGATTTTTTTTTCTTTTTTCCCCGATTTTCTCCCTAATTTAGTCGTGTCCAATTCCTCCCCGTCACTAGGGGGCTCCCACATTAAGGCTACTACTACCACTCAGCCGGGAGGGCCGAAGACTATCACGTGTTTCCTCCGAACCACGTGACGCCAGCCGACCGCATCTTTTCGAACTGCTCGCTCGCGCACCGTTGGGGGCGGCGTAACACACTCGGAGGACAGCGCTATCCGCTCCCTCCGTTGCGCGAGCTCACAGACGCCCCTGATTGGCTGTAGAGCCGTGATTAATGTGGGAGCACTAAGTACCTCTCATCCCTCCCCTCTGAGAGAGCTCGGCCAATCAGCTCTCTCTAGACCTCCGGCTGCGAGAGGTTACAGCACCACCCGGGATTCGAACTAGTGATCTCCGGATGATAGGGCGAGCGCTTTAAACCACTGCGCCACTCGGAGGCCAATTCGATTTTTTTTTGTTTTGTTGTAATGTAAATGTAGCATCTAATGCCCTGCTGATCCATTTTATAAGGTCTAGAGCTGGCATTTATGGCTCTGGTGGCTTGTACAGGCTTTATACCCTAATCCACATTTTGGCTGAATGAGCGAATGCATTATCAGAATTCTATTTAAGCTGGGGTTTATGTTTAGGGCAGGAGAGTGGGTTAGTATTCATGCTTTTTTTTGGAAGCATTACAAGCAACTGCATCAAGATAGTGTCGCCTATTTTGAATGAAGTTTCACCTTTTCTTATCATGTCCCACCACCCTAAAAAAAAGTAGGTTTATTTGTGATAGGAAAAGTAGCAAACACAACTTCTGCAGAGAAAAGTTCAAAAGTATGTATGTATAGTTTGCATGTTTTTTTCCTGCAGAATGGATGTTTGATAGGCAGTGTGGCATGTGCAAATGTTTGGACACCATTCCAGGTGTGAAGTTTCAGAATTGAATTAACTCGTTAGTTGTTAATTGACACATTAAGCAGGTCAAGAACTGTCATTCAGAATAACAAATCCAGAGGATTACCAAGTCTCTGACTCTTATTATAGAACCATGTAAACATTTAACAACCACGGGCTCTGCCAAGCAGCTGACTAAATCTAAGGCCATTAGGAAGCACCTTCAGCTGACAATTTTCAGAAAATTTTGCAATTACAAGGAGAAGGCAAGGCAAGATGTAAGATGATAAATAATTTGTGAAAATCTTTAATAAAATTAGATTTAAAAATGTTAAGAACCAAGAAAACATTCCAATAGTACTGCAGGTATATTAACCAGAGAGGCAAATCAAAACCACCAAATGGTGGCAAAGACCTCCGAGAAGGTGTATCCAACATACAGTAGGATTACTCTCATTAGAAAAAAGTTATGTACGTTGTACAGTATGCACGAAGCATATCTAGAGGTATTCTGCAAACTGGTGAAGAAAGAAAAAAATGGAACACTTTAGGTTTCCATAATACACTTATCAGCCACAACATTTTAAGCACCTGCCAAATGTTGAGTAGATCTGCCTTTTGCCACCAAAACAGTAATGCATTGTGTGTTCTGACACTTTTCTATCACAACCAGCTTTAACCTTTTTATGAATTCGATCCACACTAGCACTTCTATTGGATCAGACTATGAGGACCAGCCCTCACTCCCTATGTGGATCAGCGAGTCTTGGCCGCCCATGACCATGTCGCCAGGTTACTGATCTTCCTTCCTTGGATTACATTTTGTACGTTCCGACTACTGTAGTTTGGGAACAACCCACATGAGCTGCAGTTTTGGTGTTTCATGACCCAATCATCTAGCCATCACAATTTGGCCCTTCTCAAAGTCACTCAAATCTTTACGTTTGCACATTCTTTCTGCTTCCAACTCATCAATGTCAGAAAAAAAGTTTCACTTGCAGCTTGATATATTGCACCCAATTCCAGCCGCCACAAGATTTCAAAAATGTATCTACTGTGACAAGGGGCAGATTGTAATGGTTAGACAACTGGGTCAGAGCAACTCCGAAACTGGAGGTCATGTGGGATGTTCCCAGGCTGCAGTGGTCAGGACATACCACAAGTTATCCAAGGAAGTAAACCGACAGGGGTCAGGGGTAGCTTTGACCAGTGGCGGCCGGTCAATACGGGGCGCAGGGGCGCCTCCCCCCCTTAAAGTTAGGTACAGAAGAATGTTAATTTAACATGTAATTATTTAACATAATTTAAATTTGCAATAAAAAAAAATCTAAACTGTATCACGTTCATTTGTGTTCGTGTACGCGGTGCGTCGGACAAACGAGTGTCTATGTAGGCACGTAATTTTTTTAAAAGCATGTGATTTGAGGCTGAGCTCTAATTGGATCTTTTCAAATCATCCTTGGGGCGCAGCACTGTGTGCCATGAACCCTCCCACTTTTGTTCTTAACGAATCAATATTGTTTTTAAATATTTGGGCGCATGTGATTGGACCGTTCTCAACGAGTCTCTCCCAGCACTTCTTATGGCAAGCAGAGCTGCTGACTGGATGCAAGATGAGTCAGGGCTTTATTTTATACTAGTAGTAATGATGCTTAATCACCTGATAAATGCCTAGTATTAAAAGATTCATTTTAATGTTGTTTGCGCACCCCCCAAAAATTGTTTTGCACCAGCCGCCACTGCATTTGACTACGGTTCAGATGGTCCCAGGTTGAATTGAGCAAGGTCCTTAACCCTCAACTGCTCAGATATATAATGAGATAAAAATGTACGTTGCTCTGGATAAGGGCGTCTACCAAATGTTTAAATTTGCAGTATATATGCGACAGGGTCATGGGTGTCCAAGGCCCACTGATGCACATAGGGAGTGAAAGCTGGGCTGTGCCATCCGTCCCAACAGAAGCGCCAGTGTACAAAAGGTTCATGCCATTTTCAATAAAAAGGTGTCAGAACACACCGATCATCACTGTTTTGGGGGCACAAAACAGTGGGACCTATTCACTATTCGGCGGGTGCTCATAATGTTTTTTGGCCGATTGATGTAAAGGAGGACGATTTAATGAAAAGAACACATCAGGAACTCGTCAGAATGTTGTGTTCATCTATCGTGCTTATGGCGTCGTGTGAATGTCGTCTAATGGCACAGAAGATACTAGGCAATATACAAAACACCACAAAATATGACCCTATTAAATATATAGTTTTAAAGAATACTATCATTCCTTTGAACTCCATAGTGTATACTGTGATTTTATGCAGCTCCACTATACACTCACTGGTCGTTGTATTAGCTGAAGAGTGTCTCCTGCTGTCACAGTCAATGTTAGCGGTTGAGGAGCTCACAGTTTGAAAACAAATATATCCGCAAACCCGAACACCACAACAACTCGCTAACCCAATAATCAACAGAAACACACAAAAAGAACAAAAAAAAAAAAATTACAGCCCCTTGAGATAGACAAATCCAAAGAGTGTTTGGGTGGATGTGTGAGAAATAAAAGGGAAGGACTGTCTCAGGTTATCTGACTTTCTGACTGAAAAGAAAGTCATGACCAGCGAACATGCTGAATTAGCTTAGAAGCTTGTGCCAAATTACAGTAGGAAACGGTTTATTTTTTCGATGTGGCTGTTAAATTCTGTTGTTCCCACTTCTGAGTAGACAAGAGGGAAAAGCTGTGCACACACACCGACACTGGCACACAACCAAAAAATGTGAATGCAAATACTGTACACACACACACACACACACACACACACACACACACAAAGCTCTCACGCAACACAAATTAAACGTATCACACGCGGGCTTGAAAATGCCCTCAGCCGTGAAGTCAATCATCACTCACGCACGTATGTACGGGCAAATACAGACAAAAGAATGGCAGGTGCTTTGTGCTATTGTTCCTTGTGATGGGAATCCTTTCAGGACAACGCACCAGCCTGAGTGTCCTCTTCAAAAATAGTATAGCTACTTACTCAGCCTTTGTTCTCATCCCCAACCCACTCTTTCCATCCACCAACCTCTATTTATCGCTTTTGCTGCTGCACCGTATAACACATCAAGCGAGTTTCATAATGGAAATGCAGCTACGTACTGTACTGAGCCGAAATGATAGTGACCCTTGTGCCTTTCATAGGAGGAGGGAACGAAATGTAGTGTGAAATGTCTGAAATGCAAGACGAAAAAGGAGAAACCTGGCAAAAAGAAAGAAAGAAAGAAAGAAAGAAACGCATGCAGCTTTCCGTGTGAGCCTCTTTTTCTTTTTTCTGTTTTTATTCCAAGAGGCAATCACCATTACCCACGCGCTCTCTGCTCATAATAACCGGACGTCTAATCCGAGTCTGGCCTGGACCGAGAGTGCAAATAGCTTGAGATCCAGGTCCATTTTTCAGCAGTTTTTAATAAATAAAAAAAATCCACCATTCACACAAATGAATTATGGATCAGAACAGCTTTCGGTATGTTCCCCTGCCCGCCGTGTGGGCTCGTTATGGAGCGCTGTGGCTAAACTGACAAAAAGAAGCTAAATGCACAGAAAGGTTCACAAGACAAATTTGCATTGAATTAATAGGAAAGGAAAGAAAAGCTGAACGATTTTAGAAAACAAAAATGTCCCAATTCTCTCTCAGAGCATTACAGTGTATAATGGTTATGATTGGCTACATACCTCGAGGAAAAACAACAACAACAAAAAAAAGCAACGATGCTACCTTTTGATTTGTCCCTCGAAGAATTATAGACAAAGATGGGGTCTTTTTGTATTTTTGCCTTCTCCCTCTCACTTACTTGTGCACAATTAAGAAATGGTTATTTGTTCAAATAATTACACAAATCAGTCCTTGTTTTGAGTTGTACTTTCACCTGAAACACCTGACCCAGCAATACAGACGAGCTGAAGAGCTGCTATCAAAGGAACCTGGGCCTGTATTCTCAAAGCTTCTTAGAATTCTCTCAGAGAGCTCCTATCTTAGCTTAAAAAGTCCTAGCTGGGAGTCCTAGACTAAAAGTGATTTAGGAAACTTTTTAGAGCAACTCTGAGTAAGGAAAGTAGAAAAACTTTTATCTTAGTCGACCCCGTTGCTAGGGATGATGCAGCAATTCAAGGACTGTGATTGGTTAATAAAAAAAATCACCTCTGACCTCTGCAAAGGTTCTGAAATGAGCTCTTTGTGAAGACAGAATACATGATAATAGAACCAACAGTGAAATTATCATTTTTCTATATGAAAAAAATTGTATGATCATGACTACAGGCTACTTTATGCAAAGTTTCTAGGCTAAATGTCTTAAAGATAATTAAACAGCTAAATGTTGAAAATGTGCCTACTTTTGAAGCAACCAATTTCCACACAGTAGTTACTATATTTAAGTTCTCACATTTATTTACCATCCTGATTTTATTACTTGTAATCCATTTTAGATTGATGGGAGCAAAATGTCTCAGTTTTTACAATTTACATGATTGCAGGACACTAGTTTGCATTTTTGGATGGTATGTGGCCAACAATCCCAGAGAGCTGGAAGGAAGTAAAACAACAAGAAAACCAAAAGAGCAGTGTTTACTTTTAGCTTTAAGTTCAGTGTTCAGGAGTTTATTTCTTCCTTCCGCCATTTTGTCCTCTGCTAGAGAAACTCTTAAGCCTCTTAAAAGTCCTCATCTCCACTCTTAACCATTTTTTACTTTAGGAGCTGTTTTTAGGCCTACGATGTTTCATGAATTATTTTTATCTTTACTAAGATTTATTCCTAAATTTAAGGGGGAATTCAAAGAAAATGTCATAATTCTAAGAATTTTCTTAGAATTTCATCACTAGGAGAAACTTTTAGGCTTAAGAAGCTTTGTAAATACGGGCCCTGGTCTTTAATAATGCCTCAGCAGACTGATCACAGCCATGCCATGCCACAATGATAAAGTAATTCATGCTAAAGGAATAAATAAGCCAAATCTTTCTGAATTTCTCGATTGTAACTTCCTATATGCCTTTCGTGTGCGATCTTAGGAAAGATTCAAATATTTTGAGATACTAGATTTTAAGCAGTAAGCCATGATCATCAAAACCAAAAAGGTTTGAAATATGTTTTCCTTTACATATAAAGAATCTAAAATATATGAGAGTTTGACTTTTTATGTTCAATTCAAAAAGTTAAACTTTTTTACAATATTCGGATTTTTCAAGCTGCACTGTAAATACTGGATCTAATTTCTCATTATTTATGGAGTGCATCATGGCAGCAACTTGAACAATCTTTTCTCGCACACAAAACCATATTAATCACAGAATTTCTTAAAGATCATGAAAAAAATAAGAACAATACAAAAACTTCAGTTTAAAATGCATCGTCTGCTTGTTTTCTCTTAAATATTCACAATAACAATCACAATCACGTTAGCTAATGTGGGAAAGATTCGAAATGATGCTAATGTT
The DNA here is from genome assembly GCA_030347435.1 of Clarias fuscus. Taxonomy (NCBI): domain Eukaryota; kingdom Metazoa; phylum Chordata; class Actinopteri; order Siluriformes; family Clariidae; genus Clarias; species Clarias fuscus. The sequence goes on along the minus strand of CM059222.1, from coordinate 23,895,900 downwards.
TAGTTAGCATGAGCTAAATGTATGAGTTTTCACCTGTACTTTCCTGAGTCCGGAAGTTATACTTTTTTAACATTGCATGAAGATTTTGAAGCTTTACATAAACATTTACCAAAAATGTATTTTTAGGTGAGTAATTTCTCTTTCACATGAGGAAATAATTTGTTTACTGTTCGAGCCTTTGACACTGCCTTTTCATTTTTCTATTCAAATACCAAAATGAATTTCCATATAAATTCACTTCAATCTCATGTATAATAGTATTTGAGATGAGTCAAGGCTATACATACTGCATTTATTCGCTTATTTGTTTGAGTTGTACCACAGGATTAGGACTGCTTTGGGTTAAAACAAGAGCAATAATGCTCGCCATCAACATCAATGCTTAACCTCTATCTGCTTTTGTCTGCATCTACACCCACAAACACACACCTGTTTTTTTTTTTTTTCTTTTTTTCCATAGAGGCGGCTCGTGATTCAGACTGATTATATCTGCATGACTGTGCATTGTAAAGCTGAGCACGCTCGGACAAAGAGGTCCTGACATCTGCTTTCCTCTGCAGGATCAAACATTTCCTTTCTGTACATGTTTTTTTTTTTTTCCACACAAGATACAGTGAGATGAGAGACAAAGACAGGTAGCGAGATCAGCCGGGTGCTTCAAAATCATCTAATTATTTTTCATCAAAGGCTTTGTAATGTATTGTTCTAACCATGGATGAAAGTAACATAACTTACATTTTTGCAGAAAAATTGAAAAAAGAAACAGATATAGAAATAATGGTGTCCCTTGTTTAACAAGACTAACATACTTTTATTTAATAACACCAATAAACCTGTCTCTGGATGTACAGTATGAGAGGCGTTCAAGTCAAACCAGGATTTTTAGTTTTACTGCATAACACAATACAGTTATAAATGTAAAAACTTCCATTATTTTTCTATATAATCCTCTGCTACACTGATGCACTCATACCAGAGTTTCACTAGAGTTTATTCAGTACACTGAAGACATAATTATACTGCCTGCTTCACATCTAAAACGCTGGCCTCCCAATGTGGCAATAACTTCTAGCAAAGTTCCTTTGTACAACTTGTTCCCAACTTGTAATGTACACGTGATGTTGGTGAATAACTGTGTGTACAGTTCCCACACACATATTCATCTCTTCTGCAAGTTGGTCCATTCATAGAATTGGATGTATCCAGGGAGAAGCAGGAAACTTGACTATCCATGCACTGTGTGCACTAGAATATGACAAAATGTGCTGTATATATCTTTTCCAAATATTGAAGTTATATTACATTGAAAACAAGATTTGTGAGCTCTCTATTAAATTCGAACATGCCCACGTCCAAACATGCAATAACGTTAGATTTGTAAGTGTCCACACTATGCAGTTCAATTTGGGATCAAGGAGCCATCATGCAGTATGCTTTCGAGTCAATTTTTGCACATTCAACTGACTTTAAACTCACCAAACAGATTTCCATTTAAAGCAGCTCTGTGAAATGTGAGAACACAAGCACTACACCATGGGTCTGGTGTGAAGGTTATATAATAAAATACTAGTGAGAGAATGTTGAGTAATCATGTATCACATGCCATCTCAATATTATTATATTCAGGTCACCACTATCACCAGCAACAGGAAATGAGACAGTGGCCTTTGGTACACCTATGCACATGTTCAGCTCAGTCTTTATATACATTTATTATTTTGTATACAGTGGAACTACAGTGGATTACGAGCATAATACGGGCTCGTATTCCAAAACACTCGTAAACCAAATCAAATCTTCCCATAAGAAATAATGAAAACGCAAATAATTCGTTCCACAGACCCTCAAAATAAATACAGAAAAATAATTAATACAATATATAAAGTAAAATTAAAACAAATTAACCTGCCCTTTACCTTTAAAAAAGTTTAAATAAAAGTTTAAATAAGTGTTTCCGTTTGTGCGCGCAGGCGCGTGTATTTGTGTGTGTGTGTGTGTGTGTGTGTGTGTGTGTGTGTGTGTGTGTGTGTGTGTGTGTGTGTGTGTGTGTGTGTGTGTGTGTGTGGAATTAGCCCCTTCCCTCGCCTCGTCTTATACAGTAAAACTCCTCCTCCCTCCCCCCACCTCGCTTTTTAAGTTTCAACAAAACTACAACAAACACACACACTCACATCCAGACTATGTAACAGTTTTTACCCACAAGCCATCCGTCTCCTCAACACAAAGGGACTGGACTGATAAACACACATGCACAATCACACTGATATATTCATCTCAATTTGTTCATACCTACCTACCTGTGCTGCTCTTCGCAATTTTTGCACAATATTTATTTCACTCCTATTTGCACACTATATTGTTTTCACAATGTCAAATTGTTTGCTGCTGCTCTTCCCACTACCTCAACTCATACTTCATCAAAAAAAAAACAAGTACTGTTATGTGTTACATTTGTTGTGTCTGTCATGTAACTCTTTGTTTGCACATTTGCATGTGCACTTTGTCTATTGTATATTTTTTGTATTGAATTTGATTTTTTTAGGTTAACTTAAAAATGTAAAAAAAAATTGTGTTGTTAATTTATGTTGTTGCATGTATGTAGCACCTTGGTCCAGGAGGAACGTTGTTTCGTTTCACTGTGTACTAACTGTATATGGTTGGAATGACAATAAAAGCCTACTTGACACACACAACGGAAACACTGTTTTAACGGGAAAAAAAAGAAATTTCTCTAATGACACTCGCGTGAGCGCAGACTAACGGAATCACTGCTGTAAAGTAAAAAAAATAAATAAATGAACCAGCACCTTACCTTTGAAAAGAATCGCAACAGAGCAGAGTTTCTGTGTAGAGCAGAGTGTGTGTGTGTATGTGTGTGTGTGTGTGTGTGTGTGTGTGTGTGTGTGTGTGTGTGTGTGTGAGAAGCCGGGGAGAGGGGGTGTAAAGGCGAGAGAGAGTGTGTGTGTGTGTGTCGGTGTCAAAAAACTCGGCACTCGTAAACCAAGACATGCTCATTTTTGAAGTCAAAATTTATTAAAAATCTTTGCTTGTCTTGTGGAACACTCGTAAACTGAGTCACTCGCAATCCGAGGTTCCACTGTACAAGCTTGGCACAGGTTTTACGTCGGATGCCCTACTTGACAACCCCCACCATTTTATCCGGGTTTGGGGTTTGGGTTTGGGCACTGGCTGGGAAACTGGACCTGGTCCTTTCACTTACCACTGAGCCACCAGTGCTCTTTTCTTTTAATAGTATAAAATGCACAATTTAATAATAATAGTTAAGGTTTTGCAGTTTATTCCAGGGTTTGGATGAGACAAATATTTCATTTCAGAATTAGACTGGTTTTGGTTGATAACTCTTGGAAACAAAGGCAATGAATTGAAAAAATAAATACAGGAAATCTGATAAAAATGAATAGATGAGCTAGCCTCAATGGGCCGTAACTGTCTCTCCACAGATGCTTGACTTCCATATTTTAATGACCATTATGTTGAAAGTCAGGCCATTATTAAACCCCAAAACTGACAACACTATGAAAATCATCACCGATCGAAACAAACCCTCCTCCAAACGTCATCTTTTCCCAAATTTGCATCTTCAGCCATGACAAGTAATGTTAGTTATACAGCAACCAGGCACCTGTCACAAGCAAAAGGAATTGAGTACAATTGCTGAGAGTTCTACACGCAGTCCATAAACAAACCCAGAGTCGAAATTCGATCCAGAAATAGCCCACTGTGGAAACCAAGAGAGCTACAACGGGAGAAACATGTGATGGTCCAGCAGCAAGAGGGAATATTAATATGAAAAAGGCTTTGTATCGTTCAATGGAATAACGACAAGACCTTCACAAAGATGACAGCACCTGACAGGCGCAGAGGACGACTGTAAAGTCATAAAGCATATCCTGAAGACTTCAAAGGTTCATTCCCAAGTGAAGTGATAAAAATAAAAAAAACATTCACTTCAAAGAAGTGATCATTATTTAGTAGAGACTTTAGCAAGTATTTATTAGAGACTTTCCCAAGATTATTGTTAATGTCATTTTGTTTGCTTCTAAATGAAGTTCACATATAAAGCATTCATTCATTTCACATCAGGATTAATACTGGCCAGTGTTACAGTCTATACTGAGAACTTGGAGGAAACACACACACACACAGAGCGAGAAATTTAAGCTAAAAAGCAAATCATTTTAAATGAAAAGAAACATACATATAATACATATAGTATAATTTGTTTTTAATACAATACATTTACAGTAATTCAAATACATGTTTTACTGCGACAGGCGTCCAAGTCAAAGCATGACCTGTGATTAAATTTCTCATGAATAAAGGCATAAAAATAAACCTTCAAGCTCTGTACAGTGATGAGACTGCAGCCTGAGTGAAAATGAAACTAGGCAATATTTAAGGGCTATAGAACTTGTAGTATCACCGGTGTCATAATGAAAAGAGTCTCCAAATAGACCATATAGTAAATAGGATTTCATACTTTTCGTGTTGCAGTTCAGACATCGTTCAGGCCGCGAGAGGCAGCACGTGCAACGTAAACAAAGATGGCCGAGTGCTTAACTGTTCGGGAGACTCTTAGATCGCAGCACGCTATGAAGTGTGCCATCATTCTTGTGCAGGGATGATGGCGTACAGTGAAAGTGAGGAATGCAACACTATACCCGGAGACTATTAAAAAAAAATTGTCACGCAAAGCTAATGACCACAGGCTCAGTGATTTGCTTTCTTTTCTTATATAATGAGAGACATACATTTTTTTCTAAAAATTTGTATTAGAAATAGGGACTTTTCTCACTAGTATGGCATTATACACTCACCTAAAGGATTATTAGGAACACCATACTAATACGGTGTTTGACCCCCTTTCGCCTTCAGAACTGCCTTAACTCTACGTGGCATTGATTCAACAAGGTGCTGAAAGCATTCTTTAGAAACGTTGGCCCATATTGATAGGAGAGCATCTTGCAGTTGATGGAGATTTGTGAGATGCACATCCAGGGCACGAAGCTCCTGTTCCACCACATCCCAAAGATGCTCTATTGGGTTGAGATCTGGTGACTGTGGGGGCCATTTTAGTACAGGGAACTCATTGTCATGTTCAAGAAACCAATTTGAAATGATTCGAGCTTTGTGACATGGTGCATTATCCTGCTGAAGTAGCCATCAGAGGATGGGTACATGGTGGTCATAAAGGGATGGACATGGTCAGAAACAATGCTCAGGTAGGCCGTGGTATTTAAACGATGCTCAATTGGCACTAAGGGGCCTAAAGTGTGCCAAGAAAACAGCTCCCCCACACCATTACACCACCACCAGCAGCAGCCTGCACAGTGGTAACAAGGCATGATGGATCCATGTTCTCATTCTGTTTACGCCAAATTCTGACTCTACCATTTGAATGTCTCAACAGAAATCGAGACTCATCAGACCAGGCAACATTTTTCCAGTCTTCACCTGTCCAATTTTGGTGAGCTCGTGCAAATGGTAGCCTCTTTTTCCTATTTGTAGTGGAGATGAGTGGTACCCGGTGGGGTCGTCTGCTGTTGTAGCCCATCCGCCCCAAGGTTGTGCGTGTTGTGGCTTCACAAATGCTTTACTGCATACCTCGGTTGTAACGAGTGGTTATTTCAGTCAAAGTTGCTCTTCTATCAGATTGAATCAGTCGGCCCATTCTCCTCTGACCTCTAGCATCAACAAGGCATTTTCCCCCCACAGGACTGCCGCATACTGGATGTTTTTCCCTTTTCACACCATTCTTTGTAAACCCTAGAAATGGTTGTGCGTGAAAATCCCAGTAACTGAGCAGATTGTGAAATACTCAGACCGGCCCGTCTGGCACCAACAACCATGCCACGCTCAAAATTGCTTAAATCACATTTCTTTCCCATTCTGACATTCAGTTTGGAGTTCAGGAGATTGTCTTGACCAGGACCACACCCCTAAATGCATTGAAGCAACTGCCATGTGATTGGTTGATTAGATAATTGCATTAATGAGAAATTAAACAGGTGTTCCTAATAATCCTTTAGGTGAGTGTATATAGTATATGATAATATTATGATAATAATATTTGTAAAGTACCTGTAGTAATATTGGATTAATTCAATTCAATTCAATTCAATTTTATTTATATAGTGTTTTTGACAATGTTCATTGTCTCAAAGCAGCTTAACAAAAAAATGTTTTAAAAAGAAAATTTATAGAAGTGTGCATGTGTGAGAAAAATGTGTCTAGATAATGGTGAGATGAATGAGTGAATGATGAATAAAATGTCTCCGATGAGCAAGCCAAGGATGACGACGACAGTGGCAAGGATTAATATAATATTAATATAATATCCATCATGCTATTTTACTTTTCCTGAAGCATGTACACACTTTTTTTTTGCCTGACTCTGTATATATTTGCCATATTGGTCCGATAATATGCCTTCCACAACTTCAGGTGACGGATACTCCCCACCTTGGAGGTATATCCATCCCATCAGTTGCTTAAGATTATCTTGCACACACTATGGGAAATTTGGGAATGCCATTTGGCCTAACCTGCATGCCTCTATCTGGACTGTGAATGGACAAGCAAAAGGGAGAACATGCAAACTTCATGCCTTCAGACCCGAATTGTTAGTGCTACCCACTACACCACCATTAATTTATCTTTTATACCGCTTATCCTGCATACAGTGTTGTGTCACGTGGGGCCTGGAGCCTATCCCAGGAGACTTATGGCATGAGGTGGGGTACACCCCAGACAGGGTGATAATCCACAGCAGGGCACGCACACACACACACACACACACACACACGCACACACACACACACACACACACACATATACTGTACACACTATAGGCAATCTGGGAATGTCAGTTAACCTAATGCATGTGATTGGACTGAGGGAGGAAACTGGATTAACTGGTGGAAACCCGACAAACGCACGGGGAGAGCATGCAAACTCCATGCACACAGACCACAAGGCAGGAATTCAACCCTTGATCTTGGAGGTGTGAGGCCACAGTGCTTACCACTATGCCATAGAGTCACCTATAAATATATAACACTATTAATGCCTTTAACACTTAACTTATAACGCAGTGATATAAAATGCTTAACACACACACACACACACACACACACACAAAAACACACAAAAGCGGGGTGGCAATAAATAAAAGTTTAGGACTGAAGCAGGGTGACATAAAGAGGCACTGAATAAAAGCAGCATGACGAGGGCTGTGAAATGGAATGGAATAAGGGAGCTTGGAATAAGGGAGCATGGAAGGGCGTGGAGTGAGGGGCCTTGACAAAGAGTGTTGGAATAAGGTGTTGTGGAATGAAAAATCAAGAAATGATGTTGTGTAAAATAAAGAAGTAAAGAATAAAGCGTTGTGGTAGAAGTTAGTAAGATACTGTATGTGGTCATGTGGAATAGGGAAGTGAGGAATGAAGTGTTGTGGATTGAAGTGGTGTGGATTGAAGTGGTGTGGAATGAAGACATCAGATACATCAGAAAGTGGGAAAAAATGGCGTGGAATGAAGATGAAGGGAATGCGGTGGTGTGGAATGAAGAAATGAGGAATGGTGTGGTGTGGAAGTAGCAATGAGGCATGAAGTGGTGTGGAACGAGGAAGTAAGGAATAAAGTGGTGAGGAATGAGGAAGAGAGGAATAAGGTATTGTAACTGAGTGAGTAATATGGTTTATGTGATGTACTATGAGGAAATAAGGAATGTGATGTTGTGGAATTAAGAAGGAAGCAAAGAATGAGGTGGTGTAGAATGAGGAAGTGAGGAATGAGGTGGTGTAGAATGCGGATGTGAGAAATTAGGGGTGTAGAATGAGGAAGAAGGAAATGAGGTAGTGTAGAATGAGGAAGTGAGGAATGAGGTGGTGTATAATGTGTAAGAGAGGAATGAGGTGGTGCAGAATGAGGAAGAAGGAAATGAGGTGGTGTAGAATGAGGAAAAGATAAATGAGGTAGTGAGAATGAGGAAGTGAAAAAATGAGGTGGTGTAGAATGAGGAAGAAGAAATGAGGTGGTGTAAAATGAGGAAAACATAAATGAGGTGGTGTAGAATGAGGAAGGAAATGAGGTGGTGTGGAATGAGGAAGTGAGGAATGAGGTGGTGTAGAATGAGGAAGTGAGGAATGAGGTGGTGTAGAATGAGGAAGAAGGAAATGAGGTGGTGTAGAATGAGCAAGGAAATGAGGTGGTGTAGAATGAGGAAGTAAGAAATGAGGTGGTATAGAATGAGGAAGAGATAAATGAGGTGGTGTAGAATGAGGAAGGAAATGAGGTGATGTAGAATGAGGAAGTGAGGAATGAGGTGGTGTAGAATAAGGAAGAGATAAATGAGGTGGTGTAGAATGAGGAAGGAAATGAGGTGATGTAGAATGAGGAAGTGAGGAATGAGGTGGTGTAGAATAAGGAAGAGATAAATGAGGTGGTGTAGAATGAGGAAGGAAATGAGGTGATGTAGAATGAGGAAGTGAGGAATGAGGTGGTGTAGAATGAGGAAGGAAATGAGGTGGTGTAGAATGAGGAAGGAAATGAGGTGGTGTGGAATGAGGAAGTGAGGAATGAGGTGGTGTAGAATGAGGAAGAAGAAATGAGGTGGTGTAGAATGAGGAAAACATAAATGAGGTGGTGTAGAATGAGGAAGTAAGAAATGAGGTGGTATAGAATGAGGAAGAGATAAATGAGGTGGTGTAGAATGAGGAAGGAAATGAGGTGATGTAGAATGAGGAAGTGAGGAATGAGGTGGTGTAGAATAAGGAAGAGATAAATGAGGTGGTGTAGAATGAGGAAGGAAATGAGGTGATGTAGAATGAGGAAGTGAGGAATGAGGTGGTGTAGAATGAGGAAGGAAATGAGGTGGTGTAGAATGAGGAAGGAAATGAGGTGGTGTGGAATGAGGAAGTGAGGAATGAGGTGGTGTAGAATGAGGAAGAAGAAATGAGGTGGTGTAGAATGAGGAAAACATAAATGAGGTGGTGTAGAATGAGGAAGGAAATGAGGTGGTGTAGAATGAGGAATAGATAAATGAGTTGGTGTAGAATGAGGAAGTGAGGAATGAGGTGGTGTAGAATGAGGAAGGAAATGAGGTGGTGTAGAATGAGGAAGGAAATGAGGTGGTGTGGAATGAGGAAGTGAGGAATGAGGTGGTGTAGAATGAGGAAGAAGAAATAAGGTGGTGTAGAATGAGGAAGAAGAAATGAGGTGGTGTAGAATGAGGAAAACATAAATGAGGTGGTGTAGAATGAGGAAGGAAATGAGGTGGTGTGGAATGCATACGTGAGAAATGAGGTGGTGTAGAATGAGGAAGAGATAAATGAGGTGGTGTAGAATGAGCAAGGAAATGAGGTGGTGTAGAATGAGGAAGTAAGAAATGAGGTGGTGTAGAATGAGGAAGAGATAAATGAGGTGGTGTAGAATGAGGAAGGAAATGAGGTAGTGTGAAATGAGGGATAGATAAATGAGGTGGTGTAGAATAAGGAAGTGAGAAATGAGGTGGTGTAGAATAAGGAAGTGAGGAATGAGGTGTAAGGTGTGGAATGAAAGCAATATGGTGGCTAGTAATACAATCACACCCCAGCACACAGATGATGCCCTGGGCGGCTGCAAATGTGCCTGTGCTGTGAACAGACCCTGTGTGTTCCCGTTTGATTTGTGTTAAATATCACATGAACTGTGGAAGGTTGTATACACGTAGAATTATGCACATGCAAAGCAAACAAAATTAAATCCTTCAAGTCGCTGTGTATAATGTGTTCGCCCGGCTTTGTAAACATATTTTGGCAAGGCAATGCATTTATATGAGTTATTCTGCGTCGGTAAGTTCAGTGAGCATGGATTTACGGGTGTCTGGGTAAACAGCTTTAGATTAAGCCCATCAACCACAAGCGTCACGCGCATGAGCATGCACACACACTCACACACAAACACGCGAGCGAACACATTTTATAAGCAAACTCATTTCAACAAAAACAAAGCTGTCAGTTCATGGCACAGGCCTGAGATTCATCCACCTGCCTTTGTGAGATGGGGGTAATTATTCTGATGGATGTAAAAGCTACTGCTCACGTCGCTCTGACAAATCTCAAGCTCTCCTCTGCAGCGTATGTTCACACACTCGGGAGTGGGAAGGCTGCCCCATCCGCACCTTGATTATAATCGTGGCCCTACATCTTCTATTAGATTGGACACAGATAATGTAATCATTCACTGATTTACAATCTTCTTCTGCGGGAGACCTCCAGTACTTCATCAGCTGTCACCTCAAGCACAGTAAGCTCACTAGAAGCTTTTAATCAGAACGAAGAAACATAATGTTCTAAAGTCCTGTTTCAAACTAAGCAACATATACGGTACTGTATAAGCAACCATATGTGTATTATGTTAACCTCCCACAAATAAGCATTTAGTCCTAAAATCTTTCAGCTGGGGTTTAAATACACCTTCTATGGCATTTTGAGCACTTTACGGGCACTTGCTTTATCGCTCGGCACTGTCATGGAAATCATAGAAAATGAACGGTCGCTTGTCTTTTTGTTGCTTTTAAAAGAAGTGTTCACTAGCATGAATAGACCTAAGCTTCCCCCCCCCCCCCCCCCCCCCCCCACTGAAGAACGGCTTACTTTCAAGATCTCAGGTGGATAAGTAGTTCCTTTTTTTTCTTTTTCATCAGAAAACCATCAAGCATTTAAAATGTGCAGATGTGTATCTATCTAATTCACACCTCAGCAAGGTGAGAAAGAGAAAGGAGTAAGTGATGCCAGGAAAAAATGACAGACCGGCAAGCTAACACATGCTTGGGCCCCCCCCGATGACCCTCTTGTGACAATTGGAGAGGAAGAGCAGGCGCTCTTAATGTCCTCATGGGCATGCTGGAGAGACAGATTCTTCCAAACGACTGCTTTACATGTTATCTCTACGTCCGTCCATGAAGTGGCCGAGTGACGATGACTGTTCGGATTTTAGGGGCTCTTAAACCCTGCGGCAAGGCCATCTGTCCGAACACGTCACGCCATCCTTAATTAGCCTGCTAAAGGTCAGCTTAGCACTTTTGCAATCAGGAATGCCCTTGGCTGCCGCCTGGGGCTTATACAGGAACGGTGTGCCAAGTACCCGAGGGTGATGAGCTGCAAGGGATGGAAAAAATGGCACGTTGCAACCGGTTAGGATGCTGCTGGTGTGCTTTTGTAGCCACGCGAACTCAAATCAGGGAGTCCTGTAGGGTGAGGTTAGCTCAGTCTGGAAAAGGAGAAATTAGTCATTCGAAAGGGTGACTATGTTTTTTTTTGTTTTTTTTAATGCGTTCATGGGGCGTGTTGTTGCCGCAGGAGAGAAGAATGACCCACACTGTGGATTAAAGCAACAAGCCATTTCAAATAAACCCATTAAACTGTGACAACTTCTCCCTCTGAGTTTCTCGCTCTCGCCATCTCTCTCGCAGCTATATCAGATAATAAAGTGCGTATGTACAGTATGTGTTGCTCCGCAGAGCCCGAGTCAGCAGGCTCGCCCCCTGTAAAAGCCTCTTGGCCATAGCTTGGTCGAAAAAAATTTCATTTTCCTCCAGCGTCAGAGAGCAAATTGAATTCTGACAGTAATTAATCTGCAACTGAAATCAGGCAAGTTTAAAGGGATAATATTCTGACTTTTAAACAGAACTGCAAAATGAAGATTAGCCATCTTAATAAAATTATGATTAAATCCCTTACCGGGTTTCACTCGGACACATTTATTAATAAAAAATGGATAAAAATTAGAACAGACATCGATTAATGCCTGGAGCATTGCAGCTCTTTTACACTCAGAGATGAGTTACTGTACTTTATCATATTTTATTGCTTACTACAGTGGCAAAATCTCTTCCTGAGGTTTCAAGAAACAACACAGACATAGTGGGAAAAAAAAAATAATTCCCTACAGAAAGTGAGTGGCACTGAGGATTAAGTGAAAATAAAGAGAGAGAAAAGGCAAATGCCTGTGAGGACTCACAAGTACTGAAATAGGTGGCGCAACCTTTGACCCGTCCCTCTCTCCCCGGACTGCCCCTTTGGCAATTGGCATAATGAGCAGATGAATCAAGATGTACACACCGTGGAGATGTAATCATCTTGGATAGGAATGGAAGAAGAGAAATACAGGCCTAAATTTATATTAAAATCTTTCTCAGAGCTTCCCGCCATGCTTATTTAACTTCAACCTGAGCCAAAGCTGATGCAACCAGTCTGTAACTGTCTTCCTACAAGAGCTGACACGCTAAATAACAGTTTCAAATGTGCAAACACCATAGCCATTCGGTTTAACAGTAACAAATAACTTACAAATAGGAGACGTTTTTTGTACTCATGTATTTAGCTAACCAATGTTCGGCCATAATTTAATCAGGAGCGCATTATGTGCACTTAACAGAAACCCTGGGTCAAGTATTAATCAGATTTCTTGCTAATTGGAGCTACAATTGCTTTAGAGCTCACACAAATTTAATAGTTTATTAAACTACATATATTTTGCACTGCTTTTAACTTACTACTAAACTGACACAGTAAATATTATATTGCATATTATACAATATATGTCTTCATTGTATCCATCTATAATAATTGCACTCGGTGTATATAACTGCTTCTCTATGTACTGTTTACTTAGAGAAACTTTCTTTGGGATAAGTTCATTAGTGTAGCAGCGGATTATATAGAGAAATAAAGATATTTTTTACCCTCATAAGTGTGTTCTCTTATTCTGCCCAGTCGAAAGTCCCGGTTTTACTTAAATGCCCCTCATACCTGTAGTATATTTTAATGTTTTTCATGATTGTTAGATCATTTCAAATCTAAACTCAGATTTTGTCTATGACAGATGTGAACTTGATATGCACGAAAAATCAAAGACATATTAACACATTGCCTGACTCCAAAAAAAAGTCACCATCTCAGAAGGGTCAAATCATTTGGCTGCATGAAGCGAGGAAAACGACTAAGAAGATTTGAAACTGCTGGAACTGGGTTAAGAACTCTGCAACACAAGATCAAAACCTGGAAGGTTCTGGAAGGGGTTCAGCTGTTGTAGGAGAAATGTGGTCGGAAATAATCATGGATGCATACCACTTAAAAGCCTTGGTGAAGCCTGGTTAAAAAAAATCTACAGTAAAAACCGTAGCTATTTTTTCCATACACACACAATGTGGTAAAAACACAAACTCAGTATTGGGCCTAAACAGCTGTGTAGCTATGAGAAAACCACTCGTTAGTGAGACTAAACAGAAAACGGGTTTCAATTTGCTAGGAAGCATAAAGATTGGAATGATGGAAAAAGGTCATGTGGTCTGTTGAGTGCAGATTGACCCTATTCCAGAGTGATGGGTGCTTCAGGGGTAAGAAAGGATCATGCATAGTGGATACTGTCGAAACATACTGGGATCATTTTCACACATGAACTCCACCACATTGTGTGCTGTAATCAAAGCTAAAAGTGATTGATTGAAATCTTAGAAATCTAGATTGAAAGATTGAAATCTAACATCAATCTCCTGCTGCCTGTATTAGAGGCGCATACAGAAGAAACATGGGAGCAAATGAAACCCAAATAAGGCAAATCCCTAAATGCGGGGTCTGGATTCTGTAGCGCATCGGGCTCATTAGATCGAACTGGCAGTTGTTCGAATCGTATAATTATATACCGTCTTGCCAGTAACACTAATTGAAAATGGGGAGATGCAGAGAGGAAAACAATGTTCGAATATTGCGCAGAGAAACGGCGTGCGAGAGAAAGAAGCCATGACGCTCGAGGACAGATACATACACATCCCCTGAATACATAATCTCATCGTTGACCTCACAGCCGCCATCACATGTTTGAACAACCAAACCCCAGAGCAAAAGGCTAAATGTTAGCATTAGCATATTGGCATTTCAAATGTATGTGCTTTTGGTACACGGTCATACAGTGTCATTTTCATTCCCTTTCTGTCCCCACAGCCTCTGTGTGCCTGTATAAAAGCTCGGGGTGTGAAGGCAAGGCTTGTTGGCATGGCTGAGGTTTGAATCCCATCAGTGCCATGTGCAGCCCATGGCCAGGGGACGCTGGAAAGCAATTGGCTGAAGTTTGTCTCAATGCTGAGGGTACAAGCCAATGTGGCACCTGTGCTCTGACATAGACAAAGACTCGGTTACTGAGGCAGCTACAAAAAACTGCAATCTGGGAAAAGATGAATAATCAAGAAATTTGAGAGCTATGTACACTTCCCACACTGAAATCCAGTGGAACATCTACAGTACCTATCCAGAAACTTGAAGAAATTATGACAGTAAAAGTGAAACCTTCATCCTAAAAGTATGGAACAACATATCTTGTACTGTCAGTCATACTGCTTACAAGTTTGGGCCCCTTATGAAACATAATGTTAAATGTTAGCTCAACCCCCTCTGGAGCTATACAACTGCTCCAGGCTCTCAAAATGTTACAACCGATGACCTATTTCAAGCAGATTCCTCAGGCTGTATTTATAGATATGCAATTAATAAAAGCAGATCAGTGGCATTTATTCAACTGCTGGATTGGGGTGGAATCATCAGAGATTGGTGAAGTTTAACCAGGAAAAGTCAAAAGTGCTGAGGTTTAAATTAGAGCAGGTAATACAGTAGGTGGTGCCATTAGAAGTTACTAAGGTTTAAGCAGAAATGGGCGACCATGAGATATCAGAGCTTGTTGAGGTTAAAATTAATGGAAGATGCTTAACCATTGGAGGTCAATAGGGCTTAATTAAAATTAAGATTCAGATTCAGGCCCATCAGGGGTCACTAAAGTTTACTTGAGTGGGAGAGGTAGTGCCATAAGAGGTCACTGAGGTTGAATTGAGTAGGAGAGGTGGTAGTCGCTGTAGAGAACCGGAGGAGCCTTTTGAGGAACTATGCAATAATGCAATTAACACAGTTTACAACCAATTACTTCTATGGTAATGAATTTTCCGAAAGAAAAAACGAATTCCAGAATTGCTGCAATGTACCAATTAACTTTATCCAGTTTGCATTTCCTAGACAGCAGCTCACATCCTGTGCTTGGTGGGTTTCCTCCGGGTACTCCGGTTTCCTCCCACAGTCCAAAGACATGTAGGTTAGGCTAATTGGCGTTCCCAAATTGCCCGTAGTGTGTGAATGAGTGAGTGTATGTGTGTGTGTCTGTGCCCTACAATGGATTGGCACCCTGTCCAGGGTGTACCCTGCCATGTGCCCTAAGTCTCCTGGGATAGGCTCCAGGCCCCCGTGACCCTGAATACAGGATTAAGCGGTAGAGATGATGAGTGAGTGAGAGTGAGTGTTATTATACTAGCTCATCACTGCTTTCAGCAAATCCGTTTTTTTTTTTTCTAAGGAGTGGCGAATATAATGAATCCTGCTTGTGTGTGACCTCTGTTTATGCTTCCATCTATTTTGCTACAGTAGCTTCTCCAAAACCTGGCACCTGAGATAATACAGCTTATTCATACTGTAAATGCTGTCAATTCTGAAGAACAAAAAAAAAATAATCTAAGCAAGAGAACTAGAGTTTGGCTTTTGTTAGACAGTCAATAACTCCAGGGATGGGCCACGTGGAGCATTTATTGTTGTGTGTCTCTGCTTTTGTGTCCACCCATTACCCATAAACATATGTGTGTGTGTGTGTGTGTGTGTGTGTCTTCATGAATCTGTTTTATCTGCCAGCTGTCGGGACGACGGTAGCCAAGCTGAAGCCTTTTGAAGTGCGACGCGAGCTATGCCGCCTTCACTTACGTGTGAAATGCCTTACAAACACGCGCGCAGCGATGCATTGTGTTCTGCAGAGAGCGTTCACACTAAATAAATCTCACGGATTTACAATTAAAATGAGGCAGAGCCTAAAGGGCAAAGAATGCAAGCAGACAAAATCAATTTTCATCCAGTTTTTGAGAGTCCGGATTACATGACGCAGCTCCGTTTCTCAACACCACCCTGGAGTAAATCACACAGCTTCTTGAGGGAAAAAAAAAAAGAAAAAGGAACTATTTGTCAAAAAGATCTCTTAATTTTTATGGAATACTTGTACAAATTGTGCAGTTTAATTATGACTAGTGTGACCACTATTAACAATCAAATGATGCACCAGAATTACAGCAAAGGGGTGAAAGGGATGGAGCTATCAGTTGTCTGTAGTTTAAACTATAGAAGGGGAGTGGCTATGTAATCACACGTTACCTGGGAAGAGTGGAGATACCTGAGGTCACTGACATTTAAATGATCAAAAGGGGTGGGGCCATCGGTAGTCATCTTGGCGTAAATTACTGAAAGGGGCGGTGCCATTGCACAGAAGAGGTAAAACCATTGGAGGCTACTGTAAATCAAATTAGTGGAGAAGACATTAGAGATCCAGCCAGAAGGAGCAGAACCATCAGACATTGCCGGCAAGTAAACTAGCAGAAAGCAAGTATACTAAGATGTTGTTGGCAGTTACCGAGAGCCTTCAAAAGTTTCCTGTAAATACAAGGAAGAGACTGGGATAGACAGCACCAGTCGAAAGTTTGGATACACCTTCTGATTCAATGTTATTTGTTTAGTTATTTAGTAATTAAGCGACAAACAACAACAATAACAGCATTCAGTTGTTAATTTAAGACATGAAGGTCAGCTGTCCTGGAACAGTTCTTATAAGAACAGTATTGTGTATAAGTGCATTTGCAAAACCCATCAAGCTCCATGATGAAACCAAAACGTACCTCGGCTGCAGAGGAGAAGTTCATTTAGAGTTACCAACCTCAGAAATCACAGATTAACAAACAGCACCGCAGATAGATAGTTGGATGGGTGGGTGGATGGATGGATGGATGGGTGGGTGGGTGGATGGATGGATAGGTGGGTGGATGGATGGATGGATGGATGGATGGATGGTTCGATGGGTGGATGGGTGGGTGAGTGGATGGATGGGATGGATGGATGGATGGATGGATGGATGGGCGGGTGGATAAATAGATAGATACTTTCTTGATACCAAAGGAAATTTCCTACATCCAGTAGCAAGGATAGTAACATAACATTGAGTAAACGTGTAGTATCAATTACAGATCATCAATCATATAGCCGTTAGAGCAGTTTAATTATGACTAGTGTGACCACTATTAACAATCAAATGATGCACCAGAATTACAGCAAAGGGGTGAAAGGGATGGAGCTATCAGTTGTCTGTAGTTTAAACTATAGAAGGGGAGTGGCTATGTAATCACACGTTACCTGGGAAGAGTGGAGATACCTGAGGTCACTGACATTTAAATGATCAAAAGGGGTGGGGCCATCGGTAGTCATCTTGGCGTAAATTACTGAAAGGGGCGGTGCCATTGCACAGAAGAGGTAAAACCATTGGAGGCTACTGTAAATCAAATTAGTGGAGAAGACATTAGAGATCCAGCCAGAAGGAGCAGAACCATCAGACATTGCCGGCAAGTAAACTAGCAGAAAGCAAGTATACTAAGATGTTGTTGGCAGTTAACGAGAGCCTTCAAAAGTTTCCTGTAAATACAAGGAAGAGACTGGGATAGACAGCACCAGTCGAAAGTTTGGATACACCTTCTGATTCAATGTTATTTGTTTAGTTATTTAGTAATTAAGCGACAAACAACAACAATAACAGCATTCAGTTGTTAATTTAAGACATGAAGGTCAGCTGTCCTGGAACAGTTCTTATAAGAACAGTATTGTGTATAAGTGCATTTGCAAAACCCATCAAGCTCCATGATGAAACCAAAACGTACCTCGGCTGCAGAGGAGAAGTTCATTTAGAGTTACCAACCTCAGAAATCACAGATTAACAAACAGCACCGCAGATAGATAGTTGGATGGGTGGGTGGATGGATGGATGGATGGGTGGGTGGGTGGATGGATGGATAGGTGGGTGGATGGATGGATGGATGGATGGATGGATGGTTCGATGGGTGGATGGGTGGGTGAGTGGATGGATGGGATGGATGGATGGATGGATGGATGGATGGGCGGGTGGATAAATAGATAGATACTTTCTTTTTACCAAAGGAAATTTCCTACATCCAGTAGCAAGGATAGTAACATAACATTGAGTAAACGTGTAGTATCAATTACAGATCATCAATCATAGAGCCGTTATGAAGACTTTATAGAGCATACTGTAAGTAGCAGACACATCTCAATATCAACTGTTCAAAATTATTATTATTGCCTATTTTGGATGCCTCCAGCATTGTTTTACAATGTAGAAAGAAATCAAGACCATGGAATCAGAATGCGTGTCCATTTTGTTTTACTGGTGCTGTCGGTTTGACCTATAGTAAATGTGTGAAGCCATCGGAGATCACAATCACTGAAGACCTGGAGAAATTCTTTGACGTCGCAATATTTTAAATAAGCATTAATCTGTCATGTCCATGTACTTCAAAACGTTACTGTTTGTTTTGATACGGTACTAAAATATAGCGCATACAAGTGTAACAAATTGATGGAACATCTCTGTAAGGGTGGCTCAATTGTTCTGTGGGCAGGAGCCTTTTATTTCACTTAGTCCACTCATCACCTTCGAGTGTCTATTGTTTACTTCGTCTCCTTCTTTTTAACTGATCACCATTATCCTATGCACATACAGTATATACAGCACATGGCATGAAAGCTTACTGACTTCATTTGATGAAAGGAAAGTAAATCACATGTTATTTCCTTCACAGTGACCCTGCATTCAGGAATAGTTGAATGTGTTCAGGGTTCACGATAACCATATTTCTGCATAACAAATGATTGTAGTTTCATAGCCGTGCTAGACAAAAGCAGAGCAATTACCACAAAATCATTATGATGAATTCATACAGAAATTATTGTATTGATTTTTTTTTCCCTTTATTGATTTTGCTCTAGAAAGGCTTGCCCTTTAATTACTCTTAGATAATATGAAAGAGTAAACCAGTAGTCATTCACAAACATATTTATATCCAAATACACCATAACAAGTAAAAAAGCCTCTTGTTTATTAATGTGTAGCTCCATGTTTATGATCATCATCAAACTTTCCCATTCATTAACCAACAGACATTAGCATATGAATAACATATGAAGACAACGGAAATAATTGCGACACTCATTATCTTAGTGGAAGTGAAGAGGGTCAGAGGCCAGACATTTAATCAACACGCATCATGTTCAGAGTGATGATGAAAATAAGCCAACATGATGAGAATGGAGATCTTAATCAAAAAATGTTTTAATAATTGAAATTATTCTGGATGCATTTTTCCATCATCTGAAAATCAACAGAATGCAGAGTGCAAATGTCTGTATCAGTATCCTACATGAAGAATATAACATTGGACGAGTGTTGTAATATAATTGAAATGATGATGCGATGAAGTGCACCATCAAAACAAGTTTTTTGTTTTGTTTTTTAAGTTTGAATGACCGTGACAAGATGTTATTAAGACAACATATACATCCTGAAAACAACAAAGTTTATGCAGATTAATACCTTTTTGCACAACATCCGACCACATCCTCTGCAACGATTTAACAACCAAAAAATCATGTTCGGTGCTTGAAATTTCCAGATGATTATCTCAATATAAATTTGTACACTAAGCTGGTGTGGCCTAAGCAGAATCTTTGTAAATGAAACCAACAGATACTACATGTTACACGGCACAGGAATACACTTGTAAAAAAAATTTTTTTAAAAGAGGCAAAAATTAAATAACCTGACCAGATCATTATTAAAGATGAATGAATTTATGATTGAATAAATAAGCGAGACATGGTGTTTTAATGGCTAGCCCTGTTCCCACAAACAAAAGGGGGTTTGGGGTCTCACACCCAAGCCTATGTACGTGGAGTTTGCCCGGTTTCTTCCAAATACTCTGGTTTCCAAAGACCGCCATTTCCAGTTTACCCATAGTGTGTGATTGGGATTAGGTGTGGAATGCGGATAGGATCAATGAACCCTACACAGGATAATCAGTATAGATATTGAATGGATGGATGGATGCCCTGCAATGGATCGCGTGCCTTAAGTTTCCTGGTATAGGCTCCAGGCCCCTACGAGACCTTGTATATACAGTAGGATTAAGCGGTATTGTAATGTGCGATGAGTAAGTGAGTGAGAGTGGTTGGATGGATGAATGGCAATGCTAACAGTTTGACACTGGGATACACTAATAGTGCTTTTAGACACATATTAATATCTATTTAAAACACTCTGTCTGGGCAGTCTCAGTAATATCTTCATATTGCATCCCTCTATAGAGAAAAAGACCCATAATATTGTGCAATATTGTCACGAATGGATCTGCTTAATTTTTTCATTTCAGTCTTCTGACCCAAAAGTGAACTCCACCCCATCTGAAACAGAGGAGATCAGCTCTGCCCATTTTGTATACGGGCTCCCGGGCGTGTTGCAGTGTCCAAATTCTCAGTGGATGAATTATTTTTCTTGAATAATGAATTCTGTTATAGCCCACTGTGCATACTGCTAATGAAAGTACCAGAATGCATAGTGATTATTTTGACAAAATCCTGATGAAATTTCATTACAAGGACAATGATGTTGGCTACATGTATGCGAAAAAATGTTTTATATAAAAGAGCCACTTTAAAGAGCTAATTCATTGACAAACAACACATCACAGCTATCTTAGTGTAGAATGGAACAATTTATCCAGAATTCCCTGAAGCCTATGCATTTTTACTTTTTAAAGAAACTGGCGTGGAATGATTTTGAGATGGTGTTAATAGTATGCTGATAATAGTAAAGTGAAATTGTTCTTTTTAGTAAATACTGGTATTCTTTGGTTGACAAGGGGAGCTTCTGGGTCACTATGGAATTTTCATTGAAACTTCATTGAGATTTCCTTGAAACATCAATGAAACGGGGCCCTTCATAAGACAAGAAATAGTTTTGAATTCTTGTTTCTGATTGGTCACTAGGTGTTGGGTACATTTCAATCATAGTACCTCATAGGTTTGTGTATTAATGTATTTATTCTAATTAGTTATCTTTATTAGAATATTGTTGTGTAATGAGTAATAAGCCCTTTTGGGGACATGACATTATAGTTAAACAATACAGTAGCATCTTACTGTAAGTAAAAGTAAGAAAAAGTAGAAGTACCCAATTTACACCTAATAGTCAACAGGTGGCGATATATCTGCTTCAATGGCACTGTAGTTACAGTATGTAATGCAATGCAGAAATGTAGTGAGGTAAAAAAAAAAAATCACAGATATTTGCTGCACGATGTAATAGAGTACAAGTAAAAAGTACAGACACATGTAATATGCACTTAAATACAGTAACAAAGTAAATGTACTTTCTTACCTTCCATTTCATGGCCCTGGAAGCAATTTGTTCGACCATACAGAAATACCTGGACATACACATTTAATCCGTTCCAGAGGCGGGTTCTTAAGATGAAATTTTGTATGGCGAAGCATATTTTCCCTTTGGAAATCATGTAAATGCAGATAGTCCGTTCCAGCCACCTAAAAATATTTCCAAAATTATTAGGCTCCAACACAATAATCATATTTTTGCATATTAAAAAATCTTTCTTTCTGTTTTCTTCTTGCTAATGTCCTTGCTAAGATTCTCGGGAGCCATGTTGCTATGTCTTCACCAAATCTTGCACAAAATGAAAACACACACACACACACACACACACACACAAAAAAAATACATAAAATCATTTTGCTTGGCTTTCCACTGATGGAAATGGCTCTCGGACATACGCACAACCGTTCTGTTGAATTCATTTGTTCATATACCAAAAATGCTTTGTATGCCGAAGCAAATTTCTTGCTAAATTTCAGTTCTTAAAGTGATCATTCGTAAGGCGGGAGTGTTTGTAAACAGATGTTCCACTATATATCCTAGCTGGACATTAGAACTTTGAGACAAACTGAAAATGTGCTTATACAGTGTGTCGATCATACGGCTGATCAGGCTTCCCTGTGGGGGGTCTGTTCTGGCAAGGCAACCAGTGACACGGGCAACACACACACATGCAGATGTGTTCACAGGCATGTCAATGAGGTGATATTACATCAGCCCCAACATCGCACAGCTGTCAGTGTGTGTGTGCTATGCTGTGATGTGCTGCGCTGTGTGGGCCCACTGGGCATCCTGTCAGGCATGTTCAATCTGGCCAGCAGCAACAGGGCCTGAGCGGGGCTGTTAGCGCACCTCAACAGATTCAAATAAGCACCTAGTGTATTTACCATCAACTATAAAGTTCAACACACAAATTTACACAATTTTCAACTCAAGTTGATTCTTGGTGACCTTGAGACTTGGTGACCTTTGCTGCATTTGTCTAGCAACAAAGCTAAACAACTTTTCTGGCTAGAGAAATTATTAGGTCAATTTAAACAGATTTACAGATTTTATGAACACACCGTCCTGCATTCAATATGGTTTGCCACTTCACATAAAAGCTACTGGTTAGATTAGCTCTGTTTATAAGAAAGTACTTTATTTATCTATATCTACAAACTACAAAACTACAATCAATCACTATCAAAATAATCCCCTTGTACAGCAATACAGCACTCGCAGCATTCCTGCCACATCTGGAATATGTCCTGGGAGTCTTCTTTTCAAAGCCTGTCAAGCACCTCCTGTGATTCGCAATGGATCTCCACAGTAGTGTCAAACCGGCGACCTTTGACCTTCATCCCCAGGAAGAGGGCGAAGTCTACAGCGAGTAGGTTGGGTGCGAAAGTGAGATCATATTGTTTCCGGCAAGAAACTCATGTCTGTGGTGAGCTCGGTGACAGAATGCACTGTCGTCATGGAACATCCAGTTTTTCTCTCAAAACACCTTGAACGACTCATTGCAGCATCGCCGATTTCAAACATCTCTGTGACAGACTTGTCCAGTTTCACGCAGAATTTTATGTTCACTCTTTGTTCTAACTTGCTGTTCATGATGAAATATGGTTGTGGTAACACCTGTGGTCAGAATCGCACCAGTCGCATTGCTTCCGATGTACACAGGATGTCTTTTGGCACACTGACTTACTGTATGAAGGTTGGTGCTCTCTGTGACTGTGCATGCAGCCGTGTGCTGCCATCTGCTGGCATTTTCCAAATCTGGTCTCAAAACTTTTTGACACCACCAATATATGTTGAGAGGTTGAAAGAATATGATATGCTGTATATTGAGATATGTTGAGAGTAGGTTCTATTGACTCACCATCAGTGTGACAGATTTGCACTGACAGCAACACTCTTTAATATATTGGAAGCCTTTTAGCTATTTTTTATCATGCTTAAGTGTTGCCGACACCGCACACAAGTATAGGATGTGGTGAAAACATGACCAGCGGGTAAAACAAGATGTCAGGATAAAAATACATGGCTACACCGACAAAAGCACATGGAGTAAACAAAACAAAACCACTAGCTAAGCTTACATAATGCTCTGACAATTTTATGTACCTGACTTAATCATAATTCATATGACACTGAATACGAATTGATTCAGGAAACTTTGACAAACAAAAATCTTCCCTTTCTATATTGGGTGAAAAAAAAGAAGAAGAAGAGAGGAAAAAAACACTGACGCACTCAGATACATATTCCATTAATAATTAGAAATTCATGGTAAACATCTTCAAATGTGATGATGCTTCATTTTTCACAGGAACATCGCAAGGACCATAAGTGCCTCATTAGCATCGGCCAAGTGTCGCTAGCAGATGAATGATAAGTGCTTCGTCATGCTAGCAAAGAGGCTAAATGTTTAACTGTTTTCAGAGCAGTGCACAAGCAGATCAGTGACTGTGTAAAGGGTATTCACAGCGAAAAACGCATACGCACAGAGCCAGAAAGAGAAAAGGCGTTAATCAGTCGCCATCACTGCAGGCACCGTCTCTAATTGTGAATGCAGCGGCTGTGAGGTGTTGATTTAATTAAGCTGTTTGTCAGGGCACAAAAACTACGAACTACAAACACGGACTTGTTAAGTAGTGGGAAAACGAGGGCCATTCACCCGCACTCCAGAAGGAGACACACATGCATACAAACCTACACACACACACACATGATTAGCATCAAACCAGTGCTCAATACAAAGAAAGAAATGATTAATATTTAATCAGGGCAGCAGTGGAGGAGGGCAGAGTCTTTTATGTACAGTTTAGCACCACGGGGAAACACTGCTTCCCTAATTAAGAGGCCTTGTTTTTGATTTTTTTGATTCGTAATAGATCTTAATCAGTGCAACTCCACATAACCACTATGTCGGGTGGAATGGGGAGGAGGGAGGACTCTAATGATTTAGAAAACAAGTGCCAACAGGTCAAATTGGTTTAAATGACAGAACATTTCTGTGGGGTTTTCCGTTGTGTGTCTGTGTATCATGTGATAGAACTGCTGGTTAATAGAGCTTGGCTGAAGGTTCATGGTCATGGAGTACCACTTCCCAGAGGACAACTTCTATATCTTGGGAGACAAAATTGTGATTCGCATTTCAGCCTCAATATAGTTTCTATTTTGTCTGGTATGTTCTGGATGTGTTATAATATAGGTTGGCCCTTCCCTTGCCATCAGGATGCCATCAGGTGACAAGTACTCCCCTGCCTGGAGATATATTTGTCATTTCAGTGGTAGTTTCTTACAGGGTTGCTGGCTTGATACCCAATTGTGTTTGAGTGGTTGAGGGCTGCTCAAGCGCCCGACAGCTGCAGACTGGCAGTGCTGAGACTCTAACCAGGGACCTTCTAATCAGCAGTCCACCAAGCTATCACTGCCCATCTTGTTTTTAAATCCTCCCTACTGCAGTAACAGGGCGTTAAAATTCTTCTTACCCATAAAGCTCAGAAAAGTTCTCAAAAAGTTCAATTTGAAAAAGATCTTCATATCTACCTATACATATAATAAAACTGTAAAGTTGGCGTGTCTGTAAAGATATTTGCCTCAAAATTCAACAGGTGGCACTGTACATTTTTTAATACGCGCTTATGAGTGTGCAATTAAATTCCATGCGAATGAAGTCGCGGGGACATCTAGTAGTTAATATTAACGATTGCATAATAAACCTATGTTGTATGAGGGTTTGATCAATCATTTTCATACAGGATATCATTTTTAAATGAGGTCTAACATGCAAAACACGGCACAGCCTCCGAGTACTCAGGTTTCCTCCCATCACATGCAGATTCGAAAATATCATCTAGGTAACACCCTAGAATCAAATCTGTTCATTCAGCCTATAAAGTCAGATATTGCTAAGAAAAAAAAAGTGGTGATGAGAATTCAGTGATTTTCTTTATTTGCTCATGATCAACCATGAGATGCATCTGTGAGGGTGGGATGAGAATAGATTGAGTTTGTAAAGTGAGCACTCTGATTTCAAAATCATTTTCAATTCAGTTTTACCTTTAACAATGTCGCAAAGCAGCTTTACAGATAATAAAATAGGGAAATTATAATGATCAGATTTCCCCTGATGAGCAAGCCGAGAGTGATGGTGGCAAGAACAAACTCCCTGTGATGGCAATTGGAAGAAACCTTGACAGGAAACAGACTCACCAGGGAACCTAGCCTCATTTGGTTCACTATCAGCTCCTTTGTCTTGTTCAGAAGAAGGTTGTTCCTCTGACTCCAGTTCTCCAGATTTTTAATTTCCGCCAGGTAGGTCATCTCATTGTTGATCAGGCCACCACAATGGTGTCATCAGCAAACTTGATAATGGTGGTGGAGTTGGTAGTGGCCACACAGTCATAGATGTACAATAACTCCCTCCACATTCACCACTAAGTTGGAGTACCTGAGACTCATCTATCATAGATGTACAATAACAGGGGGCTTAGGACACAACCCAGTTCTGAGGGTGAGGGAGGCTGAGACATGTCTGCTTATCCTTACTGCCTGTGGTCTGCAAGTTATGAAGTTAGAGATCCATGGACATAGATGGGCTGAGTCTCAGGTGCTCCAGCTTGGTGGTGAATGTGGAGGGAGTTATTGTATTAAATGCTGAACTGTAGTCAACACACAGTATTTTAATACAATTCCCCTTCCTAGTGTCCAGGTGAGATAGTGATGAGTGAAGGAGGTGAGACATGGCATGATCTGTTGATCAGTTTGGACGGTAAGAAAATTGTAATGGATTCATTGTGTCAGGTAGTGAAGAGATAATAAAGTCTCTGATCAGTCGTTCAAGGCACTTCATCATTATTAAAGTCAGGACTATAGTAGCCGTTCAGGGAGATAGTCGTTGAGGGCAGCAAGATGGGGTTCCTTTGGGACAGGAACAATGATGGACCCATTTAAGCATGTGGAGATTTCTGATTAAGATAAGGAAAGGTTGAATATTACTGTGAACACTGGTGCTAGCTAGTCAGTGCAGGCTCTGAGGACTCGACCTGGGATGCCTTCTGTGATGATACCTTTTTGAGAGGTCTCTTGGATTTCTTGTACATTTTAGGATACTTTAGGATATTTTTCCCCACTCAAATTCATTTCCTCTGAGAGTTTGGTCCATTTGATGAAGTGTGAAAGCTGTTTTTGATCATCAGTTATCGAAGATGTACATTTTTGAGGCTACATGCTGAGTAACATAACTGCTTCTACTTGATGTCATGATACGTCATGATATTTAGGGATCAAGTCTCATGATGGAAAAAGGTGTGTTCTGGTCAAAGATGGAGACAGGACACCTTACTAATTAAGCAAACCAAGTTTTTCATAGGTGCATGCACTGAGGACGTCCCAAAAAGTCTATGTATTGTTTGGTCCTGCAACACCTCATCAGTTACAGATATTTCCTCATGATGACATGCCATGTATTCAACAAAGCTTTGTGCTTCATTTGAGTAATGATACCAAAGGAATCCATGCCAATAAGCCTAGAGACTACTGTGTTGGAAAAATGCTGCTTAAAGGCGATAAAGCACAATCAGACTATGGACCAGATGGTGTTCTATATGAAAAACAAAACCGTAATAATGAGCCTAGAGTTCATACTGATTCCTTTGAGATTTTTCCCTGATTTTCTGCTTACTTAGTCATAGCCAATTCCCATCTCTCTGTTAGAACACTCTTGAGACAAGAAACCTTGAGAGGAACCAGACACAGCACGGAACCCATCCTCATTTGGGTGATAACGGGGATTGTGGGGATTGATCTGCAGTCATACTGTGTGTTAGGCAGCTGAAAGTTCAGTATAACAGTTGATGTATGGAGTCATTATTGGAGGCTCAGGCAGACTGTAGGAAATTCCAGTCCTGAACTATCGAGCAACTGCAGTCACAAGTCCTCAGAGAACAGCTGTTTGCATCAGCCGAGGTTAGGATCGTCTTCATGGTAAAGTGGAACCATCCCCAGTCACCACACGCATCCCAAACAGACCATGCGGGGTCTCCGTGCGACAAGATCGCCAACTCAGAAGCGGGATACCAGGACGAGTCAGACAGGCCCAGACGGCAGAGGGGGTCTGAATCACTGTCAGTCTAAGGCAAATCTATTTACAAAAATGCTTGGCTAAATAAATCTTTTTTTAAACTGAGGCCTGAATTTATTGGAGAGCTATTCCATAACTTTGGGGCTTTGTAAGAAAAAGCTCTGCCCCATGCTATAGTTTTATAATATGTGTTACTGACAAGCAGCCTGCATTCTTAGATTGAAGTAGGCGTGGCTGATCATAAGACATTAGTAGTTCACTCAGATACTGTGGTGCGAAACCATTTAATACACAAAAAATATATATAAAGTATAAAATACTTTATACATCAAAAGCAGTATTTTAAAATTTAATTTGAAGCCAAGTGGTTTACCTGCTCTAACACACCCAGTTCAATTCATGAAGAGCTGTTAATTTGCTGATTATTTGTGTTTCAGGTGTATGAAAGGCTCTTGCACCATGGTAAAACAAATCTGTGTATATGTAAAAGCAAAATACATGAGAAAGTATCAGAGAGAGTAGTAGTAGCTGTAGTATTTCTATCTGTAGCTGAATCAAATACACTGGATGTCTCTAATATGTGTCCAATGTGTGACTCACCATCTGCTTGTTTGGCCTCTTTTACGCTTCTCTTTCACTACCCCACAGCATCTCCAAGATTCACAGCTTTTATATTGGCTGCTCTGAAAAACCAGGCTGCAAAATGGCTGTTTTGAAATCTAGGTCCAAATGGTGCACTGGCAACGTGTTTGTCCTGAGGTTAGGATCTGTAGCGAAGACGTCCCACCTGTCTCACACTTTCACTGATAATCTTCACATTGTAGGATAAGTATCAACCAGATTTTAGATGGAGTGATTTACAAAACACGTACTTTTAAGTGTGACATTTGTAATCTGTTTTCATTTAATTGGAATTGTGTATGAGTAATACACACACGCATTTCAAACGTGAAGCAGGCCATCAGATCTTGTCTTTGGTGTACTGAGAAAACTCTTTACCTTGATGGTATCCAAGCACTAGTGAAATGCCGGGATTCATTTTATAGAGTAATAAAGGTAGGTTTTACTCCCATAATTGTGTTCTATTATTCTGTACAATTAAAAGACACAGTTTGACTTGAACACCTCTCGCACATATGTCATGCTAACCCTAACCCTAACCCTTACCCTATAACAGCTTCAGCTCTTTTCTGAAGGCTTTCCGCAAGGTTTAGGAGTGTGTTTATGGGAATTTCTGATTTCCAGAAAACCCTTTGTCGAGCACAAACACTGATGTTGGACAAGAAGGCCTGGCATGCAGTCTCGATTCATCCCAAAGGTGTTCTATTGGGTTGAGGTCAGGATTCTGTGCCCTCCAGTCAAGTTCTTCTGCACCAAACTCGCTCATCCATGTCCTTATGGACCTTGCTTTGTGCACTAAAACACCTCCTGTTGCGCGTCCTCAAACTGTTCCCACAAAGTTCGGAGCATGAAATTGTCCAAAATGTCTGCTGAAGCATTAAAAGCATTAAGTGCATTTCATTGGAAGTAAGGGGTCGAGCCCATCTCCTAAAGGGTGACCGTGTCGTGGAAAAACTCCCTTGAGTTGACAGTTGGGAGAAACCTTGAGAAGAAACAGAATTTACGGGGAACACATTCTCAATTGAGTGATAGCGGATGAGCAGGGATTATCCTTACTGTGTGTAAGGAGGCTGGAAGTTCAATATATATTGAGTAAAAATCAATCCAAAAGAGGAAAAATTAATGCTGAAGTAGAAGATCCCTCCTATATGTTCATTATAACTAAAAAGGTTAAATAAGATGCTTCACATGTTATGTGCTTATCTATCCTTATTGGCCCTGTAAGCTTAAAACAAACACTGTCTTATCACTTTGCGCAAGCCCCTTTTATCTCCTCAAGCACAAAGGCATTGTGACGAAAGTTGTTATTAAAAGTTTATTTTAGGTGTCTGAAAGCCAGTCTTCAGATAGATGGTACAAATGTTTTCTGCCAGAGCAAAGTCAAGCACCTCGACTTAGATGAGCTAATTGCTGAAAGTGCAACTGAGAGAGAATGTACAGATAGCAGATTAATGGATTTAGTCTGGGCCAAGTGGAGCGAAAGATCCATATGTTTTACAGTTTGTTTAGCAGAATGATTATAGTCTCTCTCTCTCTCTCTCTCCTTCTCTCTCTTTGCCATCTCTCTTTCCTTCTTGTCCAGGAGAGCAGCTGCAGGAAATGAAGCGGGTGAGGAGATAAGACTGGACGTTTATCTGATATGGTTCCTAAGCAACGGGGCACAGGCTTGCATCAATAAAAGTTAAAGAACACTAGGTGCGAGAGGCGAGCCAGGCGGAAGAGCGAGGTGGGCAAACACACCACGGTGTACACACTTACACAAACATCCACACTGAAGCCACGTTCTAGCGTATCATGAGTGGGTTCATCGGGGTACACTGGTTTGCACGGATCCGAATTTTCCAATAATATTCAGAATAATGGCCCAATCACAATAAAAATGCATCATACAAATAAAACCGAAACCCCCTGATCTGATCCTGCCCAATCAGAATGAGGTGTAAAAAAAATCAGGTGGTGTAAACTTTTGATAATCCATTCCATATGCAAATATTAGCCATGTAAACACTTGATACAAGCGTTTCTCTCTTATCAGAATAAATATATTCTTTATGTGCATGTTTGCTCAACGTAGGTGATGTGGCAAGTCTGGGGAGGGAAATTTTGCTTCGACTGTATTCCTGATCAGTAAACTCTGTGAGAACAACGTTTTCCCGCCGGAGTTACCCTTATCCTGACTGATCAAGGAGCACTGATTGGCTCAACATTTCACATGTAGTAAAGCATCTAACCAATCCCCCACACATAACCCACATTTGAGACTGAATTCTTAAGCAAGCATAAAGCAGAAGGTAAGATTTACGAGAAAAAGATGGAAAGCCAAACCTAACCTTCAAATCATTGATGCACTGTGTGTTTTGACACCTTTCTATAAGAACTGGCAACCCTTCTCAGCAAGTTGATCTACAGTATCGCTTCTACTGGATTGTATTACTTGACCACTGCAGACTAAGAACATCCAACAAGAAGTGGGTAAATGCCCTGACCCAGTCATCTACGCATTACAACTTGGCCAATATCACAGTAGCCAGGGTTGCCAAATGCACAATATCTTATTAAAATGACACCTGAAAGTGGGTAGGATAAATTAGGCAGCAAGTGAACTTTTTGTCTGTGACATTGTCTTGTGGGAAGCAGAAAAAATGGGCAGCATAAAGATGTAATCGACTTTGACCAGGGCCAAATTGTGACACCTAGATGACTGGATCAAGGCAACACCAAAACAGGAGCTCTTGTTAGATGTTCTCGGTCTGCAGCGGTCAGGACATACCAAAAGTGGCCCAGGGATGGAAAACAACAGGGCCATGGGTGACCAAGGCTCACTGATGCATATGCTGGCCTGTGTAGTCTGATCCTATAGAAGAGCTACTGTAGCTCAAATTGCTGAAAAAGGCTGATACTGGTTCCCATAAAAAGTTGTCACTCAGTGCATCACTGCTTTGTTCGCCAAAGGGGAACGTACTCAATATTAGGTGGGTGGATCATAACGTTATGGCTGATCGGAGTGTAGATGTTGCACAATTGGAAGGTAAGTGGTTATAGATGGTATACATACTGTAAATGCTGATGATGTTTTGGGCTGCACGGTCGCTTAGTGGTTAGCAATATTGCCTTGCACCTACAGGTCCTGGGTTTGATTCCCAAGTCATGTCTGTGTGCATGGAGTTTGCATGTTCTCCCTGTTTGGTAGGTTTCCTCCGGGTTCTCCAGTTTCCTCCCACTGTCCATAGACATATCGATTTGGCTAATTAGTGTTCCCAAATTGCCTGTAGTGTGTGAACGTTTTTTTCTAGTTGGAATAAAGTTCAAACTTACTTAGAACCAAAAAAAAAAAAAAAAAACTTTTTCTTAAAGAAGACGCAGGAAGCAGGTGCCAAAGCAATGTGATAAATGTGAAAACTAAATTGTTAGGTAGGTAGTTGTATTGGGGTGTGGGGGTGGGGGCTTAGAGGTTAAGCCATTGGTGCACTCTCATGCAGACAATGCCTCTGTGTTTCCACATCAAAGAAACTGGAATATCTAACATATCCCAAACACTGTGTGTGTGTGTGTGTGTGTGTGTGTGTGTGTGTGTGTGTGTGCGTGTGTGTGGTGTGTGTGTGTGTGTGTGTGTGTGTGTGTGTGTGTGTGTGTGTGTGTGTGTGTGTACAAGTTCAGGCTTGCTGTGAATCCTTGTTTGTGCTGTAATGGATCAGACAGGCTTGGATGGTCTTGAGAAGCCCAGTGGAGTCTAAGCCGAAAGGTCATGTGGCGCTTTGTGAAAATCGAATGTGACGATGTTAGAAAAGAGGGTGCTGAGTGTATACACACTTTGCTGGAGACATCCCTGTGTGTCTGTGCCTTTCAGGTTTGTTGACAGGTTTATGCACTTTTAGCTGACCTTTCTCTTCAGCCCAAAGAGATATATTCATATCTACTTTATAAAATACACTTTTATGTAAAAAAAAAAAAAAAAAAAAAAGATCAGTAATTTATTTTCTATACTGCTTTATCCTGTACAGGGTCACGGGAAGCCTGAAGCCAGAGTCCAAGGAGTCCTGTTTGTCTTTGGACTGTGGGAAGAAACTGGAGCACCTGGGGGAATCCCACCAGGCACAGGGAGAACATGTAAACTCCACACACACAGACCTGAGGTGGGAATCGAACCCCGTCCCCAGAGGGGTGAGGCCACATTGCTAACCACTAAGCCAGCATGTCACCAAAACAGGATTTAACAGCAAGTGTTGTTAATGATGTTATTAAGAGTGAACAGAACAGCTTCTTTATATTAGCAGAGCAGTTTGATTCCAAAATGAGATATATCCATCTTGGCAGTTTGTGCATTATTGCTTTGAGTCATAAGGGTGTGAAAAAGCACAATCATGTGATCATTCGCCAAAACAAGTGATTGTCCAATAATGGTGTTTATCTTATTTTGCTGTTAAACTGCTCAGATGGTTTATTGGCCTGTAGATGAGGTTTTGTCCTGTGACTCACCGTCAGTGACAGAGTAAGCAAGAGAGTGACAGCCAACAAACAGGAAACACTAGATTTATTTACCAAAGACATTAAAAGTGTTTGTTTTTTTTCAGCCACTTACAGTGCTCACAAAGAGCCAGAAACATCACACACACTTGCATGCACACATGAAGGCACACACACACACACACACACACGCGCGCACACACACACACGCACACACACGCACACACGCACACACACGCACACACACACACACACACACACACACACACACACACACACACACGCACGCAGAGGTGCCTAATGTGGCTTATGTCAGACTGATTCAAGCATAACTAATCAATCTGACACCTCAGAGGCTTTGCGTGTGCATGTTTGTGTATACACACGTGGACAAAATTGTTGGTACCCTTCGGTCAATGAAAGAAAAACTCACAATGGTCACAGAAATAACTTTAATCTGACAAAAGTAATAATAAATAAGAATTCCATGAATGTTAACCAGTGAAAGTCAGACATTGCTTTTCAACCATGCTTCAACGGAATTATTTAAAAAAATGAACTCATGGAACAGGCCTGGACAAAAATGATGGTACCCCTAACTTAATAGTTTGTTGCACAACCTTTTGAGGCAATCACTGCAATCAAACGATTCCTGTAACTGTCAATGAGACTTCTGCACCTCTCTGCAGGTATTTTGGCCCACTCCTCATGAGCAAGCTGCTCCAGTTGTTTCCGGTTTGAAGGGAACCTTTTCCAGACAGCATGTTTCAGCTCCTCCCAAAGATGCTCAATAGGATTGAGGTCAGGGCTCATAGAAGGCCACTTTAGAATAGTCCAATGTTTTCCTCTTAGCCATTCTTGGGTGTTTTTAGCTGTGTGTTTTGGGTCATTGTCCTGTTGCAAGACCCATGACCTGCGACTGAGACCCAGCTTTCTGACACTGGCCAGCACATTTCTCTCTAGAATCCCTTGATAGTCTTGAGATTTCATTGTACCCTGCACAGATTCAAGACACCCTGTGCCAGATGCAGCAAAGCAGCCCCAGAACATAACAGAGCCTCCTCCATGTTTCACAGTAGGGACAGTGTTCTTTTCTTGATATGCTTCATTTTTCCGTCTGTGAACATAGAGCTGATGTGCCTTGGCAAAAAGTTCCATTTTTGTCTCATCTGTCCATAGGACATTCTCCCAGAAGCTTTGTGGCTTGTCAACATGTAGTTTGGCATATTCCAGTCTGGCTTTTTTATGATTTGTTTTCAACAATGGTGTCCTCCTTGGTCGTCTCCCATGTAGTCCACTTTGGCTCAAACAACGACGGATGGTGCGATCCGACACTGATGTTCCTTGAGCATGAAGTTCACCTTGGATCTCTTTAGAAGTCTTTCTGGGCTCTTTTGTTACCGTTCGGATTATCCGTCTCTTTGATTTGTCATCAATTTTCCTCCTGCGGCCACGTCCAGGGAGGTTGGCTACAGTCCCATGGATCCTAAATTTCTGAATAATATCTGCAACTGTAGTCACAGGAACATCTAGCTGCTTGGAAATGGTCTTATAGCCTTTACCTTTAACATGCTTGTCTATAATTTTCTTTCGAATCTCCTGAGACAACTCTTTCCTTCGCTTCCTCTGGTCCATGTTGAGTGTGGTACATACCATGTCACCAAACAACACCGTGACTACCTGGAGCCCTATATATAGGCCCACTGACTGATTACAAGATTGTGGACACCTGTGATGCTAATTAGTGGACACACCTTGAATTAACATGTCCCTTTGGTCACATTATTTTCAGTATTCTCTAGGGGTACCATCATTTTTGTCCAGGCCTGTTCCATGAGTTTATTATTTTAAATAATTCTGTTGAAGCATGGTTGAAAAGCAATGTCTGACTTTCATTGGTTAACATTCATAGAATTTTTTTAAATTATTACTTTTGTCAGATTAAAGTTATTTCTGTGACCATTGTGAGTTTTTCTTCCATTGACCGAAGGGTACCAACAATTTTGTCCACGTGTGTATGTGTGTGTATGTGCATGTGTGTGTATTAAGAGTAATCGTATTCAGAATTAAATTCAAAGTGGGTGTTTGCACATTTTTCTAAATGTCCTTCCACATCTCTCTCATTCCTTCATTCCTTTTTTCCTTTTTCCTTACTGCATTCTGTCCGTTCTTTCTTTCTTTGTTTTTTATTGTTTAAGTTTGTCTTTCTTTCCTTCATTTTCTCACTTTCTCTCTTTCATTCTTTCTTCCTCGTTTCTTCCTTCCTTTGTTCTTTCTTTTGTTGTTGTTTTTTCTATGTAAAATTTCATTTTTTTTAACTTTGTTCTTCTTTTCTTTCTTCTTTTGTTCTTTCCTTTGTTTTAATATTTAATTCTTTCTTTCTTTATTTGTTCCTTCATTTGCGTTATTATTAAATTCTTTCTTTCCTTCCTTCTTTCTTCCTTCATTTGTTCTGACTTTTATTTTTATTTAATTAACTCTTTTTCTCCTTTCCTTCCTTTGTTCCTTTTCTGCTTCCTCCATTACTTCCTTCCTTTGTTCTTTCTTTCCTTTATCTTTCTTCCTTTGCTTCCTGTCTGTATTTGTTCACTGCAAGCAATGCATTGCTATTCAGCTTCATTGATCAGTGCATACACGCTGAATCTTTCAAGCTTAAAAAGTCTTGTAGAGAAACTTCACAGTTTGTTTGCATTCCCATTAAATTCGATTTCTGCACTTGAAAGATGCTTTTATCTAAAGTACCCGTCATGTGAGGCAGAAATCAAACCACTCAGTGAGCAGAGATACATCTAACTGCACCTGTACTTGCTTTAAAACCATTTTCTTGCCTAAAACTAGGAGTCGGAATTTGGGGAACAAATCAACCCCCAAGAACACTAACCCTAACCCCCCCCCCCCCCCCTCCCCCTCCCCCTCCACCCCTTTTAATTATTGCAATAATATCTAACAGTGTATTACATTGCTCTGTTTGTTTATTCACTTTTTTTTTTTTTACCTTTTTCTTATGTCATTATTTCAATATGTAATGGCAAGAGATTAATTAACGACAATCATAACCATGATTAAATAAATGCAAATCTATGCATTATTATATGAAAACAAGGTTTAGCAAATTGCTTTTAATTTGCTTACAAGTGAATTTGCTGATGCAGCTGGGGTGTTTGTGTGGCTCTGCTCTCCTCTCATTTTCTTGTCTTGTTCTCACTTGTCGTGCTTGATTCTGTTATCTGAAATACACTTGAAATGAGTGATCGAGGAATCTATTCGCTTAAATTAACATGGGGATATGACTGTTGTGACGTCATTATATTCAATAATAATTATTATGCTTCTTTTCTCACTCATCTCCATGTCACCTGCTCTCTCTGCTCTGTCAAAATCATCATAATCTCTCTCTCTCTCTCTCTCTCTCTCTCTCTCTCCTTCTTTACTCTGAATGCAACACAGTGAAAGCAAGAAATATCAGTAAAGAGGTGGTGTTGCTTGCCATGATGTTCAGAGATCGCTTACGAACCATTTCTGATCTGGGTGACAATTAATACTGTATTATATCAAGAAACATTGACTTCACCGCTGCCACTCTTCCTCTTGCTCATGAGACACTCCTTTCCCCCCCCCCCCCCCCCCCCCCTATTTCACAGAACAATAAAGAACAAGCAGATTAGAAAGAGCATAGTAATATAAACCTGCTATTTAAACGACAGACTTCCTTCTCCTTAGAGCTGGTGCTATAGAAACTTAATCAACACTTCCCGAAGAGTCAGAATTGAGAATTACAGCAGCACCTCGGTATGATACAGTAATATAATGCTTTGTGATAAATGAATATCCCAGGCTCTCTATGGCCTGCTCACGACTGTAGTCATGAATAACATGATTAGGACAGGATTTCAACCTTGATTGACATAAAGGTAATAAAGGAGCTGGTATAGAGCTGTGTGGGACTGCTAATGAATCCGGTTGGACTAAAAAATCTCGCAAAGCTAATTAGTTTTTTTTTTTTTAAACGAGCACTATATCGCAATGATAATCCGACAACTTTACATCAGGCTTAGTCATGTGACTTAATAATGCATGACTCATGTAGCCCAATTACTTCTTCTTTCTTTCACTTCTTGTTTCCTTGCTTATACTTACTTTCTTATTTTTCTTTGCTTCTTCTTCCTTCCTTCTTTCTTGTTTACTTCTTCCCTCCTTCCGTCAACCTTCCTTGTTCTTGGTCCTTCCTTCTTTCCTTTTTCCTTCCTTGATCTTGTTCCTGACTGCTTTCTTTCCTTCTTGCTTCATTCTTCCTTCTTTGCTCCTTTCTTCTCTTCTCTTCCTTCCTTCCTTCCTTCCTTCCTTCCTTCCTTCCTCATTTCTTCTCTTTTCTTCCTTCCTTCCTCCTCTCTTCTTCATTTCTCCTTCTATCTTTCCTTCCTCCTTCCTTCCTTCCTTCCTTCCTTCCTCCTTTCTTCTATTTTCTTCCTTCCTTCCTCCTTTCTTGTCTTTTCTTCCTTCCTTCCTTCCTTCCTTCTTTCCTCCTTTCTTGTCTTTTCTTCATTCCTTCCTTCCTCCTTTCTTCTCTTTTCTTCATTCCTTCCTTCCTCCTTTCTTGTCTTTTCTTCCTTCCTTCCTTCCTTCCTCATTTCTTGTCTTTTCTTCCTTCCTTCCTTCCTCCTTTCTTGTCTTTTCTTCCTTCCTTCCTTCCTCCTTTCTTGTCTTTTCTTCATTCCTTCCTTCCTCCTTTCTTCTCTTTTCTTCCTTCCTTTCTTCCTCCTTTCTTCTCTTTTCTTCCTTCCTTCCTCCTTCCTCCTTTCTTCTCTTCTTCCTTCCTTCCTTCCTTCCTCCTTTCTTCCTTCCTTCCTTCCTTCCTCATTTCTTCTCTTTTCTTCCTTCCTTCCTTCCTCCTTTCTTCTTCATTTCTCCTTCTATCTTTCCTTCCTCCTTTCTTTCCTTCTTGCTTCCTTCCTCCTTCCTTCCTCCTTTCTTCCTTCCTTCCTTCCTTCCTTCCTCCTTTCTTCTCTTTTCTTCCTTCCTTCATCCTTTCTTCTCTTCTTCCTTCCTTCCTTCCTTCCTTCCTCCTTTCTTCTCTTTTCTTCCTTCCTTCATCCTTTCTTCTCTTTTCTTCCTTCCTTCCTTCCTACTTTCTTCTCTTCTTCCTTCCTTCCTCCTTTCTTCTCTTTTCTTCCTTCCTTCCTCCTTTCTTCTTCATTTCTCCTTCTATCTTTCCTTCCTCCTTTCTTCCTTCCCTGCTTCCCTCAAGGTGACCTGGGTAGGACATTTCAGCACACGTACCTAGAAATGATGGAGCACATAAATTCTTACATCCTGATATTTATGAAGTGATCATGCATCATCATGCGTCCCGTGACTCATTAAAGCGAAGGTGATTGTGTCGTTTGACCACCAGTAGCTAGAAATTACTTTGGCCGTTTGCTCTCGCTTACTGTGTTTTATTCTCTGAAGAAGACGAAGGCGCATCAGTGATCAGGCTCATGACTTCTATTCAAAAAAGTACTTCTTCTTCCCCAGGCGATATACTGTAGAATAAAATTCAAAATAAAAATAAGATTACTTTTACTTATCAACTTATTATTATTATTTGAATAGTGAAAAACAGCCCAGGCCATGACACAACATCCACCATGCTTGAGTGATGATCGTCTTGGTTGTACGTCATAAAAAGATCATTTCTTTCTCCATACTTTGGCCTTTTCAAGGTTAATCTTGTTCCAGAACTTTTTTTTTTTTGGCTCATCTCCGTGTTTCTTTGCGAATCCCAGTTTCATCGTTGCAAATTTACTGGTTTACCGTCTTGTGGTGTAGCTTCTATACTCCTTCTTTAAAGCCGCGATTACAATCCCCTCATCTCTTTTCTCCCGGGGACAGCTCTTCGGTTGTCTTGTGTTTTTTTAACATCAAATATAGTCCTCAATGGCAATGTTAACCCTGGGCTCAAATCAAGAGTAAACATCCAGAGCTAAAATTTGTGACCCCAACACATCAAATTAAGTCACGTTCTGGATGATTCGAGCTACTGTATGCACGTTTCAGATTCCTGGTTCAATACGCTTTATTTTGATACTAAATGTATGACTGTATCATGTCCGGTTGCTGAGATACGACCAGTGCGAATTGTCTACGGTGTGAGGAGCACCTCTGGAAAAAGCATTGAAGTCATATATTTTTTAGAACAGTTAAATAAACACTTAGCGATGAAGTAAGAAAGAGGGAACCCCCAACTTTATTTTGACACCGGGATTTCATTGCTGGTCATTTATAATGACTTCGCCAGAAAAATATGCATTTTTTTTTTTTAATCACAACTGGAGTACCCAGCTTAGACAGTGTTCATTAAAGTGCTTTAAACAATGTTTAGAATTTAAACTCTATAAACTTATCAATTCTGCCGAAGAATCAGGATGATGATCAACTGATTTTTGCAGATTTTTAGGGGAGTGGTACAGTAGCACAGTGGTTAAGGGATTGTACGATGGTTCACAATGCCCCAGGATCAGACCCCAGAACCACCAAGTTGCCCCTGTTGGGCCCTTGAGCAAGGCCCTCAACTGCTCAGATGTATAATGAGATAAAATGTTGAGAAAATTTTACATTCGGCTGACAATTGTATAAATGATCAGTCTAATGTTGATTAAACATTGTTCCAGTATTTTTGATCACTATAAAATGCCTGGATTCAAGTAAAAGGTGCCATGGTATAAGCGGAATAGCACATCATAAATATGAACTATTTATTGTCTCATGTTTATCTTTTGATCTCAAAAAACCAAATGATGGATGAAAAAAAAAAAATCAGGCTATAATGGGTTAAAGCTATTTTCTAATGTCTTTTTTTTTTTTACATTCTATACCTTTAAAATTTTGTCTGCCTATAAGCTGTATTTCTGTTATTATTTTTTATTAACCACACCTTAATAACACCTCTAATTTCAGAAAACTACAGA
Source organism: Clarias fuscus (assembly GCA_030347435.1). NCBI lineage: Eukaryota > Metazoa > Chordata > Actinopteri > Siluriformes > Clariidae > Clarias > Clarias fuscus. The sequence continues at coordinate 23,856,427 of CM059222.1, read as the reverse complement.
CAAGTGAAGACCAAAAACCGCCTCGTACCGAAATTCATGGCAAGTGATTGAATTCTTATTGTAGCCTGGTGACGCTGGTAGACTTAATTTCTTAATTGAAACACCATGACATGCTGCTCCTGTTAGTTAGCAAAAATAATTGGGAATAAGCGGTCAATATTCCGAGTCTGAACATTACCTTCTGTGCGAGACAAACAGCAGCATCCATTAGGAAAATAACAGATAATGAGAGAGCAGAATGTACGGAAAACAAGTTATTAAAGCAAACACATCCTCCATAACAATGGAATGTTTAAGCAGTGTGTGCACATGTCTGCGTGTGAAGAAGTAGGAGAGGCAGATGGTAAATTACGGAAACAAAATTCAATATAATGTTCTCGGTCCAAATATAAATAAATAAATCATGTTGTGTGTGTGTGTGTGTGTGTGTGTGTGTGGTTTTTTTTTTCCCACTAAAAACATTTGCCTAAAAACCATCTTCTCATCAGGTTCCCACCTGGTGAGTTCCCTGCGGCAGTTCGTTTGAGCGATACGTCGTCTCAGACGTGTGAACACTACACACAGCATGACACACCGCGACCAGACACAGATCGAAATTTTCTAAAAGCTTCTTCTCTCGCTTTCTTCCTTCGCTACTCTTTTCTCCATCCATCTGTTCCTGCGTCTGCTCGTCTCTTGTTTTCTCTACACTTAACCTCCTGCGTGTGTCTCTCTGTGTTCTTCGGATCTGGAGGGATCTGATGCGGCACGGGTTTTAACAGCGGAAGAGACGCCTCGGGACTCTCGGCTCTGCGGGTAAGCAAAGCACAAAACATGCGGCAAATCAACAAAATGTAGCGAGCATGTAAGGACATGAAAGCGCGGCCCGGCTGGCATCGGAGGACTGCGTCAGAGCTGGGCTAATTTGTTGGCCGTGTCAGATGGCCGTGACCTTTTATAAGCCCAGTTTTTATGCACTTGGTTATAGAGTCTGCATGCTGGCCATATGACACGGTTCTTTTATTCTGGTTTTGTTAACTCCAGGATAGATCAACGAAACGTCTAGTGAAGTAATAAGGGGTTAGAACTGCCATAGAATAAGTCATAATAGGAACTAGGATTCATCCTCTTTATGGCTTATCCAGTTCAGGATCAAGGTGGGCCTGGAGCCTATCCCCGGAGACTCAGGGCACTAGGCAGGGTACATCCTGGATGTCAGGCCATACAAGCACAAACTCACACACAATTTTGAAATTGCCTACCTCGCATGCCTTTGCACCGTGAGAGGAAACCCACCAAGCACAGGGAGAACATGCGAACTCCATGCACACAGACCCGAATCAAACCCCCGAAGTACGAGCCCACAGTGGCAACCACTATGCCACTGTGCCACATAGGAATTAGGATGTTACACAGTAATAAATCTTGCAATACTGTACTGTATAAATGGCTAAAAATGTCTTACTAAGGACTATGACTTTGCATCAAATCACTCACTCACTCTCACTCATCGTCTATACCGCTTGATCCTGTATTCAGGGTCACGGGGGGGGGGGGGGGGGGGGGCCTGGAGACTTAGGGCACAAGGTGGGGTACACCCTGGACAGGGTGCCAATCCATCGCAGGGCACACACACATACACTCACCCACACACTCATTCGTACACTACCGACAATTTGGGAACGCCAGTTAGCCTGACCTGCATGTCTTTGGACAGTGAGAGGAAACCGGAGTACCCGGAGGAAACCCACCAAGCACGGGGAGAAGATGCAAACTCCATGCACACATGGCTGGGAATCAAACCCAGACCCTGGAGGTGCAAAGCGGCAGTGCTAACCACTACACCACCGTGCCACCTCGCATAAAATCACACCACACTATTTTCCTAAATCAGCACGTCCTATATAAAACACGTAATTGAGCTCCATCTTTAAATTTGTGCACTGTAGACCTGCTGAGGGCAGCATGGTGGCTTAGTGGTTAGCACTGCTGCCTTGCACCTCCAGGGTCCAGGTTCAATTCCCACCTTGGGTCTATATGCATGGCGTTCCCAAATTGCCCATAGTGTAAGAAAGAGTATAGGATGGTGCGTGTGCCCTGTAACGGATTGGCACCCCCGTCTAGGGTGTACGCCATTAAGTCTCCTGAGATAGGCTCCAGTTCCCTGCAACATCGTCATAAAGTGGTATAGACAATGAGCGAGTGAGTGAGGTCTGCTTAGGTTTGCACATGAGTCTGCACTCACAAAGATGTCCTCACAAATCCCACACACTCCTCAGTAGAGGTATTCCCACATGTAGAACAAGGTGTTTCATTACCAATTTGCAAGCAGTGTCCTGTAGAGAACCTGAGAAAGAAAGACAGGATTGTCAAAGTGGGGGGAAAAAAAAGACAAATTGAAAGAAAGTCAGAGACAGAATTGACAATATTCCAGTCATGTGTGGTTTTGATGCGCACATTTTTAAAACCACTCGGGAGCAAAATAAAAAAAGAAAGAAAGAAAGAAAGAAAGAGCAGCTTTTCTCCACAATAATCTTGCAATCATCCATCTGGTCGATGGCATTTTAGACTTTGCCAGGTCCTCGTATAAGTCGCAGAGACGTAGAGCTTTTCCTTTAGTGTTCTTTCTGCACAGCTTCCCAAATTGCCTTCGTGTCTCAGTGGGTTCTAATCACACCATCCGTCGCTGTATTCAAATATAGCTAATGATCTGGAAAAATCTGGCAAATATACAGTGTATATACACACACACACACACACACACACACACACACACACACACACACACACACACACACACACACACACACAGTATATCTGTGTAACAGCCATAAGGTGAAGCATATTCTCTTTTTTGTCCTGATGGTGTGAAATTTACATTGGAGTCAGTGTATTCTCATTTTTGAATGAGATCCAGTTAGTTAAACACATGTACATGCTCTTAGATGTCCCTGAGAAATTGTGCTAATGTTAATAAGGGTTACATGTCAAAAAAAAACGTTATACTCCAAATAACACATTAATCCACTCTTCTTCCATAATCACTTTATCCTGGTCAGGATCTTAGTGCCTCATTCTATTAAATGGCGCCATGCACACAGGCAGATGCACATAGAAGCTGAGGCTTTACATGCCTTTACAGCTCATACTGTAGAGAGAGTAACCGAAGCTTGAACCAGGAACCATAGACCTGTGACTACAGTGTTACCTCTCCAAAGAACTATTAAAATGCTTCTTTTTTTTTTTTTTTCCTGCAAGCCCGGCTGGTCTGGTTGATCTGATACCGAAAGGAGTTCCAGTGCAAGAAGAGAAAAGGTTTTTATTTCATAACATCTAAGAAAATACAGGGTAAGCATTACGTCCTGGTTATGTCTAATGAGATATTAATGTGAGCTAGAAACACGAAAGTTGGGGCATTATATGGACCAGTTGATATTTTTTAACCATATGAGAGGCGTTCAAGTGAAACCGGGATTTGTCTTCTTGAAAGCAGAAAATGGAAGACTTCAAGCACTGTAGTACTGTACGGTGATGAGACTCTTGTTAAACATTTGAATGGTAAAAACATTTTAAAGAAGGCTGCACGTCTGTGACTGACAATCCTGGACAATGTAGTTCAGAGCCTACTGCAGTCATTAACGTGAACATTCAGCGAGTGGAACACCCGATCCTTGAAAATCAACAGAAAACGTCAACAGAAGAGGTCAATTTGTTTGTGGATCCTGTATACACAATTATTCTTGAAAGCCACTTGCACATTACTGGAACTCGACTGAAAGTTATTGCCACATCCCCTGTACAGTTCTGACCTCACTCACTCACCCACATATTTGGTCCATTAAAGGAGTTCCTGGGAGGCCAGTGTTTCAGACGTGAAGCCGGAAGTCCAATCGTGGCCTTTGTGTACTGAGAAAATTCTGTTACCTTAATGGTGTCCAAGCACAAGTGTGAAACTCTTATATAGATTATATAGAGAAATAAAGGAAGTTTCTATTCTCATAATTGTGTTTTGTTATTCTGCACAGTAAAAAGTCCCAGTTTGACTTGAACACCCCTTGTAATTTGCAATTAAATGTATTTTTGTACTTAGTGTATATATATATATATATATATATAGTGTGTGTGTGTGTGTTTGAAAAACGGAAAAGTCTTTATGCTAACCCTGAAATATTTCCAATGGTGAAATATGTGCGTACACTGCAATAACACACAATAACCCCAAAACTATGAAGGAAATCAATAAAATACGGTTTAAAAAGTACCAAAAGAAAGTGAACCAAATGTTCCCGGTCTACTCCAACGTTATAACAGATATATTGCAAGAAGAATAGTTAATATCACAACTGAGAGGATTTGAAGCCAATTCTGTGGATACAGTATCTGATTGGAGGCAGTTATAAAAGAGAAACGACATGCATGCAAGTTATTAAAAAACATCTACAGCACCAGAAGTAGTGAGGCAAGTCGGTTTCTCCAAGATGTTTTTGGGAGGAAAAAATTGTACCAGCTCAGTTTTGTAATAAAACTGCACAACAAAAATAAAATATTAAGGCAACATGACAATAGATTTAAATGATCCCTAAACTCAAATTCTCATATTCAGCCAGATCCCACTACATTACGGGTTATTTTGCCGAATTAATGCATTATTATACGTTTGGGTCTTTTAATAAGCAATTTTCTGTCTCTGTAACTTTAAAACTCTGAAGACCATTATTTGTTAAAGTTTTTTTTTTATTTTATTTTTTTTTACAGTGTATATGTACTTTAGGTACATGATCGTTCTGTTTTCTCCACACTTTGGTCACCTGCCAAATCCCACACACCAGCCAGTTCTCCTATATGTTTATTATACAACAGCTACCATTCGAGGAGGGTGAAAGTGAATACATGCTCGCTCCAACGTATTCCAAGGGAATTTTGGAACTATATTTAAATCTAACATCCCAAACAGTTTGCCTTATGTTTTGCATTATTTTAATCTATGATATCTATGATAGAAAAGCGCTATCTGCCCTCTTCTACATACACGAGCTCACAGATGCCCATGAGACGCTACGTTCATTGAGACTGAAGAGACAACATGCCACGCCACACACCCACATGTCGGGATTCGAACACTGAATTTTTTCACATATGAAAAATGTGAGTACGGGGTCAGCCAACCGTTTGAGCCACCACTGACCGAACTGGGATTTTGGTTTTTGTTCGTTTGATGTGGGCTACATTGATTTTGCACCTGTCATGTGATTTACTAAGCCCAAAAATCATGCAATATACTTTAACAAGCGATATTATAAACTACTGTATGAAATGCAGGTATTAAATTTGCATACGGTCATTTTCACCAGCTAAACACAAAATAAATCGTTTGCCCAAGTGATAGTAACAAGAATGTTTGTTTGTTTGTTTGTTACAATTAAGCATTCGCTATATATGGAAAAGCTAAAAATGTAGATATTCACTGCACATTCAGAATTAGAATCGAGGAGGAATATCCTGAAATCACCACAAAAGCACTAAAAATCCTGCTTCCATTTTCAACAACCTATCTTATTGAGACGGGGTTGTCTGCAGTGACAGCAACGAAAATGAAATTACTGAGCAGGCTGGACATAAGCAATACACTTCAGGTGACACTGTCCCCCATCACTCTGAGAGGGGAATGTCTCGTTACATACAGTAGAAACAAGCTCCTGGCTCACACTAATTCTGCCACATAGTGTCATATTTATTATGCAATTTATTATGCTTTGATAGAAACCAGGTACTGAACGTAGAATCTAGAAACAAAATATTTAATAAGTAGCTTATTAATCGTATTTGACTTTGCATTCAAGTTGAATAAATATGTTGAAGCTGTTGTTTATATACTGTAAGTGTGAAAGACTCGGTTTTATGGTTTATGGGTATGAGAGTTGTTCATATCACAAATATGCATAATTATTATTTGAGATAATCCAAATTGCTTACAGTAAAAACTATATACATTTTGAAATAAGAAATAAATTCATTTAATAAAAAAAAAAAATCAAATAGAGGATCCAACATCCTACTTACAAATATGTTTACAGTAAAAAAAAAATTATACATTTGGAAATAAAAAAAATAAGAAACAAATTAATTTCATTTTTAAATTGCATTACAATTTTATGTCTATACATACGAAAGGCACTTTTGTATTTCAATTTCATAAATATTAAAATGGATATGTTTATTCAAAAGTATTAATGAGAAGTTATTTTTCTTCATTTGAATTTTCTTTAAAAAAAATATATAATTTTTAAATGTAAAAATAAAAAATTTTAATTAATAAATGTTTCTCAAAAACTAAAAAAAAACATACATTTTTTACTACAATAAATTAAGTTTGTAAATGTACTTAATTCTGTATAATGAGATTAACATACACATACCAATGTTTATCATTATTTCAACTATTTTATTACACAGTTTACTTGAATATAAGTTATGCCTTTAATTGAAATATGTTAATACATGAATCATTTTTTTTTTCAGCATCAGGGGGGAAAAAAACAAGGAATTTTTGGTATTTTTACTCTCAAAGGAATTTCATATTTTTTGCATCACCCATCATATCCAGCTTCCTCCCTCCCTCTGCTTGTGTCTTACTGAACGTGACTGTCTCTGATGAGAGAGAGAGAGAGAGATCCTGTTTGTTATATTTTTACACTCAACATAATCAGTGCATCACACATGTACATTTATGTGCTTGAAAACAAAATTCACACACACACACACACACACACACACACACACACACACACACACACACACACACACACACACACACACACACACACACACACACACTCAACCACATTATCCCTGTGGATGCATTGCACCTGGGTCCTGATGTTGTAATAGAGGCCAAAGTCCCTTACAGCTTACCCTCACACACACATACAGAGGGAGTGCAAATATCTTAAACAAACTGCTAGCATATCTAATATTTATCAGGAGATGAAACAAACAAAATGTAGATGTCATCAATCCATTTTTTTTATCGCTTAATAATTTTTAGAAAGAAGTTGTTTACTGAAATCAGACAATTCCTAGAAATATCAATTCCTAGAAATGTTTATCTTTTACTATGAAAAAGTCTTTCTAGATCCAGAGAAAACCATTCTTTGTATTTTTTTTTTTTAACCAAGAAAAATACATTGCAACTGCAGCAAATAAGCCTTCGGGAGTTTAAAGGTCCTGTTCAAAACCCCGGTCAGAGGATTTCTGCTCAAGCTCAGTCACGAGTACAGAAGCTGAACCACTGAGCTTCCACTCAGTTTGCTGAACTGCGGCGACAGACATTGTTACAGGTTTAATATTTGGGATTTACTGTATGTGTACAAAAGTGATTGAATGACTAATAACGCATGCAGGCGACCACAGAGCACGGATGTGCAGTTCTTCACATCTGCCCTTTGCATTCTGTGACACACCTGAGACCCAGACCTGACTCTCATCTCAGCAGCAAAGTTCACTCCATTGCGCTTTATTTTCTTCTTATTGCATTTTTTAAACTGTAATAGATAGTGATATTTATATTGACCCTAGTCACCATGTGGAGATGATATAGCCTGGGGGGCTGAGTGCACATGCAGGCAGGTTTAGAATTATTGGCACCGTTCAAGAGCAGAAACGTATATATATATATATATATATATATATATATATATATATATATATATATATATATATATATATATATATATATATTACGTAATAAATAACACATTAATGTTTCAACATGAATCATATGGCGGCACTGCATACTGTAGTTCTTCTTCTGTTTATTTCTTTTTCTCTACATTTAACTTTATAATGGAATTATTTCCTCGTGCTAAAATGATTCACTCTCTTACACCGATTTAGAAAACATATTTCTAATTGTCATAAAGTGTAAGCACTGGAGACTCCATCCACAACTGTTTATAAACATGACAGAGAAACCAGTGGTTAAGCGTCAGTTAACATGGATAGTCTGTAATACAAAGATCTGTGTTAGCTATAGAAGTAATAACACCCCCTCAAGGGGGCGCCAATGATCACAGGGGGGGTGAGAGCAAGCTTTTGTCCGTTCTCAGGCTGATGTTGTTGGAATTACATCTGCATATGTTAAGATCATAATCACACACCTACTGTATAATTAAAGTTTTTTGGGGGGAGAGGAGTCATGTCATGGTGGCTTAGTGGTTAGCACTGTGGCCTTGCACCTCCAGGGTAGAGGGTCTGATCCCTTCCTCGTCCCTGTATGCATGGATTTTGCATGTTCTCACCCCTGCTTGGTGGGTTTCCTCCGGGTATTCCGGTTTCCTCCCACAGTCTAAAGACATGCAGATTAGGTTACCTGACATTCCCAAAGGGTGCACCCCTTCTTGCGCCTTAAGTCTTCTGGGAACGTCTCCATGCGCCATGGGCCCCTGTACACAGGATAGGCAGTACATCAGTTTTTCAATTACGTCAAATGGATGGATGGACATTTTGTCCATTTTCATTTGAGGGCTGTAGGGAAACTGATGTACTGTTACAGTAGGTAGTTCAAATTAGAGTAACTCTTCCTCTATATAAAGGTACTACACAACATCGTCTCCATCACAATCCATGTATTTGCACCATGGTCAAACCCAACTCTCAGATCCTGTTTGAATATCTCCTTTGTCACAGTTGATGGTCTCCCACAGCATGCTTTGTGTTCAATTCTGGTTTCCACTTCTTGAAACGTCTTCATCCATCTGTGCACACTGCTCTTGGCAGTGGTGCCATCTCCATAGGCATAGTGTGACACAGTTACACTGTTCAACAGAGACCTGTTCAACTGCGGCAAAGGCTTGGATTTTTGTAACATTCTGTTAACATTCATTTTTACAGTTTATTTTGTAACACAATACAGCCATCCATGTGTGCAAATGCACCTTAATTAACAGTATAATTCATTTAAAAAGAATAAACCCATTAAACTTTGTTTCTCTAAGGCAGTTTAAACCCAATGGAAAACAGATTTTTTTTTAAATAAATAAAAATAAATAAATAAATAAAACAGTCAGCAGTTGTCTTCACACTCCGTATGCTTAATCTTCAGCCTTCAATGAATGCATATTTATGGTGCCTGTAATGTGGACTTTAGACCGGATTGAAATCTTCAAGATAATTAAATCTTAAATGATCCTTAAAATGTTCTTTTAAAAAGATTTTTGCACCCCAAAAAAAGCTTTAAAACCATTCTAAAGAATCAGCACCAGGCGCCTACAACTGATGTGGCTCATTTCGGTAATGATTCACAAATTCGTCTGGTGTGTCCTATAAGAAAATCAATTCATGGCACTGAACTACAGCTTGCACATCTCAGAGCTGGTCAATTTTTATTTTTATTTTTTAAAAATAATAAGAATAATTGCTGGCTCAATCCTGACCCCTGGTGGTTGAAAACGTGCCTGCAAGCGACGGTGAGGTTATGGAAGGCCATGTGTGTCAAAAAAAAAAAAAAACAGTGAGGGGCGGAACTACAATTATAAGAGGAAAAGTCTATGGGACAGGCACTTTTATTATTTTTTGATGTCCTCAATGGATGAATTATTTGCAGATAACATGACGTACACCTCAGCATGTAACTCATATATTACATGATAAATGGTAAATTGTTTTAAAATATATATTTACTGGACAGTGATGATTCTGGAGTCTGTTACCAGAATGTATCACCAGAATTCAGCACCATTATTTTAGAAATAATACGTTTGTCAGCCCTGGGGCCTCCTACTGGTCTGGGGCCCCAAGCATTTGCCTGCCTCTGGGCTAGGAACACCCTTACCCTCCCAATACACACCCAATACTCAATCCAATACCAATACAATGCATACTGATGACACATCTGTTCGTGAAAATTGGGGAGATATTCAGTTATTAATTTGTACATATTTGATTGTTAACTGTCATTGCAGGCAACATGTTGTAGCTACTGTAGAAGGTATTATATTTTGGCATAAATGTAGATAATGTATCAAAATCCCACTTAATTAAGTGGAGGTATGCAACAAAAAAAATGTAAAAAGAAAAATGTTGCTACATTTGAATGTATTAAGTATTTAAAACTACGTATAGTAAATGGTTTTAACCGACTAGGTCACAGGAGAAAAAAACTTTTTTATATATTGTTTATATATATTATCATATGTTTTTATAGTGATGAATGCATGCTACAGAATTTACTGAAATGTGAATGACATGCAAATAATATGCATTCAAGTATAGGATAAAATAAGGTCAGTGGTTGAACGAGAGTTGAGATCATCAATTATTTATAAGTAATGGGCACTTTTGGGACTAAGTGAAAAAATATAAGATGTAAAAATAGTCGTCCTCGTCACCCCCAGCACCCCCCCTCCCCATTGGAAATGTAATTAAATAAGACCGTCAGCATTCAAATTAAATACAAATTAAATTACAAAGTGCAATGGATCAGGTATTTTCCATCTGCATTAAAAAGTAAGCATACGTGCAATGCCATTATATTTTATTACTTATTAATAAAACACAGCATATGAATTATCTTTCTATCCAATTAAGCAGGTAATATATACTGTGAATTATAAGTCTAAGCATTGGTCTCATTAGTTTACAATTTCAGTTGTTATACTTTGTTGTTACATGCTCAGACAAACATGAACATTAAAATATCTACCCATATCAGTCTATCGTTATTTGAATAACTTTCTTAGGCTAAGTGCACTATACATCTACAACATAAAATTCCATGGTCATTTTTTGATGCGTGCAGCAATTAAATTGTTGTTGTTGTGACAGCTCTGGCCTTCCATATGAAATACAGTTCTAACTCCTTTATCACCTGTCAGATAATCAGTCCAGTGTTGCCAGAGTGGGCCTTTTTAAACTTATTGGTTGATTTGTATCTTGCTTTAGTAGGAGTTTTAGTAAAGTTTATAAATTATACTGTTTACTCAGTTGTTTAACAATTTGTGCCGTAAATTTTATGAAATAGGTTCCAAAAGGGTTTACATGCAAGAAATTATTATTAGCAATGTGCATTGTTATGAATTTTACTGGAAGATTATCCACCCCCTGTTTCGAAGCACTGGTTTTGAATACTTACGGTAAATGCAATGGTGCAATTTTCTACTAATTTGCTAATAAAATGCATTGCATTCCACAAATTTTCACTGGGGAGGAAGAAACCAGAGAAGCTGATTTCTGAGCCAGGTCTGGAGAGAGGCCCAGGGGGGTTGAGTGGTCCATTGACATGCAGGATAATACAGTCTGAAATGTATCTGTTTGATTAAATTAGAATATTGCATGAATCTATGCATGGATTGCAATGCAAGGTTATAGTCTCGCAATTTCCAGGGCATTAAATCTTGTCCAGAAAGGGAAGGTGTTGGTACAGGTCTTCATTCCAATTAAACGGAACACTGCTTTGTTGGATTGAAAACTTGCACTATTTTCTTATTCTTTTTTGTTATTTAACAGCGGTTGGGATCCAGTAGGTAACATTACCGCCAACTGTACTGAAGGTCTCATTTTCACAGCCTCTTAAAAAAGGTTTTCCAGACCAGCCTACCTTAAAATATCTAATGCTTCATTCCCTGATACGGTCTTGTCTTGTTCTGTGTCTTGAACTCTTTGTCTGCCTTATCCATTTCCACACATTCTCTACTTGTTTTATTTTTTTAAATGGCTGGTTCGAGGTAAGTGCATCCATAGGCAACGGAGATATAGATGTTTTATGGCTATTAATTATTTTACTTGAGTTCGGTGCACAAAAAAGAAAATAGAAATTGCAGAAAGACTGGTTACCGCAAGACAATTTTACACAGAGACTTAAAACAAAATGACACGCTGCACCTGAATGAGTTAGGTGTTAGTGGTTAATTATAAAAGTAACAATTTATTCCTATTTAAAATATGTAACACATAATAATTAAATAGAACAAGTAAACATATAGTATATTCATATGTAATTTAAGATTTTTGTGCAACAATGGCAGTCCAGCGGTTAGGATGTTGGACTACTGAACAGAAGGGTGCGAGTTCTAGGCCCTTAACCCTCAACTGTTCAGTTGTATAAATGCAAGTTGCTATTGATAAGGGCTTCTACTGGTGCTGCACAATTACTCACTCTCTCATCGGCTATACCGCTCATTGACTATATATCCTGAATACAGGATCCCAGGAGACTTTGGCCACAAGGCGGGGTACACATTGGATGGGGTGCCAATCCATCGCAGGGCACACACACACACACACACACACACACACACACACACACATACACACACGCACACGCTCATTCATGGGCAATTCAGGAACGCCAATCAGCCTAATCTGCATGTGTGAGGAAACCGGCGTACCTGGAGGAAACCCGCCAAGCACAGGGGGAACGTGCAAACTCCACATACACAGACCCCGTGGTGTGAATCGAACCCGGACCCTCGGGGTACAAAGCGTCAGCGATAACCATTCACTAAACAGTATTTGCTATTGGCTTAGATGACGACACAATGGTACGTTTAATATTTAAATGTCGCGGTTTTATCTCAGTTTGATCTTCATCAATTCGTTACAGCCCCAAGTTTCTAACCAACAGCCAGAAATGAGGACTTTTTCCTTGGTGTTGCGTCCAATCTGGCAACCCTCTCCTTCGTCGCGCGCTCTCATTCCGGAGCCCTCCGCGCTGTCTCCGGCCGCGCGCGCGCGCCCTCTCCAACCGACTGCTTTGTTTTCGCGTCAAAATGTAAAACAGGTAAGATTTCTAATGATTTACGTATTGAAGTGCTATTGTACTTTATTCCTGCTTAAAGTTGTTATTTAATGTAAACTGATTACAGTCTAGAGCGGGAAAATATATATTTTTAAAAACAATAAGTTTTTAATGTAAATTTGGAAGGAGGGGAAAAGTTGCTGCTCAGTTTGCGTTCACTTTCAGACTTTAAACGTTCATTAACTATAATACAGCTTAATTAGCATTTAAATAAAAATGTATATGTCACTGTATAAGACACAGTACATTGTAACATTAACTGTAGAACTAAACAGGACGTTTCTGGCCTAAAGATTATGGCTTTTATCCGAGATTAAGGTTGTGTCCTAAATGCCCTAACATAGTGAATAGTGTGTCACAAAAAAGGGCACTACTGTACTTTAGGCCTAACAATGTTATTACTGTATATTACATTCCTTATGCAAACATTATACAGTCTCAGCATTGCACTTCCTACAAAACGTTTCATAAACAAAGAGACCAAAACCTTTGTTTGCTAAATAAAATAAAAAAAAACAAAAAAAAAAAGTTAACTGCAGTGAGGATTAAATATGATAATGCATGTTATTAATAAGTTAGAAATCATGCAGTGCAATTTAAAGTTGCACGAAATGTTGAATCAGAGGTCAGGTTTTAACTTTCGGTTTCCTGGCATTTTAAATTCTTCAGGACAAGGGATTTTACTTGCTAACATGACAAGTATTTATTTTCCTAAAATATGATCTGCTCTTATAACAAATTGGAAAGTGATTCAATCAAAAAACGTAATTTAATAAAAATGACCTGATTATTTTTTTTTATTGTGTGTCTATAATTTTATGTACACTTTATATTTCAAATGCTTAGTAGATTTGAAAGAAAAATAGATCTGATGGTTATCAATATCAGCTGATACTGAAAGGTTTTGGTATATTTTTTTTGTGGAAAAGTACTGTAAAAGGCGTGTTTTGTCATCTCTAGAGAAAATGTAAGAGATAACAGGAGTAAAATTCTTTCACCGACACTTAACAACATTACGTCTAACTCCTGTATGAACTGATGTGGCATTTCTATTAATAAATTTGAATTGCTGGAAATGTTGTGAGTTTTTCTTTTTTTTTTTTTTTTAGGAAACTATTAAACTTTGTGATAGTAACAATAACTTCGCTTAGTGTTGAGCTGCATCACACCGCACCCATCTGTGATTATTTTCCCATGATAGTGCTGGGACATTGAGAACTGCTGAACAAAAAGAATGGTGTAGAAAATCGTTTTTCATACGTATTCTTAAATTTTTGTTGCTGCAGAATATCTTTGACTTGATCTAATAATAGTGGCTGAGCGACCTAAATAACCTGTATGTTCCCCATATCTACTGTATATCACATTGTATCATAACTAAAAGGAGAAAAGAATCCTTTTTGTGGGATGATACCGGGAATTTCTGAGAAACCCCAGTGAACACTGCTTCTGGCTTCTTAATCTGTCAACCATGAATGCTGTAAGAAATTGGGATGAAAAGATCCGATTAAAGATTTAGAGCAACCAAAAATGGAATCTCAGAGAATAATGGGCATTAGAGAAATGTTTCTGATAGGCTACAAAACCATGATGGACACAAATGAATAGCACAGACAGACAGACAGACAGACAGATAGACAGATAGATAGATAGATAGATAGATAGACAGATAGATAGATAGATAGATAGAGGTGGTACTGTGCAACTTCTTATGTTCCAAATCATTTGCCGTTATGAACCAAATAAGATGAAGAATGAATTATTACCTGTATCCAGAATGATGCATAGTACTGTAGTTTTCAAAATGTGTCAACTGAAAAAGTGTATAATATTAATAAATTCATATTTGAAGAAGTAGTTTAGTTATTAACACAGGAAAAATGAAACATATTAATTATGCTGAAAAACTGATGATCAAACCCTCAGCAAAGCAAAATTGAGGAGATATTTTTGCACATACTGTAAAGACTGCAGGTGTGTATTTATAATATAATAACTAATGTGAATGGTGTGAGGCTGGAATATATTTCACTTCCTCTGATCTTATAAGACTAAGAGTAAAATGCTTTTTTTTTTTTTTTTTTTAATAAAATGTCCACACATACTGTAATATGCACTAAATATTAAACACATTCAGAAGAATAATAGCCAAAAGAACAAAGAAAGAATGACACAATGACACACTGTTCAAGTCTGTACACACACCCGAGTTAATATGGGAGAAGTTAATGATCTACTTATACCTGGGTAAAGGTTTGATAGGTGTGGTCCTAGTAAATACATAATACCCACCCACACACACACAGTACTGTATAATGATGTTGCTGTCTTCTAAATTTAGGACTAATTGGATTTATATGTGTGCAAGGTCCTAGTACTGTATATCTTTTGAGATGTAGTGAATATTATACAGTATACTGTTTGCTGTGAAATTGACTGGGTGTATACTTAAATATGTTATCTTTCTTTTATTTTTAGACCTAATCTCCAAGTACGAGTCAAACTGAATTACAACACAGTTATCAGAGAACTCCCTAAAATAAAATAATCCCTTGCTATACTAATGCACTTATCCCAGCGTTTCACTGGTGCTTGGATGCCATGAAGGCCCAAACATGTGGAAATTGCTTGGAATGAGGTCTGGACTATAAGGGGATGTGACCATAACTCCCATTGGTGAATGAGTGTGTGTACAATTCTGTGTACAGGCCTTCTTTAAAACGTTTGCAGCTTTTAAATGTATTACCGCGGTTAAGAATCACAAGTCCCGGTTTGACCTGAACACCTCGCAGACGTCTTACTGTATAGACAGCCTTAGTCATTCTTTTCTTTTGAGGTTTTCCTATCTTTGAAGGTATTTCTGCACATTGAAGAATGCACTCAAGAAATCCCACAGTTGTGCCTGTTGCACAAAGGGCTTTTTTCATTAAAGGTTTGAGTGCAGACTTTTATCTTTAAACTTTTTGCACTTAAAGGACAACTCTGGCATTTCACTACTGTTCCAGGTGCTTCTTCGAGGAATTGAGTTCCAGTGTAGCAAAACCATATAGGTCAACCTTAATAATGCAGACAGGAGAAAATCAGTATATTGAATTCTAAATCTGAACAAATAAATGGTTAAAGTTGTTTTTCCTTTGTAAGTCCTTTTAAAGTTTTGACAACAGTTTATACACTATCGAACACTTTAGCATACTTTTTACAGCCAATTTTTTTTAAACCTTTGTTCCCTCAGATGAACGCCATATATCTGAGTTAACACCTTGGATCGTGCCCCTTGTTCCTGACACATCGCGATGGAGACGGTGGTGATTGTGGCCATCGGAGTGTTGGCTACCATTTTCCTGGCATCGTTTGTGGCGCTGGTAGTCGTGTGTCGCCACCGTTATTGCCATCGCCCCAACCTCCTGCATCACTTCGAGTCCAAGTAAAAAGTTCCCCAACAAATTATTTTTACTTCTAAAACTTTCATATTCCAGAGGAATTACTTACCGGAGTATCTCTTGCCACAGCCATCAAAGTTTCACTATTTCATTCAACATTCAAGATTTTACTATGCTATATTTTGCACTCGTCAGGCTTAAGTACCCGGTCGTTAAAGCTGTTGTGTCACTTTCATTTCTCAAGCGTAATTATAAACTTCCCATCTCAGACCCACAGTGGATCTGATTGGAGCGATGGAGACTCAGAGCGAGCCATCCGAGTTGGAGCTGGACGACGTGGTCATCACCAACCCGCATATCGAAGCCATCCTGGAGAACGAGGAGTGGATCGAAGATGCCTCGTATGGCCTCTTCACCATGTCCTTCTCTGTAGTCATAATGATAATTATACACAAGATCAGCATAATATCACACTTATCAGCCGTCTACTCATCATACCTTTGATTGTCTCTGTCTGTCTTTCTCTATCCCCAGCGGTCTAGTGTCTCATTGTATCTCCATCCTGAAGGTAATTTATGTGCTCCTCAGTGTCTGAAGTCTGCAGTAATCACATGTAGTTATCATACTTTAGAGCTGCTCTTTGCTGATTGGTTCATTCAAATATTGATTGCCTTTATACAGATATGCCACACACTGACAGAGAAACTTGTTGCCATGACGATGGGCTCTGGAGCAAAGGTAAAAGCCCCTGCCAGCCTTAGTGACATCATCAGCGTGGCCAAACGCATCAGCCCCAGGTACATACGGAAATGGATAACAAACAAATCGCCTCCAATTATATTCAGATGTACTGGGTAATTGACTCATTTTGAGTTCATTTCTCTTTACAACATATATAAGGAATATTTTTGACGTGTTATATTTTTTCCCCCCCGAGTTGCAGTCCATGAAAAGTTTGTTAGCTATGAACTAATGGTGCTAACAATGGTGCTAGCCGGTCTCATCCAGTAATACATGGCCATATCTTCATACGTTTAACCTCATGTTTAAATAAACACTTTAGTAACATCAGTTGTAAATTCTGCCATCAGACTTGATGCAACGATGTTAATGTGGCCACACCAGTGACATTCCAGTTGGGGGGAAAAAATATCTACCAGATGTAAACTGCCTGGCCAAAAACAAGTCGCCATTTCAGAAAGGTTGGATTAATGGGCTCCATCAAGCACAGAAAAGAAATTGGTCCTTATTAAAAGTCATTATCAAAAGGTTAGGGAGTTTTTAATTCAACTTGTGTGACTGGAAAGAGATCACTTAAACACTTTGAAGGGTGAAGTTGTGTAGTGTAAAATCAACAGTAAAAAAAAATGCTACTGTACTGTATGTTCAGTAGTGAAAGTAAGAGCATTTTCATACACATAACATGCAATAAGAACTCATAGGATTGGGAATAGACAGCTGTGTAGCCATAAGAAAACCATTTGTTGGTGAGACAAATCTTTTGATGTAGATTGGACTTTGGAGCAATGGAAAAAATAATAATAATGTACTGAATGACCAGGGTATAATTTCTATGGAGTTTTGCTTCCCTGATGGTATGGCCATATTCAAGGACTCAGATTGTGAAAGAAAAATGCATCATGTAAACCCCTCAACCTTTGATAATCTGTTCAGTAGAATAAATGTTGATACTTTACTTTCACCCGCTGGGTCTCTGCCTGAGGAAGGGGCACTGATTGGTTAAATGCTTAACTAGGGAGTCAATCATTCTTAACTTACTGTAACTTAGAAGGCTTAAAGCTAGAAAACGTTTATTCTGTTAATGATCATGAGGCGGTTACGGTAGTTATTGTTACGATGTTACAGGTATTTATGCTTGTTTACTTTTACACTGTGGAGAATACGATACCTTAATATTCCTGATTTCACAGGGTAGACGATGTGGTTCGGTCGATGTATCCTCCGCTGGACCCGATCCTCCTCGATGCCAGGTAACTGTATTTCTTTTATTTTAGCTTTTAAGTTATCTTACAGGTATCAAGCTCACTTACGAAATAATCAAATGAAATAAGCCATTTAACATGAATAATTAGAATAATAGTGTAGGTGATTTAACTTCTCCCATGTTATCTTCCCCCATCTCTGATTATGTTCTGGCCAGTGTTTACAACTTGGGGGGAAAAAAAAAGTGTACTTGATTTTCTAGTCTTCTTGATTGTCCAGGTAAATAGAAAACAGTATGGGTTTATTAAAGCAAAAAAAATCCATTATTGTATGTTCAACTTAAGTAACAAAAAAACATTAGGCAAGTATTTACTTAACATCTGCTCACTATATTTATTAAGGATGCACCAAATGTCAACTGTCAGTAAATAAGGGTAAAAAGAGTTGATTCATTATTTCAGAGTTTTCAGAGATTTTTTTAAAAGGAAAAAAATAATAATTTACTGTATGTTTTTATATAGGTTTTTACTCCCTTTCCTGGTTTTACATATTACCTCCCTTGGGGATTGGTAGGCTTGAAAATGGTTTTGGGAAGTTAAACTCATTAAGGTGTCCATGATGTACTATTCACAGCAGTGGAAGGTGACTAATAAGTGAAGAAGTACTAGGATCATTAGGATGATCATTCGCAGTGTAAAGCAGGGTAAAACAAGGAGCATTTGCATATTCACCATGCTTCCTGCTCTCACAGTATTTTTTTCTTTATATCCTTCCAGGGCTACCGCATTGTTGCTGTCGGTCAGTCACTTAGTGCTGGTGACACGGAACGCCTGTCACATGTCTGGCAGCCTGGACTGGATCGACCAATCACTGCACGCAGCTGAGGATCACATGGTAGTGCTCAGAGAGGCAGCCTTGGCATCAGAACCTGAGAGACGACTACCGGAAAGAGAGCAGTCCATCTGAGTCATACATACACACAATGACCCTAACACTTACAGCAAGGAAGGGACTGTGAAATACAATCAACACACCACACACACACACACACAATAGCCTTTCTTGCACAAACATCTTAATCTACTTTTTTTTTTTTTTTTAATCTGTTACGTTGCTTACAGCGATAGTTACAATCACTTTCTACTTTCAGGTGCACTTAAACCTTTCTTCCCCACCTCTTTTTATAGCATGGTACCATAGTTTTAACCTCCTAAAATGTACTTGTATTGTATTTTCATCTGTTATTCTGGTTGTGTTTATTATGATAGCTATGATATATCAAAACATATCACAATTCATGTCCCTGTCTCCTTAGCTAAATGTATGTATATAGTGAACAGGAAACCTATAGATTTAATATGCACAGTATAAACAAGGGATTAGTTATGTAGCTGTGTTGTGTAGCATGGGGCTTAGTTAAGAAATAAAGTGTAGCATTATATTGGTAGACAGTAGAGCAGAAATTTAAAAAATAATAATGTTAAAATGCAGAAACACTACCAGTTCAAACACTTCATTTTTGCGGCCTGTAATCCACCATCACATGATATTTAAATCCTCTTTAATTCCCAAACCTCAGCACATTGCTTACACACCCACCCAGCTTAAACATTAACAAAAAGTCTCGACCTCTGCCAGCCTGACATCGAGCACATGCTATTGTTGCTAGTGTTGATGTTAAAGTGGCCATGCGTGGTTTTAAGCTTTTTGTATCCCATTGTAGAGAAGGCATGAAGCAATGTCTTTTGTACCCGTTCTTCTATTAATTTTATAGTGCATAATTTCTGGAATAGCAGTGAACATCTTTTGATGAAGCATCCTGCAATTGTCAAAGTCAGGTCCAATTATCAAAGTCAGTAGCACCTAACTCGAGCATGTTGATCGTTTGGAAATCATGATTTCCATACTGTACCATCTGTTTGTTACAGATGGTGGTGTGTGTGGGTGTGTCTCTGCTTCTTCCTCATCTGAAAACTGTCAGTCGATCTTAGCTTAATCAACAAAATCTTAGCTTAATCAACAACAAAAAAAAAAACTGAAAAATTCTACATTGCTGAAAACAAACTCTAAACCCTTGCTGTGTGTTTGAGACACTAGTGGATTTCTCTGTATTTGTCGATGCTGTTGGCCATAGTGGGTTTCAGTCAAGCTTTCAAAACAAAAAATAACTTTGTCTGGAATCTGTTGCAGTTGTAATGTACAGTGTTACCTCGTGAATGACATACATTATGAATTTAATCCGTTCTAGAGGTGAGTTCTTAAGGATAAAATTCGTATTGTGAAACACATTTTCCTATAGGATATAAGGTAAATGCAGATAATCTGTTCCAGCCACCCAAAATATTACCAATATTACTAATTTCCAACACTATACTATATAATAGAAACACAATTTGGCATATAAAAACAAACAAAGATTAATTTTAAAAAAAGACGTAAATAAAGTAAAATATTAAATAAATAGATGTTAAACCTCCCTTAACCTTAACTAATGATTCATCTTGGCTCCAGCTGCTTTAAAAACTAAACTAAAAGTGGCTCCCATTTCTTCTTGCTACCATCTTTACTAACTCATCCTCTTGGGACTCATGGTGCTGTGTCTTCAAAATGGAAAAAAAAAAAAAACCTACACAATAAAATCTTAACGTGCAACTTAGCCAGCGTTCAGTTCGTTCGCTCATATGCCGAAAATGCTTCGTATGCCGATTTATTTCATTCATCTTAAGGCAATAATTCATGAGGCGGGGCATCTGTATGCTGAGGTACCACTGTATGTGTGATTACAACAAACAAGAATTATCGCTTTTCCCTGCCCTGAGAAAATCATAAAACATAAAATAAAAGTAGTAACAGAAGTCTAAGGGCATCATGTTTAAGCAAATCAATCGCTCATCTCCGTTTCATTCGGCAGTTAATACAGTTGTCATTTAGAATTTATACGTGTACTTGTGTATTTTTAACATTAACTCCTGCCAAAAAACCTACAGTATATGAATATATGAATATGAGTATTTCTTTAACCCCAGCAGACATACAGTACAGCATTAGCATCTATTGTATCTATTACACACTAACGGCACTAAATTACACTCTATAGGTCACATACTGTATACACACGGAGACTTTGATTTTATTGTGTCACACAGCATGCGTCTGTATTTTGCCATTTCGTAGTTACCTTTTTAAATGTGTACTTCCTAGTAGGATAGAATACATACAGTATTATTAGTCCCAAAACTAAATGATAAAATGATTTTTTGTACAGTACTGTACAAGTCCTGAGCCATGCCTTATTTGTTTTTTTCGCTTCCAAAGAGACAGACTTTTCTGTATTTAATAGGAATAGTTCTCCAGGCTTCCTGAAGGACATTTTTGGCTCTGATTCTCAGTCCACTCCCTGTACCCGACCCGTTTCAGAGGAATGTTTTTGGTTTTGGTTTTTTGAACTGAACAGTGACCTATGAATCAGGCCAGTGACTAGTATGCCGGTGATGCTGAATGGTAAGATGTTGGAACAGTTAAGAGAGGAAATGAGGTTGTTGTCTCAGATTTCTTTAATTTAATCTTCATCATTTATTTGAATTCAATATGCAGCAAAGAATAGCGCAGGACTTTTATACTGTACTGTATAACCACTGTCTTTTAGTTGGTTGTTGTTTCTCTACAGCCTTTCACTTTTTGTTTTCTTCCACATCTAATCCAGAATGTACAGTTAAATTAAAGTTTCATAGAGGGAAAAAAAAAAAAAAAAATTTCATTCCAGTTTATTTGTGTTGTTACAGCTGATAAAAACCAGATTTATAATTTCAGGTCAGTAAAACAACTTTTCCTCCATGCCTGAAAATAGGATTAGTGATAGAGATGAGATACTGTAATATGATAAAATGAAGTAAGGGAATAACAAAGAAAAAAAATTGAAAAGCTTTGGCTGGTAAGGGAGAGCAAATTGAAAACTGATGATCGAGTAAGGCAGGCAGTCCTCTCTAGACGTCGGAACTTTTGGCTAAAATCAATGGATGAATTTCTGTAAGGCACTAAAGTGACCACACTCAAAATACAAACACACACGCACACACATACACACACACAATTACACTTACACAGTAATTAGTTTTTAAACTGTACATGGAAAAGGGGGGAGACATTACAAGAAAATAGGACTATGTCATAAACATGGACTACAAAATGTCTTCCTTTTAACAACATCGAACTCTAAACTGCTTCAGTAGTTCTGCTTCAGGGTCAGTAGTCTTTTAAACACAGCTTCAGTACAGGCCTTTGCTCTTTTTCAGGTTTAACTGCTGCAGCTCTGGCAAGGAGTTGTAGTCTTTCCTTTTCATTCCTAAAACCACCTGCAAAAAGACAGCCTGCTTTGTCTCAGAAACCCTAATGCTGGATTACATTTACATGTACATTTAGGCATTTGGCAGACGCTCTTATCCAGAGCGACTTACAAAAAGTGCTTTAAAGTTTACATCACTGGATAGATACTTACACTGGGTCAATAACTAAGTGCCATTAGTCCAACACAACTGGGAAGAGGTTTTTTTTGGGGGGTGGGGCATTCACACCACATGGGAGTAACCATGATTATTAACTTTCATATTCCAAAATAATCCTCATGTCCAAGTCTAAGGCTATGTCCACATGTAGCCGGATATTTTTAAAAATGGAGATTTTAAAAAATCTCTACGGTTTTCGCCTTTTGTCCACACGCAATCGCCGTTTTGGTCGTTGAAAACTCCGTCCAAAGTCAAGATTTTACAAAACCTCGTTTTCAGTGGTGTTGTGTGGAGGGGAAACGGAGATTTCGGTTTGTTGTAACGTCACCTTGTGCCGATTATGTAATTGTCTGTGTTCTCGTCTCCTTGATTTGATGTCAGCTTTGTTTATGAGGATATTTTGTGCAATAGCAGACATGCGTACAGTAAACTAGTGACTGTGCTAACGTTGCGTACTGGACTTTTTACTTGCATGTAAAACACACGCGCAGTTACTCACACATTACGTTAAGGAACATGGGTGCCTGAATGTACTACTAAGCTCACTGCTGCTACATACTGTACTAAACTCTGACGACACACATACCCCGCAGACAGCAACGGCGGTTTCGGACGAGACCCGGTCAGATTTCTACAAAGGCTTCTGATTGGCCCCCTGTTGGTTAAGGAGGATCCTAACAGCGCTTAACAGGGCGTTTTGCGTTTTCATGTGGACAAAGATATTTTTAACCCCTAGGTCGTGTGGACAGAATTATTTTTAAAAACAAAGAAGAAAAAAATCTCCGTTTTTAAAAATACCCGGCTACGTATGGACATGACCGAAGTTGCTTCTAGGTTTTAGGAATTTTTAGATCTTTCTTAATGACGAGCGAGAACTATGTGTTTAGAAGTAGAGCTCTTAGAAGAGAAATCCTAACTGATTAATTGCATGCAAATCACCGGTAAAGGTATATAATGTTTTTTTTTTTTAAAAATAAACACACAAATTTACTTAGAACATGAAATGGAAATCAATCAATCAATGCATGACCATTCCCAAGTCTGAATATTTTATCACTTGTTCTCCTTTAAACATTAATACAAGGGGTTACTGTATAAGTGAAAATGTGGAACCTTGCAGCTCAAACAAGGAGCATGTAAGCTTTAAAATTAGTTTTTTTTTTTTAAGTGTATTTAATTTTTTTTTTTTTTAATTCTCTGTCATTTATTCTTGGGAAATTCCCATCCACTTGCCAGATCCCTTGTGTTATACAACAGCTGC
Organism: Clarias fuscus; assembly: GCA_030347435.1. Lineage (NCBI taxonomy): Eukaryota > Metazoa > Chordata > Actinopteri > Siluriformes > Clariidae > Clarias > Clarias fuscus. Next base: position 23,832,568 of record CM059222.1, on the reverse strand, counting down.
CCTTCTATGCATGCATGAGCTGACAGACCCCCACGATGGTCTCACTGTGATTGACAGCAGACACCGTCGTGGTCAATTTAGCGTTCTTGAAATCCTGGCCACACACGGATATGGCATTGTCAGGATTCAAACTCATAATCAGCAGATTGCTAATAAAATCATAGACAAAAGAAACACTACAGATGCGCCTACACACTTACCATCAGTCACAGATTTTTATGTTTATGCAAACTGCATTTTAAAGTTCATTAAAACGAGTAACCTCGGACAAATACACGTGTGCAGGATTAATGACTGACCTGGAAGTCCTGATCTGAAAGATAGGTCTCGAGTTGCCGAGGGTTCACGCCGTCTGGTAAAGGTCTCTTTAAGAGATCCTGCACAGAGAACTGAGTCCTGTTGAGGAGAGCCAATGCATCTTGCACTAAGGTTAACTTCTTCTGCACTGAGGGCGCCTGCAGGAGCGCACACACACACACACACACACACACACACACACACACACACACACACACACACACATGCATAAACATAAAGGTCATGGATTCAATTCACCGGCATCACCGAATGCACATTTACAGTTCACCTGGATTCTCCAATCTGATTGGTCAGAAGGTTGTAATTAATTTCCTACAACAGTAACTTCTACCGAAGGGCAGACGCTCCACATATTTGGATGTAAAACCCGTCTAATTGTTGATTACAGTGTGGAAGGAGTCTCCTGCGTCAGCTCTTGGTAAAACTCAGAGGTAAAGCTGTAACTTTGTGTGTTTTATATTTATTTTTATTGAAAAATAATATTCTTCAATAAAACCGTACTCACCAAGGAAAGTGCTGTTTTAGGAAGACCTCAGGGTTCTAACCTAAACTCCGTTTCGTTCTTGGCCGCATCACTTCCCCTCATCGATTATTTTCCTATAAATGGCACGCCTGAAAAGTGCTGCGACATCGAGCTGCGCAGTTAATTATATTTTACGTGTGCTCAGCTTCCTTAATTAAACGAACACAATCAACAGTGACATTAGCGAGCTTATCTAATGTTAGCTAATTATTGGGCGTTAGAGATCATTTTTAATTTCCTCTGGTGCATTAAATCACAAGCTCCCTATGCATGCATGCTTCAGCGTGCTCGGGAGTTTAATTTGGTTTGCGTTTAGCGTTTGAAAGATAGACTCAATCTGATGAAGAAACTTAAGTGTGGCTTTTCAAGTACATGTTTATATGTGAAATCGGCTATAAAGAGCAGAGCAATGCTTACAAATAAAGTCATAAATAAGATGGAAATGGCTGTGAATCGTTATGCAACAATGAATGTACTGTAGTAAAATAAGATTTAATGAAAGTAAATAAAAACCAACAGTTAATCAACAGAGAATGCATCGAAAAGAAGAGAGGTGTAGGTGAAGGGCATACAATAAGTTAATTCCCATGTTGTGTTCCATGTCTGATCATGATGACGCGCCACTCACCTGTGTTACGCGTCTCTCCCAGGATGGGAAAACATTAGTGAAGGTAAGAGGCTCAGCTCCTTCCTCGAGGTAATAAGCCATGGGAGGTCGTCTGGGGTTTCTCTCTGCATCACACACACACGCGCGCGCACACACACACCATTAACCAAATTCATCTGGCACTGTCGTTATCATAAGCATCATCAAACCCATTTCTATCCTTCTTTCCACTAACCCCTGCAGTACTGAAGTGCCGTCTCCATGGCACATTTCCTCTCCGTGTCCCAGTGGGGGCGCTGCGAGTGCTGAGCCGAGCTGCTCTGCCACAGATAAACTTCCAATGAGTTATCCAGCAGGAACAGAGCTGCAGAGGCGAGTGCAAATCACCGTCAACTTCACAGATTCCACGTCTATCTGTCTGTCTCTTGCATATATGCTGATATGGCTCTTGATTTTAATCCGTCTTTCTCTATGTGAGTCATAATGTCCATCTCTCTCTCTCTCTCCTGCAGTCTCTTTATCTTTTTCGTTTCCATAGCCGCTGTCTATTCAGCGGCTAGAGTCTCTGTATCTACATATCTATATTGTCTTTCACTTGATATCCGTTTCTCTTTCATCTCTATGTCAATCTTTTTATTCTTCACTCTCTGTCTTTCTAGTAAAGTATGCGGCCGTTTGTACCTTTCTATATTCCTCTCTCTCTCTGCTTCTATATGTCTCTCTGTCCATGCTTTTTCCTTTATCGTCTGTATATGCATTTTGCACATCACACTGACCTGGCTGTGGCACAGAGTATAACAAGTCCTGAATAAAAGGCATCGCCGTGACGACTCCAGTTGCTCGGGATGCGCACATCAGCTCCTCCCCTTTGAACGTTCCTGATTGGGCACTCAGGTGAAAGAGGCGGGGAGTGAAATTATATTTTCCCGGATCTATAAAGAACACCAGCACTTAAATTTATTAATCATAATTTAAAAAATTTAAACAAACCACTTTCCTACTATCCATGGCATATTAGAAGACATTTCAGAGCATCACCTTGCAACATGCAGTCATAAGCTTTTCTGTCCTGTGGCCCAATAGCATTCCAGAACTCTGCAGGCTCCGCCTCTTCCTCTACTTCCTGAATGTTCGGAGCGCTGTTGCTTAATCCCAGCTCAGGAGGACGCCTAGTACACATCCATCACATTAAAAACTAGTCACATTAAAATGATTACAATGTCCAATAAAAATATTTTCACAGCTTAGCTAGTTTGAATTTTAGCCATTTGATTCATTGAAGCGTGAAGAAAAAAACTATAAATTAAAACTAAGCCTATAAATTAGCAAGTGATAAAAGGTATCTAAAAGCACATATACATGATGCATATTGCTAAACTATTTCTACAGGATCAAAGTGTCATCATCCGTTATAACGGATATAATGTAAATAATAAATAATAACAATAAATAACGTGACTACTGTTCAAAATTTATATTCACAGTCTTTTTTTTTTTGAGCTCCTCAGACATTTGTTTTTCATTGGTCCAAGACATGATGCGTCTTACGTTTGTGTGAGTTGCTGGACTGCGTGTTTGGCGACTTGACGTGCACTGGCGTGGGCCTTGCAGCCGTGCCACAGGTAAAGCGCCGCCTGCTGGATGTTTATCAGAAGCGCAGAACCACGAGAGCGCAGGCTGGAGGTACAGCACTCCACCTCCAACAGATTGGCCTCTGAAGGCACCGCACCCCTCACGCAAAAGAGACGCCAGTCACCTGACAAACACATAAATTGATTCTGCCATTTAATTAACAAACTGGAATACTTGAATAATTGATTGATTTTGGTTAATAGCAGCTCTGACAATAATATTGGCAGTAATACAAATTGAATTGAATCCTTCACATAAACAGATTATCATGTACAACACTGTCCAGGAACAACTGCTTCCTCCTCCCCTCTCCCCCTCTGGCCAGCATTCACATTGTTAATATTGTCCGTACTCGAGTACAATTGCGTATTTATTTATTTATTATAACCTTCACTCTATACCCAATGGTACAAAATGTTGACAGTAGCCCTCTTGCATGCGTTTCTGCTTTATCAGCTATGGCTGTGTAGGTCAGGTGGCATCAGTTTTGCGTGCACACAGATTTCAGAGGAGACAGATGGCATTGATGGCATGGCTTTCATATTTGATTCAAGCCGAGTACGCCGTCCCGTGCTCAAGATCATCTTTTAAAAGGGAATTGAGTATGGTATGCTGATCAGTGCCCAGGCACGATATAGAGCGTTCGTATTACGTACACAAACACAATCTTTGGGTCAAGTGTGCTCCAGTCCTGGCTCGCGTCAGTATTATGAAGTCACTCTAAGTCCCAGTGCAATACACACGTGGACAAAATTATTGGTACCCTTCGGTCAATGAAAGAAAAACTCACAATGGTCACAGAAATAACTTTAATCTGACAAAAGTAATAATAAATAAGAATTCTATGAATGTTAACCAATGAAAGTCAGACATTGCTTTTCATCCATGCTTCAACAGAATTATCAAAAAAAAGGAACTCATGGAACAGGCCTGGACAAAAATGATGGTACCCCTAATTTAATAGTTTGTTGCACAACCTTTTGAGGCAATCACTGCAATCAAATGATTCCTGTAACTGTCAATGAGACTTCTGCACCTCTCTGCAGGTATTTTGGCCCACTCCTCATGAGCAAGCTGCTCCAGTTGTTTCCGGTTTGAAGGGTGCCTTTTCCAGACAGCATGTTTCAGCTCCTTCCAAAGATGCTCAATAGGATTGAGGTCAGGGCTCATAGAAGGTCACTTTAGAATAGTCCAATGTTTTCCTCTTAGCCATTCTTGGGTGTTTTTAGCTGTGTGTTTTGGGTCATTGTCCTGTTGCAAGACCCATGACCTGCGACTGAGACCCAGCTTTCTGACACTGGCCAGCACATTTCTCTCTAGAATCCCTTGATAGTCTTGAGATTTCATTGTACCCTGCACAGATTCAAGACACCCTGTGCCAGATGCAGCAAAGCAGCCCCAGAACATAACAGAGCCTCCTCCATGTTTCACAGTAGCGACAGTGTTCTTTTCTTGATATGCTTCATTTTTCCGTTCAATTTACAAATCAATATTGCACAATGTGAATCCTCCACCATCTTTTGTAGTCCAAACTGAAATGAGACAGTCTGGTCCACTAGGACTTCCTAATTGCACCACCAGCTGCTTCCGCCTTTATCTCCGGCTTAACATGAATATTGCGAAATATGAGGGGAAAAAAGGATAACATTGTGCAACAACACTTAACCTTGTTTTATATAAACCTGTCTTTCTCAAGGATCTTGGGATAGGTCGGGCTATGGGGTGTGCGCCGATGCATCCTTCAGTGTCAGGGGAAGAAAGGCCACATTTGAGGGACACCCTTACTCGTCACCCAGCAAATGTGTCCCTCAAAGGAAGCGGCCCCAAAATTGAGACTTGAGACACACCGTATTACTAATATGTGACCCAGTCTCTAAAAACCCAGGTAAAGTATTTTTTTTTTTTATTCACTTTTTTCTACATAAACTCATTCTACAATCCCAGAAAAATTACTTTAGCTGGGTTTTCATAGGCTGGGTCTCTATATTTAGCTTATTTATAAATGTGTACGTTTTTGGACGTATACCCTTATACTGGACAGCTGAAACTCATTAAAACCATACAACTGTCACTGACATTTTGTGTGCAAGGTGAATAAATCTGAATCGTGATCTGGTTTTAATTCCTATTTATGTAGCTGATAATGTAGGAATATTATAAAACACGGATCTGTTGATCTATACAATGATCCAGCAGATGGGTTTTAAATGTGCTAGTTTAAGAACAGATACTGACCGGTGCGTTTGCTGTGTCCTTTGTGAATGACCAGTCCTCCTTGGAAAAGCTGCAGGAAACATGGAGGCTCCTCTCCTTCCTTTACATTCACCCGAGGCTCCTTCGCAAAGGATAAGGGCAGGGACAGGTCCGGGCCGTTAATCTGCGAGTGCCGTCCCTGCCAGATGAAAAGGGCAGAGCTTTCCTGGTCCGAACTTTGATCCTCAGAGATGCCTTTTGACATTTACACACAGTCACATAAACAGAAATTTATTCCCAGACACACAATAAACACAAAACAGTATACAGTAATATGGGGAAACAATGACATAGTTCATTCAATGATTTTGGGTATTGTTGTCATTTTACACTATAATAATCGCACAAACTCACCGGCAGCACTGAGACGGTACATCCAGCGTATAGCGTACGTGCTGTCCTCATGTAACTGCCCCATGCTCTCTGAAGTCACTCTGCACTCTTCTCCCATGCCGGTGTGCCAACTTTCTACAGAAACGGTGCTGAGGTTTGCCTGCAGGCCATCGCCAAAGGTGACCAAGTCCCGCCCTCTCTGCACGTTCACCCCATGTAGAATGATGGGTTCTGCTCCCGATACGCACTTTCCAGCAAACAGGGCTTTGGCATCACATGACCACATGTCAGCTGGACAGTCCAAAAGACGGGAAGACTGGAGAGAATGAATTAGAGAAGGTGACAATCAAATTCCATGACCTTAAAGGGATCAAAATTCTGATCTACCTTTGTTTCATTAAAACAATTTACAATTGTTGCTTGTTGTATAAGAGGAATAAAGTAGTTTAGAACGCGCCGTTATTACTACTGTAACTCCACGTACTTTATTCCTCATTCAGTGCTTTCTATAAGTAACGACTTGATTAAGATCTCGTTACCCAGTGGACATTGCTGCTCTGCTCACCTGCTTGACTTCCTGTCCATTAGGAGTCACATCCTCCACCTTTTTACACCAATCTGCAAACTTCATCCTGAAGAGAACGGTCTCGTTCTGCTCAAACACACGGCCAAACAGAGCCCAATCCGGCCGACCCAGACCCTTCCTAAAGCCACACACGTCCACACAAATGGGTCTCGTTATACAATCTACTTATTATATGATATATCTAGCTGTCTGCTTGCTTATTAAACACACCGCTGAAGCTGGGTGTTGTTCCCAAAAGGATCAAGGGGGTTCATCCTGCAGTTGGTGTAGTCATAATCTCCAGTCCACACCTGCTGAGCCAAATGCAGTGCCAGCTTCCTGTCACTGGGGGACACGTCTTTCCCGTGCCACAAGTAGAGCTCACTGCCAAAGTCGAACAGCAGGCTCTGGAAAGCAAAATGAAGCAGGAAATCATTAGGGAATATGAATCATCAAAACATCCCTGGAGCGAGAGAAAGAGGAATAAAATGAGTCATATTCATTGATGACAATGCCTTAGAAAATCGGATGAGAAATGGAATTTATGGTACCGAGTGCGTGTACAGTGTCCAACAGGCATGATGAAATACTGTGACACCTCCAAATCTCAATCCCGTGTGAAACCTTGGAGGATTTGGCTTTGGAACTGGAGGCGAAAATTAGTCACATGCGACATTTCTTTCCTCATACTTGTGTGTACCGTTGCTTGCCTCATTAACACCACGTCGATCAGATGTCAACAGAAAGCCAGTCAATTTTAGCCAATGTTTCACTGCCCAGGTGCATAATGAGCTTGTGAGCTTATGAGTTTTCTATTTTCTTATTTCTCCTGTCATTACGGTCTAAGTGGTTTACAGATCAGTCATGCAATACACTTGTCATCCAGCAATGCATAACTGTCAGTGACTGCTTGGAAGGTTTCCTTGAAATCTGTGAAATAACCACTGCTCAGTTTAATCTACATCGCGTTTGCTATATTTGTCTGAGCAAGCACCTGGGAAGAGTCCAGCAGAGAGAGGCGTGGCATCGAGGCCCAGCCCTGTTCGTGTGGGAGGAGTCTGTCTCCCTGAAACCTGTACACGCAGTTCGATTCTGCGATCGCCGTCTCATACTGCTGATCGTCATCGGAACAGCCTGCAAACACAAAACACATACACACAGTCTCAAATCAAACATGATGTGTCATCACTAGAACACTAGCTGAAAGGATCAAATGATTTATGAGAGTTTCTAACCACTGTAGGATGTTTTTCCTCCCAAAAGATTCCAAAAGTCTGCAGCCTGCGGGTCATCCGTGTTTAATCCCTCGTCCAGGTGAAGGACATCTGTTGCCTGGCAACCCAGATCCCGCTGGGACACAACCAGTGAGGCTATGGCGGAGGCCTTAGACAAAAACGCAAATTGATGATATAATTAATAATGCATGACCAGCCAACATCAAAATCATTTTTGGTTATTAGTGATATGTTAAGGGTAACCGTGCATTTAAAAAAAAAAAATTAGGGGGCGTTTGAAGAAGCAAATTATGAAGCATAATTCATAATATACAATAATGAGCAAACAAGTAGAAACAGAAGTTGTAATAGAAGAAGAAGGTGAAAACACACAGAAATGAACAGGGAGAAAAGAGATGACAAAAAAAAAGTTAAATTTTTAAAAATAAGAAAAATTGATCTTTTGCAGTCACATGAGCACCATGACGTCAGTCACAACACTGGATGGCAGAAATACTATAAACCAACATTAGATTACTGTGTTTTTTGGAGAACGATTGAGAGGCAATTTCTAAGAGATGAAGTGTTGTTTAAGATGACATAACATAAGCAGGTGTGTTTTCTTGATCAAAGTTCTAACGTGACTTGTTTTGAATGAGGGTTTTGGAATTAGCATCTGATAAGAAACGTCCCTTTTGCCGTCCAGACGTGGGCAGGATCATGGCAGACAGACTTTGTAATTTGTCATAATTTAACCTTCTATATTTGACAGGAAGATAACAGTCATTACAGCATGTACCTTCTCCCTCTCACAGGTGTTAGACAGCTGCCCTGTCCAGAGGAAGCACAGAGATGGCGTGACCAGCAGGAAGCAGTCCCCGCTGTTCAGTGAGCGAGCTACTGGCTCCACCAAGCGTACCTGTACTCGTCTGCATCCTGACACAGAGCAAAAAACAACAGACTCTTGCCAGGTCGATTAACACTTAGGTATTGAAAATAATAATAATAATAATAATAATAATAAGGTAAAAAAGTTCCTAGACCTTATTTCTGAAAACAAAATACAAACATTTACTAAAGAAAAAAAAAAAACGGAAAGATGAGACATTATAACTAGCAAGTTCACAAGATCCGTCTTTCTTTACATACTCTAACATGGAGAAGACGTTACCTTTTACAAGGATTAGCATCAGGTTTCTGTAAGGTACAGTGTTTGGAACGGTCTTGGTGGACGACGTGTTAGTGGAGCTGTGGTTCTTTTCAACTGACGGAGAACAGATAAGACAAAGTCAAGTTTTGCACTAATTAGGAAACAGACAGCGTTAAGAAAAAGATCTGCTGTTTTAGTTTTAGTTCAGAGACGCGTGTGATTAACCTTTATTGGTTTCCATGGCTGTGGGGTCTTCATGGGCCTGCATGAGGTCATGCGTGATGTCGTTTCTGGCTGCGAGAACACGTAACGGATTCCTCGAGCTCTGAGTACGACGGGACGGCCGGACCGAGCGTCGATGCTCTGCTACTGCAGAGCTCAATCTATATGCGCACACACAAACACACAAAAACTACGAGTCAAACTGGAACTTGGGTCATTTCTGTGCTACAAACCTTTGGCGGCAAAAAATATATAGTATGAAATTATAGTTTCATAACATATATATGGTATTATATATTATATCGTATCATATTATCACGTAGCCCCTCAGGGAAATAACATACGCCTCGGGGCTGTTGCTTAATGTCCTGCACACACACACACACACACACACACACACACACTCTGGTCTTACACGTGAGTGTTCAACAGGCAGACGGTACTCAGATCCTGCTCTGCGTCTCCTGAACTGCTCTGACACTCAGGGAATGAGGGGGCATCAGAGGTCACGACCTCTTTGCCTCTCTCGATGGCAACGGGCTGCTGGGGTTCCTGTGTTTCGTCAAAAGTCTTTGATTGTGTCTCAGCCACTTTCTGCTCAGGAGCCTCAGATTCCACAGAGCTCTCCTACGAAACACGGAAAACCTCTTTATTCATCCATCACACATTTATGTTTGTGTATATAGTGTACACACTGTCAAAGTGTGTGATATACCTTATCTTTCCGGTGTTCCTGTGGTTGCGTTTGAGTGGGTGAGGGAACCTCCTGGGCTTCGTATGACAGACTTCTCTATATAAAGTGAGAACATTTTTTTTTCTTTAATACTAAATGAAATCACCAAGACATTTTCTGATACATCTGATATTCCCTTCCTTAAATGTGCACTGGATCTACAAGGGTCATTTTTGGCATCCAGTAAAAGATGGCCCTACCACAGAGCTTGTATTCTCGAACTCTCAAATCCAACTGGTCAGAATAGGAAAAAAAAAGATGTGCATGTTGGATCTGGTGATGTATTTGGATTTTATAAACATATAAAATGTATGATGTCCTGTTCTTTATTAAGCTATATTTAAGTGGGGGTAAATTGTTGTGGAATAAAAGAAATAAACACATCAGGATATATGTCTGTAGATAATTATAAGAAGACAACAAAAAAAAAGTTTAAAAAAAAAAAGTTTTATCAAATTAATTCAATCTTTATACTTTGGGACACACCTAATGTCTGAGTTTAATATTTATCTTGAGTGACAAACTAAATCAAACTACGAGAGGCGTTCAAGTCAAACCGGTACTTGTGATAAAATTTCTTATGTACTGTATGAAGATAGAAAACTGAGATTTGAGACTCTTAAAATCAGTTAAAGATTTGAATGGCACAAACATTTTAAAGAAGTCCGATAATGGCTCTGGTGTAGTGAGAAAACTCGTGATCTTGATTATAAAGCCCACTAAAGCACCAGTGAAACCTGGGATCAGTGCATTAGTGCAATATAGAGAAATATGGGTAGTTATCGCTCGCAGTTATCACACATTCTGTTTTTCTGCACAATCAAAAGTCCCAATTATTCCTGAACGCCCTTCGTACATGAAAATATAACTGGTCTTAGCTCTGGATTATACTTTTCTCCATTTGTATGCATAACTGTGTGTCACTCAGCATCAGAAATAATTGATCTGACGCACTGCATAACTCGATAGAATTTAAAGTAATTCTGTAATTTGCAGTTTATATGCTTTAGCCTTGGAGCTCCAGTATCAAAGTAAGTTTAGGATTTGAGTTCAACTTCTTATCTGATTGATTACATTCAGGTTGCCTAGGATCACATGCCCAAATCATCTCTCGATTACATACAGGTTGAGCAGGGTCACATGCTCAAAGCATCTCTCAGCCTTTGAAAGACATGCTCCCACTTCCCACACACAGTCTCAGTCTCTCTCTCTCTCTCTCTCACACACACACACACACACACGCACACACGCACACACAGAACCACAACTGAAGAAATACAGCCTGCTTAGACAGAGCTCAAAGCATCAGCCCGATCAAAAGCACAGGAACATGCAGAGAACTTCACTGTTCAGCTTAGACACACCTGTATCCCTACTCATCTGCTCACGTACACACACTCACCTCATTAAAAAACATCTTGTACTGAGAGGGAGTGCTAGGAGGAGAGTACACAGAGGAATAGACAGGCTCCTAAAGACAGGAGATCAGATGAAAAGGACATACAAAAGAGAGACAAAGGTGGTGTGAAACATGGGAAAGTAAAAGATAAAAAATAAAGTAGAAAGAAAAGACAGAAGGTAGAGAAAAGGAAAGAGACACATAGAAGGTAAATACTAGAAGGTAAAATGAATCAGACTTGAAATGCTAATGTGCAACAGAAATTGCATCTTTGTCTGATTTGCTAGCTTATGCTATGTTGCCCAGTGAGAAACTCTGCCTGTAAAAGCTAGCCAAGTTTACTAATGTAAGGCTAAATAAAAGATTTTGTAATTGACCCCATCAGGATATTTAACATTAGCGTGTCACATTGTGTAGCTAGGTAGCTAAAACTAGATGAAATTTTTGTTGACACAAGTAGCTACGTTTGATAGCTAGCTCGCTAACATTTGGCCAATTGTCCTCTATGCTTCCAAACTGTTAGTTAAGTAAAACAGGCAAGCATGTAAACATGGTCAAATATTTCAAATGAAATGTATGGCATTTACTATATTATAAAAAGTAAAGAATTTTAAAAGCAGTAAAATCTGAATTCTTGAAGCTTTGCATTCACTAGGCATCTTCTCAAGTACTTTAATAAGTCACGTAAAATTCCTAAACAGGTCACTTGCTTCTAAAAAATAACAATTGAAAAATGCTACTTTTTATAATAACTCTTTATTAATAGTTATTGATAAGTATTAACATAAGCTATAACGTTTATACCCTATTTAACTTATCCTGATTTTATAATTTCTTGTATAATTTATTATAATATAAAAATGAATTTTAAAATCAGTAAAATCAGAATACTTGAAGCTTTGCACACACTAGGCATCTTTTCAAGTTACTTTAATAAGTTCCTTAAAAAACAGGTCACTGCTTCTGAAAGAATAAATAAATATATATATATACACACTCTTTAGGAATACTGATTGATTCAGATGTTTATACTCAATCTAACTTATTTAAAAACAAAAGTGGCCAAAAGTATTGGGACAAAAGTGAAATTCGATGTTTTCATCACAATCTTGATAATAATAATAATAATAATTTCCTTCCATGGTCCAAAAACATGCAGAATAGGCTAATTGGTGGTCCCAAAAGTGTATAAATGAGTGTGTGAGTGTACAGTATGTGTGTGCGCTCTTGTGATGGATTGGCATCCTGTTAAGGGAGTACCCCACCTCGTGCCCCAAGTCTCCTGGTCATAGGCTCCAGGCCCCTGTGACCTTGTATACAGGATAAAGCGGTATAGATTATTTTATGCAATGAAACCAATCAATATTTAGCATGAGGTCCTTTATTCTTTATTCTGATAGATCTGGCCGGGCATAAAGTCAAACTGCATTAATCTGGTGTCACTCGGTCAATCCACGCCTGCTTTATTGCTTCCTTAAGTTCATTTACGGAAAATGGTTTCTTGACCTTCTTCACCATTGTACAGCAATTTGCTATTGGCTTTAGGTATAGGAATGACCCAGGACATGGCAGATAGGTTAGAACTAATTTGTGAAATCACCCGTAGTGATAGAACTAGAATAACTCAATACTTTTGGTCACCACTGAATAAAAGAAAATACTGTCTAATGGAGGTTCTGTTTTTCTCTAATTGGAGGCAAATTGTCATTAACAACCATGTTAAAAACCTAAAAACAGGCATGGTAAATTCAGACAAATCATTACACTTACCCAACAATGAGCTGGAGGCTCATGTGCAATGCTGCTCTCATCCTACAGGAGGCAGAACAGGACAGGAATGAGACAGAACAAGATAAAGGAACAATGACAAACAGAATACAGTGAAAACTACACGCAAGTAAGCAGAAGAAACACACATGCACACTGTACAAGTTGGTCATCCGGAAATGTGTAAAGTGAAGACATTTATTTCATATTATTTCATCACTCATTTATTTCATATTATTTCAAATACCTTTTGTTTTCTTATACAGGTTTCAGCAACTGGCAACTATTGGTCCTTTTGCTGAGTCGATACATGATGTGCGATTCATGACAAACATATCCATGCATACAAACCTTGCTGGGCGGCATGTTGCACATCGTTCCATTGCTTTGCTCATGTTCTTCTGCGCCACCCTGAACTTCAGACAACCTGAAAAGAGAATATAACTTTCATTCACTGTCGCATACATGGTGTTGGTCCCTTGTTAAATACGAAACAATCGCAATATAATGGGAGGGAATCACACCTATCTTTCGTGCTCAGTGTTAAAAGGCAGTCCTCAGTCAGGGAGCTGGGCCTCTGACATCTCTGAGAGGAACCACTGCCATCCTTCCTTGCTCTTTGCCTCCAAGGGGCAGTAGTACGAGGAGCTGGAGAATATTCTCCTGCTGTAACAAGTGTAATCTTGTCGTTACGCAGTCCGTTCTGTACTGGCATCTGTCCATTAGGGATGCTGTTGGACTTGGCCCCTGCCTTAAAGCCACCGTCTTCAGTGGCGGCCTTCTTCAGGATGCCCTTGACCTGCACTGCAGTCTTGGGTTCAGGATCTTCAGTTGGCTTGGGCTGCGAACCAGACAGACGTATTTCGCTGGGCTTGAGGTTGACAGAGAGATCCTGTTGCTGCTCAAAGATGCTAGAGGGCAGATCTAGTGAGGGAAGCAAGACAGGGCCTTTCTGCACCTACAGAAGGAGGGAAACAGACAAGAGAACCAAAAATGACTTGTTTTAATGAAAAGATGTTTTGAAATAAAAAGCCTGGTGAATGAGATGCCTTCTTAAGTAGCCTGATTATACAAGAGATATATATTGTTCAAGCGTTTGCAATGTCAAATTAAAACCTCTCTTGGTCTTTTTTATTTATTCATTCAGTCACTTATTCATCTTCACTAACTGCTTTATACACCAAGGGTCATTTAAAGCATCCAATCCACCTACTTGCTTGTTTTTGTAACGTGCACAAAACTGGCTAACAAGCCATTACAGACATGAACATGCCAAATTCTGCAGACAGTAACCTGATCTCAGGATCCAACCAGAGACCCTGGAGATGTGAGGCAGCAATTGTATCTGCTGCAACACCATGCCACCCTCTACTGGCTGACTTGTTAATGAGAGAGGTCAGAGGTGAATAGCCAGACAGATTCAAGCCAACAGGAAGACTACAGTAACTCAAATAACCACTCTTGACCAACTGTGTAAACAGAAAAGCATACGAGTGCTATTGTAGCCTATTCACCCCATATCCTTAAGGAGAATAGGGTTCAACAGCTGAAGACTCTTGGTACTGAACACTGGACAAAAGTTCGTCTGGTCTGATACATCTTTATTTCTTCAACAAGGTTTAGACAAGAAATTAGCATGACCACCATGAACCCAACCTGCCTTGTGTTTAATGATATTGGGAATGTTTTCTGAGCACCCACTGGCTCGCTTAATACCAGTAGAGCATGTAAGTGTTGTTACTTGACATTTATGGTAACAGTTTATCTTCATCTTAATGGCTATCACGATGGAAATAGCCATTAAATAGCCATGTTTTTCGTTTTGTGATTTATTTTCTACATTCTAGAATAATACTGGAGATTTCAAAACTATGAAATGAAACATATATGGAATTATGGAATTAAGTAACAACAACAACAGTCAGTTGTCACTTTAAGACTTGAAGGTGGTCTTAAACTGGTTCATCAAAGTGGTTTAAAGTGGTCTTAAACTGGTTCATTAGTGGCATTCCCAGTCACTTGACCTAATTCCAAAAGTACACCTTTGGGATGGACGTTTATTATAAATATGCAGCTGGAAAACCGGAAGGCATTGCATCATGCAGGCAAGTCAACATGGGCCAGGAGATCTTGCCAAAATTTTGGCAAAACACACATAGAAAAATGTAGACTTTCTTTGGGGCAAAACAGGGTCTTGCCTGTTTTTAAGCATTAGTGAGATTTTTCTAATAAATGAAGTTTATTAAGAGTTTATTGTGATGCATCAGTCATTCATTGAGCTACAAATAAGTCTACCAGCAAAATAATCCAAATGATCAAAATGATCGAAAGTGTATGGATCACTCGTACACAATAACAACCAATATATAAGCACATCAGACTTTGCATACAAACAAATTAACTTTTCAACAGTACACATAAGCAGGAAACAAAAATGATGCTACTGCAACATCTACTGGTATACCTCAGGGGTATATATCAGTTGCATTTTTACTTAAATTATTTCTGCAGGCCACAAATTTCACCGTCATTTAGGGTGTTTTAGCATCCGGCTTGCTTATAAAAACTTATAATAGCTGTGGTAATACCTTAATCGTAGGTACAAAAAAAACAAAACAAAAAAAACACCAGTTTTCTTCTAATTAAACTACACTTCAAATGGAGCTTTAAGGAAGGTGTGTGATAAAACCCTGACACACACTGACCAGGTTGACTTCATCTACAGTGATGGGTTGCGTGCTGTAACGCGCTCCCTTCTGCCTGCGTCTCTCCGATGCCCCAATAGAACCGCTGGTCCCTCCAGGCCCTCTAGAACCTCCTGGACCTACAGGCATGGATGGCTCAGAGAGTTTATTGAAGAGTGCCAGTTTCTCACTCAGGGAGAGCTTGGAGCTGGCATCGTCCTGCTCGACCTCTGCTACAGTCTGTTCCGTCCGGGCATCCCCTGGCACAGCAACGTGAGAGCTATTCCACAGGGAAAAAGCAGGGAAGGGTTAATTAACGCTCACAATGTGTTCATGTTTAAAGAAAGATTGTTTAGTTGGTCTAGACGTTTAAGCCGTCTGGTCACCTATCAGTCTCTCTTTTCTCCTCAGTGTTGATCGGCTGAGTGGGAGCTCTGCGAATTCGAGGTTCCCTGAAGCTGCCGCTGAAACGAGGCCTCAGGAAAGAGGAAGCCTCAGGAGCTGCGGTCTTTTCCAACTCCTGTGAGAACGAGAGAGAGAGAGAGAGAGAGAGAGAGAGAGAGAGAGAATAAATGCATGTCCAGATCTGTGCATTATTACAGTTGGTATGCTAGTATTCTCTAGAAAAGAGCCAAGTTGGAGATTTGTATAATGGCAGATTTTAATGGCAGTTGGAGATTTGTTTAGTGGCTTTAAATGGCCACACCACCTCTCAAATATTTTTTTTTTATTCAATTACACTATGCTGTATCAGCCCAAAGTTTGGACATAAATTCCAATTCAATGTTTTTTTGTTTTGTGATGTATTTTCCACATTCTAGAACAATACTGGAGATTTAAAAACTATGAAATAACACACATAGAATTGTACAATTAAGCGACAACAACGACAGTCAACAGTCAAGACAAGGTCAGCTCTTCTGGAATAGTTCTCGCAAGAACAGTATTGTCAAGTGCATTTGCAAAACCCATCAAGCACCATGGTGAAACTACAGTAGCTCTCATGACCAAAACTTCAAAAACTCTGCTGTAGTGGTAAAGTTCATTTAGAGTTACCAGCCTCAGAAATCACCAATTAACAAACAGTACCACAAATTAGAGCTGATATACAGGCATCTAAATATCAACTGTTCAAAAGAGATTATTGTATTGATTTCCAATGCAAAAAAAACAAAAACAAAACACAGGAAAAAACATGAAATTAGAAGGTGTGTCCAAACTTTTGACTGGTAGTGTATATATGTTTGCATTTAATGTTGTAAAACATGCAGTTCCTCTAAAAACTCGAAATTATTTTGCACTTTAGCAGGCAGCACAGCATTTTGTTTGGTAAAAGCAAATTAATTGCTAGACGTGTTGGGAATTGTAAGGATCTGAAAAAATGTAATATGAAATCGAGATATTTATAAAAACATAACCACAGAATCGCAGTACAGATCCTATTAGGTTGCCCCTGGTGATTCCCTTGTAATGTATACACCAATTTGTTTTTCATTCCAGACCAGCAGGAGGATTTAATTTAGGACTAGCAGAGGTTTTCTTAGGTCTTTACTTAGCACTAATTACAAAGTCACTTGGGTCTGTAACATAATGTGGGCATCAAAATTCTTCAACAGGTTCTCTCTCATTCTCAACTTGATAAAAACTAAAGAGAGATGATTCAAGAAGCTAAATACGTTTTTACTGAAACTATCTGCACACACTTCACATTTGGCCTAATTCTTTATATAATGTTTTTTTTTTTTTTTTTTTAAGATTTGAATTCATTCAGGTACCAATTTCTCTTCCCATAATTCTTCTATGTTATATTTTTTAAATGACCACTTACCCCTTCTTACTCCTGGCAAAAAAAAACACCACAGCATTTTATTTAAAGTAATGTGTATGTCATTTTAATATACAATATCCACATTCAAAAACTTTGTCAACTTACAAGCTGACAGATTATGGTAAGGAATATTACACATTCAAAATAATAGGATAAACACTATAAATGGAACCACACCAAACTGGATGGTACAGTACATTTTAGCCCTTTTTACTGGACTTCTTTGGGTTTGTTCCCAAAAGCCAGAAGTGGATCAACAGGTGGTTAAATAAAATAGCAGGGGGTGAACAGTGCTGTAATGGATGAATCCCAGAGAGCCACTCAGTAACCTGATACTCCAAGTTTTCCATTACCAGCAACAAGCCAAAAAACAGCACAGAGTGGGAGGTTAATCTAATTATAGCTGTGTATTATTTGTACTATACTTTTGATTAATGCTTTATTCAGGCTGACTTTCATGTCAAAAATCTGTAATAATCTATATTTACATAAATGACTTAAACTACTGTTTTTTAATTAATTAGTGTTTAGATTCAATTAGATTCAATTTCGTCATTGTGCAGAGTACATGTACTGTACAGAACCAATGAAATGCAGTTAGCATCTAACCAGAATTGCATAAGCTGCCTGTTTACTACTGTATAAATACAATGTGTTATACAGTACAAACAGAAGATGCACTTGCTAATACTTATGATTAGATAGACAGATAGATAGATAGATAGATAGACAGATAGATAGATAGATAGATAGATAGATAGATAGATAGATAGATAGATAGATAGATAGATAGATAGATAGATAGATAGATAGATAGATAGATAGAGTAATGTACAGCATAACTGCACCATTGTGTAGTGAACGTGCTACTGTATAGTTAACAGAAGTGTACAAACATTGCAGTGGAGTAGCATGTATGGAAGATTACATGCCTAAAAGTAATAGGCTATTCCAGGTGATTATAGGAACCTTAAACACTCAAAAGAGCCATTTGGACCCGTTTCCCACAGAGAATAAAACACCCTTTTGACATCTAAAATAGATAACACTGCATATATCGTTTTTTTTTTTTTTTTACCTTTATGCTTTATATGAAAAAAAAAGTGTGTTGCATTTATGAAATCAATGAACTGCTACGGAGAAAATGAAATCTTATTTCTGCATGCAATATTTTTGAAATTAAGAAAAAGATGCTGAGTTGAAGGTTACTTTCAAATAAAATATCCAATGTCCATGTGAGTCCTCCTTGTATATATGACATGAAAAGCCGAACTTAAAGTATCCACCTGCAGCAAACCAAAAATGCCGTTCATTTAGAGTTACCAGCCTCAGAAATCACCAATTAACAAACAGTGCCACAAATTAGAGCTGATATAATGGCATCTAAATATCAACTGTTCAAAAGAGATTATTGTATTGATTTCCAATGCAAAAAAAACAAAAACAAAACACAGGAAAGAACATGAAATTAGAAGGTGTGCCCAAACTTTTGACTGGTAGTGTATATATGTTTGCATTTAATGTTGTAAAACATGCAGTTCCTCTAAAAACTCGAAATAATTTTGCACTTTAGCAGGCACTTTATGGCAAAAGCAAATTAATTGGTAGACGTGTTGGGAATTGTAAGGATCTGAAAAAATGTAATATGAAATCGGGATATTTATTCAAAAAAAAAAAAAAATGAGTCCTCCTCGTATATATGACGTGAAAAGCCGAACTTAAAGTATCCACCTGCAGCAAAGCAAAAATGCCGTCTGCCGTCATCCTTATAACATTTTAACATAATAAATATATTAAGGAAGTTTTGTATCATTATTAACGACGACGAGATCATATTAATATGACAAAATAATCAAAACTTTAATTAAGTCAAGAAATCTTTAATATTATATAGGCTAGTTATCTGTGAAAAAGTAAATAAATCTCGGTACATCATTAATCAGTTATTATTATTATCAATAATATGGAGGAAGTGACGTCAGCGCTGGTGACCTCACAGTGTGTTCCGAATGGTGGAGTTTTGTCGAGTTCCCTCGCCGACATTCACTGCAAAGGGAGCATTGAGCAGGGATGACCCTGTCAGTACACTTCGGAATGGAACGCAGCTCTGGGCTCGAAAAGCTCAATAAACTGAGTGCCGGCGGGTGTCACTCATCGGCAGTTGTGATGCATATTTTGAGCGACAAAAAATTAAACATACATTATTTTAATGTTATAAGTTTACCATTATCTTCACATTTAGAATTCCATTTGAAAAAAACTAACAAAGTAAAATACAATTTATTTAGATTAAATACTCATTATTTATTTTTTTCCAAAGCCACGGGGAAAGAGCTACGCGTTGCCGACCCTTGGGGTATACATATGTACTTGGGAGGAGTCTCTAGTATCAACTTTTGTGTTTGTATGTGTGTATAAAAAGTTATTTTTTTCTTTTTTGCTTTTAAAGAGAGATTATTTTGCTGTAACATGACAGACGTGATATCAGGAAGAAACTTTTGCCCAGCATTTTATTATACTAGGGTTTAAAGTAAAATGTGTCACACTGCAATTCTTCATGTCTCATGCATGTATATAATATATAATTGCATATTAGAATATTATAATGAAGGTTATTATAATACAGTGAAACCTTGGATTGTGAGGAACGTGGTCTGCGGGTCTTCAAGACAAGACACAAGACTTTTAATAAATTTTAACTTGATAAACAAGAGAAGTCCTGAAATACAAGTAGTATGCATGCGGTTCGTCTGCTGAGAGCCACATGAAGCTCCACTCAAAAAACTTACTTTAAACAAGGACATCTTGGCAGCAACGCTCATCATGGCTCTCTCGTCCGTCTTCACGTCCGCTGAAAGAGAAGAAAAACATACAGATTAGTTTTGGAAACAAGTGAGATCATTTTGCGCAGAAATGCACTTCCTGCCTTAAAGTGCACCATGACTGTGACTGTACATCATTGAGACATCTGTTATTCTTACACACACACGCCCATATGGAAGCTTGATGGACACGTAAACCTGTATTGTCATACTCTGACTAACATTTGAATCATTTGGCACTGGCCGTTTTAAACAACTTCCTCTGAAAAACGGTACCCAAAACACACACCCACATACTTTATGATTGTGGTAGCTATAATCGTCACCCCACCACCCTGATCTTCCCTCCTAAACACACTGCACACACAGACACACACACACACTGATCTGTATATAGAGGTGGGTCGAGTATCCAAAAAAATTTACTCAAGTAGCTGTACTTCATAATAATTACTCAAGTAGAAATAAAAAGTAGTCATCCAAAATATTATTCAAGCAAGAGTAAAAAAGTATTCTACTCAAGTACTGAGTAACTGTTTCAATTGTAATGTCCGATTTATTATATTTTTAATAGAAATTATAGTATATACTTTGTTTTATATATATATATATATATATATATATATATATATATATATACACACACATATACATTCACACACAGTATATTATTATACTATATTATATGCATTATATTAGAATATAATTATAATAATTATTAATGCCAACAATGCAACATTCAATGAAACAGCTAAACTCACTGCAGCATGTTTCCTCAGGTTAGAAGTCGTGTTTTTATATGCTGAAGTGTGTGTCTGTTTTGGCAGATAGAGAAGACACTGCAGTCTAAAGCTATTCCTTTGCAGGCGAAACATGATTTTATGATGCCAGGGATGCAGGCTGAAGTTTTTTTCCCCCACGATGCATCCGGTTTGGGTGTGGTCATGTGACTACATATGGTTACTGTTACTGCGGCTGTTTGGTCAAATGGAGTCATGTGATTATTGTTGCTGCGTCTGATTGGTGAAACAGTCATGTGGAAGATCTATCGGTGGTATGTGTAGAATAAATGGTTAAAAAAAAAAAAAAAAAATTAACGAGTCGAGTGGAGCTGAATGTAGCGGAGTAAGATTAGTGTAAAAAGTATGGTACAGTGAAACTACTCATAGAAGGACATTTTTTACAAAAAGTTACTCAAGTAACTGTAACTTGTTACTACCCACCTCTGTCTGTAGATCATCTATTGTACAGTAAATATGCATTACTGTCTTCGCTTTACCATAAATAAAATAATTAAAAGATTTATACCTTTCCCGGCCCAAAATTAAGAAGTGTCAAAATATTAGGCTGCATCAAAAAAAAAGAAAACAACTGCGGAGATTTGTAATTACTGGGACTGAGTTACGAACCCTTCAACACATTATGAATACCTGGAAGGATAGTGCTGAACCATCAAACTTGTGGAAGAAATGCAGTCGGGGGAAAAAAAAAAAAAAAAAATCATGAATGGAGATAACTTAAACACTTTGTGTAAAGTTGCATGGTAATAAAATCAACATAGCTATGGTGTTTACTGTCGAATTGTGAAAGTAAGAGCGGTTTCTGTAAGTACAAAATGTGGCGAGATCTCACAGATTTGGGACTAAACAGCTGTGTGTCCAAAAGAAAAAAAAAAAAAACTACAGTTTGCTAGGGAGCATAAAGATTAGAATTCGGAGCGATGGAAAAAGGTCATGTGGTCTGATGAGTTCAGACGCCCCCATTCCAGATCGATGGGTAAGAAGGGACAAGCATGAAGTGATGCACCCATCATGCATAGTGGCCACTGTACAAGCCTCTGGAGGTGAGGTTATGACCTGGAGTTGCTTCAGTTAGTCAGGTCTGGACTCAGCAATGTTATGTGGCAATAAAATGAAGTCAGCTGATAAACAGAATGTACTGAATGACCAGCGAGCAGGAGGAATCATTTTCACACATGACCTGGACACCACATTGTGTGCTGTAATCAAAGCTAAAGGTAACTAAATGAAATCTTAGAGTCTGACTTTTTTTTTTTTTTTTTGGCCAGGCAATGTATTAATGTAACATATTGTACAATGTACAACTATTTATTTGGACTTGAATTGGACTTTGGAGAGAAACATGAATATGTGAATTTTATTTCATTCAATTGCGACTTTTTTATGTCAGTGTTAAAAAAAAAAAAAAACTATTACAACCCACCACATAAATGAGCATATACATATATGAATATTGTACTTAAGGATAAATAGACACATAAGTGTCTATTTAATTAATAAATTAACTTTTAATTAGACTAGAATACACATATAGCAAAACCAGGTAAGTAATGAAATGCTTTCCGCCAGGTTACTGTTTCCTGAAGGATTTCTTTCTTCTTCTTACTGCATGTCCTCATACAGTACAGT